>OW026523.1:5377677-6040177 GCA_932274085.1 Protocalliphora azurea
AACGAAAAGATTTTCATAATTTCTCTTTTCAACACAAATACATACATACATAACAGAGATTGAAAACAAGTTTTTTAATTAATTAAAAAGCCTAAAAGTATACAACCTGAATTATAAGCTTATGCTGGCAGAATATAACAGCCACCATTGAGAGAGTATATGTAAGTGATTGTGATACAAAAGCCTAAGAAATTTATGTACATAACTATATATATATATATATATATATATATATATATATATATATATATATATTTTTTTTTTTTAACATAAACCCATCATCATTATTATTTAATTATAATTGTAAACATTGTTGATTTTTTTTATTTTCTTATAAAACTTTTTTTTTTGATTTGCCTGTTATAGCCGGATTTTGCTTGTTCAAAAATTTCTCTCGTATCAGTTTGGGTAACCACCTCCTTTGGCCTAAGGAAAAGCTAACACAGACAACCAGACAAGCACACAGAAAAACAATATAAAATCCGATTGATGATGAATTTCAAAATGATGATTAAGATAAGAATGGCGTCAGCGGCAAAAAATTAGAAAAAAAAACTACCTTTGACCAACAAACACAAAGGAAACTTAATTAAGTATTTTGAATGATTGTTTGTTTACAACTGTCACATTTATAAGAACAAATTTAAAAGCTGAACCGCAAAAAATTCTATTAAAATGTATTATTTAAATAAGAATTGAGAAAAAAATTTAAATTCCTAAAAATAAATTATAAATACCCAAAATCCCATTTTAAGAACTTTTAGAAATTTTCAGGTATTTAAAAAAATAAAATGTTTCATAAAATTAATTATAAAATTATTAAAAAGCAAATAATCAACAAAAAAAAAATCGAAATTCCCAGCATATTTTTCAAAAATCTCCAAAATCGGGATTCTTAACGAAATCATAAAATAATTTCATAAAAATAGTAATAATAATATTTTTAGCAATAATTTATAATAACACTTTTATCAAAAATAAAAAAAAATAATAATTCCTAAAATAATTTAAAAAATACCCAAAATTCCTATTCAACATTTTTTTTGATATAATAATCTTATTTTTTATTATAATTATTACAAAAAATGTAATTCCAAAAAAGAAAATAAAATTACCCAAAATATTATTGTAAGAATTTGTGAATATTTTAAGTATTTTTCATAGAAAAATATTAAAGTACTCATATTTCATAAAATTAAATAAAACTTATTTAAAAGGGAAAAAAATCAAATGCAATTTTTTTTCAAAATCCCTAAACGGGCTTTTCGAAAAAAATCATTAAAAAATTTTACAAAAATGCGTTTTAGTGCAAGATAAAATTAATATTCACATTTTTATCTAAAAATAAAAATAAAGATTTTAATTCCCAAAATTATTTCAAAAATACCCAAAACCCAAAACAAAAGTTATTCAGAAAATTTTATGAGATCATAAAAAATTCTCTATTTTAAATTAAAAACATGTTTTTTTTTGTTTTACGAAAATTCTAAAAATATTTGAAATCCTAAAAGAGTCTCAAAATATTCAAAATATCATTTTGATAATTTTTAAAATTTGTTAGGTTTTTGTTGCACAAAAAATAACGCTTCAGTTAGCTTATATTAAAATATAAATAGAAATCTTTTAACGCCAAAAATCAGCAAAAATTAAAATTCCCAAACAAATTTAAAAATTCCTTAAAAATTAATTTAAAAAAAATATTTCTTTTTTTTGGTTGGTATTTATATTTTTAACTAGAATTGTGATAAATGTAAATTCCTAAAATGATTTAAAAATATCCAAAATCCCAATCCCTAAAGTGACAATATTTGCGAACGTAGAACTAATTTTAAGAAAAAATTTTTCAAAACTTTATATTCTCTGGCGAAAATTTAAAATCCCCTTAAGAGGAAATATTTGGATATTTTTAGAAAAATAATTTTTTATTTATATATAAATTATAATATCAACAAATATCTGAAAATTTGAAATCTCCGAAAGTGGAACCTCTAAAATTCTATTTTTTTCTTTAAATTTTAGGAATTAATGAAAAAATTGTTATTTTTGTTTTTATTATTATAATTTATAATTTTCTTAACCTTAGCTCACCACTGTGTTCAATACTCCTCAGGAAAGACTTGTCAAAAAATATGATTTCTACAAAAAAAAAAAAAAAAAGAATCTTTATAAATTCATATTTCCCCCAATTTCCTTTTTTTAGGGTGAGTCAAGAGTATCACAACATCTCTAACATACAAACTTAGTTTTTTGTTGCACAAAGAAAAACATGACCAAGTAGAGTAATATGTTTTTGGTATTGTTATTATTGTTGCCTTTGGTTATTCAAAGATTTTTAAGCTATAAAAGCAAGGATGCGCTAGACGTCACGCAGCCTGATTTTATTTTAGGTTTACTATGCAGCTGTTGTAAGGTTATTTATTTTTTCTCCCTCATTTTACTTAATGCTTTGTCTCTATGGCCTCGTCAAAGGCTGCTTTGTTGTCAATGTAATAAAGCTACAGCAACAACAACAAAAAGTCTATACCGAAAAAAAACTTACAATTTTGCAACAAGTAGCACATTTATTTATAAAAACCTAATGGTGTTGTAATAAAAACAGTGAAATATAGCTTTAAACGTGTAATGCAAAGAGAGCGAGAGAGAGAGAGAGAGAGAATGTTTATAACTGTTATAATATATTTTGTTATAATATTTATTGTTATACAAAGCAACATGTGATTTAAGAGATTCAAGGTTAATGTAATTTGCATAAGCGAAGGGGGGCTGTATAAGTGTTGTTGCAGCCACTAGTTTACCAAGACCAACAGGTAGAAAACCTTGAGCTTTTTTTACGGTTTGGCCTTTTGCCAGAAGCAACAGTTCTTAAAGCTTTCTTGTTTAACAAAAAAAAAAAAAAAAAAAAGAGAGCTTTCTAAAGAGCATGTGTAAGTGAGAGAATGGAAACGAGAGCAAGCTTTTTATACAGCATCCTTTACCTTGATGTTTAGGGAGACATTTTCCGAAGAAAAATCTATAAAAGCAGGTGCAACACGTGAATTTAACACAGTTACTGTTGATTGGTGGGCCCGTTAAGTTTACTCGTTTAATGTGGCTTTAAAGCAAAGGGGGACCTTTTACTTTGCTGGTTTATTTAAGAAAAAAGGTCTTGTTTTGAGTGTTTTGAAGGAGATGAAAAAGAAACATTTTATAAGAGACAGAAAGAGAGAGAGAGTGATAAAAAGACAGAGTAAAGAGTGAGTTAAAAGTAAAGAAACAATTTGTTGATTTAAAGTGTTTTTGCAAATTTTTAACATACGGTTTCGAACAGACTCATTTAGACTGTTGCTTTAAAAGGTGGTATTTAGCGGCTAACAATCTACGCTTATATATACCCTTAAAAACCTCTTTTTTTATAACAAGAAAAATATATATATATATACTTTTTTTGTGTGGGTCAAAAGCTAACAAGAACAAGCAGTAACTGTAAAAGGAACTAAAGCAACAAGTAGAAAATTAATTTAAAATGGAATAATTTTGAAAAAAATAATAAGAAAAGTAAAAAAATGTCACAAATTGAAATTTTAAAAATTATGTTTTATTAAAAAATTATTTAAAGAAAATAATATTTAAAATTAAAAAAACTAGAATTTTTTTGAAAGAAAAAAACAGAAAGAAAATTAAGTACAAAATTTAGCTGGGCTTTTAAAATAAAATGAAAAATCAACAAAATTTTGTAACAAACTAAAAAAAAACTATCATTTTTATAAAATAAATTTAATACAAAATAAAAAAACTTTTATTTTAAGAAAAAAAAAATTAAGTAACTCTTTTTTTTAATAAATTTATCATGAACTAAAAGAGAAATAAAAAAATAAATATTTTTATTAAATTTATTTAGCAAAAAACAGTTATAATATTTTTAAAACAAGTTGAAATGATTTGGCAAAATATTAAAATTATTTTATATATAAAATAACTAAAGAAAAGAACTAAAAATAAAATAATAAAATACAAGTTAAATTAAATAATTCTTGATTTTTTTAATAAAAAAAAAAAACAAGAAATTAAAAAAATGATGGTATAAAAATTCCCAAAATAACATTTTTTAAATTTTCAAAATACATAAAAATACAAAAAAATTATTTAAAGCCATAAAGTATATTTAATATAAATTTTTATATAACCATTTATTAAATAAAAATTTAATTTTAATAAAAGTTTCTTAGACAATTCAAATTTATTATTAAAATAATTTAAATATTAATAAAAAAATAAAACAAACAATAAAAAAATAAAACAAAGAATAAAAAAATAAATAAATTAACTCACATTAATTTAATAATTTCCAAAATGAATGCGAACAATTTATTATAACAAATTAAAAAATAATAATTTTAAAAATCAATATTGTATAAAAGGCAGTTTTAAAATAATTTAAATATTCTCAAAAATATAATTTAAAAAAATTAACATTAAAAACAATAAAAAAATTAAATAAAATAATTTTGTAAATAAATAATATTAAACAATTATTGAAACAAAATTTAAATAATAAAAAATTTCTAAAATAATAAATTTAAAAATAAAACAATTATAAAAATCATGTAATAAATTTTTAAACAATTAAAATAATAAAATTGTTAATAAAAAATATATAAAAATATTGACATTTATGATATAAAAAAAATTAAATAAAAAAATCTAAAAAATGATTTAAAAAGTAAAATATTTATAAAAAATTAATATAATAAAATTAACAATTAATGAAAAAAAGAAATTATAAAAATATAGACATTGATAAAATAAAATAGACAAAAATGCTGAAAAATTTATTTGAACAAAAAATAGTTAAAAAGAAAAGTGGAACAATTCAATTCATAATTCATTTATAAAAAATATAACCAATTTATAAGAAATTTAAATAAATCAAAAAATGTTAGAAAATTCGGTGGCTTAATCCCCGAACAACAAAAGGAACACCGAAAACAGGAAAAAAGCTTCCCAAAAATTCCACTACAAAACTGAAAAATCCTTTGTAAATTGCTGCCGACAAAATGTAAGTATTTACTTCATATAAAAAAAATTTATATAAAATAAATAATTTTGAAAAATATAAAATTTTAAATAATTTATTAAAATTTTATTTTATATATTTATTATTAAATATTCATTAAAATATTATTTTAAGTATATTTCTTATAAGAAAACTAAAACCCTTGATAAATTCCATGGCAACGTGCAGAATTTAAAGAGAAAACCCTGGTCAGGACCTAATTAAAACAAAAGAGAGTTGAAATGAAAGCGAAAAAGCAATTAGTATAAATAAATAAAGAGAGCAAACGAAATAGTTGTCTAAAGAGTACCAGGTAGATAATTTTTAACACCCTCTAAAACTACTGAGATTTATAGCAATAGATCGAGTTTAAATAAACTTCCTTTATTCTTTTAGTAACAAATTTAAAGCAAGAAATATTAAAAATAAAATAGAACAAACTAAAGATAGGCATATAGAGAATTATATAAAGAGAGCGGGAGTAATAGTTTTTAAAATCTTCTCTCAATCTATTGAAAGTTTAAGCAAAAAATTTAAAGGAGTCAAACTGAGCCTTTTGTATTGTTTTAAATACGTTTTACACATTAAAGTCCAATAGTAAGAACTCGACATGACCTCGTTCCAAAATCTTTCATATTACTTTTAGATTTTCCATAAATTTTTGTGTTTTTTCTCTTGTTTTTTCATTACCCGTATCGCCAAAGTCTTAAGTGAAAAATCGAAACGAGATTAAAGAAAATTAAGTTTAAGAGATATTGCAACTAACTCTCAATTATCAAGTTTAAATCAGAGGTTTTCCTAATCGAAATTGAAAGATTTGAATGCGTTAAGATTTTATGGTGAATAATACTTAAAGTGTTAATATATATATGTATATGTATGTTTGTATATATATATATATATATATATATATATAGATTACATAGTGGGGCAGAACATAACATTTTTGGGAACAAAAATTCTAAGGAAGGAGGGCCTTACATGCATCTCAGAAGCGGAGCTATTGGGACTCAACCACTAGCCAAAATTTTTCTTACCCGATTTCAAAGATACTTATAACACCCTAAAGATCTTGACAACACCTTTGAATAACATGTATGTACCATTTATCTAATACATTTTTCGAGTTATATACATTTAAATTTCAACTATATCAATCTTGCAAAATCTTGGTCAAGTTTTTTCTCAAGTCAAGTCGACCGACTTTATTATGTTTTTCGTAGTTTGTTTAATTATAAAATTATTTATCAAACAAAGGAAATTCCAAGGCAATGTTTTTGTTGAGTCTACAAATAAACAATTCTGAATTCGAAAATTGCAAAAATTTACAAACAGACGGGCGGACGGACATCACCGTAAAGAATCATCTCAAAAAAAAAAAAAAAAAACTTAAAAGTCAAAAAATTCATTCTTTTACTTACTGATTGATATAAAAACAAAACGTAAACATCAAAATATTGAGATCACTTTTCCCAGAATTAAGCGCCATTTTTGACCCATTTACCCCAATGTGCGACGTCAACCTCAAAAAGTGAGAAAATGAGAAAACACTAAAATCAATCTTGAGAATTGCTATATTTATGTTCTTGACACTAAATTTCAATAAATTTGTTGACCGAAATTTGTAGACTTGTTTAATTGGAAACGAGCAAAATTTTTATGTTTTAAACATTTCTGTTTAAACAATAAATTATTAATTTTTTTTTTCATAAAAAAAATCTTTAAAAAATTTCATCATTTTTATGGAAAATAAATATTTTAAAGAAATTTCAATTAAATTACTAATCAGAATTTTAAATATTTTTATAATTAAATGAATTACTCAAAATCGATATATTCAAACAAATTAAATTTAAATTTTAAATAGAAAAATCTAAAATTAAATTTCAATTACGAATAATACATATTCAATTATTTTATTAATTCAAATTCAACTTATTAAAAATAAAGAAATATCTTAAATTTTTCAAATTATCACTTATTTTTATTTACATTTGATTAACTTATTAATTGCTACAATAAGAAAAATAATTGAAAGCCGATAAATTATTTTATTTTTATTAAAAAATATTAGAAAGTTTTAATTTTGATCACTTGAATAATTGATACAATTATAAAAGTAATTGCAATTATTTTTATCTTTGATAAATCGTTTAATATGCCAAATTTTTATTGCGTATGTTCTGTATGTTCTGTATGTTCTGTTTCATATCAAAAATTTAAGAAAATTTCTATTATTTAAAATATTATTTCGCTGGTATTATCGAGCTGATTATATGTGGAATGTAATTTGATTTTCAAGCTAGCTTAAAAAAGCTAAGACTTTAAATAACAAGTTACGAATAAAATTGTGATAGATTAGCAAGTCTGTTAAAACTTGTTTTAATTTCTGTTTTTACAAATTTTATACTTTTTACAAAAAAAAAAAAAAAAAACAAAAAAAAAAAAAACAAAAAAAAAAAAATAAAAAAAATAAATAAAAAAAAAAATAAATAAAATTCTATATTATTATTCCTTTTTATATTTATATTATTTATAATTATTCCTTTTTATAAATATGAAACGATATAAATTATTTCGAATAAAGCTTTTATTTTTGAAAAATTTTTAATATTTTGCCAAAATTATCCTGCGAATTGTATGTAGAGGTTAATTTCAATTAAAAGTTAGCTTAGAAAAATTAAAAGCAAATTAAAGCTGAGATCCTGAGCCGCATAAATCAAATAAAATTTTTATACTTCAATCCTTTTTTCCTCAAGATAAAGAAAAAATATTTTTTTATGTTAAAAAGTACTAAATTTTTTAAAATTTAAAAATTCAATATTGCTTCTTTTTTAAAAATAAAGCAATTAAATTTATTAGATTGCTACTTTTCCTCTGTCAAAATTTTAATATTCTACTTTATTTGTAAGGTGGATTGTATGTGGAACGTAATCTCATCAGAGCTAGCTTAAAAAATTTTTCAGCTAATGAAAACGGAGATGTTTAATAATAAGAAACTATTAAAATTTTATTAGTTTAAAAATTACGGTGTATATATATATATATATATATATATATATATATATATATATATATATATATATATATATATAAATAACAAAAAATAAAAATTAAAGAATTAAAAAATAAAAAAAAATATAAATAAAATAATAAAATAATAATTTTTAATTCTGGTAGATATTTTATGAAAACTGTAATTAAATTCAGTAAATTGCGGTTTTTTATTTTAGACAATTTTTATTCCTGCACTTCATGTTGATCTTATTTAAAGCTAGCTTGAAAATATAGAGGTTAATTTAAAGCTGTGATCTTCTCTAATTAATTTTTTTGGTTTTTTTTTTTGAGAAAATTTTTCAAAATCATTATTTCTAATATTAAATTTCTTAATTTTTTTTTTTTTTATAATTTTTTTATTCTACACAAAAAATTAAGAACTTTTTACAATTATTTAAGTGTTTTCATGTTTTCTTAATTAAATAGTGTTTTGGTTTAAATTATGTTTTTAAATTCTTAATATAAGGCTTAAGTTAGCGAGTGGATCGTATGTGGATTGCGATCTCATTTTCAAGCTGGCTTAAAAAGTTGAGGGCAAATGAAAATTTAAATATTTTATAATACAAATACTATTAAATTTTAGTGTTTTAAATAATTTTAAAAAAATTTTTTTTCAAAACAAAAATTTGCAAAAAAAAAAAAATGAAAAGAAATTTTAAGATTTAAAATTTTAAATGATTACTTTTTAAAAATTTGTTAATATTTATTTGTTTCAATAGTATTATGCCTTACTTTGTACTTTGAAATTCTCTATATAAGCCTTAATTTAACTAGTGGATATTATGTGGATTGTAAGCTCATTTTTATGCCAGCTCAAAAAAATTTATGGCAAATGAAAGATAGAATCCTTACTATTAGAAATCAATACAAATACTTGCAATTTACCAAATTTTGCTTAAGAAATTTATTTAAAATTATAATTTTAATCAGACCTTTCTAGGACCTTTCTTTTTAATAATTCTGCCTTAAATATCTGCTTAACATGGAATTTGTATTAAGGTTTTTTGGTTTTCTTATATATCTTTAAGTATACACATTTATCTTAAGTATTAATATTTAAACTAGAAATCCTGTTATAAATAATAATGTGCATAAAAGGTTTTTCTTTACCTTTTAAATGAAAACATTCCATAAATTCCTCATAGCAAAAATTATTACAATTAAAAATTGTGTTTTGTTTTTGTTATCTAAACAAGAAAATAATTTCGAAAGAAAACCACATCCTTTAAAAATTTTCTACTAGTAATCAATATCATGTAAAACATAATATTGTCATTAAAGTTGTTGTGAAAATTATATTTTCATATTTTGTTGATTTTTATTTCAATGACATTTCGAAACTACTGTAATAAATTGTGATAAATATTCAATCGTGGTAGTAAAGGAAACTGCATACATATTTGCATACATAGGGAATTAGAAAATTAAATTTTAATAAAACTTATTTTTACAACTTTGGTTTATTGCTGATGGTAAGTGGAAATCAACTGATACCAGATGAAATAGAAAACAGAAAAAGAATCAAAAATTTATTTTTTTTTACTCATTTTAACAAGCAAAACAAGTCATGCATTTTGTATAGAGATCTAAATATAAAAAAAGAAAAATATTTAAAAAATATTTAAACAAGAAATTAAAGAGAAAATGTTAGGGGACACAAATATACAAGATTATAAAAGATTAAAGAAAACAAAGTCAAGATTTAAGAAGGAAAATGTATAAGAAAAATATAAAATAATTAATTAATAGAAATGCTTTCGAAAATCAAAATGAAATTCATATGAACATTTTATAAATTGAAAATATCTGTTAACTTTTAAAGAAAACCAATGTTTGTTTTATAAATGCTTTGTCAGCTCTTTAAGGGAAATAAAAGATAAAAGCGTTTTCCCATAATATACACATTTTTAGCTTGAAATTATTAATATATCGTTTAATTTCTTATATAGATTTTATGTGAAACTTGTCTATACTCTTATTTTAAAGCTGACTTCCAAAAAAAAAAAAAAATGTTGACATAGTAAAGAAAATTAAGTTTTACTATTATAAAAGAAAAAATTTAATTTAATTTTATTGATATATATCTTAATTTCTTGAGTGGATTGCTTGTGGAACTTGTTCCTATTTTAAAGCTAGCACCAAAAAATTAGTGGTAAATGAAAAATAAACCCTTTATTTTCATTAAGACATTTAAATAATTATTTTTTAAATATTTGTACTATCAAAATTCTCTAATGCGATTTTAAAAATTTCCAAATGTGTTTCAGAAATTTCCAATTGTATTTTAGAAATTTCTGTTTTTATAGCTAATACAATTTTCTGAAATACAATTGGAAAATTCTGAAATACAATTGGAAATGGTGTAGTAAGAATATTTACTAAAAATAAAAATTTAATATTAAAGAATCGATCATACAATTTAGCGTTTTCAAAAAAGAGAGAAACGCATGAAAATCCTCACATTTATTCCATTTTAGAAATGTATGGTAAACAAAAACAATTTTTTAAACTTTCTTTTTGTTTTAATGGACATTTTTGACATGTTTTGAAGAATATCTAGCATTATTTATTCTTAATAAAAATATTCGCCTGCGTCGCTTTATTCCCCAAATTAAAAATATCTACATATATATATATATACACATACATACATACATACATAAATATATTGAATATTATAGCTACATTTTGTGTTTGGAAAGTTTTAGATTATTTTTTAAATCATAAATATATATATATATATATATATATATATATATATCATCATATATATATATATATACATACATACATACGTACATATATTGGATATTATAGCTACATTTTGTGTTTGGAAAAGTTTTAAATTATTTTTTAAATCATAAATGTGAAAATAGTAATGCATACTTTAAGGCATTATTAAATATATTATTATTATTATTATTATTATTATTTGTGGGTAATGGTGTAAAAGATTCGGCACAGCCGAATTTAACTCCTGAATACTTAAGACAGTTTCCAAAGCTTTTTGTTTTTAATTCGAAATATTTTGTTAAATTTTTCGACTGAATTCATTGTGGAAATTGTTTTTATGCAATAAATGAACGACAAACTAAAACTATTGGCTTCAGTATCAACAGGATCAACGCTTTCGGGATGTAAGAACTTCCATTTTGAAAATAATTAAAAAAATGTTGATTTCAAGATTTAATTTATTATTAATTTTTATTTTAAAAATGTATTTTTTATTAAAACATTTTTAAATTTCATAATATATTGTTTACCAATAATATATTAATCTTTTGCTGTAGGTTTTGATTTTAAATTGTAAAATATACGCCTAATTTTTTAAGTGGATTCTAAGTGGAACTTGTTCTCATTTTAAAGGTAGATCAACAAAACAGATGGCAAATTAAAAGCAAAAAAGCTTTACTTCACATTTTTCTAAATGTAAAAATTTATAATTTTTACTACAAAATTAAAATGTTTCTTTTATTTTAAGGCTTGAATATTAAAAAAATCCTCTTTAATTTTTTCTTTCAAATTCGAAACAGTTCGTTCAATTTCTCAAGTGGATTGCATGTAGAACTTGTTCTCATTTTCAAGATGGTTAAAAAAATTTACGGAAAATTAAAGCCTATGGTCTTAGTAACACAAAAGAAGAATTTTTTTATTTTTTTTTTTTAATTTTTGTTTAAGAAACTAACTCAAAATACGAGTATATTAAATTTTACGAATTATTTTAATATATATATATATATATATATTTTTTTTTAACAAAATTGCAAAATAAAAAGAAATTTTAGCAAAGATTATTTATATTTTAAAAATGATTATGTAACAAGGATTATTTATAAAATAAAACCACTATCATTTTGCAGCATTTTTAGTATTAAAAATCCTCATATTTCCCTTCATTTCCTGAGTGGGTGCCATGTGGATTTTGTTCTCATTTTCAAGCTAGCTAAAAAATATTGGTCACAAATAAAAGCTACTGGCCTCAGTATTACAAAATAATTTATTTTGAAATAATTAAGATATTAATTTAAAATAAAAATTTTAAAGAATTTTATTTATTTATTTTCCGAAAATTAAAAAAAAAAATCACAAATATTAAAAAAAATATATTATTATTCCGCAGCAATTTAAGTCTTCAAAAGCCTTCTATTTCCTTTAATTTTCTAGTGGATTCCAAGTGGAATTTGTTTTCTTCTGCAAACTCAAAATATAGGACTTCAACAATATGATATTATATTTTTCTTTACAATTTTAATACTAAAGTAAAATCCTGCATTAAAAAAAAATAAATTAAAATAAAATAATAATAATAATAAAAAATAATAAAATATGACACAAAAAAAAAACTAAAAAAATATATAAAAAATGGATAAAATTTATTTATTTAAAATTTTTGAGAAAATGTATTTTTTATTTTTCATAATCTTATTCTCGTTCGAAACATTTTTCAATAAACATTATTTCAGCAAATGTATTGTATGTGGATCTTGTTCACTTTTTGAACAATTTTAAATGAGATACCTTCACTTAGTTTTAAATAAAGTCTACAATTATGTACCTATTTTAATGGAATATATTTCATTTTATTTATAATATAACCAGCTTTATGACAAAAAGAAACGGAAACATTTCTCTGTCGTTTTTAAATTTAAAAAAATTTTTTTAACTAAAATTTTGTGAAAAGTTTTATTCCTTAATATTATTTTAATATATCCGAAATTTCAATGAGATTTATCGCGTTTTATTTATAATATATTTAGCTTTATGATCAAAGAGAAAAATGTGTTTTTTCTGTTTTTTTCTGTCGATTCTGATATTTAAAGATTTTTTTTAACACGAATTTTTAAACTTTATAATTTTTTACCCTTTTGTATTAATTTCAAATGAGATATTTAATTTTGAATAAAGTCGTTATATATATACCGATTTTAATAAGATATATTTCATTTTATCAATAACGTATTTAGCTATATAATAAAATAAGAAAAAGAAAAATTTTACGTGGATTTAAATTTTTAACGATTTTTTGAAAAAACCTAAATTTTGTTAGATTTTATTTTCTTCAAAAGCATTTTGAATGAAATTTATCACAATTTATTTATAACAAATCCAGATTTATGATAAAAGAGAAAAAATATTTTTTCTGTCGATTTTTATTTATAGATTTTTTTTAACATGAATTTTAGAGTCTTATAATTTTTTTCTATTTTGTATCAATTTCAAATGGGATACCTCCACTTAATTTTGAATAAAGTCGGTATTTATATAACGATTTTAATGTGATATATTATCAATAACACATCCAGCTTTATAATAAAAGAAGCAAAAGGAAAATTTCTTGTCGATTTTGATTTTTAACGATTTTTTGAATTTTTAAATTTTGTTAGAAATTTTATTTTCCACAAAATAATTTTGAATGAAATTTATCATATATTCGGCTTTATGAAAAACAAAAAATAAAAATGAAAATTCTTTCGTTTTTATTTTTAAAGATTTAAAAAAGCAGAATTTTAAAATTTTCCAATTTTGTTTCTTTTTTGTATCAATGTTAAATAAGATCCTCTCACTTGAATTTAAATAAAGTCTGAGTTTATGCATCGATTTTAATAAAATATATCTTGTTTTATTCATAACATATGTAGTTTTTTAATAGAAGAAGAAAAGGAAAATTTTGTGTTGATTTTGAATTTAAACGATTTTTTTTTTTAAAGCAATATTTTTCAAATTTGTTAGAAATTTTATTTTTTTCAAAAGATTTTTTATAATATCTCCGAAATTTAATGAAATTTATTTTTGTTATAAATTTATAATAAGAAAAGGGTATTATTTTTTGTCATTTTTGATTTTTTCTTAAAAGCAGAATTTTTAAATTTTATAATTTTTTTTCTTTTGTATCAATGTTATATGAGATACTCTCACTTAAATTTGAATAATGTCTGAATTTATACGTCGATTTTAATGAAATATATCTCGTTTTGTTTATCACATAACCAGCTTTATGACAAAGGAAGAAAGAGGAAAATTTTATGTCGTTTTTCGATTGTTAAAGATTTTTAAAAAATTCAAATTTTTAAATTTTGTAAGAAATTTTATTTTTTTTCGAAAAAAAATTATAATTTAATATCTCCGCAATTTTAATGAAATATATCTCGTTTTATTTATAATATATCCAGTATTGTGATAAAAGAAACAAAGGACCATATTCTGTAGTTTTTTTATTTTGGAAAATTTGAATTCAAATTGTTTGTTTGTTTGTTTGTTTATTAAATCAAATAAAAGAAATCCTTTTCCATATATGACACACTATGTGTTGAAACCGTGTTCATTACAGTTTATCTCGAGAACTAGAATCAATGCAAAAAAAGGGATGTATACAGTTAGAACCCCATGATCAAGTGACTGTGGAATTTCGTTACACAGTGTTGCTCTGTGTAATTTAAATGGATTAAAAAATATTTTCTTTAGAAACAAAAAATTTCTATTGAACAATAAATATCTGTAGCTGCTAGACCTCACAAAATCTTCTAGATGAATTTAATTTGATTTTTACTTAATTTTCATATCTTTCTTTTCTTCAATTTTCTAATTTCTTTATTTTTTTTCTCCACAAATTTCTTTATAGCTTATTTTTGTGCTTTCAAATTTATTTGTTATTTAAATTAAATCTTATTTCTTTATTAAATTGTTTCATTTAGAAAACAAACAACAAGCAAACATCATAAATTCAATTCCAGAATTTCAATACAAAGTTTTCACACACATACCTAGAAAGAGAGAAGAAAAATCCACAAGAACCAAAGATGATCATAAAATATTTATGTTTATAAATACATGTAAGAAAAAAAATAAGAAAAACAAGAAATAAATTTTATTTTATAGCTGCTTAACTTGTAGCTTCATATAAAGATGTTTAAAAAAAATCTTAAAACCTAGAGTCACATATAAACTTCTTTTTGCAACTTCTTCTTAAGGATTTCTCAACATATAGACATCTTTATAGAAAGTAAAATAAGAAAATATAATATAGATGTTATTTTACAGAAAAAAAGAAAAAAAAATTATAAATTTAAGAATTTATAGGTAAAATATGTGTGACTAAATATCTTTTTTTTAATGTATGTGTAGCCATATGTATGTATTGGTAAAATATTGTCTTTCTTTATTAAATTGCAATATTACAACTCTGAAAACCTACAGAAGTATAACGGATGTTAAATACTATAAATACCATGTCCTACATCTACTTACTTCCTATTTATGCTCTTGCTGCCTCTCTCCCTCTTTGGGTAGTAAATAACGGTTCATAAGTTTTCTACTTATAACTACACACATATGGCTGTCTGTGGGTGTGTGTGTTTAAATTCTGTTAAAATTTAGTTTCTTGTTTGTTGTTGCAACTAAGTGCACGTAAAATGAACCAGTTGAGTTTTTTCTTCTTTCTCTGTTGATAACTTTGTTATACACTCAGTGGCATCTGGAGACCAAACTATACTAAAAAATACATACAAACACATACACACACTTACACATATATAATGTCTATCATATATATGCCTTCATGTATATGTTAAGATTTGTTTATTTATATACATGAGTGGTAAACTAGTCAGAGTATTTGTCTCTATACATACATAAATACTTTTATAAGTGTTGAAATCTGTTTCTATTTTCCCTAGTTTGTATTTTATATCAGTGACTATTAGCTTACACATACATTTCCTTGACCAGTCAGTCATTCAGTTGTCCTGGTATTTTATATAAAACTATTGGCTTTTCTAGTTTTTTATTTGTTTTCCTGGTATATGTATGTCATAATATCATCTCTATGACTATATAAAATTCCCTGTATACCTTTTTGCAATTTAAAAAAAATCTTGCAAAAAAAATCTAACTTTATTGTCTATCATGTGTAGATCTCTATCATGTAACGACACTCATTAGCATCATTTCGTTTTTATCTTTAACATCCTTTTGTCATTTATTATGTTTCATTTATGTTTTTTTGGACTTGGTCAAATAAAAAACAAAAAGAGATTTTGAGAACAAATTAATTTAGAAATTTATTTAGATTTTGCAAACAGACCAAAATTTAAATTTTTAATGGAAGCAAGAGAAAAATAAAGTGTAAATTGTAGACCAGACTAGGCTACAGAATTGAATATAAACTAGGCAGTAGACTAGAGTAGAGATTAAATTAGGCTAGGCTATAGACAATATTATACACTAGATTATAAACTATACAAACCAACAGATTATACTTTGGCATATATATAGACGGTAGGCTGGAATATTAATCATACTGCAAGTTATAGTCACGACTAAAGACTAGATTATAGACACGACTGTAAAATAGAATATGACTATAACATACATATGACTTATAACATACTAAAGTCTAGAAAATAATTTAGAATATAAAACAGACTACAACCTATAGTCACGACTATAGCCTAGAATACATAGTTCCAATTGTAAAGTAGACTACAGTCACAACTAAAGAATAGACTTAAGATGCGACTAAAGAAAAGACCATAGTCACGACTGTATAATAGACTATATAAAATATACTATGGTCACAACTATAGAATAGACTGCAGTCAAGACTATAGAATAAACTGTAGTCACGATTATAAACTAGGTTATAATCTGGACTATACATAGACAAGCTTGTGCTCTGGGCTACAGACTAGATTATAGCCTAGACTATAGATTAGATTGTAGTCTAGATTATAATAGTCTTTAGTCTAGACTATAAAATAGTCTAAAGTCTAGGCTATAAAATAGTCTAAAGTCTAAGCTATAAAATAGTCTATAGTCTAGACTATAAAATAGTCTATAGTCTAGACTATAAAATAGTCTATAGTCTAGACTATAAAATAGTCTATAGTGTAGATTATAAAAGAGTCTATAGTCTAGACTATAAAATAGTCTATAGTCTTTACTATAAAATAGTCTAAAGTCTAGACTATAAAATAGTCTAAAGTCTAGACTATAAAATAGTCTAAAGTCTAGACTATAAAATAGTCTAAAGTCTAGACTATAAAATATTCTAAAGTCTAGACTATAAAATAGTCTATAGTGTAGATTATAAAAGAGTCTATAGGCTAGACTATAAAATAGTCTATAGTCTTTACTATAAAATAGTCTAAAGTCTAGACTATAAAATAGTCTAAAGTATAGACTATAAAATAGTCTAAAGTCTAGACTATAAAATAGTCTAAAGTCTAGACTATAAAATAGTCTAAAGTATAGACTATAAAATAGTCTAAAGTCTAGACTATAAAATAGTCTAAAGTCTAGACTATAAAATAGTCTAAAGTCTAGACTATAAAATAGTCTAAAGTCTAGACTATAAAATAGTCTAAAGTCTAGACTATAAAATAGTCTAAAGTCTAGACTATAAAATAGTCTAAAGCCTAGACTATAAAATAGTCTATAGTCTAGACTATAAAATAATCTATAGTCTAGATTATAAAATAATCTATAGTCTAGACTATAAAATAATCTATAGTCTAGACTATAAAATAATCTATAGTCTAGACTATAAAATAATCTATAGTCTAGACTATAAAATAATCTATAGTCTAGACTATAAAATAATCTATAGTCTAGACTATAAAATAATCTATAGTCTAGACTATAAAATAATCTATAGTCTAGACTATAAAATAATCTATAGTCTGGACTATAAAATAGTCTATAGTCTAGACTATAAAATAATCTATAGTCTAGACTATAAAATAATCTATAGTCTAGACTATAAAATAATCTATAGTCTAGACTATAAAATAATCTATAGTCTAGACTATAAAATAATCTATAGTCTAGACTATAAAATAATCTATAGTCTAGACTATAAAATAATCTATAGTCTAGACTATAAAATAATCTATAGTCTAGACTATAAAATAATCTATAGTCTAGACTATAAAATAATCTATAGTCTAGACTATAAAATAATCTATAGTCTAGACTATAAAATAATCTATAGTCTAGACTATAAAATAATCTATAGTCTAGACTATAAAATAATCTATAGCCTAGACTATAAAATAATCTATAGTCTAGACTATAAAATAGTCTATAGTCTAGACTATAAAATAGTCTATAGTCTAGACTATAAAATAGTCTATAGTCTAGACTATAAAATAATCTATAGTCTAGACTATAAAATAGTCTAAACTATAAAATAGTCTAGACTATAAAATAGTCTATAGTCTAGACTATAAAATAGTCTATAGTCTAGACTATAAAATAGTCTATAGTCTAGACTATAAAATAGTCTATAGTCTAGACTATAAAATAGTCTATAGTCTAGACTATAAAATAATCTATAGTCTAGACTATAAAATAGTCTATAGTCTAGACTATAAAATAATCTATAGTCTAGACTATAAAATAGTCTATAGTCTAGACTATAAAATAATCTATAGTCTAGACTATAAAATAGTCTATAGTCTAGATTATAAAATAATCTATAGTCTAGACTATAAAATAATCTATAGTCTAGACTATAAAATAATCTATAGTCTAGACTGTAAAATAATCTATAGTCTAGACTATAAAATAGTCTATAGTCTAGACTATAAAATAGTCTATAGTCTAGACTATAAAATAGTCTATAGTCTAGACTATAAAATAGTCTATAGTCTAGACTATAAAATAGTCTATAGTCTAGACTATAAAATAGTCTATAGTCTAGACTATAAAATAGTCTATAGTCTAGACTATAAAATAGTCTATAGTCTAGACTATAAAATAGTCTATAGTCTAGACTATAAAATAGTCTATAGTCTAGACTATAAAATAGTCTATAGTCTAGACTATAAAATAGTCTATAGTCTAGACTATAAAATAATCTATAGTCTAGACTATAAAATAGTCTATAGTCTAGACTATAAAATAATCTATAGTCTAGACTATAAAATAGTCTATAGTCTAGACTATAAAATAGTCTATAGTCTAGACTATAAAATAGTCTATAGTCTAGACTATAAAATAGTCTATAGTCTAGACTATAAAATAGTCTATAGTCTAGACTATAAAATAGTCTATAGTCTAGACTATGAAATAGTCTATAGTCTAGACTATAAAATAGCCTATAGTCTAGACTATAAAATAGTCTATAGTCTAGACTATAAAATAGTCTATAGTCTAGACTATAAAATAGTCTATAGTCTAGACTATAAAATAGTCTATAGTCTAGACTATAAAATAGTCTATAGTCTAGACTATAAAATAGTCTATAGTCTAGACTATAAAATAGTCTATAGTTTAGACTATAAAATAGTCTATAGTCTAGACTATAAAATAGTCTATAGTCTAGACTATAAAATAGTCTATAGTCTAGACTATAAAATAGTCTATATTCTAGACTATAAAATAGTCTATAGTCTAGACTATAAAATAGTCTATAGTCTAGACTATAAAATAGTCTATAGTCTAGACTATAAAATAGTCTATAGTCTAGACTATAAAATAGTCTATAGTCTAGACTATAAAATAGTCTATAGTCTAGACTATAAAATAGTCTATAGTCTAGACTATAAAATAGTCTATAGTCTGGACTATAAAATAGTCTATAGAGTAGACTATAAAATAGTCTATAGTCTAGACTATAAAATAGTCTATAGAGTAGACTATAAAATAGTCTATAGTCTAGACTATAAAATAGTCTATAGTCTAGACTATAAAATAGTCTATAGTCTAGACTATAAAATAGTCTATAGTCTAGACTATAAAATAGTCTATAGTCTAGACTATAAAATAGTCTATAGTCTAGACTATAAAATAGTCTATAGTCTAGACTATAAAATAGTCTATAGTCTAGACTATACAATAGTCTATAGACTTTTTATAGTCTAGACTATAAAATAGTCTATAGTCTAGACTATACAATAGTCTATAGACTTTTTATAGTCTAGACTATAAAATAGTCTAAAGTCTAGACTATAAAATAGCTTATAGTCTAGATTATAAAATAGTCTATAGTCTAGACTATAAAATAGTCTATATTCTAGCCTATAAAATATTCTATAGTCTAGACTATAAAATGAAATAGTCTATAGTCTAGACTATAAAATGAAAGGTAGGCCATAAGAGATACTATGAAATAGTCTAAGTATAGTCTTGATTATCAAATAATCTATATAAAAAACTATAATCTATTAATTAAAAATTGATAGTCAAGTCGAAGTATAGTCTTGATTATCAAATAATCTATATAAAAAACTATAATCTATTAAAAAGTATAGTCCTAGCTATAGACTATAAACTAAAATCTAGTTCTGACCATACTTTATACTAAGGTATAATTCAGAGTAGAGGCTAAACTAAAATTTAGTCTATAGACTAAGCTATAGCCTATAGACTAAACTATAGTCCAGTCTATAAACTACACTATAGTGCAGGTTATAGACTAAATTATACTTCAGACTATAAACTAAACTATATTTCAAATTATAGAATAACTAGTTCAGTTTATGTGTTATAAATAAAAATTTCATGCATTTATTATATTATTTTTTTCTTTTATAACTTAAATTCTGCCTTAAAATAGACTTTAATATTCTTTATTATAATTAACTGCAAAACTTGTTGCCTTCTTTTAGGCTCTTAAGCCAGCTGTTTTCCTAATATTTAATAAGTTGTTATAATTTGGAAATTTTTTGTACCTTATTAACTAAACATTAATTAATCAGTCTTTATTATTATTATTTTTCTCTGGAAAAAGTTTCTTAAATAACAGCTACCACATTATAATTCCGACAATAGTTGTGCATCATAAAATTTTCACATAATCATTTAATTGTCACACAAATGTTGCCTGAATTAATTGTGGAATAATTTATATAATAGTCTTGTACCTTTTTTTCCTTTTTCCTTTTAGAAAATTTTAATGATTGTCTTGGCTCTTAAATTAGCTTTTGTTGAGTTACAAACGCCTTAATGTAATCTTGTTTTTCCCAAAAAAAACTATATTTCTATTACTCACTAGATTTTGCAGTTTTGGTTTTTTTGAGGATTTTAGAGTAATTTTGATAAATTATGAAATATTTTAACTATTCCCTGTTAATTATTTTTAATTTGTGTTTATAAGTCCCTAGTTTGCTATATTTGCTTAAGGTTTTTGTTACGTAGAGAGTATGTATGTGGTCTTTGGTCTTGGTCAAAATATAAAGTTATTTAGTATACACAGATTGGCTTCTAGAAAATTTGGTTGACAATTGGATGTTAATTAACTCTTATATATATTAAACAGTAAAATGAGTGTTTGAATTTAATTAAAAGTTTACTGAGAGTAAGTAAGATTTATTTTTTAAAATGAAGCTTTTTGTAAAAAGCCTAAAAGTAGTCAATACTTTTTAAATTTTAATTTAAGCTTTTTAAGAATTTAAAAACTGATTTCAGTTATTAGTTTCTAATATAATTTTCCCAAGAAATTAAGTGAAAGTACACTTTTTTAGATATATGTGAATAAAAGATGAACCTAGGATTCGGCAACGGCTTTTAGCTTTAATTTAGGTTTTAAAAGCTTTAAATAAATTATTTAATTAAGGTTTTATGGTTTATTCATATGTTTTTTATATTTCATTACTTTCTTTTGAATTTCTAACTTATTGGTACTTTAAGTGAAATTTCTTAAAGAATTTTATCTGCTCGTTTTTTCTAAACTTTCTTAAAAAAATTAATAAAATTTTATTTATATTTTTATTGAAATAAAAAAGGCAGTGTTTCCTATGAAATTAAGTGCAACCCATGCTTTTGTGATACAGCTTAACAGTAGGCAATAGTTTTTTAAATTATATTTTATTCCTGTTTAGGTTTAAGAAAACGTTATTAATTAAGATTTTGTGGTTTATTGATTTAATTTATTTCATAATTTATTATTTTCCTTTGAAATTTAAAAAGGTAGATATTTTTAAAGAAATTGAAAAAAAATATATATAATTTTGGGGTTTTTTTTATTTCTTTTAATATTTTGTTAGTATTTTTATTGAAATGATATTAAAGGTAACAAAAAATGTTTTATAATAAATTAAGTGAAACTGTAGCATTTGTTTAATTGGCTCAAAGTAGACAATAATTTCTTTAAATTTTTTAGGCTTTAGAAAACGTTATTAGTTAAGGTTTTGTGGTTTATTGATTTAATTTATTTTAAATTTTATTTTATTCCTTTGAATTTTTAAGTTCCTGAAATTTTTAAAGAAATTTATAATTTTTGTTCTTTTATAACTTTAGGAATTTATTTTTTCTTTTAATTTCTTAATATTTTGTTAGTATTTTTATTGAAATTCTATTGACATAAAAAGAAACTAAGTGAAATTGGGGTATTTATTTAATTGCCTGAAAGTAGGCAATAGTTTTTAAATTTTAAATTATAAGGTTTCTAGACTTTAGAAAATTTTGTTAATTAAGATTTTGTGGTTTATTTAATTTACTTTAGATTTTATTTTATTCTTTTAAGTTTTTAAGTTGTAGATATTTTTTAAATTATTTCTACTTTTTTTCTTTTAGATTAGTTAATTCTTTTTTTATATCGCATAATTTTTTAATATTTTATTTATATTTTTATTGAAATTTTATTATCATAAAGCCATACAAGTTTTTAAAGAAATTAAGTAAAACTGAGGTTTTATTTTATTACCCGTAAATAGGCAAAAGTTTTTAAAGATTAATTTTAAGGTTTTTAGGCTTTAGAAAATGTTACTGATTAAGGTTTTATGGTTTATGGATTTAATTTAGTTTGTATTTTATTCTTTTATTTTGAAATTTTAAGTTTTTTTTTTTATCGCATAATTTTTTAATATTTTATTTATATTTTTATTGAAATTTTATTATCATAAAGCCATACAAGTTTTTAAAGAAATTAAGTAAAACTGAGGTTTTATTTTATTACCCGTAAATAGGCAAAAGTTTTTAAAGATTAATTTTAAGGTTTTTAGGCTTTAGAAAATGTTACTGATTAAGGTTTTATGGTTTATGGATTTAATTTAGTTTGTATTTTATTCTTTTATTTTGAAATTTTAAGTTTTTTTTTTTTTTAAATTTGTAGTTATGTATTTAATTTTTTATTTTATTAATATTTAATTTATATTTTTATTGAAATATTGTTCATATAGAACAAGAAACAATTTCTAGCAATTTAAATAAAATTGTTTAATCGCCTGAAAGTTGGCAATAGTTTTTAAATTGTAAGATTTTTATGCTTTAGAAAATATTATTAATTAAGATTTTGTAGTTGATTGATTCAATTTATTTTAGATTTTATTATTTTCTTTTCAATTTTAAAGTTATACATACTTTAAGAAATTTTTATAATCTTCTAATTTTTTTCTTGAAAATTTTAAAAATCTTATTTCTTTAAAAAATATTTAGTACTTTATTTATATTTTTATTGCAATATTTTTGCCATAAAACAACAAATTAAGTGAAACTGAAGTTTTCATGAAATAGCCTGAAAGTAGGCAATAGTTTTTAAATTTCAAGACTTTTTAGGCTTAAAAACGTATCTTTTAATATTTATAGTTTATTGATTTAATATATTTTATATTTTATTATCTGCTTCTTAAGTTTTAAGTTTTAGATATTTTTAAAGAAATTTCTAATTTCTTTATTTTAGAATTTTAGGAGTTTTTTTATTTCTTTGAATTTCATACTATTTCGTTTTTATTTTTATTGAAATATTATGGAGATAAAACCACATATGCTTTTTTTAAGAAATTAAGTGAAGTTGAGGTTTTTGTTTAATTGTCCGAAAGTAGGCACTAATTTTTAATTTGAAATTTTAAGCTTGTTTACGTTTCCGAAATTGCTTTTAGTTAAAGTTTTATGATTTATTAATATAATATATTTAATAATTAATTATCCTCTTTTGTAGTTTTAAGTTGTATATATTTTTAAAGAAATGTTTTAAAATATTTCTCCTTTTTTTGATTTTTTTCTTTAAAAGACTATTAATATTTTATTTATATTTTTATTGCAATATTTTTGAAATAAAACTATAAATGTTTTCTAAGAAATTAAGTGAAACTGAGGTTTTTATAAAATAGCCTAGAAGTAGGCAATAGTTTTCAAATTTTTAATGTTTATAATTAATTAATTTAATTGATTTTGTATTTTATTATTTCCTTTAGAAGTTTTAAGTCGCATTGATTTTTAAAGATATTTATATATATGTTTTAATATTTTAAAAATTTTTTAATTTTTTTTATTTGTTAATAATTTATTTATGTTTTTGTTGCAGTGTTTTCGAAATAAAAAATGTTTGCTATGAAATTAAGTGAAATTGGTTTTGTATGAAATAGCCTGAAAAATTTTTAAAATTGAATCTTTTAAAGCTTAAAAAAAAATTAAAACAATAAATCTGTAATGGTTTATTCATTTATTTTGGATTTAATTATTTTTACTTTTATTTAAGTTTTTAATTGTATTTTTAAAGAAATTTTTTAAATAATAGTCCTATTATGAAATTTTTGTTTTTTCATTTAAAATTTTATTTATATTTTTTATTGTATTTTTTTTGCATTCGAAAAAAAAAACAAAAATAAGCTTCTTATGTTCTTTATATCCTAAGGATATATAAAAAATTTCAATTATCCTTAAGATTTGCATAACTTAAAGGATAAAAGAAATATGAGAAAATAACTTTAAAATAAGGAATTGTATTATTGAATAAATCTTAGCATAAATATTTTAATCAATAGTAGCACTAGTAGCTTAATATTAAGACAGAGAAAAAAATAAATATATTTGAGGGCATAAATAAAATAGTAGCAGAAATATTTAAAATTTTTATAAAACCATTTTTAAATAAAACGATTTTCAATAAATTAAATATAACGTTGATAATTTTTAAATGAAACAAATTATTTTATTAATAACTTAGAAAAAGTGAATAAATTATTTAATAAAAGTTAATTAACTTAAATTGTTATTACTAATTAGGGCAAATTATTAACATTTTCTAAATATGTATGATTATTAATTTATGTGAAATTAAGTATTACTCATAATTACACTCTTGTTTATTATTTTAAATTATTTTTTTATTTAATTTATTTTTTATTTATTTTTCTTCATCATGACAATTGATCTTTTAATACTACTGTTGTCATGGTTGTTTTTTTTATTGTGAAAAATTCAAATTTCCAACACATGTTGCCTTGAAAGTAAGTAAAACATTTTATTGACAAAATTTAATGCTGTTTAATTAAATATTTTAAAATAACATTTAATAATAATAAAAATTGATTTTTGCCTAAAGGTATGTTAATTAAGTCTTTTCAAAACAAAACTCTTATAAAACCCTCTCATTCACACTGTAGTTTAAACAGAAAACAACAGAAAAAGCAATAAATATTATACTTGTTGTCAAATAAAACGAAAACCAATTATAAATAGGAAAAAATGTATGTTTTTTTCTTTATTAGATTGTCTTTTTTTCTAACACACAGACATAATACACACACATAAACATAAATCCAAACTCTAGTTCAAAGAAACTCTCAGGATCTCCTAACACTCTCCATACAAACAAAAACAACAGAAATGTTCATATTGTAGTAGTCTACAGCTTATTATTGTTCTTGTTTGTTATATACATAACCGCCAGTTATAAAAGTGTGATGCAGTGTTGCCATTTTAGCATTTTTTCTGCAAGTTGTAGCAAAATGGTTTATCAAATTGTATATTAATTTTTAAAAATTCTGCTAATTGCTTTTTAATATAATCGACTTACTGAAAGTAGATTTTTAGCATAAAAACAGTGGAAAAGAGAAATACTTATACTAAATTTCTTGCGTCGATTTTCATTTAGGTAGGTAGGTAGAGAAGGGTTGCACAGTCCTCGGAAGAGTTCCTGGAAATCCACTCGGAAACTTAGAGGATCATTGTGAGTCCCTTCGTAGATTTTCATTTAAAACTGTGATAATATTTTTCCTTAGGTAAAAACTTAATGAAAATTATATCAGAGAAATCTATATCAGGAGTATAATCTAAAATCGAAATTTCAAATTATTTGGTAAGAAGCAATTTGTTTATAACATAATATTGTACACACTATAGAAAAAAGTAGCCATTTTTTAACTTTTTGACTAGCAAAGTAGTGCGGAAGATATTTTAGTATTAATTCATTAAGGTTTTGTTTAAAAATAACACATCACACATTAGCTAAATTTATTTGTAACTAAATTTTTAACAATTATTTTATTTATCGAATCTGCAAAAAATTAAAGTAAACTAACAATAAGAAATCAAATATTAAATCTAAATGTTAATATCTACTTGGCCAATCACCGTCGGACTAAAAGCGATTTTAATTCATAGGTCAGATGTGTTCCTTCTTCTCAATCGGATGTATCCGTTACTTCTTAGTATGTTTCGAGCTTTATACCAGAGGGCTGGGATTATAATTCGCTATATTTTATTTTGGCGCCTCTATATTTTCTTAATATTTTAGAGGAGTAGTTTACAATTTAGCCAATTTATTTATAGTGCTTTCAATTACAATTACCTTAGCAAAGGGTTCCCATGAGTTTGTGGATATTGATATTTAATGGTAATGAGTTTTTCACTAGAATTTTAAGTAGTTACTTTTTTTTTAGAAATGTACAGACTGCAGTGCCTTCCGGCAGGGGTTTTGTGACCTTAACTAAATCGTAAGTTTTTATAACAAGATATTGGTAAAAATGTTTGAGAAACCTGAATGAAAAATGAAAATACACTAAGATTTTTTTTAAATTCTAACTTGCACCATTGTAAGATGCGAAGTTCTGTGGCATTTTAAATAATCCTTATAACACGAGAAAGCGATATTATTAAGACACCTTGAAGTGTTTAATTTGACGCAGTATCCGTCAGTCCTTGCATCCAACCATTGTTAATGTAAACATTCTGATCAAAGATATCTTAATGAAATTTGATGCATAACTTCCTTTTCAAGGAGGACTCAAGTAAATTTCGTGGAAATCGTGACAAAAATCTTTTTCCGAGATACGTTTTTACTGTTTCTATTAAAGTGAAAATTATGATACCTAAGGCTCCCCGTTGAAAATCATTTTTGGAAAATCATAGATTAAAAATAATTTAGTATAGAAATATGTACGCAAACTTCATTGAAAATGATATATTTCTTGTGATGCTTAATTAGAAAATTAAGGGCAGAACAATTTTATTATATTTTTGGTTCCTAGAATAATGGCTATAACATAAATTTATATGTTATATATTCTCCAACCTATGCCTTTATAACATTTACATTTTGAAACTTAAAATTTACAATTTTTTTTTTTGTTAAAAATTTATTCATTTTAAAATGAAAACTGGTCATTTTTTACTTAATAAACGGACATTAAAAATATATAAATCTGTACTTTACGATATCAATAATTTATGACATAAGGGAAAATAAACTAAAAGTGTTACTATATATAATCTCTGTATTTAAAGATGATGCTATATTCCAGTAGTTTAAAAAAATAAAATAATTTTTGAAGAAACCTTGACTTTGGAGGCGTTCATCTAGTTCAACAAATGGCAAAAAAAAAAAAAAAATTAAAAATAATTAAATAAATAATTATTGAGTTAAGTTCAGCGCATTGTTAGCTACTGAAAAATGGATTGCGGATTTCAAAAAGGACATATCAACCATATAAAATCGAAGTCTAACTCAATTTTTACAAAAGTTTTCTATGCGGCATTCACCAATAATCACATAACCAAATGTAGATCTTTTCAACATTTTGTTTGGTTATCGTATAATTAAGTCGTTTGGCTCCAAGAAATTGCTTCTACAGAGATGCAATATTTTTCAAATTTTGCAGTCAATGAAAAATTTGTTAATTTTATCTCCGTTATAATAATTGGCGCTTTAGAAAAATAACCTTTTTATATTTTAACACGTTTTCTTACGGTTCTACAAGAATTTATGATTTTGCAGATTCTAGCATATTATTTTTGTGAATTTAGCATAAGATAACAAAAATTTTCTGGCAACACTAATGGGGTGCTGTGTAAAGTGTAAAAAGAGCATAAGCAAGAGTCAGGGAGTATTTATGTATATAAACATATTTGTAGCACCATTTGTAAGTGCGTATGTTTTATTTAACATGATTGTTGTTTTGTGTGTGTGTGTGTGTGTGTATTTGGTTTTATGGCTGCTAATTTTGTTGCCTATTCTAAGGTTGTTTTCATTCAATGAGGGAAATTGTTATTATGCTCTAATTTTTCTTTAAAACGTTTAGAGGTTTTAATAAAATTGATTTTGATTATTTTTTGGGGGTTTCCAATTTATATGTTTTGCTGGCAACATTTCACCTGTTATTAAGTGTGTTTGTTTTTTTTTTTTGTTTTTTTTTAATTGATTTTATTTTATAAACCCTCCTAAAAATGGCTAAATCAATTTTATATTTATTATAAATTTTTTAACACAATTGTTATTACTAAAGTTTTTCATTTAAATGAAACGAATAAATTTATAAGAGAACTTTTAAATTTATATGTATAAAAAAGGTTTTAAAGTTTATTTAATTTAAGATAATTATGTTATTTAAAAAAAAAAATACTCAAAAATAATTCTAAATAAATAGCTTGTCCTGATGATAAAATATATAACAATTTAGAACAAAAAAAAAAAAAAAGGCATAGTTACCCTCATATTTTCATATTTATGCTTAAAAAATTATGACACGACAACCTCTATTTACATACCCCAGATCTAGAACTGATCGTACGTTTATATATTATATTACAATATGAAAATTTTGCCGTATAAACGGTGAATTAATATTTTATTTGCAAGCTAGTAAATCACTAAAACCAATCATGATTAATGAAACTAAATGCAAATAAAGTGTAGGGCGTACGGTGGCTCAGAAATTAATTTCATTGGTCAAAAGTCAAATTTTTTTGTTAACACCGATTTCCAAAATTTTAGTGTCATTCAATAGTAGACATATTGAAACTAAGGTAACTAAAAAATTAGATCAAAATATTGGCAATCGTGGGCGTGGCATGTTGTTAAAAACAAATATTTTATGTTATTTTATTAAAAATGTGAATTTTATAAATTTTTTCAGAAGTAAATTATCATTACTTGCAAACTATTATCGATAATTGGCTGCGTTTAAAAGATGCTATGATATGTCACAGTACCGTTTATACCTGCTGCGTTATTAAATGTTTTCGCAGGTACTACATTTTAGTCAAATTTGAATTTCAGTGGAATAGAACTTCTGAGGGTCAAAAGGGTTTAAACAAATTTTATCACCAGAAGAAAGGTGAAG
This sequence comes from Protocalliphora azurea, assembly GCA_932274085.1. Classification (NCBI taxonomy): domain Eukaryota; kingdom Metazoa; phylum Arthropoda; class Insecta; order Diptera; family Calliphoridae; genus Protocalliphora; species Protocalliphora azurea. The sequence goes on from OW026523.1 coordinate 5,407,048, forward strand.
GTGTTCTCTTTTATCCTAGATATACTTTTGTACCTATCTGGATCGGTCTGTAAAACACTTTTTCCATTTTTATTTTAACTATTCATGTGACTCAAATAAAAAAATTTTAGGTTATAAAAATTAAAGTTATTATCATCTAGCATTCAATTAGTAATGAATACTGCTACCATTTTTAGAAATAGCCTCAAAAATGCGATTTGGCAACGACTTGTACTATGATTCTAAGTAATTTAGCGAAATTGAACTCCATGCTTCCGTTATTGCGTCCTTTAAAGATTCTATCGCCTCAAATAGTTTTTCTCCTTCATAAACTTTTCTTGCATTTTCCATTTGATTCAGGTCTGGTAAATATGGGGGCCAATTCAAAAGTTGAACACCTTGTTGATTAATTCATTGTTTTATTGCTCTGGCGGTATGAATTGGAGCGTTGTCGTGTTGGTACGTCCAAGAAATCATTAAATTTTGGAAATGCTTCCTCCAAAAGGTTTTTGTAAGTTGTTGCAGTCATTTTGTTGGATACAAAAACCAATTCTATGGTACCATAATACGAAATGGCGGCTCTAAAATAATTCCTCCTTATTTAGGTCATATATTTGTATTCATGCAGCACCGAAATATAATTTTACTTGGAAAAGAAAATAACTGATTTCGTCTAAAACTTAAAAAAGTGCTACAGAAAAGTTGGCTGGAGCAAGTAAAGATTTTATACCAGCCTTTAAAACTGGTTAAAGGGCCAACTTACTATCCTGGTATTTTTATAAAGTACAAGTTAGTGCTAAAAATATGCTGAATATGCAAAGAAGATTGCTCGAATATATAAAATAAATATCCATGGAGAAATATGTCTGCCACAGTTCACAAAATCCTTTATCATGGAGAATTTATGTCTTTAATGTTACTTAAATAAAAAACAATATAAACCTTAAAAAATTGTAATATTTTTGTCCAAGAACACACAACATTATCCTGGGTATTATTAAAATATTTTTTATCTGCTTATAACTTTTTTATAAGCAAAGCTGATTCAAAAAAAAATCCGCATTTTTATACTAGATGCTATAAAAAAAATTAAAAGTTCAGATTTAGTCTTAAATTTCTCAACAACTGCTGAACCGATTTTAATGAAATTAGAACTGGAGAAAGATTCAAGAAAATACCTCTCCATAAAAAAAAGATTCTAAACTATCTCTATCGATTCAAAAGTTACATAGTTTCGACCGTTAATAAGCGATTCTGAGCCACTGTGCGGCATTACCACTAGCTTTTACGTTCATAGCATTTTCGATGACAACAGTTTTATCTTACCCATCCAGCACGACAAATAATTCCTTTTTATAATTCTTTATAAAATTTGTGTATAAACACTGAGTTATTTATTTGCAAGTTATTTTGATTTGCAATAGTCGTGCATCTAAACGTAATATGAGATTAACGCTGATGTAATATGTAAGATAATTCTGGCAGAAGAGAGTAACCAATTTATTTATATTATGTTAAATCTTAAATAAGAGGTACACGTATTCTAATAAATCCTATAAGATATTATTTTCAATCAGCCGCAGGGTAAACATGTTATTTTTATTAAAGAAATACCGCCTTTTTTTATATTACAATTTTTATAAAAGATATATATTTTTAATGTCAAATAAACAGTAAAACATAACAATTTTACATAAAACATTGTTTTTGAAGTACTTTCAAAATATACATGCAAATACGCAAACAAACTTTCGTGTATGTGTATTTTTTTGACAGCTCATCTTATAAGATAATTCTGTAGATAAATCTCATTACAACAGTCTCATAATATTTCTTATGACACTAATATTTGAGTCTACATGGGAGATAATTCTCTCAGTGAGCAAATTTGACACTCTCTGACAGAAAAATGTTACATATTCTGTTACGTATAGATGGGCTGCTATAGAAAATAAACAACAACACTGAGCCATTTCATTGCTTCTATTTTTAACTAAAAAAAGTGAAAACATACATGAAAACAAATTAGAGTGCTATATTCGGCTGTGCCGAATCTTATATACCCTTCACCAGTGTTGAAATGTGTTATATGAAAGGGAAGAGTATTTACAATGTCTATTTAAATACTAAATAAATTGAATTTTCTTATATATATATATATATATATATATATATATAAGATATATATATATATATATATATATATATATATATATATATATATATATATATATATATATATATATATATATATATATATATATATATATTAAAAAATGAGGTTTAAATTTGTTTATTTGTGTATCAATCGCGTCTAAACGGTTGAACCGATTTTCAAGAAATTTGACATATAGATAATACCAGTGTCAGAGGTGATTATAGGCTTTGCTAAACCTCGATAGGGCGTCACACCCACATTTTATGCCTACTTTAAAAAAAATATATTTTTAAACTTTACACATTATTGATGAAGCTATTTACATGAAATATAACGCACAGGTAGTGTTTGCAGGACCACTTTTTTAAAACTAACATCTAAGAACTATTACAATGAGAGTCAAATTTCGTGGTAACCTTTATCCTATCATATTGCATTGATGAAATTAAAATAGGACGAATAGTTCCAGGGGGAAAAGTAGCCCCTATATAAAGAAAATATAAAATTTTTATCTAAAAGACTATTAAAGTGAAAGTCTTAAAAAAATTTAAAAGCATTTTTTTTTTATCAAATTTCGAATAAGGTGAATAGGTCTAGGTGGAGTAGTAACTCCCGTATAAAGAAGATATTGGTTATCACATCGCATAGAGTAACAAAACGCACCGGCAATAGCTAGTAAATAATGAATTGAATACTTTGGAATTTTACAAAAGTTCGCAAATATTTAAAGAAGACAAAACAAATATTTTATAAATGTAAGGCAATATTAAATTAAAAAAGGTTTGATGGAAAATTTATAGACCGATTTGACTGATTTAAAAAGCCAAAATTCGAAAAAGGAACATATTTGTGACAGATTAATGCAAGAATAAGGCCCATAGTTTATATAGGAGCTTCAAAAAGTCAAATAACGTGTGTTGGCCTATAACTCGGTTAATACTGGATCTACTTAGTTCATTTTTTCAGTACAAAAATTGTTAAAAAAATACGATTTTTCTGTAAAAGAATGAAGTTTCCAACTTGCATGGGTTCTTCCAAAAGTTTAAAAAAGCAAATAAGTCACAGTTTATTGTTGTTGGGATTCAGTACCCACGTAAATAAGGGAAGTAGACATTAAATAAAAAAAAACACATTTGGTAATAACTCGGTTGTTTATAAACCGATTTGGTTGATTTAAAAACCGAAATTCAAGAAAAATATTTGTGATCGTTCCATGAAAGAATCAAGTTCGCAGCTTATTTAGGCCTTGGATATCAGTTAAAAATACGTTTTGGCCAATATCTCTGTAACTAATTGAATGACTAAATTCAGTTCTTCAGCGGAAAAATTCAGTAAAACAATTTCCGAGTTTGCTTTGCAAAAACGTAATCCCTAGCTTATATAGCGGCTTCAGAAAATCGAAGACCGGTTTGAAAAACCGTTTTTTTTTATAATATCTTTAATAATTCGAAAAAAATTTAAAAAACGATTTGAACATGTCTCCGCTATTTAATAACCGATCTTGCTGAATTTCAATAACAAAATTTTAGAAAGGATTTCCTATCGTTTGATATACGATTATCAGTGGGCTTCATAAACGCCACTTCAACTGACGGCTGGACGGACAGACAGACATCGTCCTGTCGACATCATTTCTTATAAGATACAGAAAATATTAACTTTTTGCTCTCCGACAAAAATTGTGGAAATTACAAATGGAATGACAAACTTATATGTACTCTTTTCACCTATGGCGAAAGGTATAATGATTGTCAACTACTGCTTGCTTATATAAAAAACAACGCACTGAAGGTCATTGCAATGCTTTTTATATATGTCTGTGTGTGTGTATTTTTAATGATTTTTTTCAGATTTTTGCACATCACGGGTGTTTATAGACCGATATGGTTAATAAAAAACACTGAAATTTTATAAAAATATTTCTGACCGATTTAGTTCATTTCTGCAGCATAAAAATTCAGAAGAAGATTTCCAAACTTTCTTTGCGAAAACAAAGTTCCTAGCTTTATGAAGTCTTCAGTGAATCAAAAACCGGTTTAAAAAACCCACGAACGCAATTTCAACGGATGGACGGGCATCGTCCTATCGAGATCATTTCTTACAAGAATTCATAAAATATTTACTTATTTGCTCTCCGATGAGAGCTGTGAAAATTACAAACAGAATTACAAACTTATAAATATCCTTTACACATATGGTGAAGGTTTGTAGTCCCTTAAGCCAAAAATTCTAAAAAAAATATTATCCAAAAATTAACTAAAATTTATTTTTAACACAAAAACCCATTAATTTTACACACTTTAATCTTTAATAAGTTTCCTAAAAAATCCTTCCTAATAATTTTCCCAATATTTTTCATCCATTTTGAAACACTTATTCAGCTGTCATCTAACTTCCTCTCTTTAAGTCATATGTTAGACAATTTCCGTTTCCACCGGCATGTTATTTTAATTTTGGCAACTGATTTCCCTTTTTTATTTTTGTTATAAATAGCTTATTGTTCTCTTTAGGCCTAAGCACTGCCCGACAAACTAGAAAATAAATGTTCAAATAAATAAAAGATATAGAAAATTTTATTTTTATAACAAGAGCCTAAAAACGAAAACAATATCTATGAAAAAGTCTTACAATAAACCAAAAATAAATAACTCATACCAACATTTCCCAAAAAAGGACTAAAATAAATATGACAAAATAAATGAAAAAAAGAAACAGAAAAAATATAAATATAGCCAAAATATTTGTAAAAATATACGAAATAAGTAACAGAAGAATCCAAGGGAAAAAATTACAACTGATCTGCAATTGAACTAGAAATCGACCAAAACTGAACCAGAATAAAATTAGAACTGAACTAGTACTGAATTAGAATTGAATTAGAACTGAACTAGAATTAAATTAGAACTGAATTAACTGAACCAGAACGGAACTAGAAATGTATTAAAACTGAACTAGAACTGAGCCAAAGATGAACTATAAATGAACTAAAACTAAATTAGAACTGATTTAGATTTGAATTAAAACTAACTAGAACTGAGATAGGACTGATTTAGGAATTAAACTAGAATTGAACTAGAAATGAACTAAACTACACGCAGAAAAAAATATCTCTTTTAAATGTGCTTGTTGATAATTTTTCAATATGGTTATAATTATTCTTAATTAATAATATCTTTGCCAAAACCAAGTTATAGTTGGATGGATCCATCTCGGTTTTGTGTAACCATAATATTGTTGTGGAAAAAACAATATGGCTGTGTTGCAATTATTTATAATTTTTTCGTAATTATTTATATGTTTACAAACTTTTGAAATAATATGTTGCTGTTAAAATGTGGAAAATAGAATACATCATATTTAAACAGCAATATATTACTTTAAAAAATATAAATAATTGCTACAAACAGTGCAACACAGCCACTATTATTTTGCCTAAACCATATTATGTTTACTCAAACGTGAAATAGATACATTGAGCCATAATATTGTTGTGGCGACGATATTATGACTGTGTGGTGGCCATAAGATTATAAAATAATTTGAAACGTATTTAAAAATTTTCGACAACCATATTTAAAAGTGATATTTTTTCTGTGTGTATAACTGAACTAGAACTTAACTGAAACTGAACTAGAGCAGAAAGCGAATTCATTTTATAACGTTTTACTTTTACTTTAGCACCATTTTTAAACCTTAAATTTCTTTAAAAAATTATACTTTATTATAAATTTTTCTCCCCCTTGACTTCTTTAATTTCCATTAAATTCCATATTATTGTTTAACAAACTGACGAATGTGTAGTCTCTGTAGTACGTGTTATATGTATGATATTAAGTTAACATGGTTTAGTTATGTGACGCTTACGCTTCGATGAAAATTTTCACTCAATTACGCTTTAAGACTTAATATAACAAATAAAAAAAAAAAGAGAAAACGAAGACAAAAACAGAATCACATCACATATAAAATTAAGCATAGATACAAAATTACAAATTAATACACACATTAGCACATTATATACAAATATACTAACAAAATACCTAATAAAAAGTAATAAGTATATGAGATTTTTATAAATAAAATAACAGACAGTTAAGATAATATGTATGATAGCAAGTAAGGTAACTATAGGTGGCTTTGTTTATTATGAAAAAAGCAACAAGAGCCTTTGCTGCAAACCAATTTATACGCATACTTGTTTATACACTTAAGCGTTTTCATCCACACAAAGATATTTACTAAGGATAGTATAAAGGTTGGTAGACAAAAGACCAAAAAAAGAAAAAAGGCTTTTTTACTTTAACTTTTTATATCATTGTGTTTATTGTACAAAATACAACAAACTAATACGGTAAGAAGTATGAGAGGATATTTGTACAAGTACTTTTTGTTTGTTTTTGTGTATGTGTACAGTTAGGTAGATCTTAACTACAAAGTAAGTGGTTGTTATTGTATGGTGTTTTGATATTAAAGTTATCAATAAATTGAAATTGTATTTGTAGTTTTGTAAATAGCTATCCTTTGTAAACAGACACTAACAAGGGTTCGTGTTTCAAACATAAATAATAGAGAAAATTGATAGTGAAAGAAAGTAAATGTAGAATTTATATTAAAAAGATTTCTTTTCTTTTTTGTAAATAATGTTTCTTTCAGTTTTAATTTAAATCTGGTTCGGTTTTAGATCAATTTTAGTTATAGTTCTGTTCTGGTTCAGTTCTGGTTAAGTTCTAGTTCTAGTTAAGGTTAGTTCAGTTCTACCTTAGTTCTAATACTAGTTCAGTTCTAGTCCTAGTTCAGTTCTAATAGTAGTTCAGTTCTAGTTTAAGTCTATATCAGTTACAATTCATTTCTAATACTAGTTTAGTTCTAATACTAGTTCAGTTTTAGTCCTAGTTCATTTCTAGTTTAAGTCTATATCAGTTCTAGTTCAGTTCTAATACTAGATCAGTGCTAATACTAGCTTAGTTTTAGTTCTAGTTCAGTTCTAGTTTAAGTCTATATCAGTTATAATTCAGTTCTAATACTAGTTCAGTTCTAATACTAGTTCATTTCTAATACTAGTTCAGTTTTAGTCCTAGTTCAGTTCTAGTTTAAGTCTATATCAGTTCTAGTTCAGTTCTAATACTAGTTCAGTTCTAGTCCTAGTTCAGTTCTAATTTAGGTCTATATCAGTTCTAGTTTGTTCCTAAATCAGTTCTAGTTCAGTTCTAATACTAGTTCAGTTCTAGTCCTAGTTGAGTTCTAGTTCAGTTATAGTTTAAGTCTTTATCAGTTCTACTTTAGTTCTAATACTAGTTCAGTTCTAGTACTAGTTCAGGTCTAATTCAGTTCTAGTTTGTTCCTAAATCAGTTCTAATACTAGTTCAGTTCTAGTCCTAGTTCAGTTCTAGTTCAGTTCTAGTTTAAGTCTATATCAGTTCTAGTTCAGTTCTAATACTAGTTCAGTTCTAGTCCTAGTTCAGTTCTAGTTTAAGTCTATATCAGTTCTACTTTAGTTCTAATACTAGTTCAGTTCTAGTACTAGTTCAGGTCTAATTCAGTTCTGGTTTGTTCCTAAATCAGTTCTTCTTCAGTTTTAGTTCAGTTCTAATCCTTGCTCAGTTCTAGTTCAATTCCACTTCTGTTCTAGTTCTAAGTTTTTACTCATTTCTAGTTCTTAGTTTTTATTCTATTCTGATTCCATTTTATGGCAGTTTAAGTTCAGTTTTTGAATCAGTTGAGATTCTGTTTTAAATTTTGTTTTTCAAATTCTATTTTAGTTCTTGTTCAATTTTACTAATTTCTTTAACATTTCCTTTTACTATTCTGTCATCTACTGCTCTTAAACAACTTTAAAATACTACTTTCATTTATCCTTGTTTAGTTTTTAAATAGTCCTGTCTGCTCTAGTTTACTTTTCTTTTTATATTATTATATATTTTTTTGTTATATTTATTTTTGCTTTCTGTTTATTTGATTTTGTTATTCTCTTCCTGTTTATATGTGTGTTATGTTCATGTATGCGTATTAATTTTGGTTTTTAGATTTGGTTTACTTTAGTGTGCGTGTGTGCCTTTGTTCCTGTAATATACCGATATAGCACAATTTATTGGACAATTTTCTTGTTAAGACCAATAAATAAGTACATATTTTATATTTCCTTTTCTCCCTCTCGCTCTCTCTCTCTCTCTCTCCTCTTCAGACTTAAATGTGTCATTGAAATTTCATTTTTACAATGTATCTACATTTTTCTTGTGTTATAGCTAGTTTAAATAATAACTATAAAATATTTGTTGGTGGAAATTGAAAGAAATTCCTAAATATAAATTTTAGTAGAATCGAAAATATTTTAGTGTGTTGAGGGGAAAGAATGAGATGAAGCTGTTGAAATTTAATAGTAAGTAGTATTTTGGGAATTTTTCCCAGTATTTTTATAGGTTTGCAGGCAATTTTAATTAAGGCTAGTAGAATGTAAGTTTGGTTGGTATTATAATTAATATATGTGGATTTTTTTTCATCTAAATTTATTTATTGAATCTTTACAAAATTAAGTGAACTAACAAAAAGTATTCAAATCTTGACTCTAACTCATATTATGTCCAAACACTGCAGAACGAATATGTGGATTTGAAGGAAAAATATTTAACTTTCTTTCTCGTTAGTAAAGCCTTCAAGTGGTTTATTAAATTTCTAAAATCTACTTTTAGGATTTTAATAAGATATTGTAATTAGCTTTTTTTAGCAGTATTGATAGGGCTGCTTTAATGACAAAATATTATGACTATTTTAGGGGATTTTGGTTTTTCTACCTTTTTTGAGAATTTTTCTCAAGACTTCTGTATGTGATTAATTTTTCTATATATAAATTATGCAATTAAAAATACCGCTGTAATGTTTTTAAGAGTCCATAAACAATTTTATTTTGTGTTTTATGTGGCAATTTTATTTGCTAACAAATATTTAATTTTAATTTTAGCAAACAAGTTATGTAGCATACTTTCTGGATGTTCTTTTTTAACAATTGTTGCTTATTGCTGGTTCATGTCAATAAATAGCAATGCAGAGAAAACTATTTTGTTGCAATGGAAATTTATGACCATTCTTAGAAGCCGTAGTTAAACCTAAAAAAGAAGATAGTAGTTTACTTATATTAAACCTTTTAATTTATTCCTCAAAGTTTGGTTGCATAGTTAAGGTATTCACAAATTTCACAAATCTTTTAAAATAAACATTTCTTTTTACTTTCGCGTTTTATTCCCTTCCCGCCAATACTTGGCATACTTGTAGGCTTTTGTTTATATTTTCCCCTTTTAAAACTTAATCATCTTACATTCAAATTCTTTTTTTTTACATTGTAAAACTTTCTTTTAAAAGAAAATCTCAAATGCCTTGAACGAAATAAATATTGTTATATGTAACACATACTTTTATAGACAAAACTTTGCGTTTCATTTTAAACAACATTACTCTTTTGAAAATTTACATTGCATACTTTAAGTAGAAAACTTTTTAAACCAAACTAAATGGCATAGCTTAGGGATGAATGACAGAAATATGTGTAAGGCAAAGAATAAAAAATACGGAATAGTTAACTGATTCAAAATGAAATGATAAAATTAATATTAATGGTTAAGTTAGGAATCTTTGGTATGGAAATACTTGTCATCTTTTTTTTTTATTAATAAAAAATATTTATTTTCTTGCAAAAGTATTAAGCAAAAATTGTGTTAAAAAAAGGAAATGAGAAAAGTTGTTAGGCGAAAGTTTTTAAAAGAAATACATATTTTAAGCATTTTTAGGGTTTGTGGGAAAATATAAGACTAGACATTTGTAAGAAATGAAAATAAATATAAAAAGTTATAAATAAAATAAGAAAAAAAATGTAATAATAAAAAAATATATATTTTTATAAGAAACGCTGAAGAAATAAACTTGAATTAAGGAAAATGAACGTAAAAAGTTATGTTTTATGATTATGCTAAAAATTACTATTCTTAGAATCAGGACTAAACAGATGGCCTAATATCCTTTCTTGTCAACTAGAAAAATATTAAAAGATAACAAAATATAAAATTTTTGCAGAATTTTTTTTGGTTAAAGGCAACATTAAAAGATTATTTATGTACCAAAAATTATTGAAATTGGAGCAAGCACTAAAAGCGGCTGCATATATCCTTTTTTAAAAGAATGTCAAAAATAGGAGAACATTTTTAGAAATCATGCTTAACTTAATTTTAATAAAAATAAAAATTTCTTGTAACAAAATCCTCTCTAAAATCTAGAAAAATAATTGAAATTATTCCAAATGAAGATAATGAACGTAAAATCATGTAATTTAATTACAAACAATAAATTATTGAAATTGGAACAAGGATTCAAAATGTCGAAATATGTCCTATTTTTTTACGAACCGAAGTGGACAACAGATGACCTTTTTCCCAAAAACTATTTTAAAATCGAAAAAATTACTAAATTGTGACCAAATAAATAGAATAAACGTAGAATAATATATATGCATAGACCAAAAATTATCGAAATTTTAGCAAGGACTAAAGATTTCGTCATATATACTTCTTAGAAAAACTGTAATAAATTGAAGACAAAATTTCGAAGTGCCCTCATTTATTTAACTTAATACAACTTTTAAAGAGAAAAAACAAATATCGGTTTCACTGCTCTAAAATCTAGAAAAATTATGAAATTTCCACGAAATTAAGAGAATGAATGTCAAATGTTCTGATTATTTTGTAAATCAAAAAAATTTCCACCTAATATCCTTTTTTTAAAAACTGACATATTTTAAAGAAAATGTTTCGAATTGCATAATTACCAAATTTATTTACTTTTAAATAAATTTGAACTAAAAATCTATTATGTTGTTTTACAAATTAAGTTTTTAAATGTAGAAAAATTATTGAATTTTCTTGAAATGCAGAGAAAGGACGTATAATATTGAGTTTTATGTATACACCAAAAATTATTAAAATTGAAGCAAGGACTAAGGGTGTCTCTTAATATCCTTTTCTCAAAACCAAGAAAAAATCCAAAATTAACATATCAAAAATATATATTCATTTATATATTTTATTTATATATTTTATTTCTTATGGAATTAAGTTTTCATAACATTTTCCTTATTGAAAAGTTCCGGAAAGTCATGAAAAATCTTTGAAATTTCTTCAAATTGTGAAAATGAAGGTATTGCTTTTTCTGACAGAAACCTATGTATATTCCAACTTATATTTCACTTTTTAGTGACAGAGTTTAATTTTTTACCTTTTTATTAATCAAATTTATAGAAAATCATGAAAAATCCTGAAATTGTTTTCAAATTTAGAAAAGGAACTTGCTGTTTTAATTTATAAGTGAAAATTTAAAAATTATTTAATTTGGCTACAAGGCTTGAAGGCATGGCATATATCCTTTTTCTGAAAGTTATTTTCAGAGGTTTAAATTGCTAAGATTTTACTACTTTTTTTTATATAATTTTCTGGAAAGATGATGTACAAATTGCTGTAAAATCCAAGAATGTCCTTCGATATTTATGAAATTATAATAAAAAACGTATGAGGGTGCCTTTTGTTTGTGTGCCAAGTTTGATTAAACTTAAGGCAATATCTGGACTTTTCTCCTTATATCCTTTTTAGGGAGTTAAGAATAATTGTTTCTATGTTGAGATTTTCTTTAGAATTTTCAACAAAATCTTTTTATATGACATTTTTTGTAACTATTTTTATTATAAAAATTGTGGTAATTACTGCTGATGACTTAATGTTACATGTTTGCTTTCTAAAATGAATATTTGAGGTTTAGTTTTCTTCTAAAATATTTGTGGAACAAGAAAAGCCTTAAGCAGTGACATATGACATATTTGTTAAGAAAAGTAAAGTAAGGAAAATAAAAAAAGTTTTTTAGAGAAAATAACTTATGATTTTGTTGTTCTTAGCCACAAATCAGTCTGTTTAGAAATTAGTTAACTTAATATTATTACATATAACATTTAAAAAATTCATCAACAAAATAAAAAATTAAATACTCTGCTCATATTCATAAGCAATAATTTTCTTTTCACACGTTGATTATTTACAAAGTTCAAGGTTTTATATTTAGTGTTTTACCTCACCTTAAACTATTTTTATTTTTTATATTTGGTATTTTGCAGCTTTTTATATTTTTATTTGAATTTTTGTTTATACATATATGTTTGTGTGGTTAACCACACAGTTTTATAATTGCTGTGTAAAGGAAAGAAAAAATTAACTAAAACCATAAAAAGGCGATTTAAAAAAAGAAATATAAAAAACTAAAAGCAGTACAACAGCAGTAGCAGCAATAACAATAATTCTGTGTTTTTATACATATTTTTTTTTTTTTATAAAACAAACCATTAAATACCATGTTGTATAGTTGAGCTAAAGTAGAGGTTATTAAGAAGTATAAAAACACAAGCTGTTTGTAAGAAACGACTTTAGGAATCCCTACAGAATTTTAAATATATGTTTTAGGGAATAAAATTTCAAAAATGATTTACAAAAATTGCTGTAAAATTTATACAAAACCAAGAAATGCCAGAAAATTTTTAAATAAACGTAGCTGAAGGTTGGTGTGCGATTAAAGCCAAAAACTTATGATTATTTTCTACATCCTTTTTTACAAAAATTACCATAAATATAGAAAAAATTATGAAATATTGTAACTTGGACAAAGAATGTAAAATTATGAAAAAATTTGCTAAAATTGAAACTAATTTTTTGAAGCTGGTCATACATCCATTTTTGAAAAATTCAAATAAAATACGAAAAATCTGCAAGGAAATTATTTTAAAAATAAAAGAAAAATGATAAAAACGATATACATGTTTAGACTTAGAAATAACAAGAAAAAAATTCCAAAACTGTTTCCTTACGTACAAAAATTTTATAAAATTAAGGCACAGTGTTGAAATATTAGAGAATTTGGAGAATCATATATCCTTCTTTAAATTCGAATATATCAAATGCAAATTGAGCAAAATATAAAAGAAAAATTATAAAAACAGCCTGTTTGATGAGATTTAGTGCTATTAAGAACAAACTCTTATCTTTTTTCCTACATCCTTTTAACAAAAATGAAAATAAAATCAAGGAGAAGCTTTGAAATATTATGAAACCTGGAGAATGAACGTAAAGTTGTATTATTTTATTTTGGAATAAATTTTGCTGCAATTGATACCAGGACTTCAAAGCTGTTCACATATCCTTTTTTCCAATTGAAAACAAAAAAATAAAAATCAATTAAATTATTGAAAAATTGAGATTAGAAAAGTGATTAAATTATGTATTTATTAAAATTTATTTCTGCCTTCTTATAAGAAGTTTTTGCAAACCTACAAAAATGCTTGATATGTAACCAAAAATGGAAAAAGAATATTGGAATATAAAGCTTATTATTTGACAAAAGATTTTTTATGATTGCAGTACTTTAAAACCATTCATATATCTTTTTTTAATTAAATAAATATTAAAAAAAAGTTAAATAATATATGATTTAAATAATATATGATTTTTTTCGAATATAAAATAATTTCGTTTCGAATATAAAGAAATTAAATTTTTTAAAAATTATCCTAAAATATTCAAAAAATGTTTAAATTGCTTTCAAATATAGAGAAAGAATGTACAAATATATTATTATAATGCAATAAACCATTTCTTAAGATTGCAGCCAGTACTTGGAAGCTTGCCATATATCCTTTTTTGTAATTTATTACAAATATTGCATAAAACTGGCGAAATATTTTAAAATTAGAGGTGAAAAGTCTTAGGATTGTAAGACTTTTAAGATTCGGAAATATTTAGGAATATTTTGCAAAAATTTTCAAAATTATTTAAAGAAAAATAATCAAGAAATCTACAAAAAAAATTCAAAATCCTACCAAATTTGGAAAAAGGTTGTAGAAATGTTATGCTTCTCGTTTGAAAAAAAATTTTTAGTATCAAGGGCAAAACTGTGACATATATCCTTTTTTCAAAAATAGTATAAAAAACCTGGAAAATTTTGAAAACAGTAGCTTTTATATTATAAGATTTTTTATACATTATAATTTAGAGGCATTTATGTTATATTTTTTAAAAATTTTCTAAATTTATTTTGGGAAAATGATCAGAAAATCTGCAAAATTGCTTGAAATGCTTTAAAATTTGCAAAAATGTTGTAAAAATATTCAGCTTACCGTTTGAAAAAAGAATTATTCGGATTAAGGATAAAACTGTAAAGCTTTACAAATATCCTTTTTTGAAACTTTTTAAAAATAATGAAAAAAAGTATGGAATATCATTATAATTTAAAGTATTAAAGTAATATTTTTTTAAATTTCTTATTTTCTTTAAGGAAAATGATGCGAAAATTAGAAAAATTGCTTGAAATGTTTTAAAATTTGTAAAAAGGTTGTACAAGTGTTTTGCTTATCATTTAAAAAAATAATTTCTCATCTTAAGGATCAAACTGTGTGTAAATTTTATAAAATTATTGATTTTACAAACAATAAGACTTAGAGGCATTTATGTAATATTAAAAAAAAATTCCTAAATAATTTTTTGAAAAATTGTCTGAAAATCTACAAAATTATTTGGAATGCTAAAAAATTTGCAAAACTGTTTTAATTTTTTTTTTATCTTTTAACAAAAGATTTTTTAGAATTATAGCCGGAATTTTAAAGCCGTCCATATATACTTTTTAGAAGTTTTTGAAAAATAATTAAAAATATTGGAAAAATATTTAAAATAAGAGTTGGAAAGTCATTAGTTTATAGAATCATTGAAATATAGTGATACTTAAGTTTTATACTGGAAAATTTCTTAAATTTTTTATATGAAATTTATCAGAAAATCCACAAAATTGTGGAAATGTTATTCTCTTGGTTTGTTAAAAGATTTTTTAAGCTAAAGGTCAAAACTTTGCAGCTGTTCATATATCCTTTTTTGAAATATTTTAAAAATATGGGAAATATTTTAAAATAAAAGCTTTAAAGTGTTTAATCGTAAGTACATAAAAATTTAAAGGAATTAGGTTATATTTTTTACAAATTTCTCAAATCCTTTAAACAAATAATCAAAGACAAAACAAAATTAGTCGAAATACTATCAAATTTGTAAGAAGGTTGTAGAAATGTTAGGTTTATCGTTTGACAAAAGTTTTATTTTTTAATGCTAATATTTTTAAACTGTTCATATATCCTTTTTTGAAATTTCTCAAGAAGATTGAAAATCCCTTGGAAATAATTTTAAATAATTTAAAGACATTTATGTATTTTTTTTTTTTAATCCTGTTATCAGAAAATTTACAAAATTGCTTCTAATACTACCAAAATTAGAAAAAGTTTGTAGATATGTATGCTCATTGTTTGTTAAAAGTTTTTTTTAACTAAAAATCAAAAATTTTAAACTGTTCATATATCCTTTTTGGAAATTTTTTTAAAGTATTATAAAGTTCTTACAAATATTTGAAAAAAAAAAGAATAAAATCACAAAATTTCCCAATTTGTATAAATAATGAAATTTTGTTACATTTAAATTAAATTTGTAAACGTTTTTAAAATTATTTAAAAAAAATTTTAAGGTTTACAAAATTTTTCATAAAATTATTTAAATGATTCCAAATTAATGGAAAGGATATTTATTATAGTTAAAATAGCTAATTTTTTATGGATTTTTTTAAATTGAAGCCAGGATTTTATATATTTTTTTTATAAAAATTAAAAAAATTGAAAAAAACATAAAATCCAAAAAATTAATTATAAATTCTTAAAAATATTTGATTTTTAATCAAGAAT
Source organism: Protocalliphora azurea (assembly GCA_932274085.1). NCBI lineage: Eukaryota > Metazoa > Arthropoda > Insecta > Diptera > Calliphoridae > Protocalliphora > Protocalliphora azurea. Next base: position 5,422,974 of record OW026523.1, read on the forward strand.
AATGTTTTTTTTTTTTTTTGGTATACTTTTTATTAATTATATTTCTTTTAAAATTCCTCTTCCCTATTTATACCTGTGTCTGCCACAACCTATTAGATTCTCCACAAAGTCTAAGAGACTATAAAAGATTAACACCAACATTCATAAAAAATATATGTATATAAGAAAAAAACCTTCATCATTTTTAAACTTTGTATACAACACGATTTAAGTAAGATAAACACATATTTTATATACATATCAGCAAATGTGTTTTATTCTCTTACTTACACATGTTTAATACATTTACTTACATAATAATATTTTTCACATATTTTTGTTAATGTTTACTCGTTTTATTTTTGGGGTTTTGTTAGTGTGCGTATATTGCACAACATAACGAAGGTGGTAGTGGTTTCTGTTGCCTGTTGCTGACACTTGAAATAATTACAAAATTTCAAATAAAACATAAAAGGTAAAAAATAAAAAAAAAAAAATTGTTACACATGTGTAAAAATATGCTTACATATATAAACCACCCCCACTTCCTCGAAAACAACTACAAATAACATATTAAATATAAGTAATAATTTCGTTAGCCTGGCATTATGAAAAGAGGGAGAAAGGAAGAGTGAGAGAGATAGAAAAAATATTCATAAAATTTCATTAAAATTAAAAATAAATTATACATTTTTTTCTCTGCAACTCAACATTTTGAAAGGTAGTTTACATAAAAAAATGAAAATTGTTTAAACCTTAAAATATCTGATTTTTAAAATGTAAATACTGCAATGTTTTACCATGAGTAAAATAAATATTAATTTCATAAAATTTTCACCAAATTGAAAATGTTGGAATTTACGATTTCATTGAACGTAAAATAACAAAATAAGTATTTCAATTATTCAGCTGCTATAATTGCCAGGAATTTAAAAATTTATATGGAAATTGTAATAGTAATTGTTAAATATTTTTAATTATTTTAATAAAACAAATAGAAGAATTTAGAAATTGTTTAATAAATTAAAAATAGTTAATGAAATTATTTTTAAAAGGAAAGTTTACTTACTATTACCTCTAACCTTTTGGAAACTTTGGCATCACTCAAAGTTGGATAAAATATTTTATAAAATATTTTTCAGAATTTTTCAAAAATTATAAATTTGAAGATTTCTTTTAACTTAAACTTTTTATAAATTTTAGCATCACTCAACTAGGGTTAAAATATTTTATAAAAATTTTTTGATTTTTTTTAACAAAAATTTGAATTTTTTATAAAACACCTGAATTAAAAAGAATCTTATTTAAATAAAAAAATCTGAATATTTTAAAAAAAATTATTAAAAAAATAAATTTTCATTAATAGAATGACATTTAAATATGTTTACCTTTTATTTGTAAATAAAATTTTGCAATTTTAAACATTTTTCCCAAAAAGGATATATGGCGAGTTTGCTTATTAATGCAAATATTGTTAATATTTTTATCGAAATTTCTTTAGAACACTTACTTGCATTCTTTTTCTGGTTTTGAAAAAATTCGAAGCAGTTTTAAAGAATTTAATAATATTTTTTATACTAAAATTTCGAAATTATTGAATTTCAAAAATTTTTTCTTGGCATAATAAAAACGATAATAAGTTGAAAACCTTTACTTATTAAATCAAAACAAATTCTGCACTTTGTAAAAGTTTTTTTAACCCAAGTACACATGATTCGCTTTTTTGTGAATGAAAAAAATTCAAATATAATGATTAGTGTTGTAAAGTAAATATAAAATTACATACTTTTATTAAATTTTCGTAGCATTCGAATTATTTTTAAAAGTTTTATCAAACATTTTTTGTCTGTGTTTTTAATTAATTTAATTAAAAATATTAAAATATTTAACATTAATTTGATTTAGTGAAGTTTGAATACTTAAAATGTCCTTTTTAGTCAACAATTTTCAATTAAAAAATTTTTTAAATTTATCATAAAAGGATATATGAGAAAGAATTCTTTTGCTGCACCAATGCGAATAAAATTAGCAAAATATTAAAGTAAACATCAAACCATATTCTTTTACCAAATTTAAACAAATTATAATAAAATTAAAAAAAATATTTTTGCAACAAATAAATAAAAATATTCGCATTTTGAAAACTACTTCGATTTTATTAAATTTAAGTTGCTTCTTGTAGGTAAAATATAATAAATGAACAATATTTTAAACATGTTCAGGAAAAGGATATATATATATAACAAGCTCCCTTTTTATAGTAAAAATAAAAATACCAATATCCCAAAAATATTGTCATTTTTATTTTTAATTTAGAACATTTTTAAGGATTCTTTCCTTGAATTTATACGGCAGCAAAATATTAAAAAAAATAAAATATTTTCTTTTGTTTTTCCTAATAATTTCCTTTAGCAAATTAAGTAAAATTTTTAAGTTTAAAAAAAATTTCGAAAAAAAGGATATATAGCCAGCGTTTTGGTTGTTACCCCAAATCAAAGAAAATGTACAGAAGGATATATGACGAGCTTTTTTATTTTTGCATCAAATGGAAAAAACTTGGTATAATTAATAAGAGAACATTCAACCACTTCCTTTGGGCAAGTTTGAGTATATTTTAAGATTTTTTTAAACATTTTATGAACAGATTTGTAAATTTATTTTTAGTGAAACTTTTTTCAAAATATTAAAATTTTTCAGTTTGCTGAAATTAATTAGTTTATATTATTTTTTCTTAGGTTAAAATTCAAAAACTTCTAAATATGTCCAAAAAAGGATACATGATGAAAATTTTTATTTTTGCACCAAACCAAAGAATATAATATGAATTGACAAGAAAACATTAAATCATATCCATTAAGCAAATTTATGATTATTTAAAGAAGTTATAAAGATTTTATGAACTAGTTTTTAAATTTATTTTTTTGCGAAATTTTCTGAAAATAAACAAATTTTTCAGTTTGCTAAAATTTATGCAAATTATTTTAGAAAGTAAAAGTTAAAATTTAAAGTTTTAAAAATTTCTCCAAAAAAGGATATATGGCGAGCTTTCATGCTTTTGCACAAAATCAAAGAAAATATGCAGGATATATAAGACAATATTCCACAACATCCTTTAAGCAAGTTTGCGCACAATTTTTAAAATTTAGTTTTTAATGAAATTTTTAAAAATAATAAAATTTCTCAATCTACCAAAATTTATTATAGTTTATATTATCTTTTTTAGAGGTATAACTTAAAGTTGAATTTTGTAAATTTATCCAATAAAAGATTTATTTATTTATTAAAGATTTAAGAATTAAAAAGAATTTCTTTAAGCAAATTTCTGAACTGTCCAAGAAGTTTAAACGGTTTTATGGAAGTTTTTGTAAACTTTGTTTTTTTGGAATTAAAAAAGTAATAAAAAAATAAAATATTTAAGTTTCATGAATTTAAAAAATAATGTTAAAGGTTATTTTTTCCAAAATTCAGGTTTAAAGCTTTATCTTTTATTTTGCTATTTTCAAGGGATTTAAATAATTAAAAAAATATATAGTAATTAAAATTTGTTAAATTAAAATTATTAATTTATTTCTTTTAGTTAAATGTCTATCTAATACGCTTTATTGAAAATTTTCATGATATTAGGAACATTTTTTGAAATTTTCTTAATGATTTTATTAATTTAAAATTTTTTAAACTTTGAAAAAAGGATATATGGCCAACTCTTCATTTATTAAAGCAAAATCATAAATATTTGGCAGATAAATTAAGAGCATTAAAATAAACTAATTTTGTAAATTTCAAGTTGTTTCGATCATTTAAAAACTTAATGGAATAATTTATAATGCACTTATTATTTTTTTTTTTTTTTTTATTAAAAATTGTTTTGAAATTTTCTATTTATTAAGATTTTAATAAATTTTCTTAAAGAGATTTCATAATTTTGGAAATATTTTAGTAAAAGTTTTTAAACATTTTAAACAAATTTGTTATTTTTGAAAAAAGGATGTTTTTTAAACTTTACATGATATTTGGACAATACAAGACAATAACTAATCTTTTGAATGACTAACTTTTAAAGCGATTTCAAACATTAATAGAAAATCATTTTTATATTTTTTATTAAAATTTGTTTCCATTTATTTTGTTTATATTTTTTTTTATTTTTTTATTTATTTATTTATTTTTTTTTTTATTTTGGGGGGGGTGTAATTCTCTTATTTTACTTACATATTTTTTTTTTCTTTTTAAAAAAAAAATACATTTCGTGAGTCTCAACAAAAAGGTTTAAAATTTTTCTTCTGATTTTTATGATTTTAAACAAGTTTTTGTAATTCGGTGAAAAATGATATTTAGACAACTTTTATGTCATTAAAGAGAAATCTTTGATATTCGGTCAGCGTATTAAAGACATTAAATGTCATTCGTTTTGTTAGTTTCAAGTGATTGCGATCATTTTTAAACAAATTTGTTAAAAAAAAAAAAAATAAAAAATAAATTAAAAACAAAAATTATAATTTTTTTTATTTCTTGTTTTTTATATATTTCTACTTTTAAAAATAGTATTTTTAACGATTTTCTCGATTTAAGGAAAATTTTTGATATTTGAAAAAAAAGAATATTTTGATAACTCTTCCATTTTACATTAGTATTTGTTTATTTTAATAAGGATCTTAGTTGTAATTCATTTTGTTAATTTCAAGTGATTTGGAATAAAACGATCTTACAAAAAAATATATATTTCTATTATTGTAGTTATGCGTTTTTAACTTGTATTCTTAATGATTTTTGATATTTGAAAAAAAGGATATTCTGACAACTCTTATGATATTCAAGCAAAATCAGTATTATTTGGACACTACCAAAGGTCACTAATTGTTATTCATTTTTCTAATTTCAAGTGATTTTGATAATAGTATAAAACATTTTTTTATAAAAAATTTTACCGGGAAAAATTTAATTTTTTGCGAAAAAAAATATATATAATTAAGATTTAAAAAATTGTAAGAATTATTTATTTTTGTAAAATTTTTAATTTCTATTGTTGTGTTTCTAAATAAAAATTTCAAGATTTCGGACAAATTTTGTAAATTTTCAAAAAAAGGATATTCGAAAGATTTTTTTGTTTTTAAATAAAAATTCTAAATATGTGACCAATATATTTAAGACATGGTTTAACATTCATGTTCATGAGAGTTTTAAGTTTCAATAATTTCTTAAATTTTTTTATAAAATTAAAAAAAAATAAATATTTTTTTCTCTTTATTTGTGTGATTTTTAGTTTTTATGTGTTTTGCAAATTAATTTCAAAATTTTAAGTAAATTTTTCTAATTTTCAAAAAAGGACATCAAGGCAACTTTTTTGTTTTTAAAGAAAAATAATTCATATTTTAACAATAGATTAAGAACTCTGTTTAACATTCATTTTATTAGCTGCAAGTGATTTTAATAATTTTCAAAGATTTTAGAGGATTTTTGGGAAATTTTTTTTTTTAGAAAAAAAAAAATATAATTTAAGCAATTCTTAAATTTTTATTGTATCTTTTCCGTCTTAAACAGTAATTTTACTTTCACACCCAGACTTTCTCAACAAGAAAAAAAATTATTTTAAATAATATTAAATTCCAAACTAATGATCTGTAAAAGCTACAGACCCCCTTAATGTAGGTTGTGATTTTTATTATTCCGTCTTTTTTTTTTGCTTATACATGTTTTTTGTTATTTGTTTCTGCATTGCTAAAATACACACAAAAAATATAATTTAATTGCTGTTGTTGCTTCAAACACTTATATTCTTTCTGTACTTTGTTATATGTGTACTTTAGAATTTTTTTACAAACTTTTTATTTGCTTTGTACGTGACTAAAGTCCTAAGTACTTGTTGATCTTCCCTAGCATGTGTGCGTGAGTTTTTGTCTGCACCCAGCCATAATAAAGTTTGTGTAAATTCAACTATGTTATTGTCGTAATAATTTTGAGTTCTGTTATCCTACACATACACCTTTAGGTTAAGCAAATATTGAATATATGCAACATGGTGTTTTCATGATCATTATAATGGTCTAATGGGATCTTTACCCAAGCACACACACATATAATTTAATAGCTTAAATTTGTTTAAGCATAATTGAGCAAAAGTTAAAGTTCGGCAATATTTTTCATATAAAAAAACCAAGCAGCGAACAAAAGTCCTTACTTTGATAAACTTTGTAAAATTTTCTAAATATTACAAAAATTTCGTTGAGTTTTTTTTAAGGAATTTGTTTTTTTTTTTAGTGTAATTGTATAAATATTTTTTTTATAAGATCTTGTCCTTTTTTAGCCTTAAAACAATTTTAAACTATTTGGAAAAGTTTTTCTTTAAGCTCAAAAAACTCTCCCTTTTTTATTTTTTTTTTTTTTACTTTTTATGACATAGACATTTCAAACCCTAAGGTATACTTTAGTCTTTGACATTAATTTTTGTATATAATTCAAAGCTTTTTTTCTCTCTCTCAGTCCCTTTCATACTTAGCTTGTTTTTATATTCAAATGCCTAAAAGTATATGTGACATTTAAACAAATTTATAGCTTGCTTAAGTAAACACAGACATAGTAGGAATATTTTATAAAATTAATTCACTGCACTCTCCCACTTTTTTAATGGTGCCGTCAGAAAGATAAAAGGATATGTGTCATTAGGTCTGTAACAAAGTCATATGAAATGATTAAAACAAAATATTGATGTGATTTCCTTAAGGCATAGCGTTATATAATTTATGGTTTTAGGAAAAAGGAAAAACAAAAACAAAAATATAATAAAATATTTCTGAAAGTTTCTTATTAAATGTTAATATAAAAGCAAAATATTAAAGTGAACAAAACAACTTTCAGGAAAAATATTAAAAAGCAATTGTGGTCTTTTAGTCATGACCTTTTTCTTAAGAATTTAACTAGAATTTCAAACATGACTTATAAAATTTAAAACTCTCTAGCTTACACATGAAATAAATTTATTTTTCATAAAACAAAATATTACATGCTGATGAAAAACCAACACAAAGTATTCTGCAACAAAAATGTTTTGAAATATTTTTCAAAAATTTAATATCCATAAGAATAATAACAATTTTAGTTTATAATATTTCTTGAAATTGAAGTTTCATTTAAGCAATAAACCTTTTTTCAATGCTTAAGGCTAATTTCAGAATGTTTTGAGAAATAAGAATAAAAAATATTAAATTCTTCTTAAAATATTACCTGTATGAAAAAATAAAAAAGAAAAATCCTTCTTAGAACAAAGCAAAATTCATGAAATTTAATCAAATAAAAAGGACAATATTCATTATTAATTTTTATTCCTTGAATAAGTTCTTTTACCAATTAAGATTTTTTTCCTTACAATTTTAAACCGTATTGTTCTTACTGAAACAGAAAATATATGTGAAAATTTTATTTTTAACTAAATTAATTTTAAAAATCAAACATTTTTAGTTCAAAGAGTGTATGCCAAACGATAGCAAATTTCTGTGGAAATTCTAAATTTTCCTATAGTGAACAAATTAAACACATTTGCTGTGTCAAATAAAAACTTTTTCTAATGTTAAATTTTGATATATTTTTAAATGAAACTTTACAAGTTATTGGAAAATTTAATATATTATTAATAATTATTTGTTTTTATGAAAAAAAATAACAAATTTAAAAAAATTTATTATTTATTTTGTAAAAAATTGTCATAGATTTTCTATTCATTTCTCAGTAACAAATAGCTCTAATCCAGTACCTGTCACACTTGTAAGTGTTAGTCAAAATTTACAGGCAAGCGCTCCTTTACTACGAATTTGTGTGTATTTTGTTGTTTTTGTGACAAATTTCGACTAATTCCGACTAAAACTTGTAATTTAACGAGTAATGGAAAAGAACTAATTTATGTAGCTCTATGGGCTAATGAAATTTTATTCACCTCATAACTGTCAAAAATTTACTTTCGGACATACTTTGCTACCATTTGGCATATAATCTATTTATATAATTAATAATTTTATAATTTTAAATAAATTTTTATGGAAAATGTTTAAAGTTATCATAATATTTCTTAAGTCTAAAGTTGGGAAACAAAAAGAATTTATTAAGAAGTTTTTTTGTATTTAATTGCTAATATAACTGTTATTGGGATCAAAGGTAAATTTTGCAGAAAGACATGCGGACGGACATAATGAGATAATCATCGAGTTTTATAATGACCCAAATTAATTTACTTATGTTTTTATTTTCTTATTTTCCTTTACTACAAATGAATCGAACGGTTTAGGCTATTACAAAAATTTTGGCATTGGTTTTGTTGCAGCATATTTTTGCATATATTAGTTATAACAGCATATTTCTGCGTATTATGTTCTCAGTAGCATATTTTGTCATACTTTCATGGAAAAATCTTATTTTAAACCCTGTTTTAGCATATTTTATAATTAAAAATTTAATTTTAAATATTTGTTGCTAAAAAGCATAAAATTGCATATTTAAAAGCATAAAATTGAATTTTCACTTAAAAGCTAAATTTTGATTTTTACAAAATAATAATAATAATAATAATAATAATAATAATAATAATGATAATAGTAATAATGATAATAGTAATAATAAATAACAATTAATTTTTTAAGTTTTATTTTTTGCTCAAAATAGAACAAATTCGATTATAAAATAACAAAGATATTTTGGTTATCAGGTTACGAGATTATGTAATTATATCACAAACTGCAAAATACTTAAAAAAATAACCAACTTTGCTCAAACCATATCCTTTTTTATAGATTTTATTGTATTTTGTTGTTTGTAATATAACCACATTATCACATAATCTGATAACCAACCTATCGTGAAACCCTTAATGATTACTATGATTGCAAAAAATAAAAAAAAATAAATAATCATTATTTTATAATCTAGAAATAAAAATAGAAAATTATCGTTAGTTTTTAATTAAAAAATCAAAACTTAGGCCTGGTTTTATACTGTTTACTTAGTGTATACTTAAGTGTAAACTTAACTAAGAAAAAATTAAGTGAAAGCACACACTTAAGGAATATTTTGTTTTACAGTTCAAATCTTAAGTTGACAAGAAAATAAACAAAAAAAACTTTGAGCTTTTATGTACATTTTCTTGAACTCAAATTGTTATATTACTTAGTCCTAAATGTTTTTTCTCAGTTATGTTAACTTTTTTTCTTTTTAAATATCTTTTTATTTAGGTTACTGTTGGCCAGTGTTGCCAGGAGGTGAGGAAAAAGAGGCTAAATTGTATTTTAAATATGGTCAGAAAAAGCTAAATGCTGCCAAAAATAATTCCAGAATAATTTTTTTTGTTTTCAATAATTGTTCATATTTTTATAAAGATATGTTGTAATAAATTTTTAAGCAAAACATAAAAGCTCTTTAAAAAAAAATTACACAATGAAAAATAGACCACACAATTTCTATACAAATTTGGGTTATATTTCATAAGAAAAATTATCCATTGTTTTGAAGTGGTTTACCATTTTTAAATTATAATTCCTTTTTGACTAATAATTTCGAAATTTTTGGATAAGATTTTTTTAATTATATTGATAAATAATTTATACGGTTAATGAAGCATATTAAAAAATAATTATAATAACTGATTATATAAGTCCATATATTGAGTTAAGTTATATTTAAATTGAAGAATGTAAAATATAAATAACCACGATTTTTTGTGCGAATTAATGCACAAAAATTCTTAAATGGATAATTCTGAAAAGTAAAATTAGTATAAGCAAATAAGAAATTATTATTTTTTTTTGAATTATAAAAGAAAATTTCTGAGAAATTGATTTTTTTGTGGGAACCCTCAAAACTCTACTTCTGGCGTTTAAGTGATTTATTATTTTATTGTGCTACCATACCTTTTTAAATAAATCCGATTTTTTGTTTGTTTTATTTTAAATTTAAACGAACTATATTTTCTATAAATTGATACATTAATTGAAAGAATTTGAATTGATTTGTTTATTTTTTTTTTAAATCTTATGCAATATGAGAAACAAAGTAGAAAAAGTAAAAAATTTGTGTTTCCTTTGATATGTTTATTGTTTTTGTTTTTATGTGAATTTCATCATAAAATTCACAGGATTATATTTTCAGTGTTATATTTTTTTAGTTAAAAGAACAGTTATTTGGTGATTTTTATTTTTTCGAGTAAAAATAAAAGTTATTACGTGGGTTTTATTAATATTATCATTATTATTATTTTTTTTTTTCTTTAAATATAAATTATTTCTTTTTTATTGCTATTAATAGTATTGTAAACCACAAATAAATCGGCAAAATGAAAAAAATCACGTATAATAAGTAAAATAAAATAAAATAAAATAAAAAAACGTTAAAATTAAGAAAAAAAATCGCAAAAACGAAATAATAAGAAAATATAAGTCGTAAAAAAAAGAAATCGCCGCAACGATAAAATAACCAAAACGCAAAATGAAAAGTATCAACAAAATGAAAAAAAATCCACAGATTAAAAAAGTCACTAAAGCGAAAAAAATCACCAAAATGAAAAAATCGTAAAAACAACTAAACTAAAAAATTGTTTAAATAAAAAAGTCAACAAAACAAGCCAAAATAAAAAAGATTGTCTAAACGGAAAAATCGCCATAACGAAAAAAATCGCAAAAAGGAACAAAAAAAAAAAAAACGCCAAAAAATGCTAAAATAACAAAAAAAAAAAAAAAGCTAAAGCGCCATATTCGGCTGCGCCGAATCTTATATACCCTTCAACTGTGTTGAGATTTGTTATATGAAAGTGAAATACCTTATATATTGAATGTAATTACAAATATATTTACCTATACTATATCTATGTAAACACTAAACACTAAACTTTAAATAATTTGCATTTTATTATAAAGATGAAGTACTCGTATATTCAAGATTTTATGAATCCTTTTATATATTATAAAATTTGTTTATTGGCTTGTTTGTATATCAATCATGTCAAATGGCTGAATCGATTTTTAAGAAATTTAACTTACAGATAATACTTATGCTAGAGGTAGTTATAGGCTATAGTTAGATATCAATTGAATGTCACATATATATTTAATGTGACATTCAATTGATATATAAATGATTTTTCAATTTTACACGTTATTAACGAAGCTTCACAGATAGTGCTTGCACTGTAGAATGTTATAGGTTATGTTGGATCTTGATCGGATGACGTGCCCACATTTGACGCCCACTTTTTTAAAATGGAATAGGGAAATTCTCGAAAGGATTTCCGAACGTTTTCTATATACATATATATATCGCTGGGCTTCATAAACGCCATTTCAACCGACGGACAGACGGATATCGAAAATATGAATATTTTTGTACTGCAAACGGAATCGTAAACTTTACACTGGCTATTAAGGATATAAAAATACCTAATCGAGGAAACCATGCTAAAAATTAATTAAATAAGTAAATAAATCGTTGAATTGAAAAAAAAAATCGATATAAAAAATCCTTAAAACGAAAGAAAGTTATTACACTTACTTAGAGTTTTATTTGCCCTCTCCTCTTTACAGAATTTAAGGAGAAAGTTTTGTTTTTGTATTTGTATGGAATTAATTCTATATTGGTTATTTTATTTTTCACGAATTTTCGCTGTTTCTTTTCAAGAAAAACTAGGACATTTTGAAATATTTGAAAAGTATTTACTTACTTTAAAAATTTAAATTTCATTAGTTAGCTGATTAGTTATAGTCTTTAAACATTTTACTGTATACCAAAAATGTATTGTATTTACACTGAATTTTTTATTTCAATACGATAGGTATAATCTAGTTTTAATAAGTTGGAATTGTTTCCGTCTAGTGACTTCCTTTTCGTTGGACAAAAATTTACCTAATTATTAGTGTTAATAAATGAAATAATGTAACATTCATTGGAGTAATTTCAAATTATTCTTCAAATACTTAAAGGTATTTTTATATGAAATGTATTTATTTAGGAATTTTCCAAAATTTGTTTATCATTGTTATTATTTTTTTTTTAAGTTATTGCTACAAATGTATTCAATTTGTATTTATTAAAAATTTAAATATTCTGTTATATTATTTTATATATTTGTATGGAATTCAAATAAATTTTATATAGAAATTCTTTATGTATATGTACAATAGCTTATTATTTATTTTTTTTTCTCTTTTTTTTCAATTTAAAAGGATTTTAATAATATTTTTTATATATTTTATTTTTTTTTATTTTTTCTAGCAATTTGTTTGATAAAATAATTTAAAGCTCTTATCAATTTGTTTTGTGTCATTTATCAACAATATATTTAATATTTTTATAAAAAAATTTATTTTTAAATATATTTTTTTATACCTACGAGTATAACCTGTACATTTAAGCTTCAAGCAGATATGTTAAGCTTTATGCTGACAAAAATTTTGAGAGGAATTTTTTTTTTGTTTTTGTACTTTTAATAAACTCTAGTTTGGGGTTTAATTGAATATTTGGCTAAAAGTTTGCTTATATATTTTTTTCTTTTTTAATAATTTAGAGGAAAATGAAGCAAAAAAGTAAAGCATACTTAAAAGCGTAGAGATAAATTTTAAAGTAAATAATTTTGTGTTAAAATAAATAAAACTATGGAGTAAAAAATGTATAAATATTAAACCAAATAATAAAGAAGAATTTCGTTACCTTAAGAATTATATAAAAATAAAATATATTTTTCAGGAGCTGGACAGGACAGAACGATTTTTTCAAAAACCCATTAATATTTTTTCCATTTGTAAACTTAAAGGTATTTACTAATTTTAGTTGAAATTTGTTAAATTCTTTTCTGGTTTGTTATATAAATGCTATAAAAACTGTCGTATTGCCCTGTTTGCCTTTAAGTCGTTAAAAATGTTTATGTGGCTTTTATATTTTTTATTAGCCAAATTAAATACATCTTACGGCTTACGTATGCATTTACTTATTTCCTTTCTTTTTTTTATACTTAACTACAATTTTTTACGCATTCATTTATATGACATTTTTTTTATGAGCTGTAAAATACTGTACATGTAATTCTATATTTTGCAACTTAAAATTACATATTACGTGCCAGTAACTGAAATGTTATTTATTCAACTTAGAAAAATGTTTAGTAATGTTTGCAAATAATAAAAAAAAGCTTATAATAAAAAAACTTTTCATAAATATTTTGAAATATTCATAAAGATGTGTAATATGTTTGACTTAAAAGTAAGCTATATATATTCATTTTATTTAAGATATGTTAAGTATGCTATTAAGTTTTATTTATTACAATGAAATGGTGGTTGAAATTAGAGAAGAGATAGCAGATTTTATAAAAAATGATTAGATTTGTATTTAAGTCTAAACGTAGGCTAAATTTTTTTAAACTTTGCAGGTTTATTTTTGATAATTTTAAAATTATCACTATACATTTTACTTCATTGGCAATTTATATATTTGCTTTATGAAAATAAAAACTATTTTATAAGCAGTAAAATTTGATACTTGTACATTTGCAACTAAAAAATTGCATATTACTTATAACTTAGAAAAAGTGTTTAGTAATGTTTGAATATAACAAAAAAGCAAACAATAAAAAAATCATAACTATTTTGAAATATTCGTAAATATATATGATATGTTTTACCTAAAAGTATGCTACAAATTAATTTTTTTAAAGATAAGTTAAGTATGCTACAAAACTTTATTTTTTGTAATGGAATCGTGGTTAAAATTAGAGCGCTAGAAAGGAAAGTTTAAGTAAATTATTTTTAAGTTTTTATAAAAAAAATATAGGATATATTTTTTTACAAAGATAAATATTTTAAATATATTTTTAATGATATTTTTGGTTAATTTTATACTCATCCGTATACATTTTAGATATTTGGCAATTTATATTTTTTCTTTATAAATAAAAAAGTCTGTATAGTTTACAACTAAAAAATTGCATACGGGCCAGTAACTGAGATATTATATACTTAACTTAGAAAAAGTGTTAAGTAATATTTGAAAATAATAAAAAGCTAATAAAAAAAACTTTTCATAACTATTTTGTAATATTCATAAAAATGTGAAATACATTTGACTTAAAAGTATACTATAATTTTATTTTATTTAAGATATGTTAAATACGTTGTAAAGTTTTATTTTTAGTAATGAAATTAGAGCTGAGAAATTAAATTTAATTTTTTTAATTTTATGCAAATATTTCTTGGATTTTAGTTAGGCCTTAATATAGACTATGTTTTAATTTAAACCTTTTTTTACTTGAATTGGTTAAGATATCATTCAAATAATTTAAAAACATTCTCAAATTAGAGCTTGAAGAAGAAAGTAAATAACTTTTTTATTTTATTAAAAAAAAGTTTGTGGCTTTTAGTTAAGCCTTAATGTAGGCTAGATTTCTATAGGGGAAAAAGTAATATAAAAAAATTTTTCGTGATACTTTAGTTAATAAAAAAATCATTAAAATTATTTTAAAAATTTGTTCAAATTAGAGCAGAAAAAGGAAAGTTTATTTATTTTATTTTTTTATTATTTAAAAAGCACATGTGGAGTATCATTTTTAGCCTGAATATTTTATTTTTATACTTTAGACTAAAAAGATCATCAAAATATATTTAAAACGTTTCCAAAACATGTTCAAGTTGAAGCTGAGAAATTAAAATTATAACTATTTAAAACCCACTATTTTTTTAGATGTTATGGGCGTTTAGTTGATCTTAATGTAGGCTATGCATTTTGTCAATTTTTTTCTTCTCAATTTTGATTTTTTTAAATTTTTTTCAAGTTTTTTAATTTACCCTTAATGTTTTTTTTAATTTAAACAAGTTGTCTTGATACTTTATTTGACTAAAAGATATTTTAAACAATGTTCAAACAATAGCTAAGAAAGCAGAAAAAGTAAATTCTTGTTTTTTGCTTTCATGCAAACATTTCTGGGTTTAGTAGTTTAAACAATTTTTTTTTTTTTTTGATAATTGAGTTGACTAAAAAATCGTTCAAAAAATTCCAAAACATATTCGAATTAGAGCTGAGAAAGTAAATTTAGAAGAATTTTTTTTAAATTTAATTTGTGGGTCTTAGTTTAGCCTTAATTTTAGCTAGTTTTCTGGAGGGAAAAAGTGGTGTAAACACATTTTTTTTTTTTGATATGAAAACAATCATTACGACAATTTTTAAAACTAATTATTATATAAATTATTATAAATAATTATAATAAACATATCTTTTTCATGTTATATTTTTTTTATATAACTTCGCTCCTAACTTGTCAATATTTTTATTTTTTTACTTAATTCTTATTCATTTAAAACCAAAATAATCCTATCAAAACATTTTTTTTTTATTTTTTAATAAAATCTAATCGTTTTAAAAGCCATAAAAAAATCAAATTATTTTTATTTATTTATGAAAGTGCTGCCTATTTTTAGAATAAGTAATTTACAATTAAAAGTAAAGCATACATTAGCGCGTTTTCAAATACAAAAATTAAAGCATAGTATTTTTATTTATATAAATTCGCTCGTTATTTGTGAATACTTTAAATTACTTTTATTTTTTTATTTATTTAAAATCAAAATCTTCTAGTTAGTGAAATTTGCTTTTAATTTATTTTCTTGGAGTAAATTAAACCTATTTGTAGATGTAATTTATAATAAATAATTTACAATTAAAAATAATGTATACATTAGGGACTTTTTAAATACAAAAATTAAGGTATCATATATTTTTTATATAAGATCGCTCTTTACTTGTGAATATTTAAATACATTTTTATATTTTTTATTTAATTTTTATTTATCAAAAACCAAAATAATCCAGGTAATGAAAATAGTTTTTTTTGCTAAAATGTAAAGAAGAGTGTAGGAAAAATTGGGTGAAACAAATAATATTTAATAGTTTTGCTGCCTATATTTAGCTATAATTTAAAATAAACATTTAATAATTAGAAATTAAGCGCAGATTAGAGAGTTTTTAAATATAAAACATTGCTTTTTACTTGCGAATATTTTATTATTTATTATTCTTTTTGAAGCATACTTTAGGGAGTTTTTAAAGACAAAGAGTAGAGCATCATCTTTACGTTCATACAATTAACAACTTTTTTATTTGTCTGTATATTTTTATTTATTTTATATAGAAAAATTCAACTTTTTGAAAATTATTTTTTTTATAATTTTTCAGCCCAAAAATAGATTAGGGGTTTTCATAGAAAACAAATAGTGTTAACAGATACTTCCTGGTACATACTTGATTTGATTAATTGATTAATTTAAAAGTCATCAATACAATTTATATATTATTTAGAATGTATACTTTTTAATGAAACTAAAGCCCATGTTATAAAATATTAAAAAATTAAAAATACAGCTTATCTTAAGGAATATTTGAAATCCAAAAGTAAGGATTAACAAATTTTTGCATTCAAATATTGCTTAATAGAAGGACAATTTTATAAAAATTTTATTGAAATGAAATATAGCTTCTTCTTAGGTAAAAAATTTAAAAAGTTAAAATTAAAATTATAGCATACTTGAGGGCATTTTTAAATACACAATTAAGAGCATTATATTTTTTTTCATAAAAGTTTTATAAATTTTTATTTATTTTATGTACAACAATACGTTTTATTAAAGGAAAAACATTTTTTTTTATTAGAAATGGGGATTTAATTGTCATACCCTAATGGTAGGCTAGGTTTTTGTTATAGATGAGCAAATAGTTAAAATATATTTTCCAGAATACAGTAGTTAATATTAAAATAATTATATAATTTTATAATCATTCATAAATACTTCAATATTAAAAAGATTACGTACTTTAGGGAGTGTTTAAATACAAAATATATAGCGTCACAATTGCCTTCCTACAAACATTGTTTATAATACAGAGACTAATTTGTTATATTCTTTATAAAATTTAAAAAAATTTCAAATGTTTTTATTTGTACAATTTCCAATAATCCATTGTAATCAATAACTTTTTAATATATGATGCATACATTTAGGGTCAATTTTTTCAACTTGTAAATTGAGTAAATTGTTTAATACAAAATAATCCAGCTTATTGTAAGCTGCATTAAATTTTTAAAGTATAAAGCATACTTTTTCAGTTTATTTGATTTAAAATTCAAAGCCGTTTACTGCCATAACAATTAAAAAAAATATTTATTCTCTAATAATTTATGGCAATGACTTTCGAGACGTTTTTCCTTTTAAATCCGCTTTATTTTGCTCTATATATTTTCTGGTTTAATAATCTAAACGATTTTTTGATATAGCAAATTATTATTGTTTGTTTTCTTAACAATTTTATTGTTTTCGGTAAGAGTTTTAAAATGCTACTCAAATAATAACTTTATAGCATATGTTTCAATAGTATTCGTTTTTGGCTTTTATGGGAAACAATCCTTTCAGTAACAAAAGCAAAATGTTTATCTTCAGGTTATTACAAGTAATTATCATTAAATTTAAGCTTCTTATGTTTTATTTTTTGTTTAAAAGAAGAGCTTCAGTTCAAACTGATTTGAAATTTAAACAGGATTACTATTTAAATTCTATCTGTGTTTAACTTAAGCTTTAATTTCCTTTAAAATGCTAAAATCTTTTCATCCTAATTATCATTTGCTTCTTTCATTTTTTTATATCCACAAGTACTGATTGTTTCCTGGTTATTATAACAAGTGCTCTCCTGTACACTTTGTTAGAAAATGTTTAAGTTTTTTCCATTTCATATCCCCCTCTTTTAGCTGTCATAACATTGTTGCTGTTGCTATATTCATTTCACTTTTTATTGTTTATTAGCGGGATGTATTCAATTTTCTTGTTTTTTTTTATTTTCCATATTTTTTATAACTTCCCTTTTTTTCCTGTATCCCAACCTACAGTTCCTTTTGATATGTTTTGTCTTTATTCATTTCATGTTTTTTTTTTTTTTTTGATTACTTTTTTTACTCGTAGACATTTATTCGTTCATGTTATTTTCATTTGTTATATTGTGTTTTGCAAAAAAAAAAAAAAAAAAAAATTAAGAACCTTTCATTGAAGGTCCTTAAATGGAATTGATACTTAAATTGCTACACTTAAGTTGTTGCTATTATTGCTGCTGTTTGTGTCCAGCAATTGTTTTGTAGTCGTAATAAGCTTAATAAGCTGCTGAAAAAATGTATAAAAGTCTATAGTCTAGGAGCTTTTTTTGAGAAAATACTATTCAGGTAGATTCTTTATAGGATTTTATTACGCTTATTTTAGTGAAACGTTAACAGTTGTTAGCAAATGAGGTAAAATAAAAATGAAGAAGGAGTTGGGAAAAATGAAGAAGGAGTTGGGAAAAATTAAATACGTGGTAAATATTTATTAAGTTAAAGAATTTATAATAGCGACTGAATAAAAATAAAGCCCTGTTTATACTTTTAAAGTCTAGAAATTCAACAAATTTTGTACCTATTTTTTTATCATTATTATTTCTTGTATAACATAATATAAACAACCACGATTACTGCTACTTTCGAACAATTTGATTGTTGCTATTACAAAAGACAGACATGTATGGCTGCCGATACCGAAAGGCTTTTGACTATTGTTATTTTAAGGCAATATAAAAAGACCTTTAATTGCTGCTATATTAAAGCTATATAAATTATTCTGATTGTAATTTATATGGCCTTAAAATAGCTATTTTAAGAGTTTTGATTACTACTATTTTAGAGGCTATATAAATATCAACGATTTTAATAAAAAAACAAAGGTCTACAATTTCGCTATGTAAAGACCAAATAGAAGCTACTATTGTTATCGTATGAGAACTATACAAAGATCTGTGATTGTTGCTATTTTAAAACTATTTATAGAATGGGAATGCAGTTATTTTAAAACTGCAAAAAGATTTTTAATTTTTGCCATTTAGAGACTAAAATTAGACCAACGATTGATGCTATTTGAAGACTATATAAGAATCTGCAATTGCTGTTATTTTAAGATATAAGGAGCTATAATTGCTACCATTTGGACAATATATAAATCATTATACAAAGATCCTATAATTTTATAATATTTAGTATATAATAAGATCTAAAGTTAAGGATGTATAAACGTCCATGATTATTACTATTTTAAAACTATTTTATGAGCTATTATTTGTGCTAGTTTTAGCTATATTTAGAAATAGACACAATTATTTAGAGACTCTGTAAAGAATTATGATTTCAGTTATTTTACAACTATATAAAGGGTTAAACTGATGCCATTGTGAACTATATTAAAAGGTACAATTATCTACAAAGTTTATTATTGAGAATAAATAAATGCACTAATTAATGCTATCTTGAGGGCATATAAAGTCCAGCAGTAGCTGCTCATTTCTGATTATATGAAGATTTACAATTACTGGTATTTTATGACTGTATTTGAATATACGATTTCTACATTTTCATCACTATACTATTTTATTTTATTGCTGAAATCATAAGAATATATTCAAAGTTACAATTGTTGCTATTTTGGGGCCTGCATAAACATCTGTGATTACTGATTTTTTATAACAATTTTATGATTGCTGCTATTTTAGGACTGTGTTTTATTATTTAAAGACTATGCAACGATCTTTTACTTCAGCTATTTTGTAGCTATTATTATACAATTTAAACCATTACTGCTGACTATAATAAGAGTTACGATTGCTACTATTTAAATAATATATTATTACGTTTATTTTAAGACTATATTACTAGCTACACTTGTTGCTAGATAGGGGAGTTTCTGACCTATGATGCTATCTTAAATTTTTTTTGGTTTAAATTAAAACTTTTAATTTATTTCTAAATAAAAAGATCAATTTTACTACTTTGTATGAACAAGAAATTTCATATCATATAAGAAAATATTTCTTTTATCTATAAATATTATTTTATTTAAACAAATCAAGTCACTTATAATCATTTTATCGTCATATATATATATATATACTTTCAAAAGATGAATGAAAGCAAAGGAAAAAAAAGAACTGTACAATATATGATATATATTCCAGTTTAAAAGTAAATATTTTAATACAGTAAAAAACAAAAGTCGCTTGAACTAAAAAAATTGAAATAAAATTATATTTTAGTTTACTTTTAAATTGCTCTTATTTGTTCTTCACTGTTAGCTGTCTAGGAAATGACGAGCAAATGTTACATGTTTATCTGCATAGTAACATATGGGTACTCATGTAAAAAGATCTTTGTATATATGTGAGCATTTGTGTTAGTGAGTATTACACAGTCAATATAAATAGAAAATTCTTTGGTAAAATGTTACAGAAAATGATAGATGACACTTCTGATTTCCTTTTTTTTGTGTTATTTTTTGTAAAAAAAAAAAAAAAAATACATGAAATTGACATTTAAGTAGAAATGATATGTATGTATACATTTTATTACATATTTTTCTATTAAAGTAATTTTTAAAGCATACTTTAGGGATGTAATAAATATATTTAAAAACTTAAGGGATTTTAAGGGTTTTTTTCAAATGACATCATTTAAAACGCGTTATAAAATGTCTTTTTAAAAAATGTATGAATTGATATAATTTTTTCTTATTTATTTCTAAAATCCTCCTCATCCTAAAGCATCAATAAAATTATCATATTTCATATTGTTCTTATTATTTTAACATTAAAACTTGATTAACCTGAAAATAAGATATTCTTTCATATAATAAAATATTTCCTTTTATAATTTATGCAAATAACGGAAATTTGAAACACAACTTGGCTTAAGATGACACTGCGACTTTTTTTTTGAAAGGAAGCACACCATAATAAAGAAAAAATGTTTTAAAAAATTATTTTTGTTTAATAATAAATTATAAAATAAATTTCATATGAAATTTTTAGCGACAAGGTTAAGTTTAAAGTAAAGGTAATACAATTTCTAGTTTATTATTACAAACAAATTTTAGGTTACCTTTTTTAAGAACAGCAAAATATTCTAAAATAGTGCTTAATTTTTTCTCCATAAATTAAATTATTGTTTGTAAATTTAATTCGGGTTTGAAATTTCATATAGAATAATTAAATTTAGTAAAAAAGGTGGAGAAAATTTTAATATTATTTTTTAACTGATGAAAAAAATTGTCGTCAAATAATAGCAATCATAAACATAAAATAAATGACTAGAGTAAACCTAAAACAACGTAGCAATTCAACAAAATAGCAATTCTGAATATAGTCTTCGAATAAATTTGAGATAGCTGCTATCTTAAGCTTTAACATAGTTTTACAATAGTCTCGAAGCAGCGGTAAATCTAATCTTAAATATATAGTCAAATACGCAGAAATCCAAAGTCTTAATATTAATGTAAGTATTAATATAGCCTTAAAATAGGAACAAACGTTGGCCTTAATATAGTGTTAAAACATCAGCAATCCTAAGTCTTAAAATATAAATATATTAAATTAGTTTTAATACAGTCTTAATATACCTTAAAATAGCATCGGACATATATATTAATATAGCCTTAAAACAGCATTAGCCATATGTATTAATAAAATCTTAAAATAGCCCTAAAACAGAAGTTTTTAAAAGTCCGAATATTGTCTTAAAATAGCAGCAAACGCAAGTTTTAATAAGGTCATAAAATAGCAATAATCATAAGTTTTTAAATAGTCTTAAAATTGCTGCTATTGTAAGTTTTAAAATAACAGCAATCTTAAGTCTTAATACAATCTTAAAATGCCATAAGTCATATGTGTTAATATTGTTTTAAAATAGCTGCTATCGTAAGTCTTAATATAACCGTAAAATAACTTTAATATAGTTTTAAAATAGCTGCTATCGTAAATCTTAAAATAGTAGATTTCGTAAGTCTTAATATAGTCCTATAACAGCGACAACCATGGGTCTTAATTAAATCAATATTATCTTAAAATAGCAGTAAAATAAAGTCTCAACATAGCCTTAAAAGATGAGCCATCCTAAGAATTAATACAGTTATAAAATAGCAGCCATTTTACGTCTTAAACTAGACTTAAAATTGTAATTATCGTAAGTCTTACTATAGTTTTAAAATAGCATAAGTAAGAAATCCAGTCTTAAAATAGCGCCTGTTGTACGTCTTAATAATATTAGCTGTCGTAAGTATAGTTCTAAAATAGTTCTAAAATAACAACTACTATAAGACTTAATATAGTATTAAAATATCAGCTATCATAAGTCTTAACGTTAAAATAATAGTCTTAAAGTTTTATTATAATCTTAAAACATCAGTTTTCGTAAGTCTTAAAATGATCTCAATAGAGTCTTAAAATAGCAGCAATCGTATTTCTAAATAATATTCGAATATCAGAAATCGTAAGCCTTATATAGTGCTAAAATAGCAGCTTCTATAAGTCTCAATATAGTCTTAAACTATCAGCAATCATAAGTCTTAATATATTCATAAAACTGTAGTTACTATTATTCTTATTATAGTCTTAAAATAGCAGCTACTGTAAGTTTTAATACAGTTTTAAAATAGGAGTAGTCGTAGGTTTTAGTATATCATTAAAATAGCAGCGACTATAATTCTCAAAATAATCTTAAAATAGTTGCAATCTTAAGTTTTAAAACAGTCTTAAAATAGCAGTTTTCATCAGTCTTACTATAGTTCAAAAATAACAGCCTTAATTTACTCGAAAATATCCCTAAATAGCAGTTTTTTTACGTCTTAGTATAGTCTCAAAATAGCCTTAAAATAATAGCAAGCGTAAGTCTGAACATAGTCTTAAAACAAAAGCTATCGTAGGTCTTAATATAATCTTAAAATAACAGCTATTGTATATCTTATTATAGCCCTAAAATTGTAATTATCGTAAGTCTTAATATAGCCCTAAAATAGCAGCAAAAATGAAGGTTTATATATCCTTAAAATAGCAGCTGCGGTACATCTTAATATAGTCTTAAAATTGCAACTATCGTAGATCTCAATAGGGCCTTAAAATGGCAGATATCATAAGTCTCAATATAACTTAAAAGCAGCAGTCTTATATAATAATTTTCCTTAAAGTAGCAGTTTAATTTATCTTTAAAAAGCATATATTGTAAGACTTAATATAGTCTTCAAATGGCACCTGTAGTAAGTTCTTATGTATTCTTTTATAAGAAATTTCTTTCCATATACACTAATTTCGCTATTTATCATAAATCTCTGTTGTTTATCTTTTAATAAAATTTATTTTAATTTAATGCCTCTTTATCTATCTGTTCATTTGCTTATTTTATTATTATTTTTTTTTCATAATTTAAATACGTCTACTTAAATGTTATTCATTTTTACAATTAAACAAATATTATTTCATAAAACACACAGGACATTTACACAGAAATTTTTGGCTTAATTATGCTGATCATTTTTACCACAACAGTTTTTAAATTTTTTGGGAATTTTAGCACATGTTGATAAATTAATAATGAATATTTATACACTGAAAAATATAAAATTTGAAAACACAAATTAAAATGCATAAAAATGTATATAAATATAAACACATAACAAGAAATGCATAATAATTACAAATTAATAAAAAAATTTTTGAGGTAAATAATTTAGCTAAAGTAAGTAAAAATATAACTTTAAACAATAAATATTTAAATTCTTTATTACAAATACTTTTATTTAAAAATATTGTTGTATGAATTTTTTAACATATAAAACAGTTGAAGCCAGTTAGTTGTACAATCCTGCTATTATCCTTTTTTTTTGTTCATTATTTGCTACCTTTTTAAATTGCTTTAGTTACCCCTTTATTTTGGTACTTTTTTAATGTTTCTCTTGCTAAAAAAATATTTTTATGGAATTTATTTTGCTTTAGAAAATATTTCATATTTCTTTTATTTTTTTGCTGCAAAAGTATTTTTATTTGATTTTTCATTTTATGCAGCTGCCTGGCGTATCAATTGACAAATATTTTAAAATTAGCAGAAAGGGGATAGAAAATGCGAAGAGGCGTTTTTGGCGCTATA
Organism: Protocalliphora azurea; assembly: GCA_932274085.1. Lineage (NCBI taxonomy): Eukaryota > Metazoa > Arthropoda > Insecta > Diptera > Calliphoridae > Protocalliphora > Protocalliphora azurea. The sequence goes on from OW026523.1 coordinate 5,446,939, forward strand.
ACCGGCAAGACTCACAAATAAAAAGAAATAGGGAAAAGCTGAAGTTTACTTAAAATTAAAGATTTTATTGAAAGTCAACATTAAATAGATTTGAACACTATAAAAAGTCTTATGATTACTGTCAGTTTGTTAGTAAATAAGGATCTCAATAGTCGACTTGTTTCACTTTAAAACTAGGTTCTTTTTTGCCCCAATTTCTTTTTCCTCCTCTCATTTCAATAGTTCAGTTTATTAACAAAAATATTTTATTACCAACCAAAAAAAAACTAAAAATTCTACTTGTTTCACTATAAAAACCAGAAAAAAGGTCATATGAATATTCTCTAATTAAAGCAAAATTTTTGGGACTGAATAAATGTCGATAATAAAATACTCTGAAATCTGTTTGCAACTTCATGCACTTGACATTAATTTAAAAGAGAAAACTACACAACACATTAATAATATTTCTCTGAACATTATTTTTACTTTTCTTATGTATTTATACTTAAACATCAGTAATTTTTGTTATATGTTTCATTAACCAAAATTAAATTACTTATTGGTTGCAACCAAAGATCCAGAGCTGAGCTCTATTTAATCCGTAATCAAAAAATCAACAACAATTATAGTAAATACAGAAGTAGCACAAGTAACAACACGAAACCAACGTATTATCCTCTTTATCACTCAGTCAGATTTTAACCAACATTTTATAACCTCATCCCCCACTACACTCTTTGAACATTAGCACAACTACTACTACTACTACTAACAGCAGGAGAAAAATAACAGCGTCAACCAAGTAAAAGGACTTCATGTTTAATTCTTAACTGTATGTATGAGTAGGTGTAAGTATATATGTGTGTGTATATATTTTTTTGTGGTAAAGAGATTAACAATTTTATTCGTAATTGAATTTTGTTGTTTTTCGTTAATATTATAAATATATACATAGTCAAACACTCACATTACCCACAGCCAACTACATATGAACATGAAAACCAAATCGACATGTTAATACTACAACTGTTATGTCCGTAGCACTTGCGGGCAAAAGAAAAAAAAAGAATATATCAAAAGAAATCAAACCGCACAACATCATTCAGCGGACAATAATACGCCTCAAACTGTTTTTATGTTTTCAGCTGGGAAAAAAGTAGAAGAAGAAAAATTACATAAAAAAGAAACATATAGTGAAAAAAAGTATAAGCAAATGATTGTTGAGGCGGAGTAAATTTTTATACGGTCATTGCTTTTATGTGATTAATATGTTTGTATGGATAAAGGCAAATACTAAGAAATATACAAATAAAACAACACATATGAAAAAAAATATAAGAAAATAATGGCAAGGTCTAATAATGCTTAAAGAGAAAGAACATACTAGGGACCAGACCACTATAAACCAGACCATGGACTTGACTATGGACTTATCTGTAGACTAGATTATGCGATAGACTATACTTCAGACAAGACTAAATACTAGACTTTAAATAAGAATAATGACAAGACTATAGAATAGATGAAATAATCTGCAAGAAAGACTATAAAATAGTATAGACAATAAACTAGTTTTTAGACCTAATTATAAATAATAGACAACTTTAAATATAATATTCATTAAAATGAAATGTGCAAGGAAAAATACCGAAAAGATTTTAAACTAGCCTACACACAATAGACTATCAAATAGACTATAGACTTGACTACAAAATTATCTATAGTTTTGTCGACTAAATGGTCTATAGTCTTGAATATAAAATGGCCCATAGTTTAGATTAAAAAAAAAGCCTATAGTCAAGTCTATAACACAGCCTTTAATCAAGACTAAACAAAATTTTGCAGACGAGACTTTAAAATAGCCTATAGTGCAGACTATAAAAACAACTCTATTTTCTAGGCTACACAATAGTCTCTAGACTAGAATCCAGAATCTACAGTCTACGCTAAAAAATAGTATAGCCTGGCCTATAGATAAGACTCCATTTTATAAACTATATACTAGTATACAAAATAGTCTAACGGCTAGACTATAAAATAGTCTATAGTCTAGACTACAAAATAGTCTTCAGTCTGCACTATAAAAAAATCTTGGTAATAAAATATTCTATAGTCAAGACTATAAAATAGTATACATTCTAGACTATAAAATAGTCTACAGTCTAGTATATGAAACAGCCTATGGTCTAGACTATGAAATAGCCTATAGTCTAAACTGTAAACTAGTCTATATTGCACAAAATAGTCTATAGTCTGTGATATATAATAATATATAGCCCAAGCTAAATAATATACTACAGTCTTGGCTATATAATAGTCTATAGTTTAGACTATAAAATAGTCTATAGTCTAGGCTATAAAAAATCTACAGTCTAAAGTACAAAATAGACTATAATTTAGACTATAAATAATCTATAGTCTAAACTATAAACTATTTTGTAATGCAGAATATAAACTAGTCTAAACTATAAATTATTGAGTAGTGCAGAATATATACTAGTATATAGTCTAGACTATAAATTATTCTAAAGTGTAGACTTTAAACTAGTATACAACTAGTATATATTAGACTATAAAATAGCTTATAATATTGACTATTTAATAGCTTGTATTCTAGACTATAAAATAGTCCACAGTCTAAACTATAAAATAGCTATGGCCTAGACTATAAAACAGCTATTGTCTAGACTATGAAATAGCTTATAGTCTACACTATAAATTATTCAATATTGTAGATTATAAACTAGTCTATAGTCTAGACTACAAAATAATCTATAAACTATTTTATAGTGTAGACTATAAACTTGTCTAAAGTTAAAATTATAAGCTAGCCTATAGTCTAGTCTATACTATAAAATAGTTTATAGTATAAATTGTAAAATAATCTTTTGTCTAGACTATAGAATAGTCTATATTATAGGCTTTAAACTAGACCGCTATCTAGACTTTGAAGTAGTCTATTGTGTAGAATTTAAAATATTTTATTATCTAGATCATTTTATTATCTGGACTAGTAGTCTAAACTATAAAACAGTCTATAGTACAGTAATAGTATATAAAATATTCTATGGTAGAAACTACAAAATTATCTATGTGGAGAGAGAAAAGGAAGTCCATAGTCTGAATTCTTAATTAGTCTATGGTTTAGACTATAAAAGAGTCTATGGTCGAGATCATAAAATTCTAGTCCATAAAATAGTCTATAATCTTGACTATAATTAGATTATAATCTAGATTTTGGACTATATTTTTACATTTTTTTAATAACTTTTAAGTTTTCTCATATCTCTCTATCTTCTTCTTCTTTTGATATTATAATGCCTGCTTTTGTTTTCTGTGTTTTAATTTATTTTAATTGTTATGCACATTAAAAGACAACGTGTTTAACGATTTTTAAAGCCTCTTTTCCAGATTATTAATTATACATATTTCGAGTCAAATATGCATTAAAAATTAGTAGTTGTTTGGATTTTCTTTTTTGTTCCCTTAAATGTTATACTAACATTCTTAGGCGCTTTTCTATATTGCTAATGTTTTTATAAGCTTAAAAAAAGAAAAAAAAACTCTTGAAAGTTATTATAAAAATATTTGCATATTTTTGAGGGCAGGTGAAAATTTAAATACTTCAATTTGAAAAAGTTATGCGCAGAGATTGACGTGAATATATAAAAAAATATTTTTGGTTAAATATTTTACACGAGGTAATGATATGCTCGAATATAAGATGCTATATGGAAAATAGCTCAACAGTAACAACAAGTACAAAAAAAAAAAAAAATGATGAACAACATTCGTGATGTAGTATAAACAATTAAATATTTTCACAACATTGCCAGCATATTAAAAAAACATTTTAATCGAATTTCATATAAACATCATTAAGTGTGCTGACTTGACTGAAGGAGACAGGGGGTGGTTCGGCTGGTTTGATAATGATACTGTATAAGTGTGGAGAGAGAAAACGGAAGAAAAGTTTTCATGTATCTGACTGTAGGAGTCTTTAAAGTGTGTGTGTGTGTGTGTGATGTTTAAAAGGTGTGTTTCAGTGATGGCATTGTTGATATGATATTTTTTGTTATAAGAGAGTTTGGGTATTTTTAGCCTTAAGGGATAAATTGGTTTGTTTTAACAAAAGTGAACACAACCAAACTAATAGATGTATACGTACACACACATACATCCTACAATTTTTATTGGTTTTTTTTATTTTGTATTTATTAATGTTATTATTTGTTTGCCCCGTATTGCGGAAATTATTAATGTTGGAAATGTAAATGAATTCATGATTTTTTTTTCGAATTGAATTGAAATGAAAACGTAATAAAAATCCTAGCATTTGTTATAAAATATACTTCAATAAACTCCCAAAAGATCGACAGCAAAAAAAAAAAATACGAAAAAGAAAAACAACATAAAAACAGTTATTTAACCTGAAGCCAAAGCAGATGTCTAATATTACGATAAACAACCTTTCGATGGTGTTAGAAATCATTGATGATAATGATGATGATGATAATGATGTTGATATTGACCGTTTGGCTGGCCATGAGATTGTTTGGCCTGACCTATACTGTACTGGTCATTTTAATGTTTTGGTTTATGTTTATGTGTCTGTATATTACTTTTTGGAGGCAACCTATGAAGATATACGATAATAATGTAAAGGTTTTATATACACTCTTATATTTTTGTTTTTTCAAATACGAAATTCCTGAATTATTCGGGTCCATGTGTAGAAAATTCCATGTTTTTTTTTTCTTGCATAATTATAGTATTTTTACAAATGAGTGGTTATACAGTAGAGTCTTATTGAAAAGGCAAATGGGATAAGATAATTTTGTAATTTACGAAATATTATTTTATGGACAAATTACCTGGAGTAAAATTAGAAAATAAATGTTGTTAAATTAAATAATAAAAATAAAATAAAATAATCAATAAACTTCGTAGAAAGAAACTCAAACCTCTAAGGATTTAAGGACTTTCTTTTAGAAATATTATTTTAAACAGATTTGTACCATCACTGGAGCTGAAAAAACACAATAAAGTTGTGTTCAGAGTTTTTTTCTTATTGTCTTTGGAAAACATTCTCAAGCACAAAATTTCTAACCCAAATTAAATGCAATCTTCCAGATTATTAGTTGTTTTCCTAAGCTGTTTGCTAATTAAAATCAGCTATATAAGTCCAATAGAAAAAAGTTATTTAACAAATTGTAAATAAACCTCTGAAGAATTATTATTTCTTAATAAAACTTGCAAACTAATCGACAGAATTAATCAAAATAAAACTGAACATAATAAATAAATTAAGCAAAAATTAAATAATCACGCACTTTTCTTCAAAATTAAAACCTTAAAATTTAAAGTTGTCGATAAATTTCTTTGCATTATTAAACTTATAGATGTTTTTTTAGGTCTAGTTAAGGCCATCGCGGATTGTTATTGGAAAAACTAAAATTATCGAATAATAATTTTGTAAAGATTTGAAGATATCGATGGACTTTCTTCAACATATGGATAATTTTTTCAACAAATCAAATTTATCGATTAAATTTTATTAAAAAATAGAGTTAGCGTTGTATTTTCTTCAACAAATTAAGGACATCGAAAAATTTGTTCAACAAATCGAACTTATCGATTAATGTTTTTTAAACACTAGAGTTACCGATTAACTTTCTTCAATAAAATAAAGGTATCGGTAATTTTTTTCAATAAATAAAGTTATCGGTAAATTATCTTTAAGTAATTGAAGTTATCGATAAATTTTGTTTTATTTTCATTTAAATTTTTCAACAAATTTCCTTTATTTTCTACATTTTTTATTGTTCATTTTCTTTTTCTCTTTTTTGTATCGAAAAATAACAAATTAAAGTTATGGAGAAACTAATTTTATAGGAATCAAAGTTATTGACAAATTTTCTTTAACGAATTAATGTTATCGTTTCATTGATTGTAACGAATTAAAGTTATCGAAATTTTTATTTTTGTTTTTATTTTGATTTTATCGATAATTCTTATTTATCGAACGAAATTTATTGATAAATATTCCTCAATCAAAGTCATCGTTAAATTTTCTTCGATAGAATACAGTTATCGATACATTTTCTTTAAAAGCTATCAGGTTAGTGATAATATCTTAATATTATTGATAAACTGTCTCTAAAAAACTTAAAATATCTGTAAATCTCTTATCGATAAGTTTTCTTATAAAATAAAGATCGAAAAAATTTTCTTTAAAAACTTTGTTTATTGAAAAAAATAATTTTTCTTCATAAATCAAAGCTATCGATAAATTTTCCTCGATAGAATAAAATTATTTATAAATTATCTTCACCAAATTAAAGTTATCAAAAACTATTCTTTTCAATAAATTTTTCGAAACAAATTAAAGTTATCATTAAATTTTCTGTAAAAATTAAGTTATCGAAAAATTGTCTTTAAGTAATTGAAGTTATCAGTAAATTTCTTTTAAGAAATCAAATTTATTGATAAATTTTATTTGATAAATCAAAGTTATCGATAAATTTTTTTCGATATAATTTTTCTTCAATAAAATAAAATTATCCATAAGTTTTCTTAAAAAAATATAGAGTTAACGATAAATTTTCTTTCACAAATAAAAGTTATCGAAATATTTTCTTCGATTAAGCAAAGCTAGTGATAAATTTTCTTCGATAAATCAAAGTTATTGATAAATTTTCTTTGGTAAAATAAAGTTATCGAAACATTTTCTTAACATATTAAAGTTTTCGATGAATTTTCTTAAAAAAATGTGGGTCATCGGTAAATTTACTTCAAAAAATTAAAAAATTCTTAAAAAATAAAAATTGATTGATAAATATTTTTAAAAAATAATTATTTTATCGATAAATTTTCTTAAAATATTAAAAGTTATTGATACTTTTTTCGCTAAATCAAAGATGGCATGGAATTATCGATCAATTTTCTTTAACATATTAAAGTTATCGATAAATTTTCTTAAAAAAAATAAAGGATCTATATTTTTTTTTGCGATAAAGTATGTTAAAATAAAGTAAAAAAAATCAAGAAATTTAAGTTATTGATTAATTAATTAAAAAATTATTTAAAGTTTTCTTATCGAATAAAGAAAAATATATTCTTTTCTTTATTGCAAATTTCCTTTTGTGACACAAAACCGAGGATTTGATAAATATTTCTTAAAAGTTGTAATTATCGATAAACCTTTTTATTTTTGAATAAATTTAAAACTATTAAACGATTTCTTAGAGGTAAGTCCCTTTTTCTGAAAACAAAAGCTTTTTCTTAAAAAATACAAAATTAAAGTTATGATTAAAGTATTTAACAAAAACTTATATCGATATTTAAATTAAACTTAATGGTATATTATTTTCTTTATTTACACAATGTGTTTATTATTTTTGAAGGTGGTAGTCAATTGATAAATAAATATTAAAAAAAAATAATAATAATTTATCGACAATAATATGTGCATTAAATTTAACTCCTGAAAATAATTAATTTATCACTAAAATTTTCTGAAAATGTACGTTAATTTTCTTGTTGAAATTTCAATATTTTGTATTTTTTTTAATTTTCCTTGAAATTCTAATTGAATATTTTTAAAACTCAATATTATTTTTAATTTCACCATCTTTTATTTGTCCTTTTAGCTAACATTTTATTATTACCTAACTATACTTTTACCCCTTATTTACATATTTCTAAACCCTCCCTTTTCATGTTAAAAAACTTTATTGATCTCTAGAAAAAAAACCCACAAAAGCCCTAGCCTACTTAGAGGTGCAAAAACTACAAACAAACAACTGGAATTAAGTAATGTATTTTATTTAAAAAACTTTATTTTTTACATTTTTCACATTACTTTCAATGACATTTTATTTAAAAAATAAAAGAAAACTATACAAAAATTAACATACAACGCCTACAAGTATGCTTTGAAAAAACTCACATTGCAGTGTGTAGGAAAAATGTATGATTTGCTGCATAAATCTATACACCTACATAACCACAACAAAATAGCAGCAAAAGACAGGGTTTATATGCATTAGAAAATGTGGTAAGTAAAACGGAAAGACAAGAGAGGAAGTATAGAAAAAATCTGGACATTTGCATGTTTTTTTTAAGCTTAAGCTTCAAAAATAACTCTGCCGCTTTATATTACTAACACCTACAGTAAGTTGTGTTTTGTTAAGCAATAGAAAAGTTACTTTGGATTACAGGAAATAAATGTTGACAGTGTGGAATAATTCTACGGCTTTGAGCCATTGCAAGATTTTTCTTATTTTTCAAAGATTTTGTAATCGTTTTTAATAGGCCTCGTAGTACTTTTAAGATTATGAGTGATATTTGCGGCCGCTTTCTACAAAAATCAATAAGCTTTTTGCTTTCAAATGTTGATTTCATGCACTCTCTCCCTATGAGCTTAACGGCTTCATTTCACATAACTTTTGTGCATAAATATTTTCAAGTAGAAATATGCAAACAATTTTTGTCATAAATCTTTAAGTGTGCAAAGATTCAAACACTATCGATTGTATGGATCTTCTAAAGGAATTTGCATTAAATATTTCTATAAAATACAAAGTGACAGGTAAAGAAATGTAGACTAGGACAAAATGAGCAATATATCTACGAAAAGAAGTTTAATAGAGAAAATATAATAAAAACTTTAAGACAAAATATAAAATACATACTATTTTTGCAGAGAGTTTTAAATAAATTTCCGTCCACAAAGCTACAAAACATTTTCCCTTTAAAACTAATCTCTTTGGAAATTTAATTTTTTAACAAGTAGTCTTCTCTCCCTTTTCCTAGTAAAAAACAAAAAACCTCATCCAAAACAACCGCCTTTAGCCATTTATTGCTTATCACATCCCATCTCTCCCAGCTAATTTATTATTATTATTATTGCCTACTTTTAGGTGTCATATTTATATAATTTGTTCAATAAATATTCAAATATTTAATTAATTAATTTCGCTTCAAGCTAATTCACAACACATTGACAGTTTTTATGTGTGTGTTTAAGAAAAAACAAATTAATTAAATTTATATTTACAATTTACATTTTAATTGTATTTAAATTTTAAATTAATATTTATAATCAAATACCCACCCAGGTGGATGTTTATTTATATTAAAATAATTGTGGCAAGTAAAAACTTATCCTTAAAATTCTTAGAAATTTTCTAGTCCATTAAATATTGTTAATGCGAAAAGTCTTTTAAATAAACTTATGTTAAACAAAAACTTTCGTCAAATAAATTAAGGTTGTTAACATCTAATTTATTGTTCATAAATAGTCAATAGAATTCGAAAAACCGTGTTGTAAACAAATATATGCGTAAAGGAAATTTGTTAACATAAAAGACTATCTAGACTGTAGAATAGACTATAGTGTGGACTATAGAATAGACTATAGTCTGGACTATGGAATAGACTATAGCCCAGACTATAGTCTGGACTATAGTATAGACTATAGTCTGGACTATAGTATAGACTTTAATCTGGACTATAGTATAGACTATAGTCTGGACTGTATTATAGACTATAGCCTGGACTATAGTATAGACTATAGACTGGACTATAGTATAGACTATAGTCTGGACTATAGTATAGACTATAGTCTGGACTATAGTATAGACTATAGTATATACAATAGTCTGGACTATAGTATAGACTATAGTCTGTACTATAGTTTATTCTATAGTCCAGACAATATTATATTCTATAGACCCGATTATAGTATATTGTATAGACCAGACTATAGTCTATACTATAGTCCAGGCTATAGTATAGACTGTAGTCCAGGCTATAGTATAGACTGTAGTCTGGACTATACAATAGACTATAGTCTGGACTATACAATATACTATAATCGGGTCTATAGAATAGAATATTGTCTGGCCTATAGAATAGGCCATCGATTAGATTATTGATTATACTATAATCTAGCCCATACACAGGCTACTATATTATTATATAATTAGACTTGAAGATTTCATCCCTTAATTTATTTTTTTCCTGTTGCAACCTATTCGTTACATTTCTATTTAACTGAAACTAATTATTTTATAAATATCTTGTTGATTTCTTGGTTTTTTTGTTTTTTTGGTGGTAGGGGAAGACTTTTTCTAAAAATCACAAAATCTTTTACCATTTAGAAACAAGTTAAATATTTTCTTTTTTTAATTTAAATATAAAAAAAACAATTATTTGAAATTGTTGCTATGTTTCTATTTACTGGTTGCAGCTGCTGTGCAAAGTGCAAACCAAACCAGTTTCAAGACTCAAGTGTTGTTAATTACAGTTGGAGAAACTTTTTTTTTACTTTTGTACACTCCCTACAAATATTTCTCTAACTATTTAAAGCTTCTTGTTTTGTTTAGTATTTCACAGGAAAAACAAAACAAAACTTTTGAATTTAAAACTGAACTTTAAAACTAAAAGTGATTACAAAACAAGGGGTTTTAAAAATGAAAGAAAATTTGTTGAAAATTTTGTTTAAGAATTATAACATTAAATGAAATATATTGAAGTGAAAAGAAAATAAATTAAATGTGGTGTATTTAAAAAGAATTTAAATTAAAATTAATATGTATACAATTTATAGATACTTTAAAACTTTAAAACAAGTATGTGCTGATTCTTTTTTGACTTTTAAAATTTTTATTAAAATTGTTTTGTGTTATCACACTTTGTTTTGAATTAAATGAAACATATTTAATTATTTAAAATACTTTATGATGTAACAAAATCTACATTTCATTCTAATAGCTCTCACGTCTGTTAGCTCTTAGATATATAGTATATTTAAAAAAGGGCGCTTGTCATTGTAAAGTCTTGATGTATTCTTCGTATGCATGTCGGTTTGAAACCCTTGAGAATATTAATCAATTTAACATTAATGTTAAATTTGATACAGATTATACACGCATGTTAAAGTACTTGAAAAAAGGGAAGATGTTGCTTTAGAGAAAGCTTGCTTATTTTAAATTAATGTCTGTCAATGATGGCAAGAATTTGCTGGATTTGTTATAATTATAGAAAAGATTGTTAAGTATTCTTTGTGTTAATAAATAGATCGACGAAATTTTAGAATTGTTAGTTCTTCACATGTTTGAACCAAAAAAAATAAAAAATAAAAAAATAATAAATTATTATTTTGTTCATATATTCTTTAAAAAATAATAGTATAGAATGAAACTTGCAGAAAGGATGTATTTATATGTAAGTATTTTAGCTACGAAATTTGGTTTAATTTCATTGGATAGAAAAAAAGTTGTCCATATATCCTTTTTTCCAATATCCAACGAAACTATTCAGAATTCATGTATATTTTGTTCAAAGCTTGAAAAAAATAATTTTCCTTTAACTTTATTAAATTTTACTATTTCTCTTAAAAAAATAATACCTTAAATTTGCCTCAATGCTTGCTGATAAAAATACCTTTGACACAAAGACATGCTGCAGAGTTAAAAAAAAACAAAAAACAAGGAATATGATATGATGTTTTTGATGTTTTGTTTATTTCTTTTCTTTTCATTTTTCATTTTACGTTTGTTATGTTCTTTATATTCAGAGTTATTTTTCTTTGTGTGAAAGAGTTTTACAGGATCTACTGCTGGTAAGAACACACTACAAATATTTTCTTTTAACAATAGTATTTTTTTTTTTTAATAAACTTATTTTACTTGCTGGTTATACGAAATGGAAGGTGGTCAGTGCAAAGATGAGAAGAATAAAAATATTTTCCTTTTTGCTCAGTGAAAATATTTGATAAAAGTTAATTAAAAATATTTGAAGGTGTTTTGAATAAAGGAAGCGATAAATATTAAGAAAAATATAACATCAGAATATTGTACACTTAACGTATAATTAATATATGTTTTAAATATGACTCATATATTCTTATACCTCACTCGAAACTGAATCATTTTTTGCCTTTTAATTTCTTTCTATATATTATCTTTCATAATTTCATTTTGTTACAATTGTATGTGTTACAAGGGTTAACATATTAAAATCTTTGTAATAAAAAAAATCAAAATAAAATATTATAAAAACATTGAAGATCAGAGCAATTCCTCTAGTTATAAATTCAATTTATTTTTCTTTATGTGACTTGAACCCATAACAAATCCTTAAATAAATCATCATAATTTTTAATAAAACACAAAACCTTAAGAGAACATATTTTAACAAACATCAAACAATGATCTAATGCCTGACAAGAGGGTAAAAGAAAACAAGTTAAAGGATATTTTTGAAATAAATTAACATTAAATCAAAAGGAAACAATATAAGAAGCATTACAAATCAATTTTGAAAAGCATAAATAATAAAAAAATATTTTGAAATATTTTCGAAAAAAGGATATATGGAGAACATTTTTGTTTTTATTAGAAATTTTACTAAATTTCTTGAAAATATTTCTGACATTAAAGTATTTCCTTTTTTAAAATTTCAAAAGGTTTCTTAAAGTTTTACCGTTATTATAAATATATATATATATATATATATATATATATATATATATATATATATATATACATATATATATATATATATATATATTGAGTAAAAGGACGACTTTGTTGTTTTTGCTTGCAATTCAGTCTATTTCTAGGAACATATTAATACGATTGAAGTATTTATTTTTTCACAATTTCAAACGATTCTTTTAAGTTTTTAGGTCAGAATTACTTTTATTGAATTTTTTAATAGAAATATGTATTTCGTTGTATATTCAGCTGTTTGAAAAAAATTTGAAAAAAAGGATATATACCCGATCTGGTTGTTTTGGTTAGAAATTAAACCAAATTTTTGAAATATGTCAATGTCATCCTAGTACGTTCTCTTTCACAACTTCTAGTAATTGTTATAAATTTTACAAAATTTATAAAAACTCTTACAACTTCATTTTAAAAATTTTTCACAGAAATAAATTTTATTTAACTGTATGAAATTCTCTTAAGTTTTATAGCATTTTAAAATTCTTTTTTTTTTTAACATTGCACCAGACTTTTTTGGACGAAAAGAATATATGGAAAACTTTGTTGTTTTTGTAATTAATTCAACCAAATTTTTGGAATATGTTTATAATATTCTAGTACACACTTTTTGATAATTTTAAGAGATTCTTTAAAATAATTACAAGAAATTACAGAATTTTCTAATCTTATTTAAGTGTAGAACAAATTTGTATTTGAACTGTTTGAAAAAAGGATATATGGTCAACTTTCTTGCTACTGTTTGTTATTTAACGAAATTTTTGCCATAAGTTGATGACTTCTTTGAACTTCCTGTCTATGAAATTCAGAAGATTCGGAGAAGTTTTAAAGAGTTTTAGAAAATTTTTATAATATATATATATATATATATATATATATTTAATTATTAACAATAACGAATTTAATTGAATTGTTATATCACATTTCATCATGACTGATACTAAATTTACAAATTATTGTTAATTTTTTTAACATTCCATAAAAAGTACATCCTGCAAAATCTTGTATAACTTTTTAAAAACTTACAGAAATTATTAAGAATAATTTAAGTTATTCATTTTGATAATTTTAAAATCTTTAAATATATCTTTAGATTTTCATATTTTTTTAAACACACATTTTAATGTCAGTTATTTGACCATCTTTTATATATTTTGAAATTCAACAAAACGTTTGTTATAAGGTAAATTTATTCTCTTATATCCTTTTTTATTATTTTGACACTTCCCTAAAATTTTAAATAGTGTATGGCAATTTTTAAAATATTTAAAACAGAAAATGCCAAAAAAACAAAAATTTACTTAATTGCTAATTTATGGTTGAATATTTTTGTCAAAAATTGTATAAATTATAGTTAATTTTTTTCACAATATATAAAAAGGTAATTAGGGAGAAAAATAATACCAAATTTCTTAATATTTTTAAAATTTTTTTATTAAAAAATTACGATAAAATTTGAAATTAACAGTTTAATTTTATTTACTTTCTCTAGTTAAAACTTCATATTTAAATTTTTATAATATTTCGAAAGATTTAAGTGATTTTTAAAATAAGAATATATGACCAACTTTTTTGTTATATCTAGAAATTCAACCAAATTTCTAGGGTCTGCTAATGTCGTCTACTTACATCTTTTTTGTTAATTTTAAATGATTATTTTGAGTTTTACAGAGTTAATTATAACTTAAAAATTAAAAAAAATTATAAAAATCAAGAGAAATAAATTTAAATAAATTCATGAAGCCATTTTTAAAAAATTTACCATTTTTATTAGTTTCTATAACATTATACAAATTATCTTGCAAATTGGAATATTATAGACATTCATTTTGATAACTAAAAGGCTGTAAATAATTTTTAATTTTATTATCTTTTGATTTTTCCAATTTTTTTTATTATTATTTCACTTATTTTTATGAAGTTATAAGTGACTTTGGCAAAAAGGATATATGACCAACTTTTTATACTAGTATTTTAAATTCTTATATACATATACTAGCAAACCCGACCAGATAACATGTTTCTAATGAATATTTTGGTTTTTAATTAAAAAATAACGAATGTATGTTAATTTTTTGGGAATGGGTTGGCGTGCTTTTACCCATTTTGCTTTATTTTACGCCCTAAATGTTAAAATTTATAGCTTTTAGTTCCATCAAGACTTGAAACTATCATAGGATAATTATATTTTATTCCCTAAATGTTGGAAATTCCAAAAAATGTATGTCTTTAAGTTCCTTTCAGATGCCACAGTGTCTGCATGTAAAATTTTAAGAAAACCGTTTGATTAGTTAAGAAGATATAGGGAGGGAGAGCTTTTACCCTTCTTGCTCCATTTGATGTCTTAAATAATAAAAAATAATGGCTATAGCTCCTTCCAGATATTACACTATTTGGCTTGATTAGTTAAGAAGATATAGGAAGGGGGAGCTTTTACTCCTTTTGCCCTATTTTGCACCCTCTGTCGATATGAAATATACTATACGAACTATTCTCAACTTTTCTTGCATTTTAGGAATTTAGAACAGTGTCTTCCTGCTAAATATTATATGTCTTCATTATTTCTTCATCAAACTAAACAAAGTTTGTTTCCTATGACATTCTTTAAATCTTGAAATATTCTTGGAAAATTTGTTTTTTCTTTTTTTTTAATAAATGAATTGTTTCCATTCTTTTGTTCCTTAAAGTTCTTACTTTAAGTGCAGTTTATTCAAGCTCTCAAAAATTACATAGCAAAAAATATTTTTCTATTATTTATTAATAGAAAATATTTCTATGATTAAATATAAATACAATAAATTTCTTATACCCACAAGAGTAAGAGAAAAAAGTAAAAATGAAATACAATTTAACAAATAACAAACAAAAAAAAAGCAAAAAATATATATTGAAATTCTATAAGGACTTTTGTGGTTATGATAAAATATACCAGAGTGTATAGTAAAACTTATACATATGCATAAATGCTGTATATAACCTTTAAGCTGACAACAACAAAAAATCAAATAGAAATATATATTACGCTTGTTTTAATATATACACAAACAAACATATACACTCAAGAATTATGGCACAAATCTTGCTCTTTTTTTTACTTTTAGAGTATGTGCAAGACCAAATACACACAGTATAATTTATTATATGAAATATGCCGGAAGTTATAGAGCAAGTTAAAGCAAAAAAAAAAATAAAAATAAAAAAAATGTATATATGTATATGAAGAACATATTTTACCTCTTTCTTAGCTTAAACAGTTTTCCATTATACGTGTGATACTTGTGATTCACTTAAATCTTTTCCATTCATATTTATTTATGAATCTGTCTGGGCTTTTGTGGTTTGTTCAGGTTTTCTTTGTATAAAAATATTTTAGCATGGAAAATAATTTTATTTATACTAAAAGGAAAATTTTAGAGGTTTTGAAGCAGATTTCCTTGAATACTCATCTGGATGAAATCTACAAGTATTTTATATAAAAATGTTATATAAAAAAAAAAAACTAAATATTAGTTAAAATTATTTTAAACTAGGTGATTTCTTTTTCGTTTTATTGTTGACAACTTCTAAAATGTATATAATTTTTTTCTTGCGATTTATTTAAAGTTTTAATTTATATTATACTTTGCTATGTGACCCTGTAATAAGAAACAAAACAATTCATAACTGAAAAGGTACTTTGTTCCTGAATAATTCTATAGTAGCATGCATGAGATTTAATTTGAAAAAAAAGAAAGGATAATTGAGTTCAAAGGGTTATAGAGATAATAAAATATATTAATGTGAAGGTACGTAGACGTATGAATAATACATTTACATACATGCCTTTATCAACAATTTCTAATTTTCTGAAATTGACTTTAATCTTCAATAAGTTTTGGTTTAATAATATTTTAAACAAATGGTTTGCAGATCCAAACTTACATAATAAAATAATTATAAATTATTATATAGACTAGACTAAAAAGTATTCTACACAACAGACAATAAAATAGTCTATAGGTTAGACTATAAAATAGACTAGACAATAAAATAGATTAAACTTAAAAATATATATAGTATATAAAATAGCCTATAGACTTTATAATAAAGTAATCTATAGTCTAAGCTATATACTATAAAATATTCCATATTGTAGACTATAAAATAATCTATCGTCTGAACTATAAAATATTCTTTAGTGTGAACTATAAAATAGTCTGTACATAGTGTAGTTTATGCAATATTCTATAGTCTATATTATAGAATAGTATATGGTCTAGACTATAAAATAGTCTATAGTTTATTCCGAAATAGCCTATAGACTAGACTAAAAAATAGAGTATAGTCTAGACTAAAAAATAGTCTATAGTCTAGATTATAAAATAATCTATAGTCTACACTAAAAAATAGTCTATAGTCCAGACTATAAACTAGTCTATAGTATAGATTATAAAATAGACTCTTGTCTAGACTATCAAATAGTATATAGTCTAGACTAAAAAATAGTATATAGTCTAGACTAAAAAATATTCTATAGTCTAGACCAAAACAGTACTATTTATTCTAGACTATAAAATAGTCTATATTCTAGACTATAAAATAATCTATCGTCTGAACTATAAAATATTCTTTAGCGTAAACTATAAAATAGTCTATACATAGTGTAGTTTATGCAATATTCTACAGTCTATATTATATAACAGTATATGGTCTGAACTATAAAATAGTCTATAGTTTAGTCCGAAATTGGCTATAGTCTAGACTCTAAAATAGCCTATAGTCTAGATTAAAAAATATTCTATAGCCTAGACTAAAAAATAATCTATAGTCTAGACTAAAAAATAGTCTATAGTCTAGAATATAAAATAGTCTATAGTCTACACTAAAAAATAACCCATAGTCCAGACTATAAACTAGACTCTTGTCTAGACTATCAAATAGTCTATAGTCTAAACTAAAAAATAGTCAATAGTCTAGACTGAAAAATATTCTATAGTCTAGACCAAAAAAGTACTATTTAGTCTAGACTATAAAATAATCTATCGTCTGAACCATAAAATATTCTTTAGCGTGCACTATAAAATAGTCTATACATAGTGTAGTTTATGCAATATTCTATAGTCTATATTATATAATAGTAATAGTCTAGTCCAAAATAGACTATAGTCTAGAGTCTAAACTAGCCTATAGTCTAGACTAAAAATAGTCCATCGTCTAGACTAAAAAATAGTCTATAGTCTAGACTATAAAATTGTCTATAGTCTAGACTAAAAAATAGTCAATATTGTAGACTAAAAAATATTTTTATTGTGGACATAAAATAGCTTATAGTCTAGACTATAAAACGACATTGAGAGTGTCAGTATATATATATATATATATATATATATATATATACATATACATATTTTTTTTAATTGATTTCATTTAAAGTAAAAAAAGCCCAGAAGAACAAAAAAAACATATATATGTATGTATGTAATATATGTATGTTAATAAACTATAAATCTGCCTACATGGAATAATGTAAACGACAAGGGCTTGAAATTTTCCTTGTTCAAACTAAGAGATCTTGGAACGAAGACGTAATAGACCCTTTGATTTCTTTAGTGCGAATTCTACATCCGCAGAATAACTTGTTATTGTCAACATTTCGATTCATCTGATTAAAATTTTATAATGAAGGCCGATTTGTAACAAATATTTTTTCTGTGTTTAGCAAAGTCTTAAAAATTCCGAAATTGCATTCTATTTGCAGATTCATGGTTTGAGATTTTAGAACTATAAACTAAAATCAAAACTTTCATATAAAATAGGTTAAATTTGGGAGGGTGTGTATTTAGACCGCTTTTGCTATTAGGATTGTTATGCACTTTAAAATCATCCCTGTGAAGGCGTCCCCTATAGCTCCGCTCCTAGGGAATATATGAATATATGAATTGTACGATATCTGCTATGCCTGTGTGAAATTTTATGGAAATCTAGCTGGCCGGTTAGATGTTAAATATTTATTTCCAAAAATTTTCGAATCTCCCCTATACTGTGTATTATATAGACTAGATTATAGACTTTAGGATAATCTATAGTATAGACTATAAAATAGTATATAGTCTATACTATGAAATGTTATATAATTTACTCTATAGTCTATGCTATAAAACAGTTTATAATCTAGACTATAAATTACTCTATAGTCTAGACTACAAACAACTCTATAACTAGGTTATATACCAGGCTATAAACTATTCTATAGACTGGACTATAATAAAGTTTTATAATAAAGTTTGTTGTAGTTTTGGGCGTTTGAAGATATTTCAAATGAAACAGAATGTTTTTCATGCAATATTTAATATTTTTAAAGGTCCTTTAGCATTGTAGAAAATTAAAAGCTAACCAACTTAAAGGATTTTTTTGTCTAAGTAGTTTTTATATATATATAAAGTTATATTTATATAGAAATTCCTTTTAGGACACAGAAAATTTAAATAGGTTTATAAAGTTACAAAATAAAAACAGAAACAAATGTAAAAAAATTTGATAAAATAAAAATTCTAAAAATGGGTTAACACAACATCCTTGAAAATATTTGAAAAAAACTCAAAAGCAATTAAATAAAATATTTTATTTCTCTATCTGTAGCTTAAGTTTATCTGAATAAAGTAAATAATTTTACAAGAATTCATAGACTTGGTTCTCTTTAGAGACCTCTACTTCAACAAACACTCCTGCTTTTCTATGGGAACAAACATAAAACTCCTAGAATGGATTAAGAATTGACTGCACTACAAATGTTGACGACAAAAAACTATGCTTCATAACCATATGTAAAGCAAACAACAACTAAATATTTAGAAATCCAACTCAGATGTTTCGAAATTTATGTTAAAATACAATCAACAGCTTATAAAAGCAAAACAGTCAACAGTTTGTAGCACACACACACACATACAGACAACAAACTCATCTATATTATATACAGACCAACTTTCATAACCAAATATACACAAGCTTAAAGGCATATCATGACACACGCACAACAAAAACAAGCACACAAGACTTCACTTATACCTAAACATTAACATACAATGAAAAAAAAAGAAAGGTTAAAGTAAAGTAGAAGCAAGAAAAAAGCAATAACAATGATTTTATTTATTCTAAACAGCGCATAAAGGTTGCAAACTGGTTTTTCCCCACACTCTGTTGCAAATACATTTACATTTGAATACACACACATATTGAAAAAATAAAAGACTTGCTCTCTCATACGTGCAAGAGTTAAATGTAATTTATTTTGCAGCAGCATTCTAGGGATTTTGTTAAGTAATATAGTCCTTAAATCTTTTGTTATTTTATACAAATACTGGTATGTGTTTGAAACATTTGCTTTTTGTTTGTTTTGTTATAGTCATAATCTATAATAAAGTTTTGGTAGACATTTGAGTATATTAAACAATAACGAGGCTAGGGATTCCACAAGGCATAAAGGGGGAGCATAAAATTGTGTTGTAAAATTTTGTTAAAACAGTTTAAAAACAAAAACATAAACAAAGTTTGTAAAAGAGACTTTTAGAACTTTGTTGTTTTTATAGAAAAAGAAAAGAGTTTAAGGCAAAAGGGGAAGCAGTTCGTACTGAAATAAATAAATTTTAAAAATATATTTTTAATGGGTTCCAGACAAAAAAAAAATATGATTTATCTTTATAAAACATAAATTTCTCAATATTGAACAAAATTCATTTTTGCTGGAAAATTTCGAAAAATAAAATTGCATCTAAATCGTTCAAAAAATAATATTAAAATCCTCAAAATGGTATATAAATAGTAAAAATTATGATATACTATTTGTAAATATTAAAAATTATAGAAATTAATTTCGAATTTCCGAATAAAAAAATCTGAAAGTGCATTAGAACTAATACAATTTTCCATGAAGTATTATTTTTGTCAAAAATAATGAAATTTAACAAATTTAAAAATAGCAAATTGAATATTTGAGTTAAAATTGTCGGTTATTAGAATATAAATTTCGAAATAATTTATATTTTTGCTTTTTTGGATTTTAATTTCGAAATTTTTAACTTCAAAAAAATCACTAAAATCTGCTCAATTTTTAAACAAAATTTAAAGAATATATATTAGTTTATATAATTGTACATTTTTTTAGATCCTTTAGAAATTTTAATTTAATTTCGAATTTTCATATATTTTAAAAATATAACATTTGAATCAAAATTGCATAATTTAACAATGACATATGTTGATAATTAGGCAAATTTGAATTTTAATTGCTTTTGAGATCTTTTATAATTCGAAAATAATTTCGAGTTTTCAATCTCAAAGAAAATCAGAAAATTTTGTGATCAAATGCTAAAAATAGATGTATATTGATAAAATTATTTTACTTTTGTTAAAAAATATCATTTTTAAAAATTCGAAATTAATTTCTAAATTTTGAACTTTATTAAAAATAATGAATTTTTATTCAAATTTCATAATTACTTTCTTAAATAGCCGAAAATTATATATTTTCGAATCTTAATCGCTTTTGACCCATTTTCCAATTTTCGAACAATATTTCGAATTTTCGAACTTGGAGAAAAATATGCAAATTTTGCTTAGTTTTTTGGTTAAATGCTAAAAAAAATTTTAAATGTATAAAATTAGTAAAATTTTGTGGAAAAAATAGCATTTTTAAAAACTCAAACTTAGTTTTGAATTTTCGAACATATTTAAAACTATTGAATTTTACTTGAGATTAATTAATTAGCTTCTTAAATATGCTCTAAATAAAATATTTTTGAATTTAAATTACTTTCCCAATTTTCGAACATAATTTAGTTTTATCATTAAATGCTATATTTAGTTACAAATTGACATAATTATTAAATTTTTGTTAAAAAATGAACATTTTTAAAAATTCGAACTTAATTTTGAGTTTTCGAACATATTTAAAAATATTGAGTTTTACTTTAAATTGCTTAATTTATCTACCTAAATATGCTAAAAATTTATGGTATGTAAATTTTAACTGATTGTTAGCGTTTCATCCAATTTCATATATAATTTAACATTTTCGAACTTAAAAAAAAAATCTGAAAATTTTATAAATTCCATGGTCAAATTCTGAATATAATAGTAAATTGATAAAATTATGAAAGATTTATTGAAATATATTAATTCTTAAACGTCATAATAATTAAAATATTAATAAAATTTGAGTAACTTGCTTTTTATAAACATTGAAAAAAATCTTACTTTTTAGCTTTTTAGCATTTTCGAAATTTTCAACTTGACTTCGAAATTTCGAACTTATTTCCAAAACTTATAAAATCAAACTTATTTCAACTTTTTTATTAAATATATTTTTGTTTCAATATTTTGATATTTCAGCTGTTTCCAAAATTTCGAAATTAATTTAAAATTTTCGAACTTTGAACAAAAATAACCTTTTTTATATTTTTGCTATGTTCGTGCATGTATTAACAGATTTTAAGCATTTTCGAAATTTCTAATATAATTTCGGATTTTTACATTATTTTTAAATGCTAAAGCTTAAATTTTAGTAATTTTTTAAATTTCGAACTTTATTTCGAATTTCCAAATGTGTAAAAAATTTTAGAAATTTGTTCCATTTACTGTAATTTTATATAAAATATGTTTGTAAATAAATTTTTAGGAATTTTGACTTGTTTTAAGGATGTTCGAAATTTCGAACTCAGATACATGGAGAAGGTTGATGTGATACCAGAAAGTACCACATCTCCACCCAGAGACCGATCTCGGTCCATTGTGAGTCCCTTCGTTGAAAGAGCTGTGAAATATAGAATACAATACAGAAAATAGCAGAAAATAGGAGAGTAGGAATAGAAGAGAAAAGAATAGGAGTGAAAAAATAAAATCATATAGGAGGATTAGCAATGTTACCATTCCCCCTAGGGTTATACCCCTGATTCTCCCATAAACAGTCGATTCCCATGACGAGCAATGGCAATGGCACACAATATGCTCAATAGACTCGGTCTCGTCGACGTCCACGCACATTCCACAAAAATCGGAATTGCTAGCTTCCCATCTAGACCTCATCTTCCCTATCAAATAGTGACCCGTTATGGTCCCTATCATGATTCTTAAGCTCTTCCTATTCAAGCCCAAAAGAGTGCTAGTGCCTGCATTGTCCAGTGCTGGCCATATCGCCCTCGACACCCTACAGTCCTCTCTACTCTCCCAAGCTGAATTGGTTCTGACCAAGATCCAATCATTGATCTTCCCATAG
The DNA here is from genome assembly GCA_932274085.1 of Protocalliphora azurea. Lineage (NCBI taxonomy): Eukaryota > Metazoa > Arthropoda > Insecta > Diptera > Calliphoridae > Protocalliphora > Protocalliphora azurea. Next base: position 5,469,688 of record OW026523.1, read on the forward strand.
AAGAAACTCAGTGGTGGTTTCACATAGGTTTCCCTCTGAAAATTACTATTTTATGCAATGTTTAATATTTAATGACTCTATCTGATTTTTGGCGTTTTAAAATTTCCAATTTCGAATTTTTTAATTTCATTTTCAAAAAACCTCTAATTATATATATATATATATATTTAACAAAAATTTGCTAGAAATTATATTTTTTTATATTCTTTACGATAATGCGCTTAGAGATTAAATTGTTTAGTAATTTTAAAATTTCTAACATAATTTTGAGTTTTCGAACATTTTCCAAAAACTTCTTAATTAATAAAATATTATCATTTTATATAATTTATTCCTAAAAATATTGTCCTTTAAGCTTCTTCTGGTATTTCCGAGATTTCGACCTCAATTTCGAATTTTCGAAATTATTCTAAAATTTTCCAAATTTGCTAGAAAATTATTTTCTGCATTATTTATGATAAAAAATTTGGACATGTAAAAGCTGCTTTTAGGCATTTTCGAAATTTTAAATTTTATTTCGAATTCTCAAAATTGTTCCTAAAACTCCTTATCTTGCTTATTTATAATATTTTTTATGTTATTTATGATATTTGGCCCAAAATTTTAATTTTTTGGCTGCTTTAAGACATTTTCGAAATTTCAAACTTAATTTCGAATTTTCGAAATTATTCCAAATACTTCAAAATTCATTAAAAATTATACTTTTATATTATTTATGATATTTACACCCTAGAATGTTAACATTTATGCAGCTTTTAGCCATTATTGAAATTTCGAACCTGATTTCGAATTTTCGAAAACATTAAAAAAATTTCTAATATTACTAAAAATTACATTTTTAAATTACTTATGATATTTTTATTTGAAGTTTTAATATTTAAGCCTAAAAGCATTTTTGAAATTTTAGACTTAATTTCGAATTTTCGAAATTATTATAAAATTTTCTAAATTTTGCTAAAATTTACTAATTTATATAATTTTATGTATTTGTGGTTAAATGTTTTAAGATTTCAGCTGTTTTTAGTCATTTTCAAAATTTCGAACTTAATTTAATATTTTCGAAATTATTCTAAAAACTTTAAAAATAATTTGGAAGTGGATTTTTATGTTATTTAAAATATTTGTACTTAAAAATTTCAATATTTAAATAGTTTTTAAACATTTATTCTTGGCTATCCTTCTTTCCATAACAAAATAGAATCTATTAACTACAATCTTTAACTTTTTAAGTCTTTTGCTATTTGCTTTACTGCCTCTCAGAGACACTTTAATTGCTGAAACTATTTGCGAAAAAACACACACCAGAGATCAAGTATCATGTCATGCAAAGCATACTTAGCCAAACCCAATCCGGATAAACTCGTTATGGCTTTATGATTTAATAATAAAGTATTCAGTTATTGTAATAAACAAGCAATAAATGAATTACAAAATGGTTTTAGAAAATTCACAAACAATAACATAAAATAGACAATAGTATAATCGGACAAGAATTTTTAAAATAAACGTTAAAAAATGTTTTTATGAACCTTCTCATGGTTAAAAAATAGGCAGGCTTTAGAAATATATTTTTTAATTTACTGCTTTATAGTTTTCAATTATTTTATTTATAAATATTTTGCTATTAATTTTTTTCCTCACAACTGCGTTTTCATTCCAGTTCATCAGCATTCAGGCATTGCTGCAAAAAATGCAACCTTCATATTGTTATTGAAAGTAACATAAAAGGATATTTTATTCTTTTAATATATCCTGTTTGGTCATGTAAAAAAAAACAATAATAATAATAAAAATAAAAATGTATGGGAACGTTACTGTTTGAGTGGCAGAGAAAGTGTTGAATTGAGGCCATCTGGATTGGGTTGTATTTTTATAAAATCAATTATATAAAGCCTCGTTGTATTTAGTTTTCTTTCTAGAATATGGATTTCAAAATTATTTAAATGTTAATATTTACTTTAGTCCCTTGAAATTGAAGGCGTATGCTTAATATAAATTAAATTAATAACAATCATACACACGCGTGCCTAATGTTTATGCTTAATTTTTATTTTTATATATTTTATTAAAAAGATCCTTTCTCTTTGATTAAACAGCTAAATTCCTTAACTATTTCTCACTTTTAAACTATTAACTTTTAACTTTTTTTATTAATTTTTATTAACAAATCTCTAGAGCTCTTAATGCCACAATCAATGAATATCTTTATTAGCAAAATAGAGCTTAAAAATAAACTTCCATATAAATATTTTGGGAATATTTACACACCCAACCACTTAAATTTAGCAAGAAAGTATAAAACCAAAATGTAGTTAACAAAAGTTTGTTCAAAACAAAAACAAAAAAATAAAAAAAGACTAAGAAAAAAAAATAAATGAGAAAATTGACAGAACCACAAAATTTAGCAATTGAAACACACACACTCTTAAACCCAAATACAATACTGAACATGAAGATGATGACAAACGAAATGAACAGTTAAAATACTATTACATTAATTGAATGTCATTTACAGATTGATAACAGAATGTCATGACTAACCAATAAATAGACAAACGGACGGACACAAGGACAGACTAATGGACAAAAGTTGAAGACAGAAACACAATTAAACTTACTAAATGTTTATGATTGAAGGGACAGAGCAAGGAAAATAAAATGGCATTAAATATTTCTAATTACAAACACTTTCACTTACAGCAATTATTTCGAAAAGGGTCTTATATTACTAAAATGTTTTTCCTAGCTGAAAAAAATCTGAATTATAAAATAAAAATCTCAGTAATGAATAGATGAAAAAATATAGAGAATTAGTAATAGAAATTAAATTGTAATGAAGCATAAATTAGACAAAGCATAAAAATATTTGACAAGTGGACAATTCAGTGTTAAAATGACAAATAAAATTATATAATATAAAAGAAAAAATTTAAAATATAAAAAAAGAAGTTTTACAGATGATTAAACTTCAGATATGGTGTATAGAATAGAACAAATGTTGGTACATAGAATACACCAGAGACAGATGTATACAATACACCAGAGCCTCTTATATAGAATATACTAAAGGCTGGTGTATAGAATGGAATAGAGACTGGTTTATAGAATATATCAGAGGCTGATGTATAGAATACATAAGAAGCTGGTATTTAGAATAGATCAGAAGCTGGTGTAAAAAGTATAACACAGGCTGGTATATAGAATAGATAATAGCCTTTTCTGTAGAATAGATAATAGTCTGGTCTATATAATAGACCCTACTCAATATAATAGACTATACCCTGATCTGTATAATAGACCGTACACTGATCTGTATAACGGACTATACTCTGGTCTATATAATAGACCTTACCCTGACCATACTTTGGTCTACATAATAGACCATACTCTGGTCTCTATAAAAGAATATATTTTTATCTGTGTAATAGATCATACTATGATCTATGATAATATACCACACTCTGATCTGTATAATAGACAAAACTCTGGTTTATATAATATATCATACTCAGGTCTGTATAATAAATCATACTCTGGTCTGAATAATAGACCATACCCTGATCATACGTTGGTCTACATAATAGACTATATACACTGGTCTATATAATAGACTATATTCTTATCTATATAATAGACCATATTCTGGTCTATTATACAGATAATCTCTGATCTGTATAATAGACTACACTCTAGTCTGTATAGTAGACCATACTCTCGTCTATATAATAGACCATACTCTGATCTATATAATATTCCATATTCTGGTCTGTATAATAGACCATACTCTCGTCTATATAATAGACCATAATCTGATATATATAATATACCATACTCTAGTCTGTATAGTAGACCATACTCTCGTCTATATAAGAGACCATACTCTGATCTATATAATATTCCATACTCTGGTCTGTATAATAGACCATACTCTGATCTATATAATATTCCATACTCTGGTCTGTATAATAGACCATACTCTGATCTATATAATATACCACACACTGATCTGTATAATAGACAATACTGTATAATATACCATACTCAGTTCTGTATAATACATCATACTCTGGTCTATATAATAGATCATATACTCTAGTCTATTTTATAGACCTTAATCTAGTTTTTAATGTAAACCATCCTCTGTTCTATGAAGTAGGCCAAACTATGAATAGACTAAAATAGATTGCAAATTTCTTTACAATTTAGTCTTGCCTCCTGTCTATAGGATAGGCTAGAAAAACCAAACCAGATTAATTAGGGCCATTTTCTATTTAAATTATTTTTCCAAAAATTGTTTTACCACCTCCTTATTTTTTAAAAAATTTCTCGTAATCTCAAACCCCTTCATGTTTATTCTTATGAATACTTCCTAATTATTAATAGTGTCTTAACATTAAATCCATTTTAAAGTTGCCTTGAATTTCTTTCTAAAACCAATGTTAAATTTTTGTGTATGAAACTATTTGTTCAAGATTAAGCCTTGGCTTTCTCTCTCCATTGCATTGACCTGCATTCATTTTGTGTATATAACAAAGTGCTCATACTTTGTTTTGTTAAGACATTCATAACTATACTTACGATAATCTTCCTAAAAGACCTGATTTCTAAGAAATATAAAGCATACATCAACACCATCACCACCTCCCTGCATTAAATGAAGTGTTTATTATTTGTTAAGCGCAAATGAAATTGTGTTGTCATTCATTTGTTTTAAAAGGATTTCTGTTGCTTTAATGAATACAAGATTTTCGTTTAAAGGCTTCTAAAACTTTGGCTTTAGCAGAGTTATGTAATTAAATCTAGATCTTGTGTAACTAAAGGACTCTTTGATTTCAAAAAGACAATAACAAAGTTTTAATAAGTTTTTGTTTTGATTTGTAGGATTTCTTTGATATCCTTAAAAGTGTATTAAGATAAATTAATTAAATTAGTTTATATTACTCATACGTCTAGAAATTTTAAATTTATATTACTTAAGTTTAATTTATTTCTTATAACTTTACAAATTTTTAATAATTTTCTTGTATTCATGTTATGAATATAAAATACTTAGCTGCATAAAATGAATCTCAAACCACTAAGGCGTATGAAGAATTTTAACTCCCTTTCATAATTCTACTTTAATTAAGTATACGTGCTGTTATATTTAAGAATTGTATAGCAGAAATTTAATTTTAAACTTTATATATTGCTAGCTGCTCAGTTTAATCTATAATTGTTTAATATAGAAAAAAAGGTGATTTAAGTCATAAAATTTAATATTATTGCATAATAAAAAAAAACAATGCTCCACCTATAATACTTAACCATTAATCAAATTATAGAGAGCTTTTTCTTGCTTTAACTATAATTACATTTTATTATATTTTAATTAAACTGTTGCCGTGTGTTGTTTTAATAATAAAAAAAGTAAAAGCTTTGTGGCAGCACAAAAAAAATATATATATATGTAAATTATATTATATTGAAAATATTGTTATAATAAAGTTAAATGGACATTAACAGCAAACAAAATTTGCATACATATATAATTTAATATATAATGAGTATATATATATATATATATATATATATATATATATATGTATATATATGAATGCGTCTGTCTTTATTACAAGCAATAGAACTATATTAAAATAATAACAATAAATAATTAGGGTGTTATATTTGTAAGAAAAAGAGTAAACTCAATATATATCTAAACAAAAACCATAAAAAGTTATCATAAAAATATCAAGTGAAAACATCAGATTACTGCCAAAAATTTTACTAATTTCTTTATATAAAAATTTTGATTGGTCACCCTTCTTTAGGTTTTGTATTTTAAATACACCCCAGCATATTCTTTTTAATTCTCTACCACAAATAACAATAATAATAAATAGAAATAATTACTTAAATAAGCTTTAATTACACATTGTATTTTACGTTATTAAAATTTAAGCTGGCAAAAACTAGAAGTAAATTATAAAAAAAATTAAATAAAATATAAACAAATATTAAATTTAAATATTAAAAAATTATTTTTGTAAACCCTAAATAGTCATAATATAATTAGTTTTAATTTAAATTTTAAACAATACTTTACTGTCAAGGAGTACTACTTAAAATCATTTAAATTGAAAAACTATTTTGCAAAGAATTGAATAAATAAAAGAAATTGTTAAAAATATTTAATATAAAATATAATATAATATAGACAAACAGGGAAAAATTATAAAATAACTAGACAATAATATGGACTATACCTTATAGTATAGTCAAGACTGGAGACTAAACTATAATCCACACTTTAGTCCTTTAACTAAATAGTAGGCTCCAGTTAAGACTATAAAACAGTCTAGACTATTGCTTGGACCATACTCAAAATTATTGACTAAACTATAAATGGGATTATTGACTAGACTATAGTCAAGACTATAGGCTAGATTATAGTCAAAACGATAGGCTAGACTATAGCCAAGACTATAGGCTAGGCTATAGTCAAGACTATAGGCTAGACTATAGTCAAAACTATAGGCTAGATTATAGTCAAAACTATAGGCTAGACTATAGTCAAGACTATAGGATAGACTATAGTCAAGACTATAGGATAGACTATAGTCAAGACTATAGGATAGACTATAGTCAAGACTATAGGATAGACTATAGTCAAGACTATAGGATAGACTATAGTCAAGACTATAGGATAGACTATAGTCAAGACTATAGGCTAGACTATAGTCAAGACTATAGGCTAGACTATAGTCAAGACTATAGGATAGACTATAGTCAAGACTATAGGATAGACTATAGTCAAGACTATAGGATAGACTATAGTCAAGACTATAGGATAGACTATAGTCAAGACTATAGGATAGACTATAGTCAAGACTATAGGATAGACTATAGTCAAGACTATAGGATAGACTATAGTCAAGACTATAGGATAGACTATAGTCAAGACTATAGGATAGACTATAGTCAAGACTATAGGATAGACTATAGTCAAGACTATAGGATAGACTATAGTCAAAACTATAGGATAGACTATAGTCAAGACTATAGGATAGACTATAGTCAAAACTATAGGATAGACTATAGTCAAGACTATAGGATAGACTATAGTCAAAACTATAGGATAGACTATAGTCAAGACTATAGGATAGACTATAGTCAAAACTATAGGATAGACTATAATCAAGACTATAGGATAGACTATAGTCAAAACTATAGGATAGACTATAGTCAAGACTATAGGATAGACTATAGTCAAAACTATAGGATAGACTATAGTCAAGACTATAGGATAGACTATAGTCAAAACTATAGGATAGACTATAGTCAAGACTATAGGATAGACTATAGTCAAAACTATAGGATAGACTATAGTCAAGACTATAGGATAGACTATAGTCAAGACTATAGGATAGACTATAGTCAAGACTATAGGATAGACTATAGGCTAGACTATAGTCAAGACTAGCCTATAAGCAATATTATATACTAGTCTATAGTCAAGACTATAGGCTATAGACACGTCTATCTAGTAGACTATAGTCAAGACTATTGACTAGATTGTAACTAAGTCGATTGCATAAATTAGAGACATTAATATTGATTATTCTATAATCAAGATAATCAAGATTATTGACTAGTTTATTGCGAAGGCTATTGAATAGTTGACTAAACAACAGTCAAATCCAATGACTAGACAAAAGTTAAGTTTTTTTTGGCTATACTTTTACTATAAATGCTATTGAGTTTATTGTATTTAAGATTCTTCTGTTAGCTATGGACAATTTTGTCGACTTTAATCAACAAATCATTCTGCAGGAGTTATTCAGTGTTCTGTATAAAAGTACAATTTATTTATTTATTTTATTAAATCACCTAAATTTAGCATTAAATTTATTAATTTAATTTTTATTTATTTTTATTCAATATAAACTTACCTCCTCCATCCGCGAAGCACACAAATAATCCATCATATTTTATCATTGTCAATTTATGTGTATGTAATTTTTAGGTTCTTTACTTTGTACTATATATTAAAATTGGTATTATTGCTGCATCAAAAATAAACCTGGAAAAAAGTATAAAAAACATAAATAATACAAAATTACAACAGTTTATTTACAAACACGATCTGCAGTATTTCATAATTTAATATACATTTACAAATATATTAATACACACATGTAAAGAAAAAAAATCTTGTAAAACAAATACATTTGTAAAAGTATAAACACAGACTAATGTAGGTAGAATAAGTTGGTTGTATGTGTATATGAATATACATTGACATAAAGTACATATATTAATATTTATATTTCTCTTTTATAAATATTGAAAAATAAAAAGGTACAAAAAAATAAATAAACAACAAAAAATTAAAGGAGAAAAAAACGAAAGTGTTTGATGGGGAAAAAAAGAGAGAAGTTGATGGACGAGGTTGTGGAAGTACAAGATATGATCTTTTATTACAGTTCAGTCTCCTATTGGCCATAATTTATTATATAAACTGTTTTATAACCTGATCTTAATCTGATTTATTACCTGCTTCAGTATCTAGTCTGTAGTCTAGTTGTAGTCAATAATGTGCACTAGTATGTTTCTAGATCATGTAAGAAACTGCATTTTATCTCCCCTACTAAACTCAATTGTTTACATATATAACCTATTGTGTGTGTGTGTGCATGTGTTTCTGTTTGTTTGTTAATTTTTCAAACCCCATTGTGAAAGGTGTATTAAACCGGGGTGAAAATGAACTTATGATGAGTGTACTTCGGTGCTAATATGAGTTTTAAATATGCATGAGTGTGTGTATATGATAAATAAATGAATTTTTTGATGTATATATATATATATATATATATATATATATATATATTTATTTATTTATTTGTTATTTTCTTATAAAGCACTTATCCAGCAGAAATATACATTTTTTTACTTATATTCTTGCTCCTACACACAAATTCAAAATAAACTCATTTATAATTTATGAATATGTATAAAGTAAAGCATAAGTTGTAGGTGCTATATACAAAGGTATAAGTTAACAACTAATATTATGTAGCAGAAAGTTAAAATAGAACACATTAGTTCGATATAAAGAAACAAATATAATACTGCTTCTATTTTAAGACATTTAGGTATAGAAAGCGCAATTTTTTTTTTTTTTTTTAACAAAAATCTGTTCTATACAAAAGTCTGAGAAGGTTAAAAATTAAGCTTTTAATATCAAGAAAAAATAACATTATGCCATTATTTAAGGTATAAAATATTTGTCTTAACAGACTATTATATCCATGTTTTCCACAATTTCTTTCCTTTCCTACTTACTATTCTTAGTCTCTCTCTCTCCCTCTAAAAAAAAAATAATATAGTACTTACATACATTTTTATAAAATTATTATCCTACCATCATTATTATTACTGGCCGGGTGCTGAAGTGTAAATGTTTTTAAGCTAAATAAAAAAAAAAAAAAAAAAAAAAACAAGTAAAAGTAATTACCTCTGTTGCTGTAACAGCTCTCAACGCAATTTCTTTCACTTTGATCATACATAATTTCACTGTTTATTAGCACTTTCTTTAATCTACCTGTTCTGTGCATAATGTTTTCCCAAGAAAAAAAACATCAGGAAAAATTATCAAAGTAACATAAAATGAAACATCAAAGATTGATGATTATTTTTGATATTTGTTTTTGTTAAGACATTCCTTTGCATTTTTTTATGGTACTAAAATCTGCTTGTTAACTTATGAATATTAAATTTATTTCAGTAGTTATGAAAAAATAGTTTAATATTTTGAAAACAAAAAAAAAAAAAAAAAAAAAATGACAGATTGTACAAATAAAAATATTATAGTTTAGCTTGTAGTCAAAATTACATCTAGTATGGTCTATAATCCAAATTATAATCTAGTCTATATTCAACACTATGGTCTATGGTCTAACATAGTCTAGTCTATAGTCAAGACTATAGTATATAGACAACTACTACTGTGTATTCAATACTATAATATACTCCATAGTCAACAGACTATTGTCTAATCTATAGTCTAGTCTATAGTCAATATAATATATAACATTTTAGACTATAGTCCATCTATAGTCTAGACTGTGGTTTAATCAATAGTTCGAACTATAGTCTAATCTATACTTCAGACTATGGTCTAGTCTTTAGTTCAGGCCATAGTATAGTCTGTAGTACAGACTGTAGTCTAGTTTGTTGTACAGACTATAGTTTAGTATGTAGTTCAAACTATTGTTTTGAATATAGCTTAGACTATAATTCAGTCTATAGACTAGACTATAGTCTGGACTAAAATATAATATAGTCGGTAGAATAAACTATAGTCTAGCGTATGGACTATATTTTAGTCTATAATTTAGACCGTAGTTTAGTCTATATATAAACTATAGTTCAATAAAATTTTAATTTTTTAACCACTCTGAAAATTTTTCTGTAGTAAGTATACCAATAAGGATTCCTACCAAAGGAATATAGAACAATTTAAGATAGAATTTATCAAATATACATCTCTAAAGATATTTAGTGGAAAATAATGTGTTCAAACAATTTTTTTTTTTTGACTTGTATATGGTATCTTAAAAAACAAGCTTCGACAAATCCACTGAGAAAAAATTATATTGATATCTTTAATACAACAAAAGTTATGGCCATTTTAGAAACATATTAATAATTTTCAAAGCTATAGATTTGCCAAAGTTTTCAAAATAAAAATGAATTAAATTAATTTTACATGCTTGTATATCCCCTTCTACACATGCGCAAAATTTTATATAAATATTTAATCAAGGGTCAATATTCTTTTAAATTTAAAATGTAATTACACTTTAGCCTTTTCTATATATTTTAAAAGAGTTTTTTTTTTCTGCACTTAAACTATTTCACATTAAACTTAATTTTTCTTAAATTCATTACAAAACTTTAACTTGAAACATTAATACTTATTAAATTTTTGTTCTTAATTTAATTATGATGAATGAAAAAATAATACCCCAACCACCTATGGTGGTGTGGGGTATAAACAATGGACAACTGTAGCAGCATAAACAGTGACTGGGACTTCAGCAACTAATAACATCATTCTTCTTCTCATTATCATTAGTTTTGTACAAATGAATGGAGAATGTATCATCATGTTATGTTAGATAAACATGATATGGCATATTTATTCATATTTAAACATTCTAATACACATATACACAATTCTCTACAATAACATATATAAATTTAAGGATACATATAATGAAGGATACACATACATTTACACATGATATAGATTACAATAAAATACAAATTTGTTATTATTACTAACCACTAATGATTTGTAAAAGATCTTTTAACTTGCCACTCATTATACTCGTGCACACATTAATTTACAAAATTAATAGGGATGGACAGACGGACAGACAAACATATACATTTGTATGTGTGAGATACCTAGATGAATGTTCTTGTATTAAATTAAGTAAATGAAATGATACTAAAATCAAATGAAAATGATTGACGTCTAGCGAATTTCTTAATAAACAACACGAATGTATATATACGAGTAGTTATCTTTTCGACATACTTTAGGTTGGAGTAGCAATTAGTTAAGCATTTTTGTTAATAGGATGTAAAGATATTTTATTTGTTTTTGTTAAAATTTGTATCTTATAATATTTTCTATAATTTCTAAAATTAATATATTATTATTAGAAAAAAAATATTTATTTTTCTTATTTATTTATTCCTTTAGGGAGCTTTGGCAACCTGTGAGTTTAATAAGAATTAGAAAAAAATAATAATTTATAATGATTGATGTTTATAACTTCCAAGAATAATATAATGAGAAAATATTAGTGAACTTTATATAAGATTTACGTTTTTGATTTTAAATAAATGACTACCCTATAAACATTTGGAAGATATCTTTCTGGATGAAATTTACGCGGTATCTTCTTTTTTATTATTTGGACGAAAATCATCAAAGCAATATTTTTCTAATATTGTATTTTTATCAGTTTAAAGAAAATTGGGCAATAAACAACAAAAAATATATAAAATTTTAATTTTTTTTATTATTTTTATCCTCAAAATATCGGTCTTTTTTCAGTAAGGTGATTATCACCTGCGCAATAAATTAATGATATCCTATTGAGATCACCTGGAAGAATAAATTAATGCAATATTTTTATTTTTCAGTCACAATTTTTTCAGTTGTCGAAAAATTGTTAAAAAATGAAAATGAAAATATTGAAGAAATTTGTTTGCCTTTTAGCAAAAAATGGATATTTTATATGAGGGTTTTAGTTTTCGTACTTTATGATGTTGAGATTTACAGATTTCTTTATTATATTATTTCAAGATTTATTTAGTGATAATGTTTCTATATATTTATCACATCTTCCAGAAGATTATCTTCTTTTTTTCACCTAGATGATTATCTAACAATATTGCCTATTTTTCTTCTAAGCGTATTGATTTACTATTGCTTAGATGAATTGCCTGTGAGGTACAATCTCTCCCGATTGGTGAAACTTCCGCAATAAGAATATAATTATTGCGCCAATAAAATTTTTCTTCCAAGCAATACCAATACAAATCACTTTCGTATTATCTTGCTTGTAGGTTATATAATAGATCAGACTGAAGACTATATACAAGACTACCATAGACTAAAATATATACTTAATTATAAAATAAACTATATACTACACGATATTGCTTATTATAGTATCTGAGCTCTGATATGTGCTATAAATTAGTATCCATGAAATTTATTTATTAATTTATATTTTTTATTTAATAATTTTTTTTTATTATAAATTATTTATTTTTTTTCATATTTAATACAACAGCTGTAAACATTTCCTAACCTCTGGTCATTTTCTATATTAAACTTCATCAAATAAAAAGGAAAATTATCAAAAATACCTTATTTATTCAAAAGATATATATTTATATATATATATATATATATATATATATATATATATATATATATATATATATATATATATATCTTTTTTTATAAAAAATAAAATCATAAATAAATTGTAGCTAATCCTTAGAGAAATTGTTGTATCCTTGTTTTCTGGATAAGCACATTTTATTTATTTTCTTAATTTTTTTCTCTCTCTCCATAACAACCGATAAAAAATTAAAACAACAGAAATATATTAAAACTAAACACGGTTAAATGAATATAAAGACCTAAACACAGAGTCAAACGTAATAAAAATTGAAAAAAGTAAACTTATATGCTTCAAAGCAAAAGAAAAAAAAAATAAAGCTCTAAGGAATATATTTTTCATTTGCAAAAAAAAATAACATAAACATAATTTACTAATTTATTTGGAAAAGCAAAATAAAGGTGAAAAACATATTGTTGTTTTAAGAGCCAGTAAAAGGTAAACAAGAAGCAAAAACTAAAATAAATAAATTATTAAAAAAATCATGATATTTGTAACTTCAAAATAATTTAGAAAGTTTTTCTTTTTCTTCCTCACACTCTCTTATGCACGTTTTTGTTATTTGTGTGTTTTTGTTTTAAAAGTTTGTTTTATTTTTAAGTATTCATGCTTTTTGGGAGGATTTTAATGAATGTGTTTTTGTTTCAAGAAAATTACTAAGAAAGAACTAATTTTTTTTCCAGGTGAGCTTTAAACTTCGGAAATATAGAGCTTTAAAACAAAAGCAAAGAAATTTAAAATAAAAGTAGGAAAGAATGCAAAAAATCCCAGCATCCTAAAAAATCCTCTTTAAAAAAAACATTTACTTAACGAAACTGAACATTTTTAAAATAATATTAAAAATAACTAGATTTTAAATGAAGATATTTAAAAAAAGTATACAAATTTTAAAATATTCCGCAAATTTTTATAAGGGAATTTTTAAATAGAAAATGGGAAAATGGGCAAGGGGATTTCTTGTAAAGAAATTGGGAATTTATAGAAACTTTAAGGTATTTGAAATAAAAATATTTTTCTTAACAAAAAAAATTTAAATATTGCAAGAAAATGTAATATATGACAAAAAAAATCATTTTTTAAATGGAAAAAAAATATTTTGGAATATCCCGCAAAATTTTTATAAGGGAATTTTTAAATAGGAAATGAGAATTATTTTTTCTTTAAAAATTTATAGGAAATTCATGAAATAGCAAGAATTATAGATTTCAATTCCCTGAATTTTTTTAAAGGGAATTTCTTGTAAAGAAATTAGGAATTTATAAAAACCTTAAGGTATTTTAAATAAAAATATTTTTCTTAACAAAAAAAAATAAAATATTTCAAGAAAATGTAATATATAACAAACAAAAAAAAATTCAGTAAAATTCTAATGGGGAATTCTTTAATTAGAAAAAAATATACATATTTTAAAATATCCCGCAAAATTTTCATAAGGGAATTTTTAAATAGGAAATGGGAATTATTTTTTCTTTAACAATTTATAAGAAATTCATGAAATAGCATGAGTTATATATTTTATAAAGGATTTAACAATTCACTGAAAATTTATTAAAAATTCTGCTCAATTTAAAAGGGGATTTCTTATAAAGCAATTGGGAATTTATAAAAACCTTAAGGTATTTTAAATAAAAATATTTTTCTTAACAAAAAAATAAAATATTACAAGAAAATGTAATATATGACAAAAAAAAATCAGTAAAATTCAAATGCAGAATTTTTTAAATAGAAAAAAAAACATATATTTTGGAATATCATGCAAAATGTTTGTAAGGAAATTTTTAAATAGGAAATGGGAATTAGGTTTTCTTCAAAAATTGCAAAAAACTTTCAATCAGATATTGGAAGAAAATGTTAAATATTTTAAAAAAATCAGTAAAATTCAAATAGGTAATTTTTTTAAATCGAAAAACTAGAAACGATGTTTAATAAAATAAATAATAAAATAAAATTCCGGTAAAATTCAAATGGAAAATTTTTTGAAGAGAAAATGGGTATAAGCTATTTTTTTAAATGGTTTCAGAATTTTTAGTTACATTTTGGAAAAAATTTAAAAATTTTCATTAAATTTAACAAAAAATGACATTCTGCTAAAAGAAAATTTGAATTAAAGAATTAAAATTTTTTAAATGAAAAAGAGACATAAAAATATTAAAATATTAAAATCCTGCAAAACCCAAATAAGGAAATTTTAAATATCAAATGGGAATTGAAAAGATTTTCTTATAGAACTTTGTTTTTATTTCAATTAACAATTCCTAAGTCGTATTTTTTTATATACTAATTATTATTATTACGTTTTTTAATTTTTTTTACTTTAATCGTTTTAATTAAATTTTAAAAAAATCAATTAAAATAAAACTTTGACACTTATAACAACATAAATAAATGACATACGACAGCCAATAACTTAAGAGAAATTGAATGCGAAAAATGAAACAAAAAACCCCCTTTAAAATTGCCATAATAAATTTTGCAAAGAAAAAGGCCAATATAAAATTTATGTTTGTATATAGCAACAAAACTAGCTGATAATTTTTAGCTTTTATTTATGTCAAAGTATTTTTTTTTTTTTCAAAAATAAATTAATACCTGAAGTGAAATGTTTTGAGAACATGGATATAATGAGAGAGTGTTTAGGGAAAAAGTTAATAAGTAAAAGTATCATGTTAAAGAGGGCGGCAAGGTTACATGGGATATTAATGAATAAATAACTCATATGAAGAGGATTAAATTAAAAGCAGAAGGATGAATAGAAAAGGAAGCATTTTAAGGAAATAAATTTGGGAAGTGGGTTTCTAATACTTGGTTGAAGTCTTAGTTGTTTATATTTTTCTTTATTAGGATTATATAAGTATTTTATTTACATTTTTTTTAATTCCTTTTAATCTTTTAAGAACACAATTTCTATTATTATTTGCTTTCTCCAAAATATGTTTATGACAAAATTTATTCATAAATATTTTCTTCAAATATGTATAAAGTATATTCTCTCAGAATTTCACTACTTATACCATTAGCAGCTTAAAAAAAAGTATATATATTTTATTATTATTATTATTTATTATTTTTTTTTAAGATAATAATATTTTTTCTATCCTCCTGCGTGAGCAAGGCAAGGAAGTTTACTAAAATTATCTTCCTTTTCATATCCTAAGCATACATTTTCCATTACTGTAAATTATTATTATTATTTAGGAAAACATGAAGATTTTGTTATACACTCATACATATTGTAAATGTAATTAATATATTAACAAAAATTTCATTAACATTTTTAGTATTCTATGATGATTTTTAATCTTTGACAAATGGCTGTGGAGGAGGGGACTGGTTGTCAAAGAAACTGAAGAGAAAGCTAAATTAGTTAGTACTTTGATAATACAATGAGTATTATAATAACAGAAATTAAAATAAAAACATCAAAGTTATTTTCTCTACATTTCTAAAATAAGAAGATTATTTAATTATACATAACATCATGTTGGACTTATGCATTCCGGAGGATTTTGAGCATATTTTTAAGCTTATTTTTAAACTTATTAAACATAAAAAATAATTGACTTAAAAGCTTTCTATATATATATATATATATATATATATATATATATATACATATATATAATTCCTTTAGTTATCTCTTTCCACCCTTGAACAATCAGCTACAATTTTTCATAGATTGGTTCATATTTTATTTTATAATTTTTCTTGCTACCAAACTAATTATCCTGATTTTCAATAGCACTCACCTTAAAGTAACTGCAAACAATCTTATCGAATTTTATTTACCTTGACTTAGAATTTACAACATAAAAGTGTTTCCTACAAACATACGGACAAACCGACATGGAAAAATCTAATAAAAAATTTATAGAGCATTAAATTTTTCATTCACTTTTACCACTATTGTGGTTAGAAGCCATAAAAACAAAACTTTAACTTTAACATTCTTCAAAGCAAGCCAAGGCAACATATTATCAATTCCCACAAATTTCCCTTTCAAATAAATAGTTTAATAATTTAAAATTATATTATACACACATAATACAAACAATTTATGTAAATTATATATAATAAGTAAATTATTTTGCCCATAAGCAAAATTTCTATAATAACTAAATAAATAAGTACTTTTAATTAGAGAAAATTCCTTACCACTACATATAAATGTCTAAATATTTTGATTTTAAAACATATTTCCAACGTTACTTTGGTAATACATACAAACACATGTACTACAAAAATATTATACACGTATTTTTATAAACTTATTTTATGTTGATTTTAACATTTAATATAATATTTGTTTTATAACATTAAAACTTTATTAACTTAAATTTTAATTTGCTGTCAGTTTTTTTTTTTATTTGCAAAAGTAACACTGGCATGTAGGAATGTAATTGTTTTATTTAATTAGATTAGTTTGTATTCAAAAGTAAATTTCTCCTGTAAGGACAAAATGTTACAACAAATTATTAGCTGGTGAAAATATTGAAATTATTTTAAATTTACATCAATCAGTATATGACATGACAATTCATAGAAAAATTGTTATTTTATTTTTTAATTAAAATTTAGTTTCAAATTTTAACGAAATTACCCAAAAAGAAAGAAAGCAAAAAATTAAAAGAATATGGTTAAAATATACATACATTAATAAACGACTAGACAATAGATGAAAACATTGATAACATAATAAATAACTATATATAACTATAAAGCTATGAATGTATTATATTACAGAATCTAAAATATAGCTCATACTTCAAAGTAAATTATAACCAAAGCTAAAGACTAGAATATAGTCCACAACATAGATCAGCAATTAGAGCTGCATAATATAGACTACACATTGTCTACAAATAGACTAGATTATTATGTCGACTATAAATCATAACTAGACTATAGTCCAGACTATAGTCTAGTTCAGACTCTAGTCCACACTACAGAATAGACTATAAACTAGACTATAGTCCATACTATGAACTAGACTATAGTCCAGATTATAAGCAAGACTATAGTCCACTCTATAAACTAAACTATAGCCCTCACAATAAACTAGGCTATAGACAAAACTATAGACTAAGCTATACTCCAGACTATAGACCAGACTGTAGTCAAAACTCTAGACTGGACTACAGTCCGTAATATAGACCAGGTTTCGGGTCTAAATATAGTCCAGACTATATATACACTGTAGACCATAGTTCTATACTATAGTTCTGACCATAGTACAGACTAACAACTAGACTATTTTCCAGATAACGAACTGGATTATAGTGCCGACTATATGTCATACTATAAAGCAGACTATAGACTAGACTATAATCCAGATTACAGATTAGACTGTAGTCTAGATAATGAACTGACTATACACTATACTATAGTCCGGATTATAGACTATACTGTAGTCCAGACTGTGGACTAGATTTCAGGCCAGACTATAGACTGGAATATAGTCCAAATTATAAACTAGACTATAGTCCAGACTATAGTTTTGGAATATCAGTCCAGACTATAGACTAGATAATAGTTCAGACTATAGTCTGGTCTATATAGACTACTCTATATACGATATAGTCCAAACTATAGATTAGACTATAGTCCAGTTTATGGTCTAGATTATAATCTAAAGTACGGACTAGAATATATTTCAGATTATAGATAGCAATATAATGCAGTCTATTGACTAGAATATAATCCAGATTATAAACTACACTATAGTACGTAATATCAACTAGACTAGATACCAGACTATAGTTCAAACTATAACTTAACTAGAATTGAACTGGAACTGATTGAAACTGAGCTAGAAGTGAGCTCGAGCTGAAGTATAACAGAACTGAAACTGAATTAAAACTGAACTAGCACTGAACTATAATTGAACTCGAACTGATGTAGAACTGAATTAGAATTAGAAGTGAACTAGAAATTTTTAACAGTTGAAATAGAACTGAACTTGAACTGATTTAGAACTGAAATAATATATATATATATAAATAATACTAGAGAACTGAACTAAAATTATGGCTGAACCAGAGCTGAATCAGAACTTATTTGCAACTGAAATAGAACTTTACTGGGACTCAATTAGAATTTAACTTGAATTGAATTATATTTAAACTGAAATTGAACCAATTTAGAACTGAAATAAACCTGAAGTAAATCAGAAGTATAAATGAACAAGAACTGGACTATTACTGAATTAAAACTGAACTGGAACTGAATTGGAACTGAACTGCAACTGAACTAGAACTGAATTATAACTGAATTTGTACAGAAAATATATTGTATATTTTAAAAAATTTCATTTACTGATGAAAGTACTGTTTACTTTCGAGTGTATTACCTGATTTTAGAAATTCTCTACAATTTGTTATTCCTCACACAAATTTATGATTATGTTTTTTTACATTTGTTTTTTTTACAACCTCTTGAAACCCTCCTTATAAATCTCTATCTGATTTAATAAAACCTCCTCCATTCCCCACCTTTTATTTGCTAAGCAAGAGTGAAATTTTATTTATCCATTAATGATAATCACCAACATTATCATCATCGTCGTCGTCATCATCATTATACTCATTAAAAATTTTTTGACAATAGAAATGATTATTATTTAGAGGAGGGATGGAGGACGAGTTCATTTTCATTGAAAAGCAAATAATGTATACAGAAAGCTTAGAAAAAGCAAGTAAGTTTAATAAAATGATAATGATGATGCTGCAGCTGTTGCTGTTGCTGTTTTTATAAATTTTGTATATTTTTCTTTTTCTTCTTTTTTTATATTTTTGGCGGTTTTGTTGTTACAGCTGCTGCTATTTTTCTTTAGTTAAATGCCCTTGGTATTTTCATTTACATTAATGGCATTGTGTGTGTAGATGAAATGAAATGAGTATTTAAAACAACTTGTTATTTACGGTTTGAATATAAAGTATACTTTCAGGCTGCTTGTTAGGAATCATATAGAGAACTTTGTTTAACTTAAAACTAAGGGAAAACTGTAGTGGTTGTGGGAGTTCTTCTTTTTTTAATTTTAATTGATGGACATGGTTGCTTTAGGAATCTCGTTTATATTTTCTGACTAGAGTTTTGTTTGCTTTTGATTGCTTGTCTAATTGTGTCTATGTTTTGATGAGTTTTTACTCAACTAATAATGTTTTTGAAATTATGAGTTGAGTAAAAAAATAGAAAAATTAAAAGCCAAAAACATTAAAGTATTTTTTAGTTTTTGAAATAAAATTTTTTTAAATTTGTGTTTGGTGTTTTAAAATCTATGTTTAATTTTTGTAACCTTTTATGCTTTAGGCCTTATATTGTTTAAAACTTTTAAGTTTTTCGCAACTAAAAGCCACAACCTTTTAACACTTTTTATTTTTGTTCTGTTTATACTTTTTTATTGTTTGCTTCTCATACAAATCTTCTTGTTTTTATTACCCCATTTTTTGTATTTTGGGTTTTTTCTAAAATTTTATATTTTAAATCTTTGTGGTGGTTGGAGTTGTTGTTATTTAGCCCTTAAAAGTAGGCCACAAATAAAAGTTATAAACATAAAATACTTTTTAAATACTTTTTGATTATCATTAAAATATTTCAAGAGTGTTCTGTTACAGTTTTCTTTACGAGGGTGTTAAACATAAAATTTGTTATGGCCATTTACTAGTTAACAAGCATGAATATTGATTTTAACATAAACGAAAAATATAAATAAAATTCCAAGGAAGAGGATGAGGAAGGGGTAAAAAAAACTTAATTTCTAAAAGGTGTTATAAAAAATAATCTTTTAAATTATTTTGGTATATCTTATTAAAGCGTAGGCCCCTAAATATGCTATGGTAATTATTTTTTTTTTTATACAAAGGAAAAGATAAACATCAAACGAATGTTTAAATGATCTAAATAAAGAGTAAAATAAGCATTCAATTTAACAGTAAATTACTTTTAATACCTTCTTTCTTTTAGTTAATAACTTTAGTTTTAAATTCCTATTCAGTATCAATTTATTTTCCAATTACATTAGAATTACTTAAGCTTTAGGTTTGTGAATTTTCTATGCATAATTACATTTTAGATATAAATTGTTTTCAATTTCTTTATTATTTTTCTATTTTAATATCCCCTTTCTTCAAAAATTCTTAAGCAAATTTTTTGTTCAATTTTTTGTTTAAGAAAAGAATTCCCCAGAAACATGAAAATATTCATTTATACTCAACCGGAAACGAAAATTGTTTTATAAAAACAAAAACCCAGTCAAATATAAAACGATTTATCATGTTTTCACACACAAATACTTTAACAAAAACACACACGCATTCAAATAAACAAAAAATATACACATATATACTAATCAACCCAGTAAGCAACAAAAACAAATAAAGCAACAATAACAATACTATTTTCCTTAGAAAATATTTGTTATATGGGCCATTATCAAAAATTTTTGATTTTAGGCCTTCAAAAAAAAAATTTTTTTTTTTATTTTTGATGGCAAATATTTTTATTTACCATTTTTATAAATATATAAGGTGACTCGAATAGATGTAGAATCAGTTCGTGTTAATCATTTCGTGCAAGGGACGAAAGTTGTAGCGATTTTAAGTTGAACATATAAAAATTTTTACAAACTAGAAGTTTTTGTATAATTCTGGTCCAAATTACATACAATATTAAAACCTACTGAGTTATTTAAATAAAATTTATGATATTTTAATTGTTTAATGGTCTTAGTAAGGCATATTTTAGGGTTTCCTAATAAAATTTTAAAAATTTTCTTTGTAATAAAAATCGCATTTCTTAAAAAGTTATTTTCCCATATATAATACGAAAACATATTTTATTAGTTTATTATAAATAAATGCTATTTAATATTGTGATCCCTTTTTAAACTAACATTTTTGTTTTTTTTTTTTTTTTTTGGTTCATAAAAATTTGTATCTTTCAAAATTTGCTATAAAAAAAATACAAAAACAAAAAGTGGAATTTTTGATTAATTTTCAAAAAGTCCATAATTTTTTTTTATTAAATTTTTTTTAATGCTTCTTCGATATTATTGCGTAAAATAACAAAAAAACTAAGTTCACGCAGTAATCCATACTATTCTGTATGAAATTATGTCTCGCGAAAAACTGACTTTTTGAAAAATGTTCGCTTTAGTTTTCCAAACTTTGAGACTATCTACTACGTTGTCTATTTCGGGTACATAAATGTGGTATAGCGTAAAATACGCCTAATTACAACAGGTATCAATGTCTTTCTCAAAATTTGTCTTGCGTTGAGGGGCGCACAGACACCCTAAAAAAGTATGATTAGCTTATATTAGAACGAATGGAATCAAAAAGTATATACACGGAAACAAAAAGTGTAGAAGAATGAGAAAAAGTTTTTTAGACATTTTTCTAAGTTTTTGAACTTTGAACAACAACCATGATCACAAAATGAAACCTATGGTGTTAAAACTGTGCAGTCTATTAGTTTTTAGCCTTGTGAATTCAGATATGTAACCCGTTTCTTTAAAATAGTATTGAAACAAAACTTATTAAGGATTAAAGCCAGTTTCAGCCAGGTTAAAAATTTTTGATAATAGCCCATATATTTAATTTCTTATGCTTCCTCTTATTAAAATCTGTTACAAGTATTTTATTCCCTCGCTCAATCTTTCCCTCACTGATTCATATGAAATGCTCTTATAATGTTTATGTTTATTTGGTTGTTAGTATGAGTATACTTTTTGCCTTTTAAATAACATTAGCATAATCACTGTTAACTTGTTGTTATTTTTATATTTGTTGCTGCTACTTTTATTTGTTTAAAGTTTGTCTTGTTTTTGATTTTATTTTAATGTGCTGTCACAGTGAGTGTAATATCACACATATGCAAATAAAAATTTTACTATGTACATGGAAAGAAAGTAAAACATTCATTACTTAATTACTTATTCCTTAGAGCATTTTAAAGCACATGTGAAATAAATATTAATATATGAAAAAGTAAAGTTCTAATTAATTTTTAGTTCAGTTGTATTTCATTTCTAGTTTAATTCTAATTCAGTTTTAGAGCGAGTTTAGTTCTGGTAATTTCCGTTCTAGTTCAGCCCTGGTTCAGTTTTACTTCACTTCCAGTTCAGTTCCACTTCAGTTCTAAATCAGTTTTAGTTAACTTCTAATTCAGTTCTAGTTCAGTTCTAATTCATTATTAGTTCAATCCTAGTTCATTAGTGCGATTAAATAAATTTAAACGATTCGACAATCGATAAATATGTCAATGGCTTTTGTTGTTTGCAGTAACGATTATGTGATTCAGTAGTTACATTTAAACAACAATAGACAACTTTTACAAAATAAGCAGAAGACTTAAATATGCGTTGAAATAAAAAATAATTTGGGAATTATTTATAAATTGTGTATATCTATAATCACTGCTTTTGTACGCTAAACATGTGTTTTTGTTGATAAAATAAACAACACGAAAACTTCTGTGCTTTGGTTAACGGCAGAAGTAAATATAACAATATCAAATATCATTAAAAATAGAAAAATCGATAATTTAGTTGTTTAATTTTATAAACGTTAAAATAAGTTACCGAATTGCACTACAGTTCCAGTTTAGTTCTAGTTTATATCTGGGTAAGTTTTAGTTCTAGATTAGTTCTGGTTCTGTTATATTTCAGTTCTAGTTCCATTCTGGGTTAATTCTAGATCTAGTTTTAATTCAGTTCTAGTTTAATTCTAGTTTTATTCTTGGTCAGTTTCAGTTCTAGTTTAGTTCTGGTTCTGTTCTACTTCAGGTCAGTTCTAGATCAGCTCTGGTTCTGTTCTATTTCTGTTCTATTTCAGCTCTATTTCAGTCCATATCTGTTCTAATTCTAGAACAGTGAGTAATTTTAGACAATTCAATAGTTCAAGACTATTCAAAGGAACGGTCTGTAATTTAATCTAAAGTCCATTCGTGATCTACTTTATAGTCCAGCTATAGCCCAATCTATAGTTTAATTTATTGCATAGTCGATAGACTAATCTAAAGTATAGTTTATAGTCTGGACTGTGGTCTAGTCCGTAGTGTGGACTATAGTCTAGTATAGACTGTAGTCTAGTCTATAGTCTGAACTATAGTCTAGTCTGTAGACTGGACTATAGTTTAGTCTGTAGTCTATAGTCTGAACTATAGTCTAGTCTGTAGACTGGACTATAGTCTAGTCTGTAGACTGGAGTATAGTCTAGTCTGTAGACTGGACTATAGTCTAGTCTGTAGACTGGACTATAGTCTAGTCTGTAGACTGGACTATAGTCTAGTCTGTAGACTGGACTATAGTCTAGTCTGTAGACTGGACTATAGTCTAGTCTGTAGACTGGACTATAGTCTAGTCTGTAGCCTGGACTATAGTCTAGTCTGTAGCATGGACTATAGTCTAGTCTGTAGCCTGGACTATAGTCTAGTCTGTAGCCTGGACTATAGTCTATTCTATAGTCTGGACTATAGTCTAGTCTGTAGTCTGGACTATAGTCTAGTCTGTAGTCTGGACTATAGTCTAGCTAATAGCTTGGACTATAGTCTAGTCTGCAGCCTAAACTATAGTCAAGTCTGTAGTCTGGACTATAGTCAAGTCTGTAGTCTGGACTATAGTCTAGTCTATAGCCTGGACTGTAGACTAGTCTATAATCTGAACTATAGTCCATTCTGTAGACTGGACTATAGTCTAGTCTATAGCCTGGACTATAGTCTAGTCTATAGCCTGGACTATAGTCTAGTCTATAGCCTGGACTATAGTCTAGTCTGTTGTCTGGGCTATACTTTAGTCTATATTCTTGGCTTTAGTTTTGACTATAGTTCAGTTTATAGTCTTCACTGTAGCTGTGACTTTCTTTTAGTCTATAGTCTTGACTATAACTTAGTCTATAGTCTTGAATGTAGTTTATTCTATAGCCTTGTCTATATTATTGACTTTAATTGAGTCTATAGTGTTGACTGTTGTCTAGTATATAGCCTTGACCATAGCTTAACCTATATTCTAGACTATAATTTAGTCTATAATCTTGACTATTGTTTGGTCTATAGTCTTGACTATAATTATTCTATAGTCTTGACTATAGTTTATTTTGTAGTCTTGACTATAATTTAGTCTTTAGTCTTTACTTTATTTTAGTCGTTAAACTTGACTATAGCCTTGACTATATTTTGATCTGTATTCTTGACTGTAGTTTAGTATATAGTGTTGACTATAGTCTTGACTATATCTTAGTCTATATTTTTGTCTGTAGTCTTGAATATAGACTCGATATGCGACACTGGTTGACAAAATAAAATTTCTTTCGTCCTCCTCAGTGAACTAAATCTAATTTGATCCGCTAAACACGAATATGTTTTCAGATTTTTTCCGTCAGATCGTGGTTTTTTATAAGCATATCTAATATTTCCCTTTGATAAGGTGGGATGTCGGATTTAGATAGTTGAAACACCGAAAAATTCAAACGAAAATTATCTTTAAGTCACCTTAACATTATTAATTTTATTTTTTTTACCAGATCAATATTTATGGAGTTAATGACAAAAATTCTCCAATTTTTCATAAAAAGTTTATATTGTATTTTTATAAAAACTTAAACCCCTAAAAACTTAAAAAAATTTTAAAGCAGATTCGAGTTTGGCAGGTAAAACTCCATCTAGTCCAGCTATAAAGAACTTTTTTTTTTGTCCACCAATTAACTGCGAATAAAATCGAGACTTCTGCATCAGCTTTTATGCTGAAGTTAAAAAACAATTTTACCATTTTCACTTTTTAAAATTCAAACTATTTGTCTTTAAGGAAGTATTTTTTTCCTACCAGTGTAATTTGTTGTATATTCTTGCTTGTAGAATTGTCTGGGCTATAATATAATCTATAATCTGTACCCGTTTTGATACTAGTCTTGTGTATATTCTACTGTATAGGCAAGCCTATGTTCTCTACTATATTGTATTATGTGATCCGATTATACTGACATCTGCTTGCTTTCATTTGTGTTTTGTTTTTATTTTTTTTTTAATTCCTTTGTTGTCGTCCTTTCTTCCGAAAAAAAACTATTTAAGCCTCTTTATTAAAATTTACTTTTCCCTATCTGACACAACAAAATCTGTTATGTCTTAGGTCATGTAAAAGCAACATTTTAATAGCATTTTCCTAGTTTTCTTCTCCTTTTTTTTCAATTTTATTTACATTTCCTGGTATTTAGCCATTAACCTAGTGGCCATAGTTGTACACACATAGTATTAATAGGAAAAGCCATTAGTTTTTATATAAAAATCAAAATGATAGAACACGAAGAAAGATTATAAAAAATAGAAGAAAACTATTTAGAGGCAGCAGCAATTTTTACAATAAATCCTACACAGTAAAGTAATATTTTTTTTACTCCAACTAAAGCAATTTCTTTAAATTAAAACAAACTACCACAATGAGTTAAATAAACTAAATTGCAAAGGGAAGTATAGCTAGTGGAGAGAGTTTCAGGAACTAATAGCCAAAAACTTAAAATATTTATTTTTTCATAAGTATGGTTCCCTTTTAATATTAATAATTTATTTATTTTTTTACTTTGGATAAATGTATAGTTGTGTGAAAAATTTTGCTTTCCATCTCTCTCTCTCTCTCTCTCTTTAAATGAGTTATTTAATTGACATCTGTGTTTTTGTATGTCAGTGTGTGTTGTAGGGTTTTTTGTAATGTTTGGCTGCTTTTTAAACGTTACTTCCGTTTTTGTGTTTATTGGTTTTGTCTACGACTGTTCATCATACTTCCGGTACAATAAATTTATTTAGTTGCTGTTGTAGCTGATTGCTACAAGAATACAAACACTAGCTGTTGTTGTTGATAAGGATGTTGCAGAATCATTTTTTAATTTTTATTTATTTTTTATTTTTTTCTCTAGTATCTTCTTACTGCTAATGCTTCTTGTGTGTAAGTCTGTATGCCATTTAAAGTTAAGCCACACAACGCCTTAAGCTAGGCAACATGACGAAACAAGCACTCAGTTAATTGAAATTGATTTATGAGTGTAAACAAAAAAAATTATATAATATTATATACTTTTTAAGATTTCTATGCTTATGCGAGCGAAAGTTTTGTCAAGGAGAACTGAAGAACGAAAAACCGCACTATTATTAAAATGAAATTAAAAGCTAAACAAAAAAGAAAAAAAGAAAGAATGAAAGTAAGTAAATTTTTTCAGTATGCATACAATTGTTTTTGTTTAGAAAAAAAAATTTTTTTGAAAGAATGAAAAAGAAAATTTGCGGAAGACTATAATATGCTGTAATTTTCTTTAAAAGGGTTTCGTTGCAAGAAATTTATTTCTTTTACTAAAAACAATCAAGGTAATTTGTTTAATTTGCAGGGAGACTTTATAAAACTAGTTGTTGCTAGAATAAAAAACAATGGAATATATTAGAGATTAAATTAATAAAATAAAGCACAAGTTTAGGGTAATTAAGGGATATAAAAAATAATATAGAAAAGAGATCAAATATAAAAAAAAGACTTGATTATTGTGCAGACCAAAAATTATAGTCAAAACCCCAGAATATAGTACAGACTATGGAATACAGTGAAAAATGTAGACTAAAGTCCATACTATAGACTATAGTCCAGACTAAACCAATAGTACAGACCATAGCCTATAATGCAAACTATGGACTATAGCCCAGACTATAGTCTATAGTACATACTAGAAACTGTAGTCAAAACTACAGAATATAGCGCAGAATAAATACTATCCAGTCCAGATTATAATACAGGCTATACACCATAGTCCATAGTCCAGATTATTGAATGTAGCCTATACTATAGAATAAAGTTCACACTTTCATACAGACAATAGAGCATAGACTATAGTCTACACCATAGACTTTAGTCCAGAGAATAGATTGTAGCTCAGAAAATATGCAATATAGACTATAGTCCGGCAATAGACTTGACTATAGAATATAGTGCAGACTACAGACTATAGTCCATACTATAAACTACAGTCCAACCTATAGACTATAGTCCAGACTATAAGCTATAGTCCAAACTATAGACTATAGTACAGACTATAGACTATATTATAGACCAAAGACTATAGTCCAGACTATAGACTATAGTCCAGACTATCAACTATAGCCCAGACTACAGACTATATTCCAGACTATAAACTATGGCCCAAATTATAGACTATAGTCCAGACTAGACCATATTCCAGATTATAAACTATAGACCGGATTATACACTATAGTTTAGACTAAATTATTCTAGATTACAGTATATTTCAAACTACAGACTATATCCCACACACAATAATAGAATGTGGAATATAGAATATAGTACAGACTATAGTCTATGGCACAGACTATAGAAAATACTACAAACTATAGAATATAGTTCAGGCTATATGCTAGCCTACACTATGGTCTACAATATAGACTTCAGTCCAGACTATAGACTGTAGTTCAGACAATAGCTAATATAGATTATAGTCCGGACTCTTGGCAATAAACTTGACTATAGAACATAGACTTGACTATAGTTCATACTGTAGGCTATAGTCCAGACTATAGACTATAGTCCAGACTATAGACTATAGTTCAGATTATAGACTATAGTCCAGACTATAGACTAAAGTTCAGACTATAGACTATAGTCCAGACTATAGACTATGGTCCAGACTATAGGCCATAGTATAGACTATAGACTTTAGACTATACTCCATACGATAGACTATAGTCCATACTAATGACTAAAACCTATAGTCCGGACACTATAGTTCAGACTTAATTATTAATTATTCTAGATTACAGTATATTTCAAAATTCAGATTATATCCCAGATGGAAGAACAGAATGTATACTATAGAACAAAATCCAGACTAAGGGCACAGACTATAGGATAGCATAGCATAGCATAGCATATCATATAGCCTGAACTATATGTTCAGTTTATATTCTATAATCGAAACTACTGACTATAGTGCATACTATAGACTATATTCAAGACTGTAGAATATATTCCAGACTATATGCTGTAGTCCAGACTATTGACTATAGTCCTCGTTATAGACTGCACAGAAAAACACTCACCAATCACTAAATACATTAGTAAATAATTCATTTAACTAAAAACTTTTTTAAATTTGTACCTTTTACCAGAATAATTATATGAATTAGTAAAAATTGTAAAAAATGAAAAACAGAAAAATTTTTCAGTTAAAAATATTTATCAAATCAAATCAATTATATGGTTGAATGAATTAAAAATTTAAGTGAGAAATAAAATTTTACTTAATTTTATATTTACTTGAATATATTTATTAAATTCAGATTCAAAATGAAACAACTTTGTAAATTGAAAAATATAAAGTAGTAATATTTGTGTATATTCCAGACTGCAGAATATAATCTAGACTATAGAGGTTAGTTTACACTATAGACTGTAGTCCAGATTATACTACAAGGCTAGTCTATATTAAAAAATCAATTGCGATAGAAACTTTATCAAGTTTATTCTAGTAAATAAAAAACAAAAGTATTTGACATTTAAATTGCTTGAAGATCATAAAGGAAATAATGATTTTATTTTTCAAGCTTTCTAATCTATAACTATATTTATTTTCTCTTAATATTTATTAAATCTTTACGCTGCTATTTTTACCCAATTCTCGGAAAAATAATTACGTTTTTTGTTTTATCTTAGCATTATTATTTTTTGGTGATTTTGTTGGGAACGTTACTGATTGTTATTTAATTTATCCATGAAAAATTCAAGCTTTCATCGTAATGACATTTTTGGCGTTTAAAAACGTAAATATAGAAATTGATTTTTATTATTTTAATTTAATTTTCACTGAAAAATATCATCTCTTTCAGTGATGGTTTGTCATTTCTTGTCAACTCTTTCTGTTAGTAATTTTCAGTCAATATTTAAATATTTAATTATTTACATATTTGCGTGAGCAAAATTTATATAATTTTCTTTATCTGCTTTCAACCGTATCAATATAATTTCACTTTCATACTCGTATAGTTACACACACTCTCGCACTTGCTGATGTTTGCAAGAAATTTAAGAAGTAAATTTGCATGCCAAGCACGCTTTATTTTTCACGATATTTCCTACCAGTTGTTTTTGTTACAGCTCTTGCTATATGCTCATATCATTTCCACAAAATCTTTAGTCACACTTAAACAACGCAACACAACCATCACCATCACTACAACCACCATTATCATCAGTAACAGCACTTGTGAAAAACAATCAAACAGATAAAACTTGAAAGACGGACATGTGGACAGAGCTACTGACAGGAATTTATATAGACAGAAGGACATTCATTCATACATAGAAAGATAAACTGCTGGTAGCAAAATGCAAAAAATATGAAATTTTCAAAAGAAATAACAAAAAATGAAAGAAAATAATTTCCACAATATGTCAAAAACTAACAAAAATGGTGGATTCGCTAAGGATGTTCACTTTCGACGTGTGACGCAGGAAATGCAAACAACTGATGACCTGGAAAGCAAGCGATATCGGTCAAAGAATATGTGTTGTCAAAGTGTAAAAAGTAAGATAATAAAGAAAATAACTAAGAGATCTTTTGCATAGGGATATAATGCTACTTTTAAAAACCCTATAGTTAAGTTTTCAAAAGATAAATAAGTTGTTCTTATGTTATATTATGTTATATTATATTATATTATATTATATTATATTATATTATATTATATTATATTATATTATATTATATTATATTATATTATAATATATTATATTATATTATATTATATTATATTATATTATATTATATTATATTATATTATATTATATTATATTATATTATATTATATTATATTATATTATATTATATTATATTATATTATATTATAATATATTATATTATATTATATTATATTATATTATATTATATTATATTATATTATATTATATTATATTATATTATATTATATTATATTATATTATATTATATTATATTATATTATATTATATTATATCATATTATATTATACACTAGAATATAGCACAGACCATAAACTATAGTCCAGCCTAAAGACTTTAGTCCAAACATTAAACTGTAGTCCAGACTATAAACTATAGTCCAAAATATATACTAAACTCCAAACTATAAATTATAGTCCAAACTATAGACTATAGTTCAGACTAAAGGCTATACTACAGATGATATGCTAGCGACAAGACTATAGACTATAGAGCAGACTATATTCTATAGTCCGAATTACATAATATTATCCAGACTGTAGATCATAGTCCAGACTATAGGCCAAACTAGAGATTATAAGCCATACAATAGACCACAGTTCAGACTAAAGACAATAGTCCAGACTGTAGATTAGAGTTCAGGCTTTGCAATATATGCCAAACTTTAGACTATAGGCCAGACTATAGACTATAGGTTATTGTCCAGACTAAAGATTTTAGTACAGACTATTCTATAGCCATGACTATATACTATTCTATAGCCATGACTATAGACTATTCTATAGCCATGACTATAGACTATTCTATAGCCATGACTATAGACTATTCTATAGCCATGACTATAGACTATTCTATAGCCATGACTATAGACTATTCTATAGCCATGACTATAGACTATTCTATAGCCATGACTATAGACTATTCTATAGCCATGACTATAGACTATTCTATAGCCATGACTATAGACTATTCTATAGCCATGACTATAGACTATTCTATAGCCATGACTATAGACTATTCTATAGCCATGACTATAGACTATTCTATAGCCATGACTATAGACTATTCTATAGCCATGACTATAGACTATTCTATAGCCATGACTATAGACTATTCTATAGACATGACTATAGACTATTCTATAGCCATGACTATAGACTATTCTATAGACATGACTATAGACTATTCTATAGCCATGACTATAGACTATTCTATAGACATGACTATAGACTATTCTATAGACATGACTATAGACTATTCTATAGCCATGACTATAGACTATTCTATAGCCTTGACTATAGTCTACTGGATATTCTTGGATATAGTCCACTATATAGCCTTGAATATAGTATATTCTATAGCCTTGACTATAGTCTATTCTATAGCCTTGACTATAGTCTATTCTATAGTCTTGACTATAGTCTATTCTATAGCCTTGACTATAGTCTATTCTATAGTCTTGACTATAGTCTATTCTATAGCCTTGAATATAGTCTATTCTATAGCCTTGAATATAGTCTATTCTATAGCCTTGACTATAGTCTATTCTATAGTCTTAACTATAGCATATTCTATGGAAAATCGTACAATTTGTTAAACTCAAAGTTCCTATTGCAAAATTGTAACGTCCACAAATTTGAGAGAAATGGCATAAGAAGATATTTTTCTTTTTGTTCTTGTGTAAAAAGGACAGCGAACAAAAAAAAGAATCAACCATGACAGCAAAATAATTTCCTCTGACAACATTTTCAAGTTTTCTTTATTTTTTTATTTTCCGCGAGAAGCTTGAGCAACATTTTATTACAGATACATGAAAGCATACAGAAAAAATACTTTACTTGAAAAGAAGTCTGAATGAAAAAAGTCCTTTCGACACTTTACGAGGATAACAAATGATGGCAACAATTTTATTTTTACTAAACTGAAATTTAAACATTTTGTTTTGAAATAAAACCATGGTAATATGAAATAGAATTTTTGTATCAAAATTAGGTCAATTATTTTGATATCAAAAAGGAAAGTCATAAAAAGATTTCTTAGAAATCTAGATTAATTAGCATATACATTTTAGTTATAGTTATTTATTCGTTACTAAATTAGTAACCTTGGTAGGACTCCATAATAGCTTTTAATTTTAAATTTTCATTATTTTAGATTTTATGACAAAAACAAATGAATTTATTATGCTTTTAAACTCACATAAATTTCATGGAAAGTTTTCAAATTTTCTTGGACAAATTTCTTTTCACTTTTAAAAGTGTGAGTGTGATAAATTATGCAAATTTAATTGTAAGTTTTTTAAATACCTGAGTGCGGGATTTTAACAACCCTTTGACCTTTTGATGACTCGAGGAAACCTTTTTTTTTCTTTATTTTCATTTAATTTCATGTATTTATAATGGTGCCTTGTTTTTTTTTTTTTTTTTTTTTTTTTTTGTTTTAATAATTTTTTGAGGAGAGCAAGTTAATCTTTTTTGTAAAGACTTAAGTCAAGTTCCTTTTTGCTGAGGGAGAATAAATTTCTAATATTAACATTGTGTTGACAACCTTTCTTTACTGAGGATTTTAACTTTTTTGCTTTACTCTCTATAAGATAATTTAATACTTCAAACTTTAATTAAACATTTGCGCACTTATTTGGCATGACTAGTAATTCAGTTCCTTGCTTACTACACCTTTTTCTTGAAGATTAATAAACTTATAAATTTGTTCTTTTTTATAATTTTGCGGAAGCTTATTTTTAACAAAATTTTCTGGAAAATTCGAAGACTTATTTAAGGTTAATTATAAACATTTTTATACAAAGAATAATTGTCTAGCTTTAAAGATTAAAAGGAAAATATTTGAAAAAATTTTCTATAAATAAAAGTTAAGACAAAAAGGTCAAGAATGAAAAGCAAATGTGGCAAATTTTCTAAAAGAAAAATAAAAATATTAAAGAAAAAGGTTTAACTTTTTTTGTAAGAAAAAAAAATAAATAAATAAAATTATTTTTGTGAAAGAATTTACAAAAAATATTTTTTTTTGCGAATTTTTTCTAACGACTATTTATTAAGCGATTATACTAATTTTCAAAATCAAAATTCTTCAAAGAATATTTGATTGAAATCTGCAGCGTATTATATTCTAAATTATTTACAGGTTTTTAAAAATTCACGAAACATATTTTTAGCGAATCAGATTTTGAGTGCCACATAATGATCCAAAATTTGTAAAAATATTATTTCGCCAAATTTCTATATCTTTTAATTTTTTTATATCGCTTTTAAAAATCAATTTATGGGCGAAAAATGTTGGCGGAATATACTTTTTTAGCGAATCACTTATGGCTTCACTATTTATGAAGCAAAGAGGCTAATTTTTGACAGTTAATATCTTGAAAGATTGAGTTATCAAATTATACAACAAGTATAACAAAATGTTTTCTAAGGTTTATTAAAATTATAATTAAATAAAATAAAAATTGAACCTAAAATTTGTTTGGTGAATTCCTCAAAAGTAATTCATTATTATTATTATTATTATTATTATTATTATTATTATTATTATTATTATTATTGCGAATTTATCATAACTCCACCGTTTGTAAACCAATTTAGTTAATTATTTTCATGAATAATCTAGAAAGGGTACAATTTCGGAATTCATTTTTCTTTTTGTTTTTTGCGAATTGCTCATATTTTAGCTATTAGCATCTCGAATCGGCTAATTTTTCACATAAGGTTGTAATTGGAATTTTCGCTTCTAAAAGTCTAATTTACTGACAGAAAAAATGTTTTGGCGGAAAACAATTTTTTAGCAACTTACTTCTATTTTGCTAACTTTCGGCCTAATTTGACTAATTTTTTACCTATAGATAATATATTTAAGGTTTATATCTTACTTTTTCGTTATAAAAGACAAAAAAAATATTTGGCGGAATATAATTTTTTTTTTGCGAATTGCTCATATTTTTGCTATTTCAGGACCAATTTGGCTAATCTTTCACACGGATTATCTTAAGAGTCAAAAATTTACTTTGTCGCTATTAAAATTAAGTTTTATGATATAAAAACTTTTTGGCGGAATACAATTTTTGAGCATATTGATAATGCTTTACTAATTTACGGCTCGATTTGGCTATATAGAATATCTTGAGTTTATATTTTGCTTTTCTACTAAAAAAAAAAGTAGATTTTCGTTGCAAAATATTTTTTGGCGAAGTATATATTTTAAGCGAATTGATCACATTTAAAATATTTATGGCCCAATTTAGTTAATTTTTTACATAGATTATCATGAAGGTCTATATTTTGCTTCGTTGTTACTAAAAGTCAAATTTTGTGATAAATCGATTTTTAGCGAAATACTATTTAAGTCATTTATGGAACGATTTCGCTAATTTTTCACATTTTTTAACTAGAATGTTGGTATTTTACTTTGCCACTATAAAAAGTACAGTTTTCTTAGGAAAAATTTCTTGGCGGAATAATTACGTTTAGCGAATTGCTCATATTTTAGTCATTTACCTTCCGATTTGGCTATTAAATTTTTAGTTTTGTGATATAATACATTGTTGGCGGAATAATTTTTTTTAGCGAATTTCGTATATTTTAACTATTTTAGGTCAAATTTGGCAAATTTTTTACACATATTCTCTTGAAAGCCTATATTTTGTTTTGTTAATATTGAAAGTAAAATTTTATGATAAAGAAATTTTTAGCGAAATAAATTTTTTAGCGAATTGTTTTTATTTAAGACATTTACTGACCTATTTGGCTAGTTTTTGAAATATATAAATTTATAAGTTTATATTTTCCTTTGACATCATAGAAAGTATAAATTTTTGAAAAAAAAAAACTTTTTTTACAAATATGTTTAATATTTCGCAGAGATAATCCCGAAGGTTCAAAGACTATTGGGCACTAAATATAATTAATTTCTAAGTAAAAATATTTTTGTCGGAATTAATATTTTTTAAGAAAAAATAACTCCAAAAATATGCTACATTAATTTTAACAAAGTTATGTAAACTCTTTCAAAATTAAATTTCTTAAAAAAATTCTTTTTGTTAACAAAAAACTTTTGTGGGCATATTGCTGACAACTCAGCCGTTTGTAGATCAATTTAGTATATTTTTTTTGTAAATATAAACAAGAGGGACATATTTAAATTTGGCATTGCGTAATTTTCCATAAGGATTATCTTGAAGTCTTACATTTTACTTTGGTATGATAAAAGGTTTTTTTCTAATAAAACATTTTTTGCGAAAAAATGTAGGAAAATGCTTATAACTCCGGTATTTTTAAAGTTATTTAACTGGATTTGGTTGAAAATATCTTAATATATAAAGTGAAAAAACTACATAAGATAAAGGTCTAAATATTATAGAAATGTTTCTTAAAACGGGGTTATAAAAGCAATAATTTTTCGCTAAAAATATTTTAGCGAATTACCAGTAACTCAGCCATTTACCTGGCGATTTTAGTATTTTAAAATTTCTTAAAAAGATTTAAAAAAAAAATTGCAATAAAAATTAAAAACTAAAATATTAAAAAAATTTAAATTATCCCTTAAAAATAATTACCGAAAAGAAAAAGAACATTTGAAACATATTTTTGCGAATTGTATATAACTCAAGCAATTTCGGGATGTAAATTCATCCCTAAAAATTTGTTCTCAAAGACAAGAAGAAAATTTTAAGAAAATAGAAATTTTAAAAAATCTTTTAGATCATATGCACATTATGAGGATTTCTAGCTTAAGTTAATTTTTTATATATATTTTTAAGTATAAAATTGCATGCAGTAGTAAATTTTTAAATAATATTTCCCTCATCAAAAAAAATTCTTATAAAAAATTCCATAAATTTTGTTTATGGTGTGTGCTTTTGCTATAATTTTTTAATATGTTTGTTTTTATATTTTTTTCGTTATTTATTTCGAATTTATTTACTTAATATAAATTTAAATCAAATGTTTTAAATAATATACAAAAAAAAATTATATATGCAATAAATCCCCCCTTGTTTAATTTTTTTCAACAAATGTTTTTATCTGTTCATTTTTTTCAACTTCTTTTTTTCAGTGTGTCTAAATGTGTAGCAAAAAAAAATTGTGTTCCCCCCTCAAAACATAAAAAATAACAAATAACTTCCCCTAAAAAAATAGTAGTTTTTTGATTAAAGCTCAATATATTTAAGTGTTTGTATAAATGTGCCGATAATTAGAGAAAAAAAAAACAACAACATAAAATCCACCCTCAAAATCCTAGCCATAAGAAAGAACATAAATAACAACAGGTTTGTTAAGGGGTGCGCTACAGATTAGAAAGAAAGCTTTATCAGAAAAAACAAAGAGCTTTTTTGGTTTTTTATTTAAAAACTACAAAAAAGCTTTTGAGAGGCTGAGTGCCTTCAAGGGCAGTAAAAGAAGAAGTAGCAGAGAAGAAAAAGAAGTAAAATAAAAGTTATTTTATTAGCGGCCATCGTTATAAACAACAATTATGCGCCATGCCAAAACTGAGGCAATATATGTCTATGGATCAACCCTCCTCGACGGCAATAAGAAAAAAGTTATTTAATTTTTTGAATGCATGTTTAAAACTTTTATTAAAAGCTTTTTTATATTTTATTACAAAGCATGTTGCATTTTGTTCACTCTTTACAGTAGATATTCTTAAATGTTAATAATATTTAATTTCAAGCTTTTAACATAAACTCTCTTATAAATAATAAATGTTTTAACAGAAAAGCTTTTTTAAACTTTTTAACATTTAACTTTAATATTATTTCTTTTACATTCTTTTGATTTCCTAACTACCAAAACTACATTATTTCTTTACATTCTTTACATTTCATGTATTCATACTTGGGACTGTAAATGAAATATAAACTATTTCTAAACTATTTTTATTATCTTATTTCAATAGAAGATTTTCCTTCAATTAACTTTTTTATTGTTTTATTATATTCACCTAATTATTTATTTATTTTTTATTTATTTTTAGTTAATTCTTTAGTTGGTTCTAATACACCTTATATTTAAGCTTTTGTTCATAATATAAGCTTTTGTTTATAATGTGATGACATTTTTTAAATATTAAATATTCTTTAAAATTTAAGTTTTTTAATAATTTTTAGATATTATTATAAGCTTTTTACTTTAATTTCTTTCTTAATACTTTATAGCTTTTTTTTAAATATTTATATTATTTTTAGTCCTTTAATTATTCGGTTTAAGTTAATCTTTTATTATTTATGTTAACCTCGTAAAACACTAACTTTTATTGGTATACTATATAAAAAGAGCTTTCAAAGCTTTCATCACTTAACATCCACTTGTATGTTTTCACCTTTTTTAACATTAACATTAACTAACTTTTACTCTAACATTTTTATTAAGTAAGCTTTTCATCATATTTTAACATTGAATAAAATTTTAAATATTTAACCCTAAATTTTAGTACAAAAAGTTAGTATCGGCTATGATGAAACTTATGCTTCAATAAGGCGTCAAAGAGTTAGGGCTTTTTGAAAAATGTGCTATTTTAAAAATATTTTACGAAAAATGTTTCCGTTCTTTAAAAATGTTATAATTAATAAAAAATACTTTTTTTTTTTTGCTTAAAGTATTAGTAGAGGCAATTTAATAAATTTAAACAATGCTTATAATGCACTCATTTTGAAGTTAAACATCAGGACGGACACAATAAGATCATCATGTAGTTTTATAATTGCCAATAAGAAATAATATGTTGTTTGGTAATGTCTAATCGAGCCTCGTACAAATATTTTTGACAATTACACAAGTGATTGCTGAAAATAATACATTTTAATTTAAGTTAAATATTTTTTAAGTATTTTTTTTTTCTTTTTTTAATAAAACAATTTTAATATTTTTGTAAATAAGTGTCATATACCAGTAAAGTTTTATGAATAATTTAGCAACCGATAGAATAACTACGATGAAAGTGTACTGAATTATAGCATTCAAATTCGTGAATCATATGAAGCTTTAAATTAATTAATTATGAACGTCTATGATGATATAATAACGTTCGTCTATAAGTTCGGTACAAAGTGTATTACAATGAAATTTAATTTTTCATTCCAAATATCCATTTTTCTAAATTTTGCAAAAAATATGATCATATAGTATTCTAGCATCTCCCACAAAAAATTGAAAAATTTATACATTTCTATTTTACGAGTATATCCAGTGACTTAATGAAAGTTTCCATATATTTTTCCTTTCTAAGAAAAAAAAATAGACATCAAATAAAACATAAAATTAAATATTTTATCTTTAAATATCAGTTTGACTATTATAGCTTTTTTGAAGCTAAAATTAGCATTTTTCATTCTAGAATTTGGCATTTTATTTAGCAGTTTTTAATAATATTTTCTAGTATTTTTTTCAAAATTAGAACAAAATTCAAATATATAAATCTAATTTTTATGTTGACTGCAACTTTTCGCCATAATGTTATTTCATTATCGTTCTATATATCTATTAGTATTGGTAGTCATTAAATATTACTTAAATATTAACAGAATTAGGAGCGAGCAAAATAAAAATATTAAGAAATGTCGCAGTAGCTTTGAAGATCAACACCAATAAAAAGTAAATACTAAAACAAGTGAGAATGCAACTTTTTAAAATTTTTCCAGTAAAGTAGACGGACCACGCCAATTTTGATTTCTGGATTTACATTGGTCCTCGAAATATTTGTACAAATTTTCGTTGATTTACATGCTTTTTTATAAAAGATATCGGCCGAAAAGTATAAACTGCAGTTACCATAACTTTTTTTATTTCTATACCAATTTCTCTCATTTTCAATACAACCAAACAAACTTTTTATAAGACAAATATTTGAGCCTTTTCGTGTCCTTACCGAGCCCCATCTTGCATTCAAAAGACAGACGGACATCGTTAGTTCGTCTTTTTTTCACGAGAACCCAGAATATATATAACTTATTAGGCCTTAGATAATTATTTCGACAGATTATACACATTTTTGATGGTGGGTGTAACAAGAAAAATTAGGAAAACTACAAAATCATTAGATCATTTTGTTTTTACAAAATGTTTAATAAATTTTTAAGTTTTTAGATGATTTTAAAGTTTTATTATAAATAAAATAATATAAAAAACCGTATAAACAAATACGTCTAGTGTTAAAAAAAAAATAAAAAATGAGGTTTTAACTTTATAACGAAAATAACAAAGAAATTTACACTTTAATCAAATGTACTTTTTCTTTTTTTTTAATTCAATCCATTTGTGTCTCTTATAAATCTCATAATCTGCTTCATTTATCTATTTTAAACTTTTTATTATTTTATTGTTCACCGTAAATAATTATAAATATTTAACAAAATAATATTCCAGCATGCTCATAAGCCTAACATTAAAATGTTTAAAACTTCTTTTACTTATAAATTTTATCCTACACTTGTTATATAAAATTCTCTTTGCAAATTACATATTTTTACTAACAAAACTGTTATTATAAAACAACAAAATTACAAAAAATAATTTATTTTTTGTTGCATGCCTATTTCTTCTCTTTCTCTTTTTTCTCATTCTCCCACATATTGAACAAAAACATAAAACAAATGAAAAACACATTTTTAGGACGATGACAGCAATATGCTTCGTCTGCAACCTGCCCATAATGTCACATCAAGTGGGACTGGTGTGGTCAGGCGGCAATGGTTGGGATGATCTAGTAAGAGAGCAGGTAATTTTTGCATAAAATTTATATAAAAATAATTGTTTATGATTAAATTAAAAAAAAAAAATTCTCTAAAACATGAAAAGCTGGAGGAGTCGACAATCAGACAAAGACTGGGCGGCAGAAGAGATTCGGCAGCACAAATCAATACACCTCCTAGTACATCGCCACCGCCGGGTAAGTTCTAGACAACATTTAATATTAGAACAGACTATAAATGAGACTACAAACAAGACTATAGAATAGACTATAGAATAGACTATAGACAAGTCTATAGACTAAATTATAATCAAGACTATAGAATACACTATATTCAAGACTATAGGCTAGACTATAGTCAAGATAATAGGCTAGACTGTAGTCAATATAATAGGCTAGACTATAGTCAAGATAATAGGCTAGACTGTAGTCAATATAATAGGCTAGACTATAGTCAAGACTATAGAATACACTATATTCAAGACTATAGGCTAGACTATAGTCAAGACTATAGGCTAGACTATAGTCAAGACTATAAGCTAGACTATAATCAAGACTATAAGCTAGACTATAGTCAAGACTATAGGCTAGACTATAGTCAAGACTATAGGCTAGACTATAGTCAAGACTATAGGCTAGACTATAGTCAAGACTATAGGCTAGACTATAGTCAAGACTATAGGCTAGACTATAGTCAAGACTATAGGCTAGACTATAGTCAAGACTATAGTCTTGACTATAGTCAAGACTATAGCCTAGACTATAGTCAAGACTATAGGCTAGACTATAGTCAAGACTATAGGCTACACTATAGTCAAGACTATAGGCTAGACTATAGTCAAGACTATAGGCTAGACTATAGTCAAGACTATAGGCTAGACTATGGTTAAGACTATACGCTAGACTATATTCAAGACCATAGGCTATACTATAGTCAAGACTATAAGCTAAACTATATTCAAGACTATAGGCTAGACTATATTCAAGACTATAGGCTAGACTATATTCAAGACTATAGGCTAGACTATAGTCAAGACTATAGCCCAGACTATAGTCAAGACTATAGGCTAGTCTATGGTTAAGATTATAGACTAGAATATAGTCAAGACTATAGACTAGACTATGGTTAAGACTATAGACTATTACCAAGACTATACGCTTGACTATATTCAAGACTATAGGCTATACTATAGTCATGACTATAAGCTAGACTAAACTATAGTGAAGGATAAACTGGACTATAGTCAAGACTATAAAATAGACTATAGTAAGAACTATAAACTAGACTAAAGTTAAAGCTATATACAAGACTATAATCAAGACTATAAGCTAGACTTTACATCAACCTCTATATGTTTCCATCTATTTTTTTTTTAGGACTGCAACGACGTCGTCGCAGTTCTTTGGCCCAGCTAACCGATCTCCTAAGAGAATGGAGTGGTGGTGTCAAGCATCAAAGTTCCCAGTCCCAAAGAAGTTCCAAAGCTCCTCTGAACCGTCGTGAAACTTTAGCAGATTTGGCGCGCAGTTTACCTTGGCGTACCTCTGTATCTGATGCTTCTACCAGTGCTGGTCCTACCTATGTAGCACCACGCAAAAGGCGTGAATCAAGTGCTGAATCTGGTCTGCGTAGTACACGCTCTCGCCGTGACTCCAATACAGCAGAGTTTGTGAAACATTGGAATCGTCGTGAGAGTACCGTAGATGAACCCACCATAGTGGCAGTAAATTTGGTGGTGGAACCTTCAAAGGGGGTAAGTATTTGTATAGGAGGTGTGTGTTTAAGTCTTTGTAAATATATTCTCCTTATATTTATTTCATTCTTTTTCTCTCTGTATATATCATTTTGTGTATATAAATCATGCGCTTAATGTTTCCCTTAACCTTTAAATAAAATTAGGGATCTCGCCGCGATTCGGGTGAAAGTAATCATTCTAGTCGTCGTGATAGTTCTATTGGTCGTATTATAACACCCTCAACCACACCTCCTCCACCACCACGTATTGGTGTTAGTTCAGTGAAAAGAGATTCCCTGGCGGCTCCCGAATTTCCTAACTTTCGTCATGAACAACGTCCTTCCACCAGCTCGGCTGGTTCTGATTCTATGCCTCTTTACTCATATTCTTCTCATAATCAGGTTGATTCTTCTTGTCAAGCGCTACCACCACCAACCATTATAACAAGTTCAGTAACACCACCAGCTACTAGTCCCACAGCTGCTAAAGGAAGAAGAGATTCGACTACACAATGTGGACGTGTCAATCGTAGAGATTCCAAAACTGGTATCAGTCCTGAAAGAGCTCCTAGGATGCAACGTTTACAAAGACAGGCTACCGCCTTTGATGAAAGTTGTTTGCCAGGTGGCAGTAGAAGAGGATCCCAGCCAGCTCTTAGTCCTGATCCTCCGGAAGAGGGACAAAGGCGTAACTCTCGCAGAGACTCTTTAAGTCCCGATAGTGCTTCTCGTGGTGGTAGAAGAGATTCTCGTACACATTTATCCCCAGATCGTAGTCATGAACGTGAAGGAAGTCCTCACCGACGTCACGCATTAAGAAGACAAAGTTCTTCAGCGGCACGCAGAGATTCTAGATCTCCTGATTCTAACAGTATTTGTTCCTCAAGAGATGCCAGTCCCTGTGGACGACCACCACCACTGCCCGTAGTAGAACAGGGCAGTAGTAGGCCAGCCATAAGAAGACAATCAACTACTGAAGAAATTTTAATAGCACGAGGTTTTCGCCGACAATCAACCACCGAAGAAATGATTAGATGTCGCAATTTTCGTAGACAAAGTTCTCAAAGTGATGATGTATGTCGGTGAGTATAAAAATTAGCATAAATACAAAGAATAAAATTTTAAAATCTTATTTTACTTACAGTTATCGAGGTCGCCGTGATTCTAGTGCTCAAATTATTGATGGCACCATAGGCACCATGACTGTGGAAACTACCAGCACCTTTTTTGATTCAAGCACACAAACTGGTAAGTTTTTTAGAGAAAACATTATTAAAAGCTTTTAATTAAATATTATAAAATAAAACTTTAAACTTCAGCAACGTTTAAACTCCCCTTTTAATGTTGCATTCAACAACTATTAAGTTTCATTTAGCTCATTTCAAAACTCTTAATCTCAGAAAAAGATTTAATAATTTGCCAGGTCTCTCGTGTGTTAAAAACACCTGTTAATCATGAGCAGGTGTTGTTAAAAAAAAAAAAGAAAACTTTTCTTCACACATATAAGTAGTCACTTATTTGCTCTTATAGAGCAAAAGTACTTCATAATTTGTTTTTAAAAAAAGTTAGAATTATAGGTATAATTAAGCTTTGCTATGAGTGACATCTTAATATTTTGTATTTTATAATACAGAAAGGAGGGCTACAATGAAATTAAAAAATAATAAATTGTAGTAATAATTCCCCTACTTAATGAAAAATATTTTAGTAAAACAAAAAATTTTTTGAAATAAAGTTTACTAAAGCTTTTAATATTTAGGATTATCTAAATTATGCTAACATTAATTTAAACAAATTTTTATTTCTTTAAAATATTTAAAGTTCTTGCTCTAAAACCACTAACACTTCAACAAAATAATATAAATATCAAAAATATCAAATAAACCAAAAAAAAAAACTTAAAAGACCAAAATTTGAGAAGCTTTTTTTGGTAGATACAATATTAAAAGCTTTAAAAAGAAAAATTATTAGATTAAGAAAACGATGAATGGATCAAATTTGTAAGAAAAAATTTTCAAATATTTTTTTGATACATTACAAAATTTTATTACGAATAAAACTTTACTTTTTCTAATTTGTGTTAAAATCTATTAGACAAATGTTTTTCTTTTTTTTAATTAAACCTTTAGAAACTAGTCGTAATATATTTCTTTAAATTAATTTTTAAGGAATTTTTGCAAATTATAGTCAAGACTATAGAATTTTAAAAGTTCTTTGGCAGCTTTAACATTTATCCTTCAGATTAAAACTATTTTTGTTGTAGAAAAAAAATAAGACTTTCTTTATAAATCAAGTTCCATTAATTTTGTAAAATTTATATTCTTTTTCAAATAAATTTTCAAAACATAAACTTTTTTTAAAATCTATTTTTAAAAAGATTTTTGAAAATTTTCAAGACATCCTTACGAAAATTTTGGTGATTGTAATAAAATCACAAAAAACCGAAGAAAATCACAAAAAAGGGATTTTTTTAATTAAGTATGTATTTGTGGCAGGTATGGGAAAAAGGCGTTGACAAACCTTTTAAAATACATCGGAGTTTCCGAAAGTGTAAATTCATGCTTTAGGATTTTAAAATATAAAGACTGAACATTATGACGGAAGACAAAACTATAACAAACAACAATAAAAAA
Source organism: Protocalliphora azurea (assembly GCA_932274085.1). Taxonomy (NCBI): domain Eukaryota; kingdom Metazoa; phylum Arthropoda; class Insecta; order Diptera; family Calliphoridae; genus Protocalliphora; species Protocalliphora azurea. The sequence continues at coordinate 5,514,466 of OW026523.1, forward strand.
AAAATCATGAAAAAAATATTAAAAATATTAAAAAAATTAATTTTGTTATAATTTTGTTGTTGTCAAAAAGTTTAGAATACGGGTATTATCCCCTATTTTTATAAAACGAATGAATAATTCGTTTCGATAAATTGTATGGAAAACAAGAAATAAAATTCAAATTTATTGTAAAATTTTTAAATTTTTGTAAAATTTTAAAATTTTGGTGAAATTTTGAAATTTTGATGAAACTTAAATTTTCAGTGAAAGTTTGAATTTTTGGTGAAATTTAGGATTTTTAGTAAAATTTAAATTTTTTGTGAAATTTTGAATTTTTCTTGAAATTTTGTATTTTTGGTGAAATTTTGGGTTTTTGGTTAAATTTCCAATTCATAGTGAAATTTCAAGATTTTCGTAAATTTTGGGTTTTTAGTAAAATTTTAGGTATAATTTTAGATTTTTAGTGAAATTTACAATTTTTTGTGATATTTAAAGCTTTTGCTTAAAATTTTAAGTTTTTGGTGAAATTTCGAATTTTTTGTGAAATTTTGAAAAAAAAACATTAAAAACACAGTTTTTTTTTATTTTTTTCTATTAGTTTTTCTAGATTCATTATTAAAAGCTTAAATTAAAATCATTGCAATAAGGTAAAATTTTGTTTTGATAAGTTCTGTGATTTAAGTTTTTAAGGAAAAATTTTCAAAAGTATTATTTTTGGAGAAGAATTTTAAAAGATTTTCTGTGAATAGTTTAGAGGATTTTTTGGTCCAAAGTCTTGAATATATTATATATATATGTTCAGCTTACATTTTTTTCAATTAACGATTAAAGAAATGAACTGTTAATGTAAGTTTTAAAGCTTTTTTAATTTAAAAGTTTCAAAAGCTTTTTTCTTTGATTATATTTGAAGAGGTATTTCTCTGAATTAATTATTAAAGCTTTCTGGTAAAACTTCAACCACAAACATTTTTTTATTAAATTTTAAAGTAAAATGAAATAAAAAAAATTTTAGAAAATAACTTCAAAAGCTCTTTTTGTGAATAGTTTTGTATTAGAATTTCGAATATATTTTAAAAGGTTTTATTTGAAATAAGTTATTTAAGATTCTTGAAAAGTTCAGCTTAAAAGGCTTTTTTTGAACTAACGATTAAAGAAATAAATTTGTATTGTAATAAATATTTTCAATTTAATTTTTTTTAAAATAGTTTTTTAATTTATAAACCATTTGAATATTTTATTGTGAAGAAAAATTGAAAACTACACAAACTTTAAGAATTTTAAATTTTATCTTTAAAATTTTAAAATATTTCAGTACGAAAGGACCTAATATTTTATAAATTATTATTTTTATATTGAATATAATTAATTTAATACTATTTTGGCAGATTAGTGCAATAAATTTAGAATTTATATATGTGATTTTTATCATAAATAGTACTTGTTTTCTATAGAAAATTTATTGTTTATTATTGGTAGATTATTATTAATTATTTTTTCTTCTAAGATTTTTCAAAATAAAGTTTTCAAATCTTAGATTTAACACTTAAAAGATTTTTAACATTTTTTTTTTTAATCAAGCTATGAAAGCATTTTCTCAGCTATGAAAGTTTTATGTAATATAAGATTTTAATAAATTACACATTAAAATCTTTGTGTGTAAAAAAACTATTTTTTTATATTTTAAACTATGGCTTTAAAAACTATTTTTATCCATGTTTCATAATCGCTTTTACCGATGCATTTTTTCAACAACACATGATTCCTTTCCATGAAAATTGTGCTTTAATTGCATACATATAAACATGCACATATGTATGTATCAAAAAATCACCACCACTTAAGCTTAAGTGTAAGTGTGTGTTAAAAGTAGCATCAGTAATATGAGTTTAGTATAAGTTGCAGTAATTGCCCCAACTTAATGAATTTAGCTTTTTGCTTAAATCAGCTCCATTTAAAAAAGTCTCAACTAAAACAAATTTACTCATATTACTTAATGCACTCTTTTTTTAAACCTTCTAACAATTATGATTAAATCTTAAAGAAATTAGTTTACTTTATAACGAAAAAGAAAAATATGAAAATCATATAAAACTTTTGCTTTCTTTTATACAAAAAAAAATCTTTTGCTCTCTTTAGAAAAATGCATCAACAACAAGTTGCTGTTTTATTAAAAAGAAAACAAGAAAAACAAAAAGCAAACGCTTAATTATTATTTTTGTTATCATATTCTTTTCCTGGAAAACAAGAAGTTTATTTTATAGCGAAAATATAAAAGAACTCATTAAACGATTTAAATTATTGTTTGAACAAACTAAATATCTTTTATACGAAAGCGTTAGAAGAGTCTTAGTTGTTTTCTGTTTAATTTTATTATTATAGTTTTTGACTTCATAATGAAAAGTTTAAACATTTTAAGCTTCATTGGCAGTTAATGTTGCACTAACTACTGGCACATTTGGTGCAATAATAATTTGTATGAAAGCTAATTTTAAAGTTTGTTGTTTTTTTTTCCTTTTTTTTTGCCAAATGTTTGTGTATGTTAAACATTTGGAAAACTTTAAAATTAGCTTTCATACAAACTGGACATTTTAGCTGAAATTTACTAATTTCAGCTAAAGAAATCATATTAATTTAGAAGATTTTTGGCACAATTCTGAGGAATGAGGAAGTGTTCATTTCTAAATTAGTTCCAATTCTATATCGACCCCATTTTAGGGCTAGTTTAGTTCTATTTTAGTTCCAATTCTGTACCAGTTGATTTTCAGTTCAGTTTTAGTTCAGTTCTAGTTCAGGTCTAGTTCAGTTCTAGCTTAACTTAGTTCTAGTTTTGCTTTAAATCAAATTTAGTTCAATTTTAGTTCTGCTTTAAATCAAATCTATTTCTGTTCTAGTTCTGCTTTAAATCAAATCTAGTTCTGTTCTAGTTTAGTTCTAATGCAGCTCTAGTTCAGTTCTAGTTCTATTCTAGTTCAGTTCTAATGCAGCTCTAGTTCAGCTATGTTCTAGTTAAGTTATAATTCAGTTATAATTCAGTTTTAATTCAGTTCAAATTAAGTTATAATTCAGTTCTATTTCAGTTCTAATTCAGTTCTAATTCAGTTATAGTTCAGTTCTAGTACAGTTCTAATTCAATTCTAGTTCAATTCTAGTTCAGTTCTAATTTAATTCTAGCGTGTGTTATTTAGTATATTTTCTAATAGTGTGTTGTGTATCCTGTTGTTGGAGTTGTTGACAGCAGAATTGTTTGTTGGGTGGAATGTTATATAATATTATAGTGTATTGCTGAGAGGTGTGTTATCGACGTTTGTATCAAAGTTATTTCCAACTATATTTGTGTTATTAGAACTGACGTTATTTATATTATTTCGTTAATTTGTATAGGTGATAGTGTTGTATTTTGTAGGTGAATTAGACGACATAATAACGTTTTTTTGGGTTGTGTGCGGTTACATGGTGGTTATTCCAAAGTAATTTTAAAATTTGGTTTTGTGATTTTTGAAGGGTTTTGCAACATGTGGCACTTCTCCATGCAGTAATTCCATGCCTTATGTATAATTTCACCGAGAGAAGTAAACCTACTTAAGTACACAATACGATGCGCAGTTGCTTAAGTGCTACAATATGAAAACTGATATACGGAGTTTGCTTCTTACGTTTGCAATGTGTTTCTTCCATTTGAAGTTGCTGTCGACGTATACACCTAGGTATTTATACGACTGGACAAGTTCCATTTTTGTGGTACAAGTTTCGTTATGTCTATTGGAATTTAGAACTTTTTGATTTTTCCTCTATATAGAATTTGTACTAATTTCTATATAGTTCAAATGTATTTCAGTTCTAGTTCTAGTTCTGCCCTAGTTCAGTTCTATTTCAGTTTTATTTCAATTATAAATCAGTTCTAGTTCCACTTTGAATTAAATCAAGTTCAGTTCTAATTCAGTTCCATTTCAGTTCCAATTCATTTACAGTTCTGCTTTAAATCAAATCTAGTTCAGTTTTAGTTCACTTCTAGATCAGTTCTAGTGCAGTTTTAATTCAGTTGTAAATTAGTTCTAGTTCTGCTTTAAGTCAAATCTAGTTCTATTCTAGTTCAGTTATAGTTCATTTCTAGTCTATTTCTAGTTCTGCTTCAAATCAAATCTAGTTCAGTTGTATTTCAGTTCTAGTTCAGTTCTATTTCAGTTTTAGTTCAATTGTAGATCAGTTCTAGTTCTACTTTAAATCAAATCTAGTTCAGTTCTAATTCAGTTCTAGTTCAATTCAAACTCTGTTCTAGTTCAGTTGTAATACAGTTTTTGTTAAATTCTAGCTTAGCTTTAGTTCAGTTCTTGTTCAGTTCTAGTTCAATTCTATTTCATTTGTACCACCCTGTTGTTTAAAACAAAGTTTCCTTTTTTCTTTTTCTTCTTTATTTGACTTTTTGTAACGAAATACTCACTTTGACATTTGACCAAGTTATTTGCACTTTTCTTATTTCATTTTTTCTCTTTTTCTTTCTCTCGCTCACTTACACTTATAACCATTAGCAACACATGATACTACTGACACATTTCAAACAGCCTGAAATACTTATGGAAAAAAAGGACCAAATTTCAAAAAAAAAAAAGAGGGAAAAGTAAATAGGTTAAGCAAAAACGAAAATTTTATCAATTATTATGCGCGCGCACTAGGCGGACAAAATTTTTATAAAGAATAAATGAATGTAAAATGGATACAAGTACAAAACATCAAAAGGAAAAATTTGATGATTTGACATAAAAACAAACAACAGAGAAATAAAGAATAAAGAACATAAAGAATTTATAGAGATTTTGACAGTTAATGAAGAATAACTTACTCTCAGTGAAGTGTAAGTTTAGGGGTTTAAAAAAATCAAGCAGTAAACTGCCTTTTGCTGGTAAAACAAAGGAATCAGTTGTTAAACAAATCGCGTACGTTAAACACTTAAAATTTGAAGAAATAAAATTTCAAAAGAAAAATAAATATAAAAAGAATTATAATATGTAAAAAGAAATTAAAGAAAATTAAGAGAATAATATATAATAAAAAAATCTTAAGTTTTGAAAATAATTAAAAACAAAAACAAAAATTTTTAGTTAAAATATTTTATTTAAAAAAATATTTAATTTTCTATTTAATAATCGTTAAAGGAATAAAGCGTGTAGTGTGAGTGTTATTAAGTGTGTGTTGCTTCGTTTAAGAGTAATTTGAAACAAGTGATGTTAACAAGTGCTTGGAATTTTTGCTGTAATTTATAACCTGTATTATATACAAGAAAACTCATAAAACAAACAACAAAGAAAATTAAAAATCTTAAATTAAACTCAAGTATAAGTAAAAAAAAACTGAAAATATATAAATTTATTAAAAAACGCCAGAAAAATTTTTAATATTTCTTTCAAAAATAATTCATTTTCGTTAAAATAATTTGTCAGAAAATTAAGCAAAATTTCCCAAAATTACGAAACCATCAAAATTGCGGATTTTACAAAGCATGCGCCGTTTAAAATTAGTACGTACTAAGTTATTATTAAATTCTTATATATTTCAACAAATTTATTTAATTTAAATAACAAAAATTAATCTTTAACATACTAAATAAGGAAATAAATTCCTTAACTCTTATCTTGAATTTGCTTTGGTCGCCTAAGAGGCTGCTTTTGTATTTGTTTTTAAAGAATATCCAGTTTTTTCATGAATGAATTTGTTTGTATGTATTGTAGTTTGTCTTTTTCATTTCAGAGTATATAATTTCAAACACTATAAGTATTTTTTCGGCTTTAAAAATGAATGAATGTAGCGTTTTCTTTTTTATTCTTATTGCCTATTTTTAGGCTTTGAATATTTGTGTTATAAATATGTAGGAAAGTTTGTGTGGGAGTATTTTTATCGCTATAAAGGTGAAATTTTAATTTAGCAGTTTGCTCCGCAAAAAAATAAAACTTTTCTAAATAATTCCAAATTTTTTTCTAAGCTCCTCAAAGTATACTACAAAAAGTTAACAAACACACATGTTTAAATATGCAACAGTTTGCTGCAGTTTATTACAAAACTAAAACAAATGTGCCACTAAATAATAAATTACCTTCTATGAAAGAAAACTTAAATTCTGTTAAAAATTTTATTGATTTAAGAATAAATTTAAAACAGGAAAAATTAAAATAAAAATAGTTTCAGTCCATGATTTTAAAAGGACAAGAAAATTGAATATATTTTACAACAAAAATTTATACAAAAATAACTTTAAAATTTTCTTCTACATTTTATTAATAAAACTAAAAAACACAACCCATTGTTGCAATTATTTCCTTACCAATTATTACAATTTGTAGTAGTTTTTATTAAAATAAAACATTCTTGTATAATGTAAGGACGCATAGTGCAGACTTAAAAAAATTTATGAAAATATGTATTAAATAAAAAACAAAGCTCTAAAAATTGTTATAAAAATATATGTATTTTATAAATTTCTTAAACATTTTGTTAAAAAAATAAAAACCCGAGCCATTGTGCTATTTTCTTCGCAATTATTAGAATTTGTAGCATTTTTTACTAAACTTAATTTTTTATATTTTTTTTACAAATATTCTATTAGAAAACATGTAGATCTTTAACAACCCATAGTGCATACTTAAAAAAAAATAATGGATATATGTCTCACATACAAAACCAATCATTTTTAGCTAAATTTCTTATACAGAAGGAAAAATTTTATTTGATAATATTTCAAATAAATGGAATTAAATTTTCAAGGCCCATTGTGCACAAACTAAAAAACTTCCAAACATGATAATATAAGACAATTAAAAAATTTTAAAAGCGAATTTTTTTCTCCAAAAGGAAACTTTTAAATAAAAATTTTAAATTTTGGACCCACAGTGCAAAGAGTATATATAAAAACTTGGAAAAAAATGATTTCTTTACAAATCAATTATTTTTGTTTATTTTATTTATATTTCTTGCAATTTTTTTACTCAAATTAAGATTTTAAGTCCCATTGTATACATATTAAAATGTTTAAAAAAATAAAAAAATTTCAAGCTGTTTTAAAAATAATTAACCAATTTGAAATTAGTTTTATATTCAAAGTTGTGCTTTAAAGATCAAAATATTTTTCTCAAAAATTAACAAATATTTTTATTTGTCATAAAATTTCTTTAAAAAAATACAACACAAATTTGAAGACCCATTGTGCATTCAATATATAAGGTAATAAAAATTTTGATTTTTATGTAAATTTATGTTAATTTTTAATTTCTTTACCACTGAAAAGGTATTACTTATTTTTTTTTTCTTTTTTTGTTTTTGTTTTCACTGAGTAACTATCTTTTGTTTTAATTGTTTGTTTTATTTTTTTTTAGTAAAATATTAATTCGTAATTTATTCTCCGTTATTACGATTTATTTAAATTTTGCTTCTTTTTACAAATAAAGAAAATAATAATAATAAAAATAAATAAATTAATTAATTACTTAATTAATTAATTAATAAACAAATAAATAAACGTATAAATAAATAAATAGATAAATAAAAGTATATTTTGTCCCAAGGTGCACAATTTTTAAAAACGAAAATAAATGTAGGAATTATCAGTTATAAAACAATTACAATAATTATTGTAACTACAATAGTATTTTTCCTTCTTCAAAAAGTGACAAAAAATATTATTCTTTATTTTTATTTTTTGCTGTTTTCTTTATAAAATATTGATTTATAAAATACAAAAAAATCCTGTCCGAATGTACAATTTTCTAACGATATTAAAGGTTTCAAATTTTTAAAGGACAATCAATTCATTTACTTATTCTTAATACTAACATATTTTTTATAAAAAAAATAATCCACTATGCATAAAGAAAATTTCGTATGTAAAAGAATATTTTTCTCGCAGATGTTAGTAATATATATAGATTTCGTTTTCCGAAAAAATTAAAAAAAATATTGGTCCTACTGTGCAAATAAATTATGAGAATAAATATTTCAAAGGAATTCACAGATATATTTTGAGATACAGTCATATGTTTATATATATTTCTTGAGGAAAAGGAAAAAATAAAGAAACTTGTATTTTCTGCAATTCAACCCATTGTGCAGGTTTCTATGGGATAATTAAAAAATTCTGTGAAAAATCCTCAAAATTATTATAAAAGATTTAGATTTCACAGCGCCCAAAAAAAATATATCATAGAATGCTAACACTGCGCCTAATTGTATTTCTTATACAACTTTTGTTTCCTAAAAGTCTGCCCATTGTGCAGACTTTTAAATAGAAAATATCTTAAGAATTGGGTTTAAATATTTCAATAAAATTTTCATATTAGGAGCAATTTAGAGAAAAAAAACAAAATTAAACTTAAACCCATTGTGCATAATATTTTACACTAAAACAAGTTCCATTTGATTACATATTTTAATAATAAATACATTTATATTAAAAACTATGAGAACTATATTCAAATATGGTTATTTAAAAACAAAATCATGGCCCATAGTACAAAATGCACTTTTATTTCATCAAAAATATTTCATATATTTTCAAACTTAAAACTCCGAAACTAGGCCTTCAAAAATTAATTTCCTTTCCTTTCTCCCACCTTAAAATTAATTATTAATTAAAGTTTCAGTGCTATCATTTGCCAATACATACGTATGTTTCTGCAGATCATATATTTTAATGCTTATTACCCTATTACCACCATATAACAGCAGTAGTTAAAAAAAATAAACTATAGCATACTTTCAGGCAAACAAATCAGATTTTTTGCTGTTTTAGTATTCAGCGAATGAAAAAAAAAATAAATAAAAAATAATAAAAAAATTTCACATAAGGCATAAAGTAAATGAAAAAGATAAAATTTTATTTTATATTCATTTGCTTAAAAGCAAAATACTCGCGAGCATGAAAGGAAGATGTTTGTATAAATTACTATCAAATTCATAAGGATATGATACTTAACGTGGCAGCGATAAAGGACTGAGAATAATTAAATGCAGAATAAAAAAGTATCATGCACAGTAGGTTGAGTTAAAAAAGATTATACGAACACAATTTAATTATTTTCTCAAAGAATTACAACAATACATAACAAAAGAATTAAAAAATCATTTAAATGTGTATTCCACATGAAATTCTTCCAGCACAATGGGACACTTTACATATTTAAACTGTGGAAAAATATAGTACTAAAAAAATATATATGATAATAAGATGATAATAAAATAAAAATAATTCAAAGAAACCAAACGAAGTATTTTTCCACAAATATATATATATGTATATATTTTTGCACTATGGGTAGAAATTTTGTTTCCCCTTTGATCGAAGTTGTGACTGATTAAATAGAGATTTTTAAATTTTTAAATGTAAATTCTTGACAAAAAATCATATTTTTATTTTTATTATTATTTTTTTTTTTTATTGGTGCACTATGGAAAGTTAAAAAACAAATTTAGTTGTTATGGAAAAACCAACAAAATAATAACAATTCTAGAAAAAAATCATACTTTTTTAAATTTTATATATTTTTTTTTTTTTCTAGTGTATAGGACTTTAAATAAGAAATTTTGTTTTGTTATGGAAAAATTAATAAAATATTAAAATCTTGACAAAAATCATATATTTTAGATTTTTTTTTTTGTAATTTTTTACTGGTGCACCATGGACCGTTAAATAAAAAAGTTTGCTTTTATGAAAAAAACTAAAAAAATACTAAAATTTCTTAACAAAAAACATTTTTTTTTTTTGTTTTTTGTTTAAATTTTTTACTCTTCTAAATCGTGCACTAATGGACGTTAAATAAAAATTTCGCTTTTTTTTAGAAAAAAACTAATAAAATACAAAATTTATATAAGAAATTTTGTTTTTATTTAAATCTAAAAATTTTTTGGAGAATTTTTTGCACAGTGGATCTTTAGAAAAAATGGTTTTTAGTAGTTTTTTTTGAGTTTAAATATAATATCTTTTTTTAAATTTAAATCCAGTAAACATTTCTTTCTGCTATGCACAATGGGTCGTTTTACAAAAATAATATTACTTTTGCAAAATAATACTCTTAATTAGTTGTAAGCAATCGAATTCATAGGTTTTATTTTAATTAATAATTTTTTTTTTTTTTAGAAATTTTTACACAATGGGCCTTTCTTTAGAAAACATATTTTTTGCAGTTTTTTAATAAAAAGTTTTAAAAATTACTTTGAAACGATTTTAAATTTAATAAAAATGGATTTTTAAATATTTTGAGCTTTGCACAATGGGTTGTTTAACAAAAATAATGTTATTTTTGCTAAAAATATTTAATTTATATTGTAAGCAAAATTTTACAAATTTTTATATCTTTTCGAGTGCAATTTGAAAAAAAAACAATTGCACAATGGGATAAAGAGTGAAATATTTTTAATCAGTTTTAACGATTTGCAGTTGCAAAACAAACAAAATAATAAAAACGTCTTGATAAAATGCTTACTTTTCCGACTTTTTTTAATTTTTTACTTGTGCACTGTGGTACTTTAAATCAAAAATTTAGTTTTTATTGAAAAACTAAAAAAATAATAAAAATTCCTGACAAAAATTATTAAATATTTAAATGTTTTTGTTGGTGCACTATGGGACATTAAATTATCATTTTTAATTTTATCGAAAAATAAGCAAAATATAAAAAATTCTTTATTAAAACCATATTTTGTCGAATCAAAAAAGAAACTAATTTACTGATGCACTATATAGCGTTAAAGAAAAAAATTTGTTTTACTGAAAATAACATGATATGTTATAGCTATTGTTAAAGTACATTTTAATATTTTTCGAGCTTCGCACTATGGATCGTAAAGCAAAACAAAATACTCCTAATTAGTTCTTAGACAATATACACATTTATGAGTTGCTCTTTAAAACAACACTCTTAATTACATCTTAAACAATAAATTTATAAATTGTATTTTATTTTTGTTTTGAAGAAATTTTTGCACAATGGATCATTTTATACCTAAAGAAATTTTGTAGTTTTTTATGAAGTAGAGTGTAAATTACTTTCGTAACATGTTAAATATGTTATATATATATATATATATATATATATATATATATATATTTTAACTATTTTCTAACTTTGCACAATGGGTTTTTAACAAACAAAATTTATTTTAATTTAAAAATGTCTAAAATTTCTTATCTAAGAAAATATATTAACTAATTCTAGTTGTATTTCACCGCAATTTTTTAGAAAATTTTGCACAATGGGTACAAAGTAAAATATTTTTAAACGGTTTTGGTGATTTATAGTAAAAAAAATAGCTTTGAATCATGCAGCTAAAAATTGGCTTTGAAAAATTTTTTCTTAATTATTTCTTTGAAAATAAATTTATAAATTTTAATTTTACTTAAAATTTTTTTTTTTATATTTTTGCACATTTTAGACCAAATTTAAATTTTGTAATTTTTTATAAAATAGAGTGTAAATTACTTTGAAAAAATGACAAATCTGTAAGAAATTTTCATTTTAACTATTTTGTTACTCTGAACAATGGGTCTTTTAACAAAAAAACTTTATTTTTGCTTAAAACTACCTCAAATTTCTCGTCTAAAAAAGAACGTAAATAACTTTAGCTCTGTCTAATTGAAATTTTTTAAAGATTTTTGCACAATGGGCCATAAAGTAAAATATTGAAAATCGATATTGATGATTTTTAGTAAAAAGAGTATTTTTAAGTACATTTTAGCTATTGTTAAACCACATTTTTATCGTTTTAAAAGCTATGCACAATGGGTCGTTCAGAAAAAATTTTTTTTTCTTTTCTTTTGTCGAAATTAATTATTCAATTATTCTTTGGAAAATAAATTTATCAATATTATATTGAAATAAAGTAAAACAAATCTTACATTATGAGTTGTTGGTTAAAATATTATGAAAAACAAAAATTAAAAACTGCGTTTAATTTAATTCAATTTAATTTAATTTGAAGGAAATTTAAATAGATTTCATGAATAAAAATATATTTTTTTGTGCTCAGTATTTCTTCTTTTATTTTGGTTTTTTGTAACTTATTGATTGTAGATTTTTTTTAAGAAAAAAAATAATAATATTCTGTATCTTTATTAACCTCCTACAAAAATTCCTTATATTTATGTTAATATTTTCTATTAGTTTTTCATAAACTATTAACATATTTAACCTAGGAACACAATTTATAACATTAATAATTTCGATTTTTCTCCTTCAAATATTTAAGAGCTTTGCACAGCTTTATTTATATGCAATCTAAACCAATACTTATTTAATGATCTTAAATAACTACAATTCCTTGTTGTTTTTGTGATTTACAATAATGTCTAAATGACCAGCCATAAACAAAATTGCTAAAAGTAATAACAAATAAAATAAACTATACTCACACACAGACAAGAAAGGAAATCTGTAAAGAAAAATAAAGAAAAGGAAATGAAAAAAACTCAATAACTTTAATAACAACAAAGTAAAACCAACAAAAGAAAATAAAATGGGAAAAAATAACTGACATTCAAACATTAAGTCATATTAAAGTAATGAATGTTTCAAATAGTTTTTTTTACCAACAAATTTTTGTCTCCAAATAGGACACACCTTTGTCCTAATACAGGTTAATACTAAGACCCTAAAAGTCTATTACTAAATTACTTCCTACTCATCTTATTTCAAACAACAACTACTACTAGTACCACACAATCAACTCTTCCTTTGCCTCACTAAAACATAAATAAATACCTGCTGCTCTTTTACAGCTTCGTGTCTGCCTCTCTGCGTCCTTAATATTGACGACAACAAAAAACTAGTGTATATTTAGAGGTGTTGAATAGCTTTTCGTTGTTGTTGCTGTTGTTGGTCTAAGACCAAGTATTAGACGTGGAAAGGGAAATAATTAATAGCACGAGTAACAGCATGGGAAATATTTCAACACTATCACCAAGAAATAAAATAAAAATAAATTGTAATCCAAGAGATTTACAACACAATGTCAGTTATACACATGCAGCTAGCTGGTCACCCACCCAAACACAAACAAACTTTCCCTTTTCCTAGCCTAAAAGGAGAGCATCAGAACAATATTGGTTGAAATTTAATTAAGTTATATAGTTTTTAACAAATTTCTTAAACTGCAAAGGAAACATAAAACAGGGCTGGTAGGTTTAATGAAAGAAAAGGAAAAAGGGGATAAAACAAATTTTATAAAAAATGTTGAATTCTTTGCACAATGGTCCCAAAACCTTTTTTTTATTAATTCTGCAACTTGCTTTACACGAATTTTGACCTAAATAAAATATAAGCATAAACAAGTATTGGTATTATAATGAAATTTTGACATAATATTCCCAAACTTGTTACCAAATAAAGGAATTAAAAAAAACTCCCACTCTTTTTAATAAAATACCCGAAATAATAATCCGGGGAAAATTTGTTTCGAAAATTGACTTTTTGCATTAAAATGTTCATCCAGCCATTATAAAAGACGTCACTCGGAAAATATTTTTTGCGTGTTTAACCAAAATATGATGATATATAGCCAATATTAATTTTTGTTTATCTCGGCTTTGACATTTGAGAAATTTCCAAAAGAAAACTTAAAAACTTTTTTCAAAATTGACAAAATTTGTATAGTGCTAGGAGAGAAACCGTTGCCCAAAGTGCCTTAAATTTTGTTTCACCCACATTTAAGTTACATTTTAGAAATTGAAGAATATTTGTTTTTTTGGAAAATAATTCCTAAAATACGATATTTTTTAAGTTTCAAATTCAGATTAATATAATTTTTATCAGACAGACATATTTGTATGATTTCGCAGCAACATTCTTTAGAAGTTTATAAGAAATCTAGTTATTATTTTCAAAAAGTTTTAGGGCCCAAATTAAGGTCCCCAAGTTTAAAAAACTTTTGTAAAGATAGTCCAAAAATAAGGGTAAAATTTACTTTGACCTAAATATATCTTAAACTAAAAGAGATCATCTACAAATGTAAGCATTTTTGTGGAGATTTACAAGTACTATCCAAATGAAAAGTTTTTTACAATCAAGACATAAATGAATTTTTGACCAACTTTTCGGAATTTTACCCTCTATCTCCGAGATCTGTTACAGAATTATTTTCAAAAAAAAGCTTTATAAGACCATTTTGCATTGTGCTCTAAAACAGTTTTAATTCCTCAACCGGCTTTTAAAATTTACCAAACAATCCTAATTTTAAAGTTCTTTACTTTCTTAACCTTTTCCTTAATAACTGAAAGTAAATAAATATAAAAAAATTAAAATTCCCATAGTGCAAAATTTAAACAAAAAAACAATTAAAAAATATTCAAGCAAACAAAAAATTTTTCAAATAAGTCATTATTAGAATAAAATATAATATTTGAAATTAATATTTAAATATATTAAAAATAAATTTATGTAGCACAGAACTGTCCCATTGTGCATTAAATTATTTTTACAAACTTAACAAAAATTTGCAAATATATAATATTATAAAATCTCTTCCAGTTTTAAATTTTACATATAAAAGAATTTATATAAAAATAGTACCATAGATCAAAATATACAAAATACAAATAATAATAAAAAGTTAATATAGAAAAAATCTCTCCCATTGTGTGGTACTTAAAGTTAAAAATCACAAAAATAATAAGATTTATGACAATATAATTCTGTTAAACCCACATTGCATTAGAAAAATTGCCTATAAACAGCAGGTCGTAATAATTTGAAGACATTTTATTTTATTGCTCTCGGAAAAGTTCGAAAATTTGTCATAAAAATTGTTTATAAAATAACAAAAAATAAATTTAATATTAAAGCTACAAATATTTTAAGAAGTTGTATTAATTTTTATTAAACAAATCTAAGAAATCATAAAAATATGAACATTGTGCAGGATTTCAAAATGTTGAATTTCTTTGCTCTCTGATAAATTCGAAAATATTTCATTAAAGATACAAGAATAATTAAACTCGAAAGCATTTTATCATCTTAAACAAATTTAAGAACTCTTAAAAAATAGGACAGTATTTGAAAATATTTTTAAAAATAAATATATATATGTATATAACATTTCAATAGTTTTATTTAACAAGTTAGAGCGCTATATTCGGCTGTGCCGAATCTTTTATACTCTTCAACACCTTAACGACAAATAATAAAACTTGCGCCTTAAAGTATTCTTTCATATTTTCATATTTATATTTAAAAAATAATCAATTTTTTCTCCAAACTATAAAAATATGAACACAATTTTAAACTATCATAGCAAGTGTTGCTTCAACAACAACACTAATAGTCATTGCAATGCTTCATATAAATGTTTGTGTGTATATACAAACGACAACTACTGTTTGCGTATACAAAAAATTCTATTAAATTTATATACATATGTTTGTATGTAGACACATGCTTATACAGAAAACAACAACACTGAGTCATTGCAGTTCTACTATTTCCAACAAAGAAACGTGTATGTATATACAACAAACAACTACTGCTTGCTTGAAAGTTATTGCAATGGTTTTTATATATGTTTGTGTGTATATATTTTGGATTAATTTTTTTCAGATTTTTGCCTATAACTCGGTTGTTTATAGGCCGATATGTTTAATTAAAAAAAAAACGAAATTTTATAAAAGGATTTGCAAAATATTTGTACAAAAACGAATTCTGAAGCTTATACAGAAGTTTCACAAGGTCTAAAAATGCGTTTTGACCGATATCTCAGTTAATAATAAACCGATTTTGTTCATTTTTGCTGCAAAAGCATTTCAAAAAAAAATTCAGAATTTTCTGTGTTAAAACGAAGTCGCGAACTTATATCGGGGCGTAGAAAAAACAAAAAAGTGTGTTTTTAAGACCTTTTCGGTTTTTTGATGATATCTCGGCTATTAATGGATTTTGCTGATTTTTATTAGCGTCGGTCTGAGGAATATTCCCTATAATTTGATGTATAAAACATATATATCCGATAACTGGGACTTTTCAAAAACTGATTTTTACAGACGGAAGGACATCATTTTATCGACTTCCTTATCAATAAAGATCCAGAGAACATATACTTTTTGGGTTTTAAATAAATACTGTAGAAACTACAAACGGAATGACAAAGTTATACATACCCTTTACACTTATAATGAAGAGCATAAAAACAAATAAATATTAGGATACAAATAAATACTAATAATAAGTAGACTTTAAAAAATAAATTTTAATTTTATGAAAAAACAAACAAAGTAATGAAAATATTTCACAAAAATCATATTTTTTACTTTTTTCTGATGCACTATGGGACTTACACAAAAAAATATTATTGTGCAAAAACAAATTAATAAAAATTCTTGACAAAATCCTAATTAAAAATGTTCGAATTTTTATATTTTTTAGACGTGCACTATGGGATTTAAAATAAGAAATTTTATGTTTATGGAAAACAAGCCAAATAATAAAATAGGTTTTTAAATACAAATTTGTATTTTCATATAAGAACGAAATAAAAAAAAATGTTGAAAAAAATCGTATTTTTCGACATTTTTTTTTTTTTTTTTGAAAAAAATCGTATTTTTCGACATTTTTTTTACTAGTGCACTATGGGACTTTAAATAAGAAATTTTTGTATGGCAAAATAAACACAATAACCAAATTATATGACTAAAATGATATTCATTCAAATTTTGTACGATTTTTTACTACTGCACTATGGGTCATTAAAAAAGAAATTTTATTTTAAATGGAAAACAAAGAAAATAATGAAAATTCTTGATAGAAATCATATTTTTTTAAATTGGAATTTTTTACAAATGCATTTTGGAAATTTAAATAAAAAATTTAATTTTTATGGAAAAACAAAAAAGTAATAAAATAAAAATTCTTAAAAAAATTATAATTTTTGAATTCTTGTACATTTTTTTTACTGGTGCACTATGGAGCATTAAGGAAGAAATTTTTGTTTTATTTGAATAAAATAATAAACTATATTATGTAACACTTATTTTGAAGAATATTTTAAAATTGTGCACCTTAGGGCGTCAAACAAGAATTTTTGTGTAAGAAAATGCCTAAAATAATAACATAAAATCTTCTTCACACTTACACTTGTTGAGATTTTTCTCCCGTTTTCTTTTTTCTAATGACAAAAATCAAATTTTTTCGAATTTTTAATTTTTTTTTTTTTTGCTGATGCACTATGGGACTTTAAATAAATTTTTTTCTTTTTACGGAAAAATAAATAAAATATTCAAAATCTTGACAAAAATCATATTTTTTCGATTTTTTGTAAAATTTTTTACTGGTGCACTAAGGATCTTTAAAAATAAATTTTACTTTTATGGAAAATTAAACAAAATAATAAAAATTCTTAGCTAAAATCATATTTTTCTTTGAATTTTTGTAAACAAAACAAAATAATTTTAGGGAAATAAAAGAAATTAATCAAAATTCTTGACTAAAAACTTATTTTTTTCGATTTTTTAATGTTTTTAATAGTGCTCTAAGGGGCACTGAAAAAGATTATTTATTAAAAAAAAAGAACAAGGAAATAATAAACTAATTTCTTATGTAAAACTTTCTTCACACTTAAAATTTGTTCAGATCTTTTTATAAAATTTTTTATGACGAATGGAACTTTAAATTAATTAAAAAAGAATAAATAATAACTTTTAACTTCTTGTTAAACTTGTATATTTTAGATTTTTTAATCTATGCACAATGGGTTGCTAAATTAATTTTAATATTTTTTGGAAAAAAATATAAAAAAATGTTAAAAATATTTCAATTATATTAAAAAAATATATATATAAATATATACAAAAAATAAATATTTTAAAAGTAGATAAAATGATAGACCCATTGTGAATAAAATTTTTCATTTAAAGATAAAAAAGTATGTGAATTTGAAAAGAATCAGCTGTTTCAGTTCAGTTGTTTTTTCCCCTACTATAGAGACGCTTCTGTCGTTTACCTGTCCATATGTATGTTTCAATCTCTTTACATGTGTGCTTTATTTAATAAAGAAAAACTTTTGTTTCCACTTTACGGGGAGGTTTTTCTCATTTCCTCTAATTTATTTTAGTTCATGTATATACCTCGATGTCCTTTTAGTTTTAATTCCTTTATTTGTTGTTATATTTTCCTCTTTATTTTATTAATGATAATATTGTTTTTCTCGTTTTTATCAATTTAATGTATCGTTTTATTTTTTCTCTGCTTATAGATAGTAAATGCGCGTTAGTATCTAATGTTTTTTTTTTTTTTAAGTTTCGTGTGTTTCGTGTTTCATGTTTATAATCATAAACTTTATAAAGCCACTGATGATGTCTCAAGGTATAATAAGTAACCACTAGTAGGTTTGGGGTATGAAAAAACTCATGTTATTCTTAGAGATATGGAAAAACAGGATAAAGATTACAAAGCAACTTGTAAGACTCACATATACTCTATATGTATTAACAATAAAATGGCTGACCTTATGGTCTTAAATTACTTAGTTACAGAAGAACAAACAACATCTGATAAAAAAAAAAAAACAAACATACTCAAACTAATGCCAAAGAAATACATACTCAAACACACACTCAGACATTTCAACAAATATGTGTATTTGTATTTGTATTACAACAAATACTATTAAACTTGAACAAAATAAAAAGTAATTAAAAAGTTATTTGCATTAAACATTTACTTATTGCTATACTAAAAAAAAAGATACTCACACATCTATACGCATTGGGTTTAAAAGTATTTAATTCTTAATATGTATAGAAAATTTATATGTGTGTGTTGAAAAAACAAAAGCCATAATAAAAATTCTTAATAAAATAAACATTGATAGTGTGGACATTATTAACGAGATAGTTGTGTAGCATAATTTTACGGGGTGGGTCAAGAATTTATACATAAAAGAAGATTGTGATTAATTCGCGTTAAATAAATTGTATCTTTAAATCTGAGTATAATAAAAATTCATCAATTTATTTGTTATTATTAATTAACTTCAGTTAATTAACTTCATTTAATTAATAATATGCATACGGAATTAGAAGATTTAGAAGACTTATTTAGGATAAAAGCAAGAAGAAGGAATATTGGTAGAAAAAATAATAAATTAAATGAAGAGGGATATTTTTCTCTAAACCAACAAACATAATGATGATTTAGAGAAGAAATTTAGCGAGTGGTGAATCAATTTTGAAGCATGTAATCGAGTCTATGTCTGGATCTTTGCGGCAGTCAGTAGCTAAGGCTATATTGAATTAATTCAATTCTATATCAGTTAACTTAACTAGAACTGAACTAGAACTGAATTAGCACTGAACTAGAACCGAATTAGAAGTGAACTAAAACTGAACTGGTACTTAACTAGAACTGAACTAAAACTGAATTAGAACTAAACTAAAACTGAATTAGAAGCAAGCTAGAATTGAACTAGAACTGAACCAGAACTTTATTTATTTTTTGCTTTTTATACAAATATTTTGGAAAGTATAATTCAAAGTACAAAAAACATTATGTTTCTATAGAAAGATAATAAAATAAAAACTAAACTGTATTTCAATGTCTTCATCATTCGTGTACATAGCTGGAGAATTCATCCTTCATTTTCGAATGTTTTGCCATTGGATTCAGACTTTTTCTTTGCCAACTCACAGTAATTTTTCTTAATTTTTTTAATATTTATGTTTTTATATATTTATGTATTTTATTTACTTTCAATTATTTATTCATTTCATATTTCGTATTTTTTTGAAGAAATTTTTTATAATGCTATCCCG
Organism: Protocalliphora azurea; assembly: GCA_932274085.1. Lineage (NCBI taxonomy): Eukaryota > Metazoa > Arthropoda > Insecta > Diptera > Calliphoridae > Protocalliphora > Protocalliphora azurea. The sequence continues at coordinate 5,534,213 of OW026523.1, forward strand.
CAACGCTATTCAGCTTGTCTCCGCAGAAAATAATAATAAAAAAATTTTTCTTTGTATTCAATTTCGATGACAGTTCATTGAAAACTTATGAGGTACATTTTTATTTGTTTAAGCGTTTTATAAGAATTTGTATTATTTAGAATATTAGTTGATATATTATTTAAAATCGTATTATGCAGGGCGACGGTAAGTGTATTGCGACCGAATTCATTCGAAAAACGTTCTATTTTATATCTTCCATGCGATTTTATCCTCGTATTATGATCGTGATCGATTGAATGTAAAAATCTGGTGTCGGTGTCAAATTCTTTTCTAATCGTTATATTATATACATTGTCTGCCATTTGAATAAGGAATCACATTTAAAAAACTCAAATCACAACGTCTATAGTTTGCCAAAAATATAACGATATGGTCCGACAAATGGTTTAAAGTTGTATTTTCCGATGAAAAAAAGTTTAATGTTGATGGTCCCGACGGGTATAACTATTACTTCCATGACCTAAATAAGTAGGAATTATTTTTGAGCCGCAGACACAGCTGAGAGGACGGAATAATGGTATGGAGTGCCATTTCGTATTATGGTAGCATAGAATTGGTTTTTGTATCCAACAAAATGACTGCAACGATTTACAAAAACATTCTGGAAGAAGCATTTCCAAAATTTAATGATTTCTTTGGACCCATACCTTGGACGTACCAACACGACAATGCTCCGATTCATACCGCCAGAGCAGTAAAACAATGGATTAATCAACAAGGTGTTCAACTTTTCACCATACCTGAATCCAATGGAAAATGTGTGGGGTTGGCTTGCAAGAAAAGTTTATGAAGGAGGAAAGCAATTTAAGACGATAGAATCCTTAAAGGATGCAATAACGGAAGCATGGAATTCAATTTCGCTAAATTACCTAGAGTCATTGTATAAGTCGATGCCAAATCGCATTTTTGAGATTCTTTCTAAAAATGGTGGCAGTACTCATTACTAATTGAATGCTAGAAGATAATAACTTTCATTTTTATAACCTAAAATTTAAAAATAAATTACAGTTTGCTTAGTTTTAAAATATTCCTTATTCAAGTGACACACGAAAAAGTACCACAGAAATACATGTCTTTAAATAAATACATAATTTTAGTATAACAAAATATCTATATTTTTTTGATTTTTAAGGTGTCTAGTTTTTACGATCTGAACATTTTATAACATACCTTTGCAAAAAATGGACTTAAACGATTTATTTTTATATGTGAGGTTTAGTAAACTATTGAAAAATGATTGAAAGAAACAGTTTTAATGCTCTCCTGAACAATTAAAGGGTTTTCAGATAATTCTTTTGGAATATAACTATATAACTATGTTATTCTCTTACACATAAAAAATTTCTGTTCTTCTTGGCGGATTAAACTCCGTATTTTTTACCTTTGAAAAAAAATATTTCAATCCATAATATAAATCAATACAAATATATTTTTCGGTTATTTCAACAAGACTCTTTAAATATAAAAGATTTAAGTAATATGTTCTTGAATTAGTTGAAAAATAAATTTTTATGAATGGAAAATTTAGTGAAGTTTTCGCCATTAAAAAAGATTAAGATGAATTATAACACTTAAGAAAATAGTGTCTTTGTTATATTAATTTAAATTCAATTAAATTCAATTTAAATTTAACAACAATAGTTTTAAATCACATTATTAATTAACCCTAAAGAGAGCGGGAATTTTTTAAGATCTGATTTATTAAATAACATTTTTAATTTGAAATATCTTTTTTTACGAGAAAATTTTGGCAGCATGCACTCCTCGATAACAAGGTTTTAGAACTAAAATCTTTATTTAAATGACAACGATTATTATAAAAATGATTTGATCTAAATAATTTTTATCAATATATAAAAGCAATATATATTTTCAAATGCTTCTGTTGAGAGAATATTTAGATAGCTAAACTTATAAAATCAGAACAATTGATGATGACTAAAAACATGTAATATCTTCCCAAAATATTCATTTTTTAACTTTTTTGTCAGAAGCCTGTAACTTTATGTAAGCTAACCCTGGTAACATTGGTTTGCTTTGTTGTTTAAATACATGTTGTTTGTGTTGACATATATCATATTGTATTGTATTTGTTGAATTTTTACTAAAATTTCTTGAATTTAGTTTTGTGTTTGCTATAGACAGATACAGCACGTTGAACTGCCACCCGCTGCGATACTGCGCCTAACATAGGATTCGGCTAAGTAGAAGAAGGGTGTGTACAGTTGATAAAATGAAAGAGACTATGCACAGCTTTGCTCTTTCTTGTTTATAATATAGTTTATAGTCTAGTCTATAGTCCAGTCTATAGTTTAATCTATAGTCTAGTTTACAGTCCAGTCTATAGTCTATTATATAGTCTAGTCTATAGTCTAGTCTATAGTTTAATCTATAGTATTGCTTATAGTCTAGTCTATATTATATTTTATTATCTAGTCTATAGCCTAGTCTGTTGTCTAGTTTATAGTCAAGTTTATAGTTTAGTCTAATTCCTAGTCTATAGTTTACTTTATAGCCTATCTATAGTCTAGTCTATAACCCAAACTATAGTCTAGTTTATAGTTTAGTCTATAGTAGAGTCTAATTCGTAGTATATAGTTTAGTTTATAGCCTATCTATAGTCTAGTCTATAGCCTAAACTATAGTCAAGTTTATAGTTTAGCCTATTGTCTAGCCTTTAGTCTACTTTATAGCCTAGCCTATAGCTTAGTCTGTAGTCTAGTTTATAGTCTAGTTTATAGTCTAGTCTATAGTCTAGTCTGTAGTTTAGTCTATAGTCTAGTTTACAGTCTAATCTATAGTCTAGCTTATACTCTAGTCTATAGTATATTTTATAGTCTAGTCTATAGCCTAGTATATTATCTAGTTTATACTCTAGTCTATAGTGTAGTCTAATTCGTAGAATATAGTTTAGTTTATAGCCTATCTATAGTCTAGTCTATAACCTAAACTATAGTCAAGTTTATAGTCTAGGCTATAGTCTAGTATATAGCCTAGTCTATAGCTTATTCTGTGGTCTAGTTAATAGTCTAATTTATAGTCTAGTCTACAGTCTAGTTTATAGTTTAGTCTATACTGTAGTTTAGAGTCTAGTGTATAGTCTATTATATAGTCTAGTCTATAGCATATTCTATTGTCTAATTTTTAGTCTAGATTATAGTATACTACTTTATAGTCTAGTGTATAGTCTAGTGTGTAGTCTAGTCTATAGTCTAGTCTGTAACCCAGTCTATAGTCTAGTCTATAGTATAATCTATAGTCTAGTCTATTCTATTATATACTATAGTCTTGTATAGCCTAATGTCTGGATTATCTGATCTGACCTCTCCCTTAATATATTCGCTGTTATGTTGTTATCAATATATATATATATATATATATATATATATATATATATATATATTATAATATTATTTGTACTGAAAAAACGAAAATCAATAAGTGATTTAATATTATTAAGCTGCTTAAAATATATTATAAATTCTCTTTTTCTTTGTTTTATTAAACGTATGTATTTTTCTTATTCTTTTTTTTTTTTTTTTTTTTTTTGTCAACAACATGTTTAGTTGCTATAAAATATGTATGAATATTTCAAATTTAATAACGCAGACATTTTGTTCAAATTATTAGAGTTATTGTCGATTTTTGGTCTTTCATTCATATTATGTATACGTGTGTATGTAGAAGTAAATAAAACCGTAGTTGTTTTCATTTTTTCTTTTTTTAGTTTTCGAAAAGCATGTTGATGCATATCAAATGCATTTAATTAAATAAATGATATTTATCACAAACACACATACACATTCATAATTTCTAACTCATACCATTGAAGAAATGTATATTCTCTTACATAACAGACATGAATATGAAATGTTAAATACAAACAAAATACCATTTAGGCTCAAATTTATATTCACTCACTGACATACGCAACACATAACTCATACATAGACAAAATACACGTTTACGGTTAGATATTAAAACATACACCCACTGAACTTAACCATGTGCTTATATATGCGAGAAAGTGTTTAGGTGTACGTGCCACCCTTATTGTAGTCTCTTCTCTTCGGCTCTTTTACTTCTGTTTCATCAAACTTATAATGGTCTATGAGACCATTTAAAAAAATAACTCACAAGAAATATTTTACTTTCTAAAGCTTGTAATTTATGAAAAATGCGATAAACAATGGCAAAGCACGTGCTTGTACTTGCTGCTATTAAACAAAAAAGACTAACGTTGAAAAAAATTAAAAAATAAATGCAAAAAAGCGTATTTTGTTAAAAGATTAAAATGCAAATAACTTGTAGCAAATGAGTTTGTATTTTGCTTCTGTCACACCCCGGTGCTAAAACTAACATTATGGAAATAACAACACATATATTTATATAAAATAAACAAAATATTATATATGAAGCTATTACTTAATGCAAATATTTAAAGATTAATGGGAAATGTTTGGAAAAAAATCAGGGAAATCAAATTACTAAACCAATTGAAATATAGAAGTTGTCAGCGACTCGAACAAAAACAAAGCATAGAATTAGGCTAGAGTAGAATATGCTATAGACAAGAGGACAGACCAAACTATTTAGTAGACTATAAAGTAAAATATCAGCTAAACTAAAAAGAATAGAATATGCCACATTCTGGACTGTATACTAGACTATAGATCAGCCTATAGAATAGACCACATAGTAAGCTATTGATTAGACTATAGAGCAGACTACAGACTAGACTATAGACTAGACTATAGACTAGACTATAGACTAGACTATAGACTAGACTATAGACTAGACTATAGACTAGACTATAGACTAGACTATAGACTAGACTATAGACTAGACTATAGACTAGACTATAGACTAGACTATAGACTAGACTATAGACTAGACTATAGACTAGACTATAGACTAGACTATAGACTAGACTATAGACTAGACTATAGACTAGACTATAGACTAGACTATAGACTAGACTATAGACTAGACTATAGACTAGACTATAGACTAGACTATAGACTAGACTATAGACTAGACTATAGACTAGACTATAGACTAGACTATAGACTAGACTATAGACTAGACTATAGACTAGACTATAGACTAGACTATAGACTAGACTATAGACTAGACTATAGACTAGACTATAGACTAGACTATAGACTAGACTATAGACTAGACTATAGACTAGACTATAGACTAGACTATAGACTAGACTATAGACTAGACTATAGACTAGACTATAGACTAGACTATAGACTAGACTATAGACTAGACTATAGACTAGACTATAGACTAGACTATAGACTAGACTATAGACTAGACTATAGACTAGACTATAGACTAGACTATAGACTAGACTATAGACTAGACTATAGACTAGACTATAGACTAGACTATAGACTAGACTATAGACTAGACTATAGACTAGACTATAGACTAGACTATAGACTAGACTATAGACTAGACTATAGACTAGACTATAGACTAGACTATAGACTAGACTATAGACTAGACTATAGACTAGACTATAGACTAGACTATAGACTAGACTATAGACTAGACTATAGACTAGACTATAGACTAGACTATAGACTAGACTATAGACTAGACTATAGACTAGACTATAGACTAGACTATAGACTAGACTATAGACTAGACTATAGACTAGACTATAGACTAGACTATAGACTAGACTATAGACTAGACTATAGACTAGACTATAGACTAGACTATAGACTAGACTATAGACTAGACTATAGACTAGACTATAGACTAGACTATAGACTAGACTATAGACTAGACTATAGACTAGACTATAGACTAGACTATAGACTAGACTAAAGTCTCGACTAAAGACTAGACTATATATATTATAGATTACACTATAGAATAGAACTGAATTAGAACTGAACTAAAATTGAGATAGAATATTAAAATAACTACACTAGAACTGAACTAAAACTGATCTGCAACTGAAATGAATCTGATCTACAACTCAACTAGAACTGAACTGGAACAGAACTAAAGATGAACTAGAACTGAACTAGAACTGATCTGGAACTGAACAAGAACTGAACTGAAACTATTTAGTTCAGTTCTATGGTCTAGTATGTAATCTCTATATTCTAGTGTATAGTTTAGTCTACAGTTTAGATTATATACTTTCCCTTAGTCTAGTCTGTAGTATGTAATCCGTTCGATATCATATTTACTTTATTTTAATCTTTGCTCTTTTTTCTTTAAACCTTTTTGCAAAGTAAATAAAAACTTTTCCCTTTTAAAATAATTTAATAACATTTCTCTCTTAATTTTTTTTTTTATTCCTTCACAGTTCATATTTTAGTCTAGTGTTGGATCATTACTTTTTTTTCCTGATTCATTTTAATGGCATTCTTGGTAAGAAATGTTGTGCAAATTTGTGTAGAAATAAGACTGAAGTGTAATAAATATATATTTAATTTTTTCTTACCATTTGGAATGCAATATAATTGTTAAAGGAAAAAAATTTCTTGGCAGTCTACGACAACTCAATTTGTATGGAACATAGAACAAGAACAACAAGCATAAAGAAAAATGTCATTCAAGTAACTGAAATTCCAGCAGACTAGTTAAAGAGCTGAGTTAACAGAAAGTAAAGGAAGTAAAAAACTGTCAATAGAAAAAGCAGAACAAAGGCTAAAGTCTAATTGAATTACTGACAAATATTTGTAGTAAAAGAGGTGAAGGAATTAAAGTAATTTTTATATAAAAATTGTTTACTAAATCAGTTGTGGTTTAAAGAGAGATTGAATTGATGATTTTAAAAACAAAATTCATTTGGAAATTTTTTTTATATTTCGGTAAAATGATTTTGTTACAAGACTAGATATAATTAATTTAGAGATGGTTGATTAAAACCTTATATCTATTACTATTAGTATTACATTAGTGAGAAAAAAAGCTATGTATAAATTTAGTGTTGAGAAGGAAAATGTTTAACAAAAAACCTTCAGTAAAAAAACAAAGAAAAAGTATATATATATATATATATATATATATATATATATATATATATATATACATGCTTTCATATATATACATACATATACATATGTATGGCAAACATACTTATATATAACATTAATAATAGTAATATGAATTTAGGAATCCATTAAATTTTTTATATACTTATTATTATTAGAGGAGCATCATATTTCAGAAGTGTGAGTAATATGTAATACCATGGTAGTTTTAACATCATTTTCAAATTTCGTTCTGACATTTCTTAATATGAGTTTTAGCACATGATCCTCACATAAAGCTATAGACTGAAAGATTGTTTTCATAATAATTATATTATTTGGATAAAGTAGATTCAGAGCTAAATTTATCTTTTTGATAATGTGCGTTATTTGATCGCATTATGTCAAACGCTTATTAAGATATACTCCAAGATGTCATGCAATTTCATTTTCAAACATTATAATATTTATACTCGGAACATAGCAAGACTTTCTTGTTCTCGTGATAAAGATAATCTTCTTCTATCTTGACTATAGAGTATTGCAAGTTATCAATAATATACTGCGCTGAACAGAAAACTGCTGTCTCATCGGCAAAAAAGGCACATTTACAGTTACTGGTTTGGGGAAAATCATATGTATTTATGATACACAGAAGGGGACCTAAAACAGATCCCTGTTTACTCCAGGGACACAAAAAGTTTGTTTCCTTGAGAAGGATTGAACTATCCTTACTAAGTGTCTTGGGAATTTTAATTAATTTGTATATAAGACCATCGTGCCACACCGCATCGAAAGCCTTTTCAACATCTAACAATATCATAGCTGTGGAATATGCTATTTGAAAATTTTGTTTCTCGTGATTAGATATACGCATAATCTGTTGGATTGGGCTATGAGAAGGTCTAAATCCAAATTGTTCATTTGGACTCATATCATTCTCTTCTATAAATTGCCATCATTTCTCCTTAATAATTTTCTCATAAAGTTTACTTATGTTGCTTAACAAACTTATAGATCTGTAGCTACTAAGTAGATTGGGTAGTTTGTTCGGTTTCAAAATTGGTACTTTTCCTATGCAACATACTTTTTCCAAGTATTGAAGTTTCAAACAAGAATTGAATAGTTCACTCAATCATTTCTTATCCCAACCAAACCAAATGATTTGTTCGACTCTAGTTGCTTCAGTAGAGATTTTACAGCACTTTTAGATACGGAAAAACTTTAATTTGGAACCTACGAATATAAGGAACTAAACTCACTGAGTACTTCATTAACTTGTGTTTCTATTGTTTGATTTATAATTTCCTCAGTTATACGATGATTCAAAAGAAAGTGATTGAAAAAAACTGTAGCCTTGTCTTCGTCACTTATTATTTGAATATTATTATCTGATATAACATATTCATTGGAAATTTTCCTATTTAGCATTTTAGAAATATTCCAAAAAGGTTTTGAGTGAACATCCAAATTATAAAGCCTCCTGTTACAACTATTATTTCTGTAGCAAAGAATTTCATACTATACGAGCTTGTCGTACCGTTTGTATAACAGAAGATTTACTTGCAATGTAAGGTATTCTTAACTTCTGTTTTTAGAGTGCTCACATCTATTGCTTCCTTAATAACATCGCAGAAATTAGTAGCAATACAATCGATATCTTCAGTGCATTCTATGCTATTGGCACCTATCGGTTGTGAAAAAGAATAATTAAAATAGGACTTTTATCTTCTCCAATTTGTTCTTCTATAGTTGTATTTAAATAAGTTATACATAGAAGCAGTGTTGGAAAAAACTGAAAAGAGTACTGACAGATGATCAGAACCAAGATTATTTGATACTCTTGGATAGTCTGTTAAATGGGGTACATTTGTCGAAATAAGATCTAATACAGAAGGCCTTGATCTAGTTGCGGATGGTATGAAAGTTGGGCTAATTGGAGCTCGAATTGTGACTGGGAACGATATTGTAAGTTCTGATAAAATATTTCCTCTTGCACATCCCCAGTCTCTATGCTTACAATTTAGATCTCCACATATAAAAAGATTACCACCCATTTTTAAAATTTTTCGAAGATCAGACTTAAAATCTGTTCGAGATTCTCCAGTTGAGCGAACGCCTGCAAAGTATGCACATGTCACTTTTATTTTCACCGATTCACTGACGGTCAACTCGACTATTATATTTTCAATTAATTTCACTTACCCGAAAACGATCATCTTTGGTTTTGGCGATCTAGTCGAAAACAATTATATAACGGATGGTACAAACTTAATTTTCCCTCTAACCACATTTCTGTAACTATACAAATATCTATATTTTTACTCATTAGATAATTCAAAAAAATCAATAATTTTTCCTCGGATGCTCTTCGCATTCCATAACAAAAAATTAACATTGTTACTGCTCATAATTATTTATAAATATTAGTATATAAATAAATGTTTCTCAGTTTCACAGACTTTTAATTTAGAAATAAGATTAATAGTGAATTGAGTGATTTCATTTTCGGTAAAGCGATCATTATTACTTTTTTTTTTAGTTGAGAACTATAAGAGGCGTTGTTTACGAAAGATCCGCAATAATTACTGTTAATAATTCTGATACGCTTTGAACTTTGATCAGATTTATTAGTAATTTTATTGGAATATGTAAAAGTATTATTACGATAATTGAGTAATATGCTTGCTTATTGAATTTAGATGATTTTATTTATTTTTAGTTTTTATTGTTACTTTATTCTTAACTTCAAGGTATGCTACTCTGTTAGGGCACGAGCTTTATGGTAGTTTTATGCTCACCATTGCAATTTGCACATTCAAATATGTTTCCAGATTCATAATTGTCAGTTTTATACTTTCCAGCAGAAAGAGCACATTTAGTGCGTACAGAGCACCATATTCAAACATTTGGCAGTTTCGGCATTGAACAATTTTATTTTTTATTCCTCTTTGATGATCCCATCGTATAATCAAATAAACAGTTATGATTTCTCTTAAGATCGTTAAGTTTAAGAGATCTATTTTTAAAACTTACAACGTATATCGTATCAACAAAACCATCGCGTGTTTTAGTTATCTCTTTGACTTCGCAACAAATTAATCATCTTGAATTTAATTCAGATTTTATTTGGGTTGGTTTTTTGTGATCTAAACCAAAGAGAATTACTTTAAACATGCGGTCAGATTTTTTGTCATGAGTAAAAAATTGATATTGTTTCTCCTACAAAATCGTTTGTACGGCACTACACAGTGTTGGTGTCTCACAAAATATTTTAACTTCAATGGAGACTTTTTTTAATAAGCTTCCATAACCCTTACCAGATAAAAGGGAGTGAATATATTCCCCCTTTATCGGGAGAATGTGTTCCTTTTATATATATTATATATAAAACTATAAACTAAACCTTAGAATAGATTATTGAATATACTACAAAAGTAACTATACATTACACTATAAACTAGAACATAATATGGACTACAGATTACTCTATAGCCAAGACTAAAGAATAGACTCTAGTCAAGATTATAGAATAGACTATAGTCAAGAGTATAGACCACTCTATAGTCAAGGCAATATAATTAACTATAGTGAAGACTATAAAATACACTACAGTCAAGACCATATACTAGAATATAGTAAATACCATAACTAGACCATAGTTAAGACTAAACTATAGTTAAGGCTATGGTCATAACTCTAGTCAAGGCTATAGCCTAAGAAATAGCCAAGACTATAGACGAGACCAGACTGTAAGCAAGACTATAAACCTCTTCAGACTTAACGTCATCATCAATAGCATATAACAGTTTTTCCGTGTAGAACCCGGATCATATAGCGTCACTCTCTTCCTTCCCTTTGGTGGCATCCATCACAGTTAAATCAAATATGATCTTAAAGGTGAAAGATTTAAATTAAGCTTTTATGTAATATATATGAAAACTTATTTCGAAAAAAAAATACAACTGTTCATTAACAAAGCCAGAAACAGACTGATTATTTAAAAATAAAATTCGAATAACTTCAAGAGAGCCGCTTAAATTATTATTTTCTTATTTGTCATAGCTTAGCTATGTAGAGAATTATAAATATCTGTTGTTACTTGATGTATTTTATTAAGGAAATATGTTCTATATTCTCGGCTAATGTTAATTTTAATCCAATTTGGCTTCTTCTCTTCCTGTTTATTGTAAATTTTAGTTAAAAATGCTTTTTTATTATTTGCTTTGATATTTGAAAATTTTTATCTCCCTGCTATGTCCTGCTGTGCTATCATTTCAGTGGTATTTTTTATGTATTTATTTCAATTTTGTTTCCTATTTCCTGTTGTATTTTATTTTTTTTGTTTTTTTTGCCAAGAAACCGCAAAAAAGATTAAAGTCTTTTAATGAAAACAGTTTGAATTTTTCATGTTTTTTTTTTTTGTCAAATAGTATGTTTTCCAAAGAAAAATGACTAAGTTGAAGAGGGATTTTTAGGAAAACTTTATTCAAGTTTTTTCTAATTTCATATTTAATTTGAATGTTTTAAAAACTGTGTAAACTAAAGGTTCATGAATATACATATGACCTATCTACATATATTGTAAAAATCAATAAACCAAATAACTATGCTAAATGTTGAATTATAGAGGTTAAACAAATATTTATGAATGTGTGTCAGCATGTTATAATTTACGGGAATAGTAACTAGAAACAAAATAATATTTTAATAAATAATTTATATATATGTATATCATAAACCATACTACATACTATAATACAGAACACACTATAGAATATATTATATATAAAACTATAAACTAAACCTTAGAATAGATTATTGAATATACTGCAAACCAGAATGTAGATTATATTATAAACTAGACCATAATATGCTCTACAAATTGAACTATAGCCAAAACTAAAGAACAGACTCTAGTCAAGATTATAGAATATAATATAGTCAAAAATGTAAACCATACTATAATCAAGACAGTAGAATCAACTATAGTGAAGACTATAGGACACCCCATAGTCACGACTAGACTATAGAAGAGACCATAAACAAGACTATAGCTAAAACTAAATTATAGTCAAGGCTATATATGCGGCTCTAATCAAAACTATTGCCTAACAAAAAATAGAGCAGACTATAGACAAGACTATAGACCAGACTATAGTCAATACTATAGACCAGACCATATTCAAGGCTATAGACCAGACAATAGTTAAGACTATAGACCAGACAATAGTCAAGACTATAGACCAGACTATAGTCAAGACTATAGACCAGACTACAGTCAAGCCTATAGACCAGACTACAGTCAAGATTATAGAGTATACTATGGCCAGTATTATAGAGTAGACTATAGACAAGATTATAGAGTATAGAATAGTTAAGACCATAGAGTAGACTATAGATAAGACTAAAGAGTAGACTATAATCAAGACTATAGACCAGACTATAGAGTCAAGACTATAGATCAGACTATAGTCAAGACTATAGATCAGACAATAATCAAGACTATAGATCAGACTATAGTCAAGACTATAGACCAGACTATAGTCAAGACTATAGACCAGACTATAGTCAAGACTATAGACCAGACTATAGTCAAGACTATAGACCAGACTATAGTCAAGACTATAGACCAGACTATAGTCAGGACTATAGACCAGACTACAGACCAGACTATAGACAAGACTATAGACCAGACTATAGTCAAGACTCTAGTCAAGACTATAGTCAAGACTATAGACCAGACTATAGTCAAGACTATAGACCAGACTATAGTCAAGACTATAGACCAGACTATAGTCAGGACTATAGACCAGACTATAGTCAAGACTATATACCAGACTATAGTCAAGACTATAGACCAGACTATAGTCAAGACTATAGACCAGACTATAGTCAAGACTATAGACCAGACTATAGTCAAGACTATAGACCAGACTATAGTCAAGACTATAGACCAGACTATAGTCAAGACTATAGACCAGACTATAGTCAAGACTATAGACCAGACTATAGTCAAGACTATAGACCAGACTATAGTCAAGACTATAGGCCAGACTATAGTCAAGACTATAGACCAGACTATAGTCAAGACTATAGACCAGACTATAGTCAAGATTATAGACCAGACTATAGTCCAGACTATAGACCAGACTATGGTCAAGCCTATAGACCAAACTACAGTCAAGATTATAAAGTATACTATATATAGTCAATACTATAGAGTAGACTATAGACAAGATTATAGGCTATACAATAGTTAAGACCATAGAGTCGACTATAGACAAGACTATAGAGTAGACTATAGTCAAGCCTGTAGACCACACTATAGTCAAGACTATAGACCAGATTATAGTCAAGACTATAGACCAGACTATAGTCAAGACTATAGACCAGACTATAGTCAAGACTATAGACCAGACTATAGTCAAGACTATAGACCAGACTATAGTCAAGACTATAGACCAGACTATAGTCAAGACTATAGACCGGACTATAATCAAGACTATAGACCAGACTATAGTCAAGACTATAGACCAGACTACAGTCAAGACTATAGAACAGACTATAGTCAAGACTATAGACCAGGCTATAGTCAAGACTATAGACCAGACTATAGTCAAGACTATAGACCAGACTATAGTCAAGACTATAGACCAGACTATAGTCAAGACTATAGACCAGACTATAGTCAAGACTATAGACCAGACTATAGTCAAGACTATAGACCAGACTATAGTCAAGACTATAGACCAGACTATAGTCAAGACTATAGACCAGACTATAGTCAAGACTATAGACCAGACTATAGTCAAGACTATAGACCAGACTATAGTCAAGACTATAGACCAGACTATAGTCAAGACTATAGACCAGACTATAGTCAAGACTATAGACCAGACTATAGTCAAGACTATAGACCAGACTATAGTCAAGACTATAGACCAGACTATAGTCAAGACTATAGACCAGACTATAGTCAAGACTATAGACCAGACTATAGTCAAGACTATAGACCAGACTATAGTCAAGACTATAGACCAGACTATAGTCAAGACTATAGACCAGACTATAGTCAAGACTATAGACCAGACTATAGTCAAGACTATAGACCAGACTATAGTCAAGACTATAGACCAGACTATAGTCAAGACTATAGACCAGACTATAGTCAAGACTATAGACCAGACTATAGTCAAGACTATAGACCAGACTATAGTCAAGACTATAGACCAGACTATAGTCAAGACTATAGACCAGACTATAGTCAAGACTATAGACCAGACTATAGTCAAGACTATAGACCAGACTATAGTCAAGAATATAGACCAGACTATAGTCAAGACTATAGACCAGACTATAGTCAAGACTATAGACCAGACTATAGTCGAGCCTATAGACCAGACTACAGTCAAGCGTATAAACCAGACTACATTCAAGCCTATATACCAGACTACGTTCAAGCCTATAGACCAGACTACATTCAAGATTATAGAGTATACTGTAGTCAATACTATAGACTATACAATAGTTAAGACTATAGAAAAGACTATAGAAAAGACTATAGTCAAGACTATAGACCAGACTATAGTCAAGATTATACTCTATACTATAGTCAATACTATAGACTAAACTTAAGACATGATTATAGACTAGTTAGTTAAGACTATAAATTAGACTATAGACAAGGCTATAGAGTATACTATAGTCATGACTATAGACCAGACTATAGTCAAGATTATAGACCAGACTATAGTCAAGATTATAGACCAGGCTACAGTCAAGACTATAGGCCAGACTATAGTCAAGACTAAAGATCATACTATAGTCAAGACTATAGATCAGACTATAGTCAAGACTATAGTCAAAACAATAGATCAGACTATAGTCAAGTTCACTTATTGTTCTGCTTTAACTAGACTATAGTCCAGACTATAGACTTGTCAATAGTCTGGACTATAAACTACACTATAGTCTTCAAACTTTTGCTTTATCTATTACTACTCCAAGCCACAAATAACTTTTTTATTACTTAAATGAATCCTTTAATACAAACTTCCCTTTACACCGTTTTAACATTCCACAATTTTCAACATTAATTTATCACACACCCTCATCTCACTTTATTACCTTCAATGCTTTCACGTCATGTATGACTAGTTTTTTTCAGTTGTTTAATAGAAATATTACTCATACTTTTAGTGTGACATTAGATAGAAAGAAAAAATAGTGTAGAACAAAAATTCCAACAAAGAAAAATGTTCTTATAATTTGCCATCTTTTAGATTTTTAGCATATTTTTTTCATATTTTAAAATATGAATATTTTATATAAATGGATTTGTTTTTGCACTCATACGTTTAGCAGGGTGTTGTTAGCTCTTAGTAAATAAATTTTTACTTAAAAATTCTCTCTGCTTATCCTCTATTGTGTTGTGAGTTCGATAGTAAGCAGTCATACGGAAAACATTTTAAAGTATGTGTCATAAATATTCATTAATCTGTTTGTAAAATGAATTAGTAAGGGGAACAAGGGTTAAGGTTTGCTGTTGTAATAAAAGAAATAAAATTATATACATAATGAATTTGAATTCTATATTATTAAAAAACAAATTGAAAAATACTTCAGAAAGGTATTTTCTCAGTCTAGACTTCTTTACACGACAAATTAGTAATGAAAACCTGTCAAAACTTCTTATCTAAAATTATTATATTTAAACGTTTCTTGAAATATATGCCTCTACTCTAGTCTAACAGCTGCAGTTGTACTTTTAGGAGAGGGAGAGGTAAAGAAAATTATGTATTATGCAAATTATTTTTACTTTTTTTTTTTTTTTTGCTATATGTCTTAGCATTAAAATCTTTAGACCATTCATTCTGTTAACACAATATTTGACAAATGGAACAAGAACAACTTCCTCTACTCACTAGCTAAATAAAAAAACAAAAAAGAAGATAACAAATATATTTAAACGCAAATGAGCACAAGTGTTTTCGGCTTATCGCTAACAAATGACACTTAAACGTTAAAGACAGCGAGCAAGAATAAAACAACATTGTGTGTATGTTCATTTTAACGTCTATAATTATTACAATTTTCCACTTTTCATTATTTGTTTTATTGTCATTTTTCTTCAAACAATTTATTTTCCTAAGGTATAAAAGCAGACATTTGTTGAAAAATATTTTGAGACTAAGGAAAAGTTGTTTGTATTTGGTATTAAACTATTTTAAACTGATGATTGATTACAATTGCAAATGAGTTTGAAAGGAGCATGCTAGAAGAGAAGGAAGGAAGGGGCAGGATAAACAGAAATGTAAAATATTAAAGGAAAAAGTTCGTTGTGGAGAGAAGTTGAAGAAGATATTTTGAAGCACATTAAAAATTATAGTATTTAGTAATTAAACATTAAAATAAAATTGAATAAATTTTTTCTAAGATTCCAGAGAAATTTTTATAGCTTAGTCCATAGTCTGGTCGAAGTTTTTTTGCAGACAAAGTATTCTTCAATTCATCGAAGATTTTTTGCAGACAAAGTATTCTTCAATTCATTATACAGTCTAATTTGAAACCAATCCAGTATTATAGTTTATAGTGTACTCCAAACTCTACTCCATTTTGTAGTCTATAGCCAGTTCTAGTTTAGTTCTAGTTCAATTCTAGTTCCAGTTCAGTTCTAGTTTATCTCCAGTTTATTTCTAATTTAGTTCTAGTTCAGCTGTACTTCAGTTCTAGTTCAGTTCCAGTTCAGTTTTAGTTTAGCCCTAGTTCAGTTCCAAGTTAGTTCTAGTATAGTTCTAGTTCTATTCTAGTTCGGCTGTAGTTCAGCTCTACTTCAGTTCTAGCTAAGCTCTAATTTGGTTCTAAATTAGTTTTTTTCGGCTTAAATTTAGTTCTAGTTTAGTTCTAGTTCAGTTCTACTTCAGTTCTACTTTATTTCTAAATCAGTTCTAGTTCAGTTCTAGTTCAGTTCTAGTTCAGCTCTACTTCAGTTTTAGTTCAGTTCCAATTGAGTTCTAGTTGAGTTCTAGTTTGGTTCTAAATGAGTTCTAGCTCAGTTCTAGTTCAGTTGTAGTTCAGCTCTACTTCAGTTCCAGTTAAGTTCTAATTCAGTTCTAGTGCGGTTTAAAATTAGCTCTAGCTCAGTTCTAGTTCAGCTTTAGTTTAGCTCTACTTCAGTTCTAGCTTAGTTCTAGTTCGGTTCTAAATTGGCTTTTGTTCAGTTCTAGTTTAGTTCTAGTTTATTTTTGCTTCAATCCTAGTTCTGCATTGACTAAAGTCTAGTCTACAGTCTTCACTACAGTCAAGTCCATTGTCTTGACAATAGTCTTGTCTATAGTCG
Organism: Protocalliphora azurea; assembly: GCA_932274085.1. Classification (NCBI taxonomy): domain Eukaryota; kingdom Metazoa; phylum Arthropoda; class Insecta; order Diptera; family Calliphoridae; genus Protocalliphora; species Protocalliphora azurea. The sequence continues at coordinate 5,551,604 of OW026523.1, forward strand.
TGACTATAGTCTTGACTATAATGTTAATCATAGCATAGTCTACCGTGTTGACTTTAGTTTAGCCTATTGTTCTGACCGTTATTTTGTCTATGGTCTGTAGTCTCGATTATAGTCTAGTCCTTACTCCAGACTATAGTATTAACTATACTCTAGTCTATAGTGTAATCTATAGTTTTGTCTGTATTCTTGACTATAATCCAGTCTATTATCTTGATTATAGTCTTGTCTACAGACTTGACTATAGTTTTGTCTATAGACTTGAATATAGTTTTTCTTGAGGGTAACTTAGCCTCTAATTTTGACTATAGTTTTATCTATAGTTTTGTGTATAGTCTAGTCTATAGTTTTGTATATAGTCGAGTCTATAGTCTAGCCTAGTCTATAATTTTGACTATGTTCTAGTCTATAGGCTTGACTACAGTCTAGTTTATAGTCTTGACTGTAGTTTAGTTTATGCACTTGACTATATTCTAGTCAATAGTGTGGTCTTTGCTAGTATTTAGCTTGTTTTTTTTTATTCTATAATCTTGACCATAGTCTACGTATAGTTTATAGTCTTGACTGTAATCTATAATTTGCCTATAGCGTACTATATGATCTGAACTATAGTCTAATATAGTCAATATTCTAGTCTGTGGTCTATTCAGTGGCCTAGGCTTTAATCTAATGTATAGTCTTGTCCGTAGTGTAGTCTATAGTCTAATTTTTGTATTTGGTGTAGTCCTTACTCTACTCTATAGTCTGTTACTTTATCTCTTCTCTATTCAAATCTAAAGTCTTATCAATTGTGCTTTAAACAATGTAGCTTCATTTACTGGCAAATTATAAATTCTTGCTAACAACAAATTATCCTGGATTTAATTGAAAGTCATGCAATTCGTCAAGTTTTTACTACAATCAGCCTAAAAGCATGCAATGAAAGTATAAAATAATTATATTTACGAGCTATTTATTTCTTGCTTTAGCGGGAAATAATTGTTAGAACTACAAAAATGAAAAAAGTGTAAAAGAAATTCTTAAGAAAACTTTAGTTAAAATTTATTGTGTTAAACAATAAAAACCAGAAGTCATATTTAATAACATTAGCTAAGTAATTTATCAAAGTCAATTAAATGTAGAGAAAAACATTTTTTTAAGGAAAATATGAGAAGAAAAAAAATAATAAAAAATAATTTCAGAAAACAGAACTAGTAGTTAGAAAAACAAAAGGAAATTTAAATAATGCAGCCTTAAAATATGTAGTGGTTTTTGAAAATGTATGATAGAATGTTTAAAATGGGAAGTTTCTTTATGCATTATTTAATAACAAATTGACTCTTATCAGCTGCAGAAAAAGTTTATATTTAAATTGATTTATTTTTAATTTTGAAATTAATTTTTAAACTTTTTTTATATCTATTAAAATAGTTATAAATTTGAAGCTTAAATTTTGTGTTGATAAATAAAGGTTTTTTGAAAATTTATTTGCATATTGTTTTTTTACAATATATTTACAAATTATTTAGTTTGTTATAGAAGAAACTGGGATACTGTGGCGCATGGTGCAATAAAAAATTTTTATTTTATTTTATTTTTTTTTTTTTCAGAAAAGACTACTGCTATTTGCCATTATTATACTACGTTTCTAACTTAATCGTTTTAAATCGTTGAATACAAAATTGAATACTTCATTTTGCACATATTTTAACTGCAAAAAATTGTGTCCCAAAAACATAATGATTTTTCAGACCTTTACTTGACGTAAAAATTATGAAATTGGGCCTTTTGCACATTGAGGCAAAAAATGGTGTTTTGCGACATTAACTTACCTTAAAGCCTTAACTTTAAGTTTTATGGTATCATCGAGAAGAAAAAGGTTTCAGCTTCTAAATAATTTACTAGACCAAACATTATTAATATAAACGTTTTGATCAAATGTAATTTTAGAGTTTTTAGATATCTTGATAAAATTAAACACATAAGTTCCTTTTCAAGGAGGAGTAAAGTAAATTTTGTAAAAAAAGCGATAAAAATGTTTTCCCGATATATGTTTTTACTATTTCTATTAAAGTAATATTTACGATACTTAATTTTATGACTATCGGTCCAAATTAGCGTCTACATAGGGCTCCCCATTGAAAATCGTTGTTGGAAAATCATACATGCACATATTTTGCGAATATCGGGATCAAATTTGGCTGTAAATTATATCAACTCGTTGTACTATAGAAAAATCTTGTGCAACTTTTATAAGCAACTTTTAAAAGTGTTAATTATAAAAATTAAAATGCTCATTTACACGATATTAGTGCTTTAGTTGTTTTTTAACATTACCAAATAGTATAAAATTAAAATCCAATTTCGAACAATTAACTTTGGAAATAATTTTGTACAGAAATATTTGTGTATATAAAAGACTAGCGTTACTGAGTGATTGACTGACTAACTGACTGACTGAGTGACTGACTTACTAATTCATCATCGCACAGCCCGAAAGCCAGAATTTACGGGGTTTTTAGAAATTCGTATATTTAGGGGTAAGAGAACATTTATATTCGGTAACCTTATATCTGCTAAACTAATAGAGATACAAAAAAAGTTTAATAGTTGTCGTAAAAAAGTGTCTAGTACTTTTTTCTTAATTTTGCTCTTTTAAGGGAAAAAGGGGTAGAAACTTTATTTTGGTACTTTTTTGTCATCCTATATATCTTTTAATCCAGTAAACGCATAGATAAAATTTATATTCGTATTCGTAACTTATCAAAACATGACAAATATAACTTTGGTATTTTTTGGAAATTTGAACGTGGAAGGGATAAAAATCACATCTACTTTTGGTTGTTTTTTCACAAAACATTTTTTATTTTGATTTATTGACATACACATATAGATATTTTATTATGGTGCTCCACTATAATTTTGAAAATCATTGGAATACAATATCGGCTACATGCATGGGGCAAAAAACAAAAAAAAAGAGGGAAAATGGGAAAATGGGGAAATTACGTTTAATTCAAACTCTCTGACACAATTTTGTTAAAATTTTAAGGATTCATTGATTCATTTAATTTTACAAAATAAGCTAATGAGACGTTATTTGGAATTCGGTTGGCAAGACGTATATAGAATCAAATTCGGGTAAATAGTTTGGTACTATTTTTAAAACATACTTTTTCTTAAGTAATTGAAGGCAGATTTTTAAAGTTTGTGTTATATTTGTGACATGCAAATTTAAACATATTGAGTAACCTAAAAATTAAAGTATAAGGGATCTGTTGTACAGCGTAAAATGGAGCCTGGTACTTTTTTGCTTATAATGGTACTTTTTGAATTTTTTATAATATTAGGGATAAATGATCCTAAGCGAATGACATACTATATGATGGATAATTACCCTTCCAACTCAGTTGATTATATATAATTATATATTTATGTATAGGATGTATAATATATATTTTATATATGAAAATTGAGGGTGTATGGCGATATAGAACCATACATTTTTATATATATTTTAGCACCTATTGTGAATTATAATAAATATTTTTGTTTTTTATTTATTTTTATTACATTTATATATATATATATATTCTATACATATTATCATAATCTATTCGACTTTGAATTTATAGGAGATCCAACAAGAAAATTTCAGTATTTGAAAAGGATTTCAAGTAAAGCTTCCCCAACCATTAGGTAATGAGGAGCAACAACAAAATCCCCCCTTCTTGTCTAATGAACGTACATTCATTAAAAAATTAGTATCAAAAATATAATATCTGTGTCAAGAAGAATATTAACGATATTTATATACTTAACTCCTTTTTATTGTTGTTAGCAATCAAATCGATTTATAAATTGCAAAGAAAAACTGCTTCATGTTTAAAATTTTTAATGAAATCTTTACATTTTGCTTGATTTTTTTTTTAAGTTTTTAATTTAATTTTAATTAATTTTATTTTAATTTTAATTTAATTTCAAATTTACTGCAAATTCAAAAAGTACAAAATTATTCAATATTTCAAAATATTATACAAATTATGTTGTTAAAGTTAAACAAGTTTTCAATCGTAAATTGCCTTATTGTTTCTGTTTGGCAGTACCAAAGCAGAGTTTGTGGACTATAATTAGACACCAGCAATATGGAATACGTATTTTCTGTACCGCTACACACTTCATCAGCATTCATGGTGTCTTATCCATTTTGGTTTCGTTGAAACCTAAACATGGCGCCCGCTTTACATTGGGTGCAATTTTGAGGGACTCAATTATAGATAAAGTTCCAACCCCGATATTGGACGATGGTTTTTGGGACAACTTATTACAGATGTAAATGTAATATTTTTAATTGAAATATTATTATTTTTTTAAACAGCACTTCTTTCTTTGCAATCTATTTTACAATTTAAAATAATAAGCAAATCATATAATAGGTAAAACTTAGCATAAGACATTGAACCTCTATAAACTATACATTCTTTTTGCTTTTGTTGTCTAGTTGTTCACGTTTGATTGGTATTTTTTTTTTTTTCATGTTCGCCTTCTGTCAAGATAGAATCCTAAGTATTTGACATTATTGCTTATTGGAATTGGATATCCATTTACAAATAAAGGTGGGCAATCATTTTCACTTAAAGAAAATGTAACTTGTACTGATTTTTGAGCATTGACTTTAATATTCCACTTTAACAAACGTTCTTGAATTAGATTTAATTCTTCCTGAACCATTTTAGAGATTTTAGTGATTCACAAGATGGGAGTATAGCGGTATCATCAGCATAAGTGGCAATAGTTAATTCATTTTCTGTGCGCATGTAAAAATTGTATAAATAACTGGTCCTAAACCTCAGCCCTAGGGGATATCAAAATTTATATTTACATATATTTACAAAAAAACGTCTTAGGTGTAAGTAGGACTTAAGCAGCAAATAGTATAGCGCCGGTATTAGAGTGTTTAATTTGTACAGCAGTCCATCATGGCATGCTTTATCAAATGCTTGCTGTATATCCAAAAAAAACAGTGTAACAAAATAGTTTTTGTTTTAAAGCATTAGAGATAACTTCAACGATTCGGTGGCATTACTCCGGTGTGTCATGTTTATGTCTAAAACCAAAATGGTGTTGTAGAATTATATATATATTTTTTCTAAAATTGGTAGTGCTCTTTTTTAGAAAAGGTCTTTCAAACATTTTTGAAAGCATAGGCAACAGACTTTTATTTAAGTTGTAAGAGCGTCAAAAGTTTCTTCTAGGTGGTTTTTAAATAAATTTGTTTTGCTTTTATTACATCTATACCAAACCCCATTTGTATCTTTTAGTGGTAGATTTCTTTTAGCTGGATACCTTGTAGCATTCCAAAGGCTATGTTCATCATTCTTTGTAACATCTAATTTATTTGAGAAGTTCTTTACTCCTTTAAATGATTCGTAAGGAGTTTAGTTATTCTATTCAAATTTGCTTTATATAAAGGGTTTCTTATTCTATGAACTATTCTTCTCAGGTACCTTTTGTATGCTAAAAGTTCTCTTAGTTCTGTAGATATTCTAACATGCTGCTGTGGTGGTGCTAGGAATGCTGCATCATGAATTGAGCAATTAAATGACTCAATTGCATCTTCTAATTCACATCCTATTGTAATATTATATGAAAATCCATTCATATATTAAATCATATATGATGTTCTACAGTACTCTGTAGATGCAAAATAAATGAATATCAACTTGATATAGTCGAAGAATTCCTTGATCTGGTTGTGTTGCTTGATTATAAACTATCTAAGTTCTAGGTTTCCTCAAGCGCTGGGGAAGAGAATTTAATAATCCTTACGTTTCCAAACAATTATTCATATTTCTTGTAAGACCAATCCTGGAATATGCTTCCGAGGCCTGGGATCCTCAATACAAAGTTAATATAAAGAAAATTGAATCGGTCCAGAAACAATTTCTCTTATTTTGTCTTCGTAATATTTCATGGAACCCTAATATTAATTTACCATCATATGAAAGTCGATTACAGCTTATTGATCTCCCTACTCTTGAAAGTAGAAGAAAATATATGAATATTTCATTTGCAATTAATGTAGTAAACGGTTCAATTAATTCTGAGTTCCTCCTTCGTAAGATCGAAGTCGTAATCCCAAATCGTCCTTTAAAAATAAAATATTTTCGAACCAATTATGCCTACTTAGATCCCATGAGACGTATATGCAATCAATTCAACAGTTTTTATCCATATATTGATTTCTCATTAAATCCAATCTACATTAAGGGGAGCATTTTTAACTTTGTTAAATAATACGTTTTTGTTATTGAATGATTATGAAAAATATTATAAATAGCTTTAAGAATAATATATATGATAGCCTGTAAGAAATTGTAATTTCATTGGCTAGTAAATAAATATATATGATAAAAAATTATCATATCATTTATGGAGCTATAAATGACAAAAGAGGTCATATTTTCATGAATTTATATATCGCAAACATTTCCATATATATACCCATATATGCCTATATATTTTCATATATAGAACACATATAAAGATATATGACCGTTTTTGCCTAGGAAGTTAAACAAATTATGTATGGATCATATATTTATGTATATATAATATATCACCATATTTTCCCATATATAAATTTAAATAATTATCAGCTCCATTGTGAATTACAATTAAAATAAGTTTTCTTTTCCATTTTTTTAAATTTCATTCAAAATATAAAAAACAACTCATTAAATAGAAAAAAAAATTTTAATAGGTTTATAATATATGCTTTAATGTAAATATATACATAACATCACCTTCACCGCTCTTCCGCATACTTTCGGTCCGTGCCTAGTTGAATTCCAAACCAAGTTTCTGTACTGTTTTCCTAAACTAACTGCACCACATATAAACACAATTGTGATGTAACTTTTGTTTGGAGTGGTTTCACTTAGGATCTGTTCTGGACGAAGTAGGTGAATTTCTTTCAGTTGACCTCCGCACAGAAGCCCCAGACTGAAAATTGTTAAAATTTTAATCCTTCCCAAATGTCGTCTAATAAATGAAAGCTTCTTTTATCTTTATACAAAACAAAACTATAAAACATAAGAAATTGAAACATTTTTGGTTATTGAACTGCTGACTTTCCTCCTCTGGATTTAAAAAATTTATGTCTAATATAAAAATACTAATAAAAATTTATAGGATATTTTGCAATACTTATCATCATTTAGCATGAACAATTAAGAACTTTTGTTTTAATTAAGTTTTAACCGATTTATATATATAAATGTGTGCACATATTTTTATTAGAACCTTCAGAAAATATGAGGCTAAGAGCTATCATACGGGTACAAAACTTATCATTTAACAAAAGTTCTGTACACAATGATTGAAAGAATGACATGTGACATATAATATAATTAAATCTGATACCAATATCTAACAAACACAAAGGTCTAAACATTTGATTAACAAGAATGATTGATCGGGTATACACTTTTGGGCCAATTTGTATTATCGTGTAAAGAGGAACATTAATTATCATAATGTTACCTAACATAAATTTTCTTTTAATATTAACTGGAAACGGTACATGTATATTGTACACTGCTCAAAAATTCACTTTTTCTGCCATAAATTCAAAATTTTATTTAATATTTTCTCCAACTTGTTTGTGAAAACCAAGATATTTTTTCTCAGGTTTATCAAAATTTAACTAAAAGAAAATTAATGATTGCAAGATTTTGCCGAAAAATGCTGGCGATATTTAAATTGCTACGAGCACTTTCATATTTTTACATTCATGCAAGTTCATGCCCAAACATAACTTTTTGTCTTTCAAAGCTATAGATTACCTTGATAAATAACCATGTGACCACAAAATTCAAAAAAAGAACGGAAATATACGACTTACATAAGAATGGACTACAGATAGTACGAATGATGCTTGGGGGAGTAGATCGGACAGCAGGGTATCTAGAGCATTATTGCCTAGTCTTAAACAAGCAGATTCGAAGCATCTTCTGGGCATGAGTCGTGTGAATCTAAGGATCATTGCATGGCATGAGACAATGGAGCATATACTCTGTCACTGTGTAGGGCTTCAGCGAAGTAGACAGAGGTGGTTTGGGAGTCATATTCTGCACGAACTAGAGGAGGTTGCGGGTGAAGAACTCGGCAACCTTATAGGGTTCATAATGGGAATAAATTAGCTTAGAGGTAGTCAGGGTTGATTTGATGGGTCTTATGTTCCACACCTTTCTTATTTTTTTTTTTTTATATTTAGCTAACTTTCTTTACAATCTTTTAAATTTTTTGCTATATTCTACTAGAATTTTTCTCTTTCTTCATTTATCAGCTTTCCCTATTATCTATAAAGGGAACACAATGAACCGAATGGTCTGTTGGTGAAGGCGTGAAGACGCCGCCCTTTTTAACCTAATCTAGCCTAACACACAACTTATATAAAATTTAAAATAAAGATCTTAAAATACATTTCCTAGTGACCATAATCTAAGAGAAACATATTATAATTTGAACATATAATCCCAGCGAAAAATAGAAATAATTATAAGTAATAATTATTATGATTCCATTTTGTCATATTGTATCCGATATTATGTTTTTTCATATTATGATTCTGGTTTTATATTATTATTCCATTCTATCAGACTATGATTTGATATTATTATATTATTATTCTGTCTTATTATATTCTTATACCACATTGTCATATTGTGATTCCATTTCATCATATTATTATCCCATATTATCATACATAGTTATCCAATTTTTTCATATATTAAAACAAAACATCACGCCTAATAAAGCCTACTTTAAGACTTATTAGTAGATAATTTATGGCGTAATTTTAATAAAGAAATTTTAATGTATTTTCAAGTAAATTAAAATTAATTTGTTAAAGACTTTTAAAAGTATTTTTAAAATTATTTTTTTAATTTAAAAGGATGCTCTTGCATTTATAAATATATTGGTATTTCAAAAATATACCATAATGCTTTTAATGAGTTTCTTCTCTTGTTTTTTATTTTAAAATATAAATGCATTTAATGTTAAATAAATCCTCATATTATATTACATGAAAAAACACACACACAATTTCCGTTTCATTTATATGGTACATAAATAAAAAAAGTTAATTTTTTTCGCCTGAAACAAAAGCAATTAATGTTTTTAATGTTTTTTTTATAATGGCAATTACATGCTAAAGTTACCTCACTTTCTCACTAAGTACACTATCTCTTTTTTTTCCTTATCACTTATAACAACGGAAAAAACTGCTGTTAAAATTAATAGAGCATAAAAACAGTAAAATTACATTTTATCTAATAGATTTGTTTTTAAAACGTAATAAAGTAATTAAAAGAAAGTAATAAAAAACGATTTAGAAATCAAAGAATACAAAGAATGGAAAGAAGGTATCTTTTGTATAACAACTATAAAATGTATCTTATCTGTGTGAATTCAACACACTTGTAAGAGAGAAAAACCATACAAAATAAACAAAATTTTACTTCAAAATTTAAGGAAAATTACACTCGCGACACATTTTTTTCACCAGCAGACAATATTTTTATTACTTTTTCAAGCACATTTATTGCACTTTAACTCCCGTATCATGAATATTTTCCACAAACCGAAAAATATTTTTTTTTAATTTTTCATATTCCTTTTTTGTATGTTGAAATTCAAATTGGACAAAGAAAGTTAAAAATAAAGCAGAATTTTAAATAATTTTAAATTATTTTCACATTCATCAATAAAAAGTTAGAAAATGAAATTATATTTATATTTGTAAATGTAATCCGCTGCATTGTGATGAATTATATTTAATAATTTTTGAATTTTTGATGAAAGTGGTTTCAGCACTAATACATATAAATAAAATTTTACTAACACAATATTAAAGTTAGGTTTTTTTTTTTTGACAAGCCTTCCATTCTTTGTATTCTTTGTTAGAAATGCACATACACATTCTCATATAAAATAATAAGAGAGCAAAAGAGCGAGCAACTTGTTGTTTATAAAATGCATTGGAACGTATGAGTGATATTTAATTGAAATCAATATTAAGTAAACGTGCGAGTGTTTAATTGAAAAACTAATAATGAAACATTTTTTAAAGAAAAAAAAAACACTCAAAAACCAAAAAAAAAAAATAAGTAATCAAATAAGAACTTATTGCTCATTTAAAAAACCTAAATATTAGCCCCGTATTCACAAACAAATTACAAATAAAATTTTCTATTATACTGCACAGTAGAGTATCCAGAAAAAAATTTTGTAGGAAGACCCCTCAAGTGATGCGTGTTAATGAGCTGAATATGTAAAAAAACTTAAAAAAAATTAAAATTGATCCTCATTTATCAAAAAAAAGTTTTGAGTATTTTCTCGAAATGGGTATCAAATAAACTCGCAAATTTGAGTCATTTGTGAATAAATATTAAAAAAATTTTCGCAATAATTTTGATCCATAAACTATCATTTTAGTACAGCATGCGAAAAAAGTTTGATTTTTTTTCTTTTTTGCAAAATCGATAAAAAAAATCATAATTTTGTTACTTTTAGGGTAAAATATTAAAAAGTTGCACTGTAGCAAGTGTGACCCATATTAAAATATTAAAAAAATTGTTCGCCAAAAAGGTACTAAAAAAAATCTCTTAAACTTAAAAATAGTTTTTTCCATAACAAGTTGATAACTAAAAATTTTTTGAGACATTTTTCGCGAAAAAAAACTAAACTTTTTACCAAAATGTACCAGATTTTCAAACGCTGGTAGGGAACTGAAGATGCATTTTAATTTTTTTTTTAATATTCTTCCATATTCAGTTCATAACTACGCATTGTTTTATAGGGCTTCCTATATCAAAATCTCACAAAAGCATTTCCTCGGGGCTTTACCGCACAGTGGTCCCAAAACGCTTATTTTTTGGAAATAACTCTGAAACCGTTCGAGATACTTAAATAAAATTTCACATAGTTACAGATGAGGTGCCTTCGAGTTGGTTTAGAGGAAACAGGTCCCTTGTGGGCCATGCGGGCAGAGGTTAGACCACCAAAGTTGTTCACCCTTTGTTTGTAAATTTTTTAAAAATTCGCCGAAAATTCTTTTATGACTTGAATGTAACAAAAATATTATATATAGGTAGTCCTTACTCTACAAAAGTTATGCTTACATGTATAGATTATACCTTCTAGTTTCAGAGATACCTAGGTTGAAGTAAATTTTACTCTCGTTTTTGGTTTTTCTAACCGGCGGCCTCTAAAATTTTTTTTAAATATCCACTAGATTTCCTACAAAATTTTAATTAATATCTCTGCAAGAAGCACACAAATATATCTATCCCATAAAAAGTTACCTTAATCTGAACTTTAAATTAAAAAAAAATCATATTTTTGGAGTTTTTTTTCCTTCAACTTCTAAAATATGTTTTTTTTTCGCGGACCATAGACTTTTTGTTATGGTTTCAAAAGGAACCTTAACGCTAAATCGGAGGAGTTTTTTTGCAACGGTTTCACCACAAGTTCTATCCAAACTTTGTCAATTTTTTCTTTTTTTTTCAAAGCCGAGATCAACAAAAAAGATCGATTTCACTTCTTTTCGAACACTGCTTTCTAAATAACTCCGAAAGTAGCATATAGCATATAAAAACTATGTTAAAGAAACTTAAAGACGTTTATAGCCCACATCATTCATATTAATCGAACACATCGTTCTTAAGTTATGGTAAAATATACTAGTGTAAATGTCTTATTATGGGCGAAATATTAGACACAACCATGAAAAACAAAAGTCCAGACCTAATGGAAAAAAACTCAAAGCAGATTCGTATTTAGTATATTAAAATTTATATAGTCCAACTACTTGCCTCAAGGTTTTTTTCAACATTTTGTATTATTACACTGTACAACAAAAATCAAAAAATTTTCTTACACAAGATAAATTCAATATAAATATTAAAATATAAACAATTTTCGTCGGAGAGCAAAAGAGTTTATATTATGTCGAAAGGACGATGTCTGTCTGTCCGTCCGTCGGTTGAAATGGCGTTTATGAAGCCCTCCGATAACTGCCATATATAATATATATATATATCAAACGATCGGAAATCTTTTAGACAATTTTTCTATTGAACTGGTTTTTAAACCGGTTTTCGATTTTCCAAAGCCCTGTTTTTGCAAAGAATGTTTTGGAATTTTGCATTTTTGTGCTGAAGAAATGAACTAAATCAAGCAAGCAGTAGTTGTTGTTGTTGTTGTTGTATACACATACACACAATCATTTTTATGTATATTTGGAAGTTTTTTACTTAGAAATAGAAGCATTGCAATGATCTGTTTCCAACTTGCTGTTGTTTTTTTATTTTTTGTATAAGCATGTATCTATATACAAACATATGTATATAAATTTAGTAGTCATCAGTAGCTATCATTGTTGTTGTTTTCTTAAGGAAGCAACGCTTGCTATTTTAATTTTGTGTTTACCTTTTTGTAGTTTGGAAAAAAATGTAAATTATTTTTGTTAAAATATTAAATCATACTTTAAGGCGTAAATTTTATTATTTTTCGATGAGATAGTGAAAGGTATAAAAGATTCGGCACAGTCGAATATAGTGCTCTAACTTATTTTTTATTATGCCATTTTCTAATTGCTATTATAGGAAGATATGGGTATCAAATGAAAGAGGAGAATTTTGGCATTATATTAGATTACATTTTGTTAAAATAATCCAAATAAAAGTTGCAAGAAATGTCCTTTGAATATTTAAACCTTTAATATCATTCCAACAAATAATTTCCAAAATAATATATGTTAAAGATAATAATATCCAGTTTCAAGTACCAACGTTTTGTGGTTTTAACTTTGTTACTTTAATACATACAACGATAAGGAAATTATTTCTAAGATAAAAGTTCAAATTGAATTTTATGTTTATTAAAATGTCGAGTATGCAAAACCAATATATCCATTGTATTTAAATTTTATGTAATTCTTAATTTAAGTTTAGTATGACAACATTATTTGGAAGACTTTAAAATATACTTGAAAACTTAGCGTTAAGTTGAGTATTTCTTTTATTTAATTTTATATTCATTACTTGTATTTTTAATATGCGAAAGGAGAGTAAGCTAGGATTTTTATATTATATTTAATTTTGTTTTATGAATAATTAACATGAAAAAAGGTGTAGTCAGTCAGGCGCTACCATTTAATACCCTACACAATTATATATTATATATTATGTCCTTATATAGAAACTATGAACATATTTGAATCGATCCTTGTTAAATTTTATACCCTGGTTTATATACTTACATAAAACTTATTAATGCCAAATTTATTTAAAAATCTGGGCTTCTTTTGGAGTGAATCTTATATAAGAACTATGTTCAATTATGGATCGATCCTCCTGAAATATGATAGTGCGAGTTATAGTTATATAAATTTTAATTGTTACAAATAAAATAACAAACTAAACTATTCGTCTTTAATTTATGCGTATTAAAGCAACATTCTGGAGTTTGTATCGTATTGGTCATATGATGAATTAAAGGCTCAAATATAAAATAATCATGCCAAATTTTATTTCGATACCAACATTTTAATGGTATTTATACACGTTTAAATAGCTATCGGGAAGGGGCCTTGTATGGAAACTATGGTCAATTATGCAACCAAATTCTTGAAATTTGATCGTACGTCTAATGCCTTAATCACTTAAGTATATTTCCGGAGAATATTTGTATAACAGTATGTAAAATAATGGAACGATTTCAACCATATTCTATAAGTTTTGTCTTTAGATCTAAAAAACGACCTTGCCAATTATCATTAAATAGTATTTAAAATTACAGCATATATTTCGAAAACAAAATTTACATAAACTCTGACAGGACATTTTCAAAATTTTATAAAATTAGAACTATTGAAGCTAAAGGGACAAAAAGTGGGATTCAAAAATTGTTTATGTTATTTTTAAAACTAATATAATTTTAGAATAATTTATTAAAAAAAACCTCAAGGATATCAAAGAATAAAATATATAAAGGATATTTTTGATTATAAAGGATGACAAGGTTAAAGCGAAAAATTTTACTGGAATTTTTGTATAAAATTCTATCATTTGATACCCATATCGATATTGTTGAGCAACTAACAGATTTTAAAATAATTTATAAAAGCTCATTAGTTTTGAAGTACTTTTAAAAGAATATTCGAACACGAAATGAAATATTGAGTATACCGTCCTTTCATAAAATGTATCTACTTTGTACAGTGTTATACTTAATGCCATTGACTACCTAAAGAGTAGAAGAAAATGATGTTTAATTTAGAAAATATAAAATGTAATTCCAAACGGAAGTAAATTTCCTGTAAAACAGTTAAATGAAAACTCTCTTCAAACAAACTAAAGGAAAACAAAAACACTGAAAAAAAACAAAAATAAATCCCAAATGAAAAAAAAAAATATTTCCAAAAATTAACAATATTTAAAGATGAAAAAATTATTCTGTATACTGCAAAACATTTATCTTTTAATAAAAATAATTTTTCCTTATATCTTAGTTTTTCCACAAAATCTTTTTCTGCTAAGAACCAATCAAACTTCGTTTCATGTGAAATCAGATTCATAACTACGTAGTTATTTTTTTATTATTTTTTTTTTTTTATTCAATATATTTATATCTTGTTTATTGTAATATCAAATAGCATTCTACAAAACAGAGATTTTTATTATAAACTTTTTTTCCTTTTTTTATCTAGCAATAATAAACAAATTTTTATTTCTATCACTTCCGTTTTTTTTTTTTCTGTAATTTCTATACTAGACTTGAGTAGTTGCAACAATTGTACAAGTGAGCACGTGTGTAGAACAAGCCGCAAAGTATGCTGCGAATTTTCTTTTTTTTCATTGATATTTTCTGCTATGCATATGGGGCAAGAAAGAATATGGGGGAGGGAAAAAAAATATTGTTGGAAAAATTGCACGCCCGTTGACTTTAGTTAAATGTTATGGCCGTTGGTTGTTTTTAATTGCATTACATATAACTGTAGCACAATGAAAATAATACAAAAAATATTTCATTTGAAACAAAAATATAAAAAAATATTCAGATGCATAACAGTAAACAATTGACATTTTCAACATACAAAAAAAATTTAAATAAAACTTAAAATCAGTTCTATTTAACTATTTATGTTCTAAATCAATTCCAGTTCAGTTCTACATGTGCTAAAAACCATTTCAAATTCAGTTCCAAATTGTTTGAAGTTCATCACTTGGTTCAAATTATTTCCATTTCCATTCCAGCTCAGTTCCAAATCAATTACAAACTCGTTCTAGTTCAATTTTAGTTCAATTCTAGTTCAATTCGAAATCACTTTAAATTCAGTTTCAAACAAGTTCTAATTCAACTTCAAATCAGTTTTAGCTTAGTTCAGTTCTATTTCAATTCCACATCAGTTCAACTTCAGTACCGAATCAGTTTCGGTTCATTTTATTTTTATTTTATTTTTTTGTTTAGTTTGAAGTCACTTCTAACTCAGATCAAGTTCAGCTCTAGTTCAGTTTTTAATTACAAACTTGTTCTAGTTCAATTTTATTTCAATTTTAGTTCAATTCGAAATCAGTTTAAATTCAGTTCCAAACAAGTTCTAGTTCAACATCAAATCAGTTTTAGCTTAGTTCAGTTCTATTTCAATTCCTCATCAGTTCAACTTCAGTACCGAATCAGTTTCGGTTCATTTTTTTTTTTTTTTTTTTTTTTTTTTTGTTTAGTTTCAAGTCACTTCTAACTCAGATCAAGTTCAGCTCTAGTTTAGCTCTAGTTCAGTTTTTAATTACAAACATGTTCTAGTTCAATTTTAGTTCAATTCGAAATCAGTTTAAATTCAGTTCCAAACAAGTTCTAGTTCAACTTCAAATCAGTTTTAGCTTAGTTTAGTTCTATTTCAATTCCAAATCGGTTCACCTTCAGTACCGAATCAGTTTCGGTTCTTTTTTTTATTTTTTTACTTTTTTGTTTAGTTTCAAGTCACTTCTAGCTCAGATCAAGTTCAGCTCTAGTTTAGCTATAGTTCAGTTTTTAATCAGTTCTAAATTAGTTTAAGTTCACTTTTAAAACAGTTCTAGTTCAATTCCAAATCAGTTCAAGTTCAGTTACAAATCAGTTCGAGTTTATTTCCAAGTTAGTTACAATTTTTTTCAAATTAGTTCTAGTTCAGTTCCAATTGAGTCCTAGTTTAGTTCTTAATCAGCTTAAGTTAACTTCTGTTTCAATTCTAAAATATCAGTTCTAGTTTAGTTTCGGTTCAGTTCTAATTCAGTTTAATTCAATTCTTGTTCGATTTCAAATAAGTTGAAGTTCATTTACAAATCAGTTCCGGTTTATTTCCAAATTAGTTCTAGTTCAGTTCTAGTTCAGTTCTAAATCAGATTAAGTTCACTTCCGATTCAATAATAAAAAATTATGAATAAAAAATAGTTCAGTTATAGTTCATTTCTAGTTCAGTTATAGTTAAGTTATAGTTCAGTTCTACTTCATTTCAATTCGAATTCACATCTATTTTAGTTCAGCTCTAGTTTAGTTATATTCTAGCTCAGTTCTAGTTCAGTTCTAGTTCAGTTCAGTTCTAGTTCAATTCTAGTTCAATTCTAGTTCAATTCTAGTTCAGTTCTATTTCAATAACAGTTCTAGTTCACATTTAGTTTAAAGCCAGTAGTATAGTATATTCTTGACTATAATCTAGTCTATAGACCTGTCTATAGTATAGTCTATAGTCTGGTTTACAGTCTAGTCTATAGTGTATATATATATATATATGTTTATATCAGACTATAGTCTCATCTATAGTCTAGTCTTTAGTCTAGTCTATAGTATAGTCAATAGTCTAGTCTATAGACCAGTCTATAGTCTAGTCTATAGTATAGTCTATAGTCTGGTTTACAGTTTAGTCTATAGTCTAGTATATATATCAGTCTATGGTCTCTTATATAGTCTAGTATATAGTCTATTCTACATTCTAGTCTATAGTATAGTCAATAGTCTGGTTTATAGTGTAGTCTAGTTTACATTCCAGTCTATAGTCTCGTCTATAGTCTAATCTATAGTCCAGTTTATAGTCTAGTCTACAGTCTGGTTTACAGTCTAGTCTATAGTCTAGTCTATAGTCTAGCCTTTAGTCTTGTCTTTAAAAGGCACAAGATGTAAAAGTAGCAACGCTTTAGCCATATATCGTTTCTTACTATATATACATACTCCCTCCCCTTTTTTTTAAATTCAACTTCCAAGAAATTCATTATTCTTCGCTTCCATTAACTTTAACTTAATTTCATTTACACACCAAAAACAAAATATTACTTAATTAGCCAACCAAATATCCCACATATGGCTGCTAAAGGTTTTCTTTTATTACCAAAAACAACCTTTTTTAGGAAAAATCATTATCATATGGTTTACTATATCTTATTCCCCAAGTAATTATTACAACAATAGCAAAAGAACAGCAGCATAATTAACAAAAATGGTGGTCATAAAAATTTTCCTAAATATTTATATATTAAAAACATTACAGAGGCAATTGAAAACCAAAAATAAACAAAAAAAATCAAATAACAATGTACCACATGTCATGGTAATGTCTATAAAAAAATATATTGAAATTATTTTCCCAACCCACCAAATAGAACTGAATACATATTTTGATTTCTTTCAAAAAAGACCATCTGTCATAGATGGAAACCAGCATGTAGGATTTATTTAAAGCTGCAGGAATGATACAGATTGAACTATAAATTAAATATTACCAGTAAAGAAAAAAAAGAACTTAGAATGAATAAATATACATGGTATGAAGAATATGAATAAATAAATTCCCCTCTGGTAACAATTTTATGAGTTGCAAATAGCTGAATAGGGAAGGAACATTAGAAATGCTGTGAAATAAAACAAATGACATCTATATAGGATACATATTTTGCCCCATGTATACCAGAAAACGTTGATGTGATATTAAAATGAATCCTGGTCTCTTGATGGACAAATATACAGTTATAGCAAACAAAAAATAAAATAATAGTTAATAATCACAAAGACAAATCAACAGACTATAGAAAATAATAAAATTCAAAATCAATAATAAAGATGGGAATTAACAAAAATTCATTAGAGAGAAAATTAGTGAAGTCATTTTAAGTAAAATTTTTTAAATTAAACAATTGTTTTTTAAAGCAGGATGTAAAAAGAAAAAAACAGCCTAAAGCAGCTTTTACTAAGGAATTTTTAAATTTTCACAAATTTCTTTCAAAAATATGGATAGGCTTGAAACCAAAATATATATTTTTTTATTTCTCAAAATATATCTTCCAATTCCTTTCTACTGATAACTGAAACAAATAGCTTATGAAAACTTAAGAAACATAGTTTTTTGATTGCTTTCAGACACCTATTCTTATTATATTTTATATTTTAAAAAATGTTATTTAATAAAATTAACTAAACTTTTTATTTATTTATTTATTTTATTTTTTTTTTTTTTACCCCATAGAACCCTCACCACTCTACGATAACAATCATTATCATGAGGAATGTTTACGCTGCAATTCCTGTGGTTTGAATTTAACTGGACGAAATCAGAAGCGGGCCAGGAGATTCAAAGTAAGTAAAAATCTCAACTTGAACTAGAGCCGAACTACAACTAAACTGCAATCAAATGAAAATGAACAATAAATGATCTAGAATTAAAGTAGACCTGATTTAGAATAGATGAATTAAAACTGAACTAGAGCTGAACTAGAACTGAACTAAAAGTGAACTCATACTAAAGTAGAACTGAATTAAAACTGAATTAAAACTAATCTAGAACTGAACTAAAACTGAACTAAAACTGAACTAGAACTGAACTAGAACTAAACTAGAACTGAATTGAACTAGAACTAAACTAGAACTGAACTAAAAGTGAACTCAGACTAAACTAGAACTGAATTAAAACTGAATTTGCACTGATCTAGAACTGTACTGGAACTGAACTAAAAACGAACTAAAACTGAACTGGAACTAAACTAGAACTGAACTAGAATTAAACTAGAACTGAACTAGAACTAAAATAGAACTGAACTAGAACTATAACTATACTACAAATGAATATACTATAATTGAACTAGAAATGAACTTGGGAACTGAACAAGAACTGAACTAGCCCCGAAGTATAACTGAACTAGATATGAACTCTAGAACTGAACTAGGACTTGAACTAAAATAGAAATAAACTATTGCTGAAGTACAATTTATTTGGAACCGATTTGGATCTGAACTATAACTGAATTAAAACTGAACTAGAATTTTAACTAGAATTTACTAGAACTAAAATATAATTTTCTTTTCTCTTTCCAGAACCAAATACTTTGCGACCTGCATTTTGCAGACGTTGCCCTAATGGAGTGCTCCGATTTTATGCAACAGCTGAG
Source organism: Protocalliphora azurea (assembly GCA_932274085.1). Lineage (NCBI taxonomy): Eukaryota > Metazoa > Arthropoda > Insecta > Diptera > Calliphoridae > Protocalliphora > Protocalliphora azurea. The sequence continues at coordinate 5,571,061 of OW026523.1, forward strand.
AAGCTTTAAACCCCAATCATTAGGTTGTGCTGTTGCCCGTCGTAAAAGCTCGACAACATTAATATTTCCACTGCCACCACAGGCATGTTCAGGTTAGTAACCCTATTCTATTACTCAGCTAAAAATAACTTTCTAATGAAAACAACAAACACATATGAAAAGTAAAACCTTTGTTTAAAACACATGAAGTTACTTATAAAAACAAAGCATACAGAAGGAAAACGGTTAACAGTTCTGTGCTCTAATTACAAAGAATAAATTTAAAGCGTTTATTATTATAGCAGCCCCTCGAGATGCCAGTAAAATGTTTATAATTTAAATTACTACAAACACTTTAACCCACATACACTAAAACTCATTTATATAGTGTCACATCCATCCATATATTCTTCTTTTGTTATGCTAAATGTATTTTAAAAAAGTGTCCTATTTCAAGGATAATTTACCAAGTAAACTATTTCATATATAAAAAGAGAAAGAGAGCAAGCGATATGAATGATTTTTTTTTTTTTTACTTACAAGGGATCAGCTAAAAAACATTAAACATATAGGGACTCACACACACAGCAGCAGACTTAGATTTACTGCTAGTTTTATTAAATATCATTCCTATTCATTACCCATATAGAGTATCTTTCTATAGTCGTATTTACCAAAAGGACTTTTTTGCTTTTGTAATTTAGCAAAGAGTTCTGGTACGTGTCTTTTTGTATCTGGGATAATTATAGCCATATGGAATTATTATCTTAATCATAATTATGATATGGATGATAAAAAAAGAAATGGAAAAAGAAATTATAATGTTGACGAGTATAATGATTATTTACTTAAAATTATAGGATAAAGGATATTTAATACAATGGCAAAAATGTTATGAATAATAAAAAGAAAGAATGTGCAAATAAAAAGAAACATGAACTAGATTTTATTATTAGCGAAATAATGTCAATGATATTTAAATATGAATTTAGTAAATTTAATTAAAAAACTACAATTTAAACGTATGTGAAATAGATAATTAAATATAACTCATACATTGAGATTAAAAAAAGTTGATGGATGCTAAGGGATTTAAATTTTAATATCTATATATATATACAGATAATATCTATAGACTAGACTATAGACTAGACTATAGATTAGACTATAGACTAGACTATAGATTAGACTATAGACTAGACTATAGACTAGACTAGAAACTAGACTATAGACTAGACTAGAAACTAGACTGTAGACTAGACTAGAAACTAGACTATAGACTAGACCATATACCAGACTGTAGACCAGACTGTAGACCAGACTATAGAATAAATTATAGACTAGACTATAGACTAGATCAAAGACTAAACTATAGACCAGACTATAAACCAGACTACAGACTAAATTATAGACTATTTTATTAATAATTTAAATTTTTAACAATATTTCAAATTTTAACAATAATATTTAAATTTTTTTCAATAATATTTAAATTCTAAATTCTACACCCTCTAAGCCTTTGGCCTGACAGCAGGATAATAAATCTATATAATATATAAATAAAATATGTCTGTTCACTGCGAACTTATGAAAAAGTTTTTTATGAGTTTTTTCCTTTTGTACTCATTTTTTGTGTTAATAATGTTTATTATATTGGTAGAGTGATGGTCTGCGTATTCCTTCCCTATTCATTTGAGAAACATTAGACTTTGAATCTTCTTTGCGCCCGGCATCGCGTGTTGTAAACATGATCTATTTCATGCAAAAAGTTACTGTTGTTGAAGAAGTCGATTACCACTGTAGTGAAGAATATGCTTTTTATGTTTAATATCTTTAACTCCTTTGCGATGTTATTTGAGTTAATGGTGTTTAGATATCGTGCTCTGTTGTCGTTTATGTGCATGCTGTTTAATGTATTTTCTGTTGTTGTGTTGACAAAGACGTGTGTGCTATAGATCCTATTGTTAGAGTTGTTAACAACAGAATTGTTTGTTTAGTTAGAGTTAGGTATTGTTTGGTGTGTGTATTGTTTAGTATATTTTCTACTTTTGCGTCGATTAGGGTAGGTGTGTTGTGTATCCTGTTGTTGGAGCTGTTGCCAGCAGAATTGTTTGTTGGGTTGGATGTTATATTATTATGTAGTATATTGCTGAAAGGTGTGTCATTGACGTTTGTACAAAAGTTGTTTCCATCTATATTTAAGACGTTTGTGTTATAAGAACTGATGTTATTTGTATTGTTTCAGTTCGCGTTCATTTCCAGTTCTATTTCAGTTATAGACCAGTTCTAGTTCAGTTCTAGTTCAGTTCTATTATTATTCTAGTTAAGTTCTAGATCAGTTCTAGTTCAGTTCTAGTTCAGTTCTATTATTATACTAGTTCAGTTATAGTTCAGTTATAGTTCAGTTCCAGTTCACTTCCAGTTGTGTTCTAGTTCACTTCTAGTTCAGTTTTAAAAAATATTGCATTCACTTTTTGTTACATTTTGCTTAGCAATTTATTTTTAAAATATCTTTAAATTTACTCCCATAAGTATGCTAAATTATTGTACTTTCGAAAAGTATATTTTAGTTTATACTTTGTCATTTATTTGGGCAACAGTAAACTCAAATAAACACTAAATCACCATCAAAGGTTTTTTGACTTTTTAAGAGTGTCTGGTTTAAATAAATTTTCTCGCTTTTTTTATTTATTTGACTCATGCCAAATAATAATGCTAATAAAATTATAAGTATGGCTGGCCAAAAATTTAAGTAAATACAACATGATGGTTATAATCTAGTTCAGAGGAAAAAAATTAAGAAACTAAATGTGGGCAATAGATTTGTGAAAAAGGCTAAACAGATAAAGAAGCCAAATAAGGTTAAAGTTAAAGGTTAAGGTTAATGTTGGAGAATTATTTAAAATTATAAATGAATAAATAAGTTATAAATAAATAAATTAGTAAATACATTAGTAAATAAAATAGTAAATAAATAAATAAATTTAAAAATTTATATAGAAATAATTAGCAAAAACTTAAAATAAGCAGCCCAAAAGTAGGCTTTAGTTTTTATTTGGTATTTACCTTTTACTTATTAACAAATATGTTATATTTTTTTTAAGAACTTTTTATTTGTATTTTCATAGTAAATTTCCTTAACAGTTTTTTCCTTGATTTTATTTTTATTGAAATGTCTTATAAACCTAGCATAAGTGTTGTTAATGTTGCCTATAGAGTCACTCAAGTCACTCTCTCCATTTTAGTAATATTTATGGAGTGTTAAGGATATGATAAAGTAGTTTTAGTTACTAAAGGGTGGTCCGAAGTGCTTTTTGTCATTTTCGAAATACAGTAACTGATAAACTAATAAATATATTTTAATTATTCTTTTACAGTATAACTATTATTAGTCCAAATAATATGTGTGAAAACTTTAGTACATTTTAGGGAAAAAGTTGTGGTGTAATTTAAAATGGTGTCAATTATGATTCTTACGTGTACATATGGGAGAAAAAATTATATATTTTAAATTTTAAACAAATTTTACTATTAAATGGTAAAAATTAGTTAGTTCTAACTAATTTCATATTTAACTAATTGATTCTACAAGTTTAAAGAATTTATGTAAATTTTTCTTATATTTTTTCATCGACATTTTAAGAGTTGTGAACTGAAATATAAATTCAAGATCACTATAATACAAATAAGAGTAAATTATTTCAAAAACTGATAATGAATGATGATTATTAAACATAATAGAGCAATAAATTATAAAGTATTGTAAAATGTGATGCACAAAAATTATTCTGAGCATGTGATAGCCCAAGTTTTTGTACTATTTAGAGCAACTCAAATCTTAAGATATATTTAGACATCAAATTTTTAAATTACTTGAAAAGCTAGTATCTTTTCGGTTGGTTATTTACTGGTATGTTACACATAATTTCCAAATGCTGCTATTTAGAGATATCATCTGCAATTTGTACCAATTAAAATAGCAATTATCGTTATAGATTAATTAATTATAAGTTTCCAAATTTTAATTTCTGTAGTATTGATTCTAACAACGTTGAGATAATTTTTCGGTATAACTAAGCCATTTAAAAACATTTTATGCTTCAAATAAATCAGGGTTTAGTAGATCTCCGATACTCAGAAATATTGTAAAAACATTTTGAATTTACCTGGGAAGATCTGTGTAGCACTTAGATTAGTATGCATCCAAATTAAAAAGAGAGGTTATGAGACAAAATCGCAAATTATTCCAAAGTGGATAAAAATTCAACATTAACTTTTATTTAGGTCAAAAGTATATATAATCACCTCTTTCCATTTTGCAAAAACTAATAATTTTATGGCTTTTAAAAAATGACAAAAAGCACTTCGGACCACCCTTTATTAACTTTTTCCACTCACACTTTTCTCTAAAGCTGCCACTTATTCTCCTTTCAATCTTTGGTATATTTATGAAAGTTTTGTTATTATTATATAGTAACTATAGCTTTTATAAAGGACCCTTAAAATATGCAACACAACAAAAAAGTTTTGTTTTATAAAAGAGCCTGAAAATAGGCTAAAAGTTATAGTTGTTTATTTTGTTTAGACTTTACACATTCCAAACTTTATTTTTTGGTTATTTTTCCTGTCTTTTTTATTTTTTCTATTAACAGCAAACTTAGTCTTGAGTTTGAAATAAGTTCCATATTTTGAATATGATTAAATGTTCGTTAGGCAAACTTTTGAACTTTTTATAATTTAAAATATTTTTTATTTATTTTTTTTTCTGATAAGTCTTTTTTTATTATTGATGTTAGGTTTGATGATGAATTGATTGAGTATGATTATCGATTTTTTTAAAGATAAAACATAAAAGGAAGAGTTTTTTCTAGATAAAGAAAAAATATTTAATTTAAAAGTATAGATAAAAAAAATTTAAGTTAAAGATATTCCACTGGAATAGAATTGAAACTGATGTAGAATTATTTTAGAGTTGAAGATGAAAATCCAATTACCTTTGTATTTTTTATACACATAGAGAAAAAAATTAATAATTTGAATTTTATTTTTTCATAAGTATTATGAATCGAACATGACTTTTTTCCCAAACTTTTTTCATAAAAAATAAAATTTTGTTTATAGATATTATTAAATTTTTCATAATAACAATTTTAAGAATTTGGCAAAAATTCTATTGAATGAACAAATGCCTTAAAATGGTATAATTCCAAGGAAAATGTTTTAAAAAGTAATATTTAGAAATTTGTATAACTTTGCTTGCATTCTGCAATACATAATTTTGATAAAAAATGCTTTTGCTCTGTTCTCAAAATGTAGTTAAAAATCATTAAAAACTTAAAATTTTCAAAGAAAATTTCAAATATTTTTTTTTCACAAATTGAAAATAAAAAAAAATTAAACAATTTTTTTCAGTCTTCTTGACTTTTGATCATTAATAAAAAAATATATAAAAAAGTTTTAATGCTTAAGAAATTATGCCTAAATATTATGAATTGAAATCAATGAAAGTAAATTTTTAAATATATGTACAAATTTTTTTTGCGCTCAGAAAAGAGTCAAAAATCACCAAATATATTAGTAAATAATTCATTCAATTAAAAACTTTTTTTAATTTGCATTTCTCACCGAATCCAAAAACAGTACTAAAAACAGTAAAAAATATAAAACAGAAAAAATTGAATGAACGAAAAATTTAAATAAGAAAGAAAATGTTACTTAAATATTATTTTTATTTTATATTTATTTGAATATATTTATTAAATTTAGATGCAAACTGAAACAATTGTGTTAATTGAAATATATAGGTAATAATTTTTTCTTTGCAGCTAATTAATTAATTAGAGTACATTTTTAAAATTTCCGGTATTTATTTTTGTTTCCTCTCCCCTTTTGCTAAGTATTTTATTATGTTAACGTGTAGTTGTCTTAGAAAAAAACTCCCAATCAATCAGCCCTATCTATCATTCATAAATCAGAATTAATAAATTTTATATAAAACAAACATTTTTTAAAGCTACAAAATTTAACCATAATTTGAACAAATTATTGTAAACTTTCCCTCTGTCAGCCAAAGAATAACCATTTTTTATTAAAAAGAAACCAGAAAAAAACAAGCAAAAATATGTTTTTATTTCCCAGATAAAAATATTTTACTTAAAAAGTAATATTTTTTCCTTTTCTATAAAAGCAGGGGGATTTTTAGTTTGGGGTGTTCAATTTAGGCTTCAAATATCCATTTACTTAAATGTTATTCAGCATCATCAAGTAAAATGGACTAATAAATCATAAAAAACAAATAATGGAGCACAACCACTAGCAATACAATATAAAATTTCTATGAAATATTTCATTGGAAAAAAATAAATAATAAACACTGAATAATGTAAAAATAAAATACAATTCATTTACACGCTATACGCACTTATATTTACACAAAGAGAGGCGATTTATTATCGGTAATTTGAAAGGTGGTTCTTTTATTCTTCTTTTTTTTTTTTTTTCTTTTACTAAATATTAAACAGGAAGTTAACAATTTCTCCCCAAAGCAAACGGTGCAAATATTTAGACAGGTCAAAAGTGAAATGTTAAGTTGTCATAAAACTAAACAAAAAAATAAAAAATAAAAAATATTCTTTACATTAATTTGTTATTATTTGTTTGTAGGAAAGAAAAACACAAGAATCACAAAAATGGTTTTTAAAGGAGAAAAGTATAAGCCTAAAAGTAAACAATTATTCTTAAAAAAAAACATATTGAATAACACATACATACACCAATAGACTAAAGCTGTCCTCTAATGCTTCTCCATTAAACATCATAAGAATAAACAATGTTTTTTTTTTCGTTTGAATAAATATAAAAACATAATTCAACGACAAATATCTGAAATGCCGTTTAGCTGTCACTTTGTTAAGAATATAGACAGCTGACAAACAAATACATACATATAATTATAAGAAAGTTCCTTAAGAAAAGAACATGCTATAAGAGGAATAAAAACAAGATAGAGAGAGCTTAATTTGGATGCAAAAAATCTATAGCACACTACTCAGTGTAGTATATAAATAGTTCAACTATAGTACACTTTATTATAGTATAGTCTATAGTCTAATCCATATTTTAGCCTAAATTTTAGTCTATAGTTTGGTTTACAGTCTATTCTATAATCTAGTACATAGCCAATCTTTTAGTCTAATCTATAGTCTAATCTATAGTCTATAATATAGTATATAGTCTAGTCTATAGTCTAGTCTATAGTCTAGTCTATAGTCTAGTCTATAGTCTAGTCTATATCCAAGTCTATAGTCTAGTCTATAGTCTAGTCTATATCCAAGTCTATAGTCTAGTCTATATCCAAGTCTATAGTCTAGTCTATATCCAAGTCTATAGTCTAGTCTATAGTCTAGTCTATATCCAATTCCATAGTCTAGTCTATATTCAAGTCTATAGTCTAGTCTGTGGTGTAGTCTATAGTCTAGACTATATTCTAGTCTATATTCTAGTCTATAGTCTAATCTATAGTATAGTCTATAGTCTAGTCTATAGTCTACTCTATAGTCCAGTCTATAGTCTACTCTATAGCCTAGTCTATAGCGTACTCTATAGTCTAGTCTATAGTCTAGTCTATAGTCTAGTCTATAGTCTAGTCTATAGTCTAGTCTATAGTCTAGTCTATAGTCTAGTCTATAGTCTAGTCTATAGTCTAGTCTATAGTCTAGTCTATAGTCTAGTCTATAGTCTAGTCTATAGTCTAGTCTATAGTCTAGTCTATAGTCTAGTCTATAGTCTAGTCTATAGTCTAGTCTATAGTCTAGTCTATAGTCTAGTCTATAGTCTAGTCTATAGTCTAGTCTATAGTCTAGTCTATAGTCTAGTCTATAGTCTAGTCTATAGTCTAGTCTATAGTCTAGTCTATAGTCTAGTCTATAGTCTATTCTATAGTCTAGTCTATAGTGTACTCTATAGTCTAGTCTATAGTCTAGTCTATAGTCTAGTCTATAGTGTACTCTATAGTCTAGTCTATAGTCTAGTCTATAGTGTACTCTATAGTCTAGTCTATAGTCTAGTCTATAGTGTACTCTATAGTCTAGTCTATAGTCTAGTCTATAGTCTAGTCTATAGTCTAGTCTATAGTGTACTCTATAGTCTAGTCTATAGTCTAGTCTATAGTCTAGTCTATAGTCTAGTCTATAGTCTAGTCTATAGTCTAGTCTATAGTCTAGTCTATAGTCTAGTCTATAGTCTAGTCTATAGTCTAGTCTATAGTCTAGTCTATAGTCTAGTCTATAGTCTAGTCTATAGTCTAGTCTATAGTCTAGTCTATAGTCTAGTCTATAGTCTAGTCTATAGTCTAGTCTATAGTCTAGTCTATAGTCTAGTCTATAGTCTAGTCTATAGTCTAGTCTATAGTCTAGTCTATAGTCTAGTCTATAGTCTAGTCTATAGTCTAGTCTATAGTCTAGTCTATAGTCTAGTCTATAGTCTAGTCTATAGTCTAGTCTATAGTCTAGTCTATAGTCTAGTCTATAGTCTAGTCTATAGTCTAGTCTATAGTCTAGTCTATAGTCTAGTCTATAGTCTAGTCTATAGTCTAGTCTATAGTCTAGTCTATAGTCTAGTCTATAGTCTAGTCTATAGTCTAGTCTATAGTCTAGTCTATAGTCTAGTCTATAGTCTAGTCTATAGTCTAGTCTATAGTCTAGTCTATAGTCTAGTCTATAGTCTAGTCTATAGTCTAGTCTATAGTCTAGTCTATAGTCTAGTCTATAGTCTAGTCTATAGTCTAGTCTATAGTCTAGTCTATAGTCTAGTCTATAGTCTAGTCTATAGTCTAGTCTATAGTCTAGTCTATAGTCTAGTCTATAGTCTAGTCTATAGTCTAGTCTATAGTCTAGTCTATAGTCTAGTCTATAGTCTAGTCTATAGTCTAGTCTATAGTCTAGTCTATAGTCTAGTCTATAGTCTAGTCTATAGTCTAGTCTATAGTCTAGTCTATAGTCTAGTCTATAGTCTAGTCTATAGTCTAGTCTATAGTCTAGTCTATAGTCTAGTCTATAGTCTAGTCTATAGTCTAGTCTATAGTCTAGTCTATAGTCTAGTCTATAGTCTAGTCTATAGTCTAGTCTATAGTCTAGTCTATAGTCTAGTCTATAGTCTAGTCTATAGTCTAGTCTATAGTCTAGTCTATAGTCTAGTCTATAGTCTAGTCTATAGTCAGTCTAGTCTATAGTCTAGTCTATAGTCTAGTCTATAGTCTAGTCTATAGTCTAGTCTATAGTCTAGTCTATAGTCTAGTCTATAGTCTAGTCTATAGTCTAGTCTATAGTCTAGTCTATAGTCTAGTCTATAGTCTAGTCTATAGTCTAGTCTATAGTCTAGTCTATAGTCTAGTCTATAGTCTAGTCTATAGTCTAGTCTATAGTCTAGTCTATAGTCTAGTCTATAGTCTAGTCTATAGTCTAGTCTATAGTCTAGTCTATAGTCTAGTCTATAGTCTAGTCTATAGTCTAGTCTATAGTCTAGTCTATAGTCTAGTCTATAGTCTAGTCTATAGTCTAGTCTATAGTGTAGTCTATAGTCTAGTCTATAGTCTAGTCTATAGTCTAGTCTATAGTCTAGTCTATAGTGTAGTCTATAGTCTAGTCTATAGTGTAGTCTATAGTCTAGTCTATAGTCTAGTCTATAGTCAGTCTAGTCTATAGTCTAGTCTATAGTCTAGTCTATAGTCTAGTCTATAGTCTAGTCTATAGTCTAGTCTATAGTCTAGTCTATAGTCTAGTCTATAGTCTAGTCTATAGTCTAGTCTATAGTCTAGTCTATAGTCTAGTCTATAGTCTAGTCTATAGTCTAGTCTATAGTCTAGTCTATAGTCTAGTCTATAGTCTAGTCTATAGTCTAGTCTATAGTCTAGTCTATAGTCTAGTCTATAGTCTAGTCTATAGTCTAGTCTATAGTCTAGTCTATAGTCTAGTCTATAGTCTAGACTATGTTCTAGTCACAAAACTGACCTAGAATTGAACTGGAACTAAACTAAAAATTAACTATATCAACAGTCTAATCTACAGTCTAGTCAATAGTCCAGTTTTAAGTCTATAGTCTTCCCTGAAATTTGTTATAATTTGCTATGAAAATAACTTTGTAAAATATAAATAAAATATAAAATATAATAATATTCCAGAAAATTTTAAAAATATTGAAAGAATATCGATTTTTAAAAAAGAAATAAAGATATATTTATTAGAGAATATAGAAATGCTTCTATTTTAATAATCTCATTGTTATATATATATATATAAATTTGTTATTTAATTTTAATTTTTTAATTTAATTTTTCATTATTGAATACTAAATATTCTTAATTTGTATATTGTATAATTTGTATATTTTGCCAACTGGCTTCAATAATGTCCAATAGACGCTGAGGCACTAAATCTTTTTGTAACGAACATTTAATTTCAATAAAAAAAAATGCACATTTTGCATACATTATTTTGTTTTAGAGCATAAAGAAGGACTTTAATAATTTTTTTTATTAAACGTTAAAAGTGAAACAAAGACAAAAAAATAATATACATATATATATATATATATATATATATATCTATATATATATATATATATATATATATATAGATAGATATTGACGTCAAAATGGCGTCATTATGGTCAATATGAAAATAAAGACTTTGTTATAGAACAAAACAAATACATCAACCAGCACTTTAAACACAAACACACTCTTCTACACGCACATATATATATATATATATATATATATATAATTGCAACAGCGTTATAACTGTCTACTTCTTTTTACTGTTAAACAGCAAGGAAAAAAACGTTATCTAGCAGGCTTTATACAATATCAATAAAATACAAATAACATAGTGAGAGGGGAATTTTGTTATTATTATTAATAGTGCGTATGTGTATTGTAAATTTTCCTAACCTAAGGACATTGAAAGAGTCTTTGTACAGAAATGATTGATTTGCATTTCAGCTAAAAAAATTCAGACAAAAAAAGTAATTCGGTTGATACATATAATAAAAAATATTAAAAGTTCTTTGAAACATATTTTTCATTGTAAAAACACCCCAACTAAACAATCACAAGGAAAGATATGCAATAAAATGTAATACACAAACTTCATTTTCTATCAATTTAATACAAAACTTTTTAAGAAAACTTTTATGAATTTTAGGAAAAATTGAATATTTGCAAAACGCCTTAAATTCCCTAAAGTTATGAAAAATGTTAGTCATACGTCTAGTGGTAGTAAAAGAAAATTATTGATAATTAACTGTCTTTTATTACTAAAATAAATCTAATACTTGTATTTCTATACAACAAATATTAATTACTAACCCTTTTAAAGAAAAAGAAAAACACACAAACACACTTTTTTACCATTACATTAAATAGTCAATATTTCTTGGAAAAAAATGCGTGTCCTTTTTATTTTTCTTTTCCTACTATTTTTACATTTGTATTCCCTTGATAAAATATCTGGCAATTCAATTGTCAAATTGTGTTTTTAAAAAAAACATGCAGTATATTTCCTCATCCTAACTAACTGAAACATTCTCAATTTACTAATTGATTTACTATGATGTTTAGCTGTTAAGTTTCTTTGAAAATAGCAGAGGGGAACATGAGTTTGATAAAAGTTGGTAGAATGATTGATTACCATGTGGCGGCAAAAAATATGATGCCGAAAAAAGGACGACAACAAAAAACAAAATCAAATGCGGGTGAGTTACGAAAATGACTTAACAGAGATAACGCTAGTATAAATAAAACTAAATAAATCTAAAAGAATTTAAATAAGGACAGACTAGAGACCATACTAAAAACTATAAAATTGGCTATACAAAGAACTATACACTGGAATAAAATACAGACTATAGATTATACAATAATATAGACTATAGTACAAACTATAGACTAAAGTACGGATTATAGACCGAACTATAGTACATACTATAAGATATAGTTGAGACTACAGTAAAAACTAAAGGCTACACTATAGCACAGATTATAGACTTAACTATAAACAAAACCACAGACTATAGTACCGAATATATCCTTAATCATGGTGCAATCTATAGACTATGGAAAGGGCTATAGACACGACTATAGACTAGACTATAGTCCAGACTATAAACTAGACTATAGTCCAGACTATAAACTAGACTATAGTCCAGACTATAGACTAGACTATAGACTAGACTATAGACTAGACTATAGTCCAGACTATAGACTATACTATAGTCCAGACTATAGACTATACTATAGTCCAGACTTTAGACTATACTAAAGTCCAGACTATAGACTATACTATAGTCCAGACTATAGACTATACTAAAGTCCAGACTATAGACTATACTATAGTCCAGACTATAGACTATACTATAGTCCAGACTATAGACTATACTATAGTCCAGACTATAGACTATACTATAGTCCAGACTATAGACTATACTATAGTCCAGACTATAGACTATACTATAGTCCAGACTATAGACTAGACTATATTCCAGACTATAGCCTATAGACTAGACTATAGTCCAGACTATAGACTAGACTATAATCCAGACTATAGCCTATAGACTAGACTATAGTCCAGACTATAGACTAGACTATATTCCAGACTAGAGACTAGACTATATTCCAGACTATAGACTAGACTATATTCCAGACTAGAGACTAGACTATATTCCAGACTATAGACTAGACTATATTCCAGACTAGAGACTAGACTATATTCCAAACTATAGACTAGACTATATTCCAGACTAGAGACTAGACTATATTCCAGACTATAGACTAGACTACATTCCAGACTAGAGACTAGACTATATTCCAGACTATAGACTAGACTACATTCCAGACTAGAGACTAGACTATATTCCAAACTATAGACTAGACTATATTCCAGACTAGAGACTAGACTATATTCCAAACTATAGACTAGACTATATTCCAGACTAGAGACTAGACTATATTCCAAACTATAGACTAGACTATATTCCAGACTAGAGACTAGACTATATTCCAGACTATAGACTAGACTATATTCCAGACTAGAGACTAGACTATAGTCCAGACTATAGACTAGACTATAGTCCAGACTATAGACTAGACTATAGTCCAGACTATAGACTAGACTATAGTCCAGACTATAGACTAGACTATAGTCCAGACTATAGACTAGACTATAGTCCAGACTATAGACTAGACTATAGTCCAGACTATAGACTAGACTATAGTCCAGACTATAGACTAGACTATAGTCCAGACTATAGACTAGACTATAGTCCAGACTATAGACTAGACTATAGTCCAGACTATAGACTAGACTATAGTCCACACTATAGACTAGACTATAGTCCACACTATAGACTAGACTATAGTCCAGACTATAGACTAGACTATAGTCCAGACTATAGACTAGACTATAGTCCAGACTATAGACTAGACTATAGTCCACACTATAGACTAGACTATAGTCCAGACTATAGACTAGACTATAGTCCACACTATAGACTAGACTATAGTCCACACTATAGACTAGACTATAGTCCAGACTATAGACTAGACTATAGTCCACACTATAGACTAGACTATAGTCCACACTATAGACTAGACTATAGTCCACACTATAGACTAGACTATAGTCCAGAATATAGACTAGACTATAGTCCACACTATAGACTAGACTATAGTCCACACTATAGACTAGACTATAGTCCACACTATAGACTAGACTATAGTCCACACTATAGACTAGACTATAGTCCAGACTATAGACTAGACTATAGTCCAGACTATAGACTAGACTATAGTCCAGACTATAGACTAGACTATAGTCCAGACTATAGACTAGACTATAGTCCAGACTATAGACTAGACTATAGTCCAGACTATAGACTAGACTATAGTCCAGACTATAGACTAGACTATAGTCCAGACTATAGACTAGACTATAGTCCAGACTATAGACTAGACTATAGTCCACACTATAGACTAGACTATAGTCCACACTATAGACTAGACTATAGTCCAGACTATAGACTAGACTATAGTCCAGACTATAGACTAGACTATAGTCCAGACTATAGACTAGACTATAGTCCAGACTATAGACTAGACTATAGTCCAGACTATAGACTAGACTATAGTCCAGACTATAGACTAGACTATAGTCCAGACTATAGACTAGACTATAGTCCAGACTATAGACTAGACTATAGTCCAGACTATAGACTAGACTATAGTCCAGACTATAGACTAGACTATAGTCCAGACTATAGACTAGACTATAGTCCAGACTATAGACTAGACTATAGTCCAGACTATAGACTAGACTATAGTCCAGACTATAGACTAGACTATAGTCCAGACTATAGACTAGACTATAGTCCAGACTATAGACTAGACTATAGTCCAGACTATAGACTAGACTATAGTCCAGACTATAGACTAGACTATAGTCCAGACTATAGACTAGACTATAGTCCAGACTATAGACTAGACTATAGTCCAGACTATAGACTAGACTATAGTCCAGACTATAGACTAGACTATAGTCCAGACTATAGACTAGACTATAGTCCAGACTATAGACTAGACTATAGTCCAGACTATAGACTAGACTATAGTCCAGACTATAGACTAGACTATAGTCCAGACTATAGACTAGACTATAGTCCAGACTATAGACTAGACTATAGTCCAGACTATAGACTAGACTATAGTCCAGACTATAGACTAGACTATAGTCCAGACTATAGACTAGACTATAGACTAGACTATAGTCCAGACTATAGACTAGACTATAGTCCAGACTATAGACTAGACTATAGTCCAGACTATAGACTAGACTATAGTCCAGACTATAGACTAGACTATAGTCCAGACTATAGACTAGACTATAGTCCAGACTGTAGAATAGAATATATTCCAGACTGTAGAATAGACTATAGTCCAGACTATAGACTAGACTATAGTCCAGACTATAGACTAGACTATAGTCCAGACTATAGACTAGACTATAGTCCAGACTATAGACTAGACTATAGACTAGACTATAGTCCAGACTATAGACTAGACTATAGTCCAGACTATAGACTAGACTATAGTCCAGACTATAGACTAGACTATAGTCCAGACTATAGACTAGACTATAGTCCAGACTATAGACTAGACTATAGTCCAGACTGTAGAATAGAATATATTCCAGACTGTAGAATAGACTATAGTCCAGACTATAGACTAGACTATAGTCCAGACTATAGACTAGACTATAGTCCAGACTATAGACTAGACTATAGTCCAGACTATAGACTAGACTATAGTCCAGACTATAGACTAGACTATAGTCCAGACTATAGACTAGACTATAGTCCAGACTATAGACTAGACTATAGTCCAGACTATAGACTAGACTATAGTCCAGACTATAGACTAGACTATAGTCCAGACTATAGACTAGACTATAGTCCAGACTATAGACTAGACTATAGTCCAGACTATAGACTAGACTATAGTCCAGACTATAGACTAGACTATAGTCCAGACTATAGACTAGACTATAGTCCAGACTATAGACTAGACTATAGTCCAGACTATAGACTAGACTATAGTCCAGACTATAGACTAGACTATAGTCCAGACTATAGACTAGACTATAGTCCAGACTATAGACTAGACTATAGTCCAGACTATAGACTAGACTATAGTCCAGACTATAGACTAGACTATAGTCCAGACTATAGACTAGACTATAGTCCAGACTATAGACTAGACTATAGTCCAGACTATAGACTAGACTATAGTCCAGACTATAGACTAGACTATAGTCCAGACTATAGACTAGACTATAGTCCAGACTATAGACTAGACTATAGTCCAGACTATAGACTAGACTATAGTCCAGACTATAGACTAGACTATAGTCCAGACTATAGACTAGACTATAGTCCAGACTATAGACTATAGACTAGACTATAGTCCAGACTATAGACTAGACTATAGTCCAGACTATAGACTAGACTATAGTCCAGACTATAGACTAGACTATAGTCCAGACTATAGACTATAGACTAGACTATAGTCCAGACTATAGACTATAGACTAGACTATAGTCCAGACTATAGACTAGACTATAGTCCAGACTATAGACTAGACTATAGTCCAGACTATAGACTAGACTATAGTCCAGACTATAGACTAGACTATAGTCCAGACTATAGACTAGACTATAGTCCAGACTATAGACTAGACTATAGTCCAGACTATAGACTAGACTATAGTCCAGACTATAGACTAGACTATAGTCCAGACTATAGACTAGACTATAGTCCAGACTATAGACTAGACTATAGTCCAGACTATAGACTAGACTATAGTCCAGACTATAGACTAGACTATAGTCCAGACTATAGACTAGACTATAGTCCAGACTATAGACTAGACTATAGTCCAGACTATAGACTAGACTATAGTCCAGACTATAGACTAGACTATAGTCCAGACTATAGACTAGACTATAGTCCAGACTATAGACTAGACTATAGTCCAGACTATAGACTAGACTATAGTCCAGACTATAGACTAGACTATAGTCCAGACTATAGACTAGACTATAGTCCAGACTATAGACTAGACTATAGTCCAGACTATAGACTAGACTATAGTCCAGACTATATACTAGACTATAGTCCAGACTATATACTAGACTATAGTCCAGACTATAGACTAGACTATAGTCCAGACTATAGACTAGACTATAGTCCAGACTATAGACTAGACTATAGTCCAGACTATAGACTAGACTATAGTCCAGACTATAGACTAGACTATAGTCCAGACTATAGACTAGACTATAGTCCAGACTATAGACTAGACTATAGTCCAGACTATAGACTAGACTATAGTCCAGACTATAGACTAGACTATAGTCCAGACTATAGACTAGACTATAGTCCAGACTATAGACTAGACTATAGTCCAGACTATAGACTAGACTATAGTCCAGACTATAGACTAGACTATAGTCCAGACTATAGACTAGACTATAGTCCAGACTATAGACTAGACTATAGTCCAGACTATAGACTAGACTATAGTCCAGACTATAGAATAGAATATATTCCAGACTGTAGAATAGACTATAGTCCAGACTATAGACTAGACTATAGTCCAGACTATAGACTAGAGTATAGTCCAGACTATAGACTAGACTATAGTCCAGACTAGAGACTAGACTATATTCCAGACTATAGACTAGACTATATTCCAGACTATAGACTAGACTATATTCCAGACTATAGACTAGACTATATTCCAGAATATAGAATAGAATATAGTCCAGACTGTAGAATAG
This sequence comes from Protocalliphora azurea, assembly GCA_932274085.1. Taxonomy (NCBI): domain Eukaryota; kingdom Metazoa; phylum Arthropoda; class Insecta; order Diptera; family Calliphoridae; genus Protocalliphora; species Protocalliphora azurea. The sequence continues at coordinate 5,588,427 of OW026523.1, forward strand.
AATATAGTCCAGACTATAGACTAGAATATAGTCCAGACTATAGACTAGAATATAGTCCAGACTATAGACTAGAATATAGTCCAGACTATAGACTAGACTATAGACCAGACTATAGACTAGACTATAGACCAGACTATAGACTAGACTATAGACCAGACTATAGACTAGACTATAGTCCAGACTATAGACTAGACTATAGTGAAGACTATAGACTAGACTATAGTGAAGACTATAGACTAGACTATAGTGAAGACTATAGACTAGACTATAGTCCAGACTATAGACTAGACTATAGTCCAGACTATAGACTAGACTATAGTCCAGACTATAGACTAGACTATAGTCCAGACTATAGACTAGACTATAGTCCAGACTATAGACTAGACTATAGTCCAGACTATAGACTAGACTATAGTCCAGACTATAGACTAGACTATAGTCCAGACTATAGACTAGACTATAGTCCAGACTATAGACTAGACTATAGTCCAGACTATAGACTAGACTATAGTCCAGACTATAGACTAGACTATAGTCCAGACTATAGACTAGACTATAGTCCAGACTATAGACTAGACTATAGTCCAGACTATAGACTAGACTATAGTCCAGACTATAGACTAGACTATAGTCCAGACTATAGACTAGACTATAGTCCAGACTATAGACTAGACTATAGTCCAGACTATAGACTAGACTATAGTCCAGACTATAGACTAGACTATAGTCCAGACTATAGACTAGACTATAGTCCAGACTATAGACTAGACTATAGTCCAGACTATAGACTAGACTATAGTCCAGACTATAGACTAGACTATAGTCCAGACTATAGACTAGACTATAGTCCAGACTATAGACTAGACTATAGTCCAGACTATAGACTAGACTATAGTCCAGACTATAGACTAGACTATAGTCCAGACTATAGACTAGACTATAGTCCAGACTATAGACTAGACTATAGTCCAGACTATAGACTAGACTATAGTCCAGACTATAGACTAGACTATAGTCCAGACTATAGACTAGACTATAGTCCAGACTATAGACTAGACTATAGTCCAGACTATAGACTAGACTATAGTCCAGACTATAGACTAGACTATAGTCCAGACTATAGACTAGACTATAGTCCAGACTATAGACTAGACTATAGTCCAGACTATAGACTAGACTATAGTCCAGACTATAGACTAGACTATAGTCCAGACTATAGACTAGACTATAGTCCAGACTATAGACTAGACTATAGTCCAGACTAGAGTCCAGACTATAGTCCAGACTATAGACTAGACTAGAGTCCAGACTATAGTCCAGACTATAGACTAGACTAGAGTCCAGACTATAGTCCAGACTATAGACTAGACTAGAGTCCAGACTATAGACTAGACTAGAGTCCAGACTATAGACTAGACTAGAGTCCAGACTATAGACTAGACTAGAGTCCAGACTATAGACTAGACTAGAGTCCAGACTGTAGAATAGAATATATTCCAGACTGTAGAATAGACTATAGTGCAGACTATAGACTAGACTATAGTCCAGACTATAGACCAGACTAGAGTCCAGACTATAGACCAGACTAGAGTCCAGACTATAGACCAGACTAGAGTCCAGACTATAGACCAGACTAGAGTCCAGACTATAGACCAGACTAGAGTCCAGACTATAGACCAGACTAGAGTCCAGACTATAGACCAGACTAGAGTCCAGACTATAGACCAGACTAGAGTCCAGACTATAGACCAGACTAGAGTCCAGACTATAGACTAGACTAGAGTCCAGACTGTAGAATAGAATATATTCCAGACTGTAGAATAGAATATATTCCCGACTATAGACTAGACTATAGTCCAGAATATAGACTAGACTATAGTCCAGACTATAGACTAGACTATAGTCCAGACTATAGACTAGACTATAGTCCAGACTATAGACTAGACTATAGACCAGACTATAGACTAGACTATAGTCCAGACTATTGACTAGACTATAGTCCAGACTATTGACTAGACTATAGTCCAGACTATTGACTAGACTATAGTCCAGACTATAGACTAGACTATAGTCCAGACTAGAGACTAGACTATATTCCAGACTATAGACTAGACTATATTCCAGACTATAGACTAGACTATAGTCCAGACTAGAGACTAGACTATATTCCAGACTATAGACTAGACTATATTCCAGACTATAGACTAGACTATATTCCAGACTATAGACTAGACTATAGTCCAAACTATAGACTAGACTATAGTCCAGACTATAGACTAGACTATATTCCAGACTATAGACTAGACTATAGTCCAAACTATAGACTAGACTATAGTCCAGACTATAGACTAGACTATAGTCCAGACTATAGACTAGACTATAGTCCACACTATAGACTAAACTATAGTCCAGACTATAGACTAAACTATAGTCCAGACTATAGACTAAACTATAGTCCACACTATAGACTAGACTATAGTCCACACTATAGACTAGACTATAGTCCACACTATAGACTAGACTATAGTCCACACTATAGACAAGACTATAGTCCACACTATAGACTAGACTATAGTCCACACTATAGACTAGACTATAGTCCACACTATAGACTAGACTATAGTCCACACTATAGACTAGACTATAGTCCACACTATAGACTAGACTATAGTCCACACTATAGACTAGACTATAGTCCACACTATAGACTAGACTATAGTCCACACTATAGACTAGACTATAGTCCACACTATAGACTAGACTATAGTCCACACTATAGACTAGACTATAGTCCACACTATAGACTAGACTATAGTCCACACTATAGACTAGACTATAGTCCACACTATAGACTAGACTATAGTCCAGACTATAGACTAGACTATAGTCCAGACTATAGACTAGACTATAGTCCAGACTATAGACTAGACTATAGTCCACACTATAGACTAGACTATAGTCCAGACTATAGACTAGACTATAGTCCAGACTATAGACTAGACTATAGTCCACACTATAGACTAGACTATAGTCCAGACTATAGACTAGACTATAGTCCAGACTATAGACTAGACTATAGTCCAGACTATAGACTAGACTATAGTCCACACTATAGACTAGACTATAGTCCAGACTATAGACTAGACTATAGTCCACACTATAGACTAGACTATAGTCCAGACTATAGACTAGACTATAGTCCAGACTATAGACTAGACTATAGTCCACACTATAGACTAGACTATAGTCCACACTATAGACTAGACTATAGTCCACACTATAGACTAGACTATAGTCCACACTATAGACTAGACTATAGTCCACACTATAGACTAGACTATAGTCCACACTATAGACTAGACTATAGTCCACACTATAGACTAGACTATAGTCCACACTATAGACTAGACTATAGTCCACACTATAGACTAGACTATAGTCCACACTATAGACTAGACTATAGTCCACACTATAGACTAGACTATAGTCCACACTATAGACTAGACTATAGTCCAGACTATAGACTAGACTATAGTCCACACTATAGACTAGACTATAGTCCACACTATAGACTAGACTATAGTCCACACTATAGACTAGACTATAGTCCAGACTATAGACTAGACTATAGTCCAGACTATAGACTAGACTATAGTCCACACTATAGACTAGACTATAGTCCAGACTATAGACTAGACTATAGTCCAGACTATAGACTAGACTATAGTCCACACTATAGACTAGACTATAGTCCAGACTATAGACTAGACTATAGTCCACACTATAGACTAGACTATAGTCCAGACTATAGACTAGACTATAGTCCAGACTATAGACTAGACTATAGTCCAGACTATAGACTAGACTATAGTCCAGACTATAGACTAGACTATAGTCCAGACTATAGACTAGACTATAGTCCACACTATAGACTAGACTATAGTCCAGACTATAGACTAGACTATAGTCCAGACTATAGACTAGACTATAGTCCACACTATAGACTAGACTATAGTCCAGACTATAGACTAGACTATAGTCCACACTATAGACTAGACTATAGTCCACACTATAGACTAGACTATAGTCCAGACTATAGACTAGACTATAGTCCAGACTATAGACTAGACTATAGTCCAGACTATAGACTAGACTATAGTCCAGACTATAGACTAGACTATAGTCCAGACTATAGACTAGACTATAGTCCAGACTATAGACTAGACTATAGTCCAGACTATAGACTAGACTATAGTCCAGACTATAGACTAGACTATAGTCCAGACTATAGACTAGACTATAGTCCAGACTATAGACTAGACTATAGTCCAGACTATAGACTAGACTATAGTCCAGACTATAGACTAGACTATAGTCCAGACTATAGACTAGACTATAGTCCAGACTATAGACTAGACTATAGTCCAGACTATAGACTAGACTATAGTCCAGACTATAGACTAGACTATAGTCCAGACTATAGACTAGACTATAGTCCAGACTATAGACTAGACTATAGTCCAGACTATAGACTAGACTATAGTCCAGACTATAGACTAGACTATAGTCCAGACTATAGACTAGACTATAGTCCAGACTATAGACTAGACTATAGTCCAGACTATAGACTAGACTATAGTCCAGACTATAGACTAGACTATAGTCCAGACTATAGACTAGACTATAGTCCAGACTATAGACTAGACTATAGTCCAGACTATAGACTAGACTATAGTCCAGACTGTAGACTAGACTATAGTCCAGACTATAGACTAGAATATAGTCCAGACTATAGACTAGACTATAGTCCAGACTGTAGACTAGACTATAGTCCAGACTATAGACTAGAATATAGTCCAGACTATAGACTAGACTATAGTCCAGACTGTAGACTAGACTATAGTCCAGACTATAGACTAGACTATAGTCCAGACTATAGACTAGACTATAGTCCAGACTATAGACTAGACTATAGTCCAGACTATAGACTAGACTATAGTCCAGACTATAGACTAGACTATAGTGAAGACTATAGACTAGACTATTGTGAAGACTATAGACTAGACTATAGTGAAGACTATAGACTAGACTATAGTGAAGACTATAGACTAGACTATAGTGAAGACTATAGACTAGACTATAGTGAAGACTATAGACTAGACTATAGTGAAGACTATAGACTAGACTATAGTGAAGACTATAGACTAGACTATAGTGAAGACTATAGACTAGACTATAGTGAAGACTATAGACTTGACTATAGTGAAGACTATAGACTAGACTATAGTGAAGACTATAGACTAGACTATAGTGAAGACTATAGACTTGACTATAGTGAAGACTATAGACTAGACTATAGTGAAGACTATAGACTAGACTATAGTGAAGACTATAGACTTGACTATAGTGAAGACTATAGACTAGACTATAGTGAAGACTATAGACTAGACTATAGTGAAGACTATAGACTAGACTATAGTGAAGACTATAGACTAGACTATAGTGAAGACTATAGACTAGACTATAGTGAAGACTATAGACTAGACTATAGTGAAGACTATAGACTAGACTATAGTGAAGACTATAGACTAGACTATAGTGAAGACTATAGACTAGACTATAGTGAAGACTATAGACTAGACTATAGTGAAGACTATAGACTAGACTATAGTGAAGACTATAGACTAGACTATAGTGAAGACTATAGACTAGACTATAGTGAAGACTATAGACTAGACTATAGTGAAGACTATAGACTAGACTATAGTGAAGAGTCTATACTATACTATAGTCCAGATTACAGAATACACTATAGTGCATGCTAGTTAAGTCTAGACTACTTCAGTTCAGACAAGTTTAAGTTCTATTCTATTTCAGTTCTGGTTTAGTTCTAATTCAGTTTTAATTCAGTTCTAGTTCATTTCTAGTTCAATTCTTTGGTTCAATTTCAGTTCCAAATCTAGCTCAATTCGATTTTAATTCTAATTCAGTTCTGCTTCATTACATATTCTGCTGTAGTATAGTAATTTACTTTTTATCTTCTTTTCACTATTATCCTTCACATTTTGCTTTAGTTCCTCTTTTAAAATTTTCCACATTATTAATTTTTAATATCATTCCAAAATCATTTACATTAATTCACCAGCAAAAGATCAATTTCGTTTTCTCATCTTTTTATTATTCTCTACTTCGTAAACAATAGATCTGCCAACAATAGAGAAAAAGAAAATTTTATTCTTGTATTATTTACGTTTTATGACTCTGAAATATAAAAACACAAATAAATATAAAAGAATGCTGTTTTCGCTTAGCAAATATTGCTAGAACAGGTGTTAAATATTCCGCTTTTTTCTCTTTGTTGCTACTTCAATATTAAACATGTCAAACACGTTTTCAAAAAAATATAAAAAATTGTTTCTTTCTTTACGAAAATAGAAACTGGACCGTTTAATTATGAAAAAGCTATAAAAAATAAAAATTCCAGCTCAATATTCTATGAAAAGCCTAGCGAGAGGGTGTTGTTTGAAAGTGTCAAGTGTTAAAGTTTACTAAACAAACGTGACCACATTTAAGATATTTTCATTATTATTACTAGTCACTCATAGATTTTTGTTGAAAGTCTTAACAAAATGTTTCATCATAACTTAAAGCCGTATTTTCATGTTGATTCCAATTTTAATGAAAATAGAATTTTTAAAGGAATTTTTCTATGATATTTCTAGGACAGTAAATTCTCTTCTTTACAATTAAATATAACTTCCTTGCAAATGTTGTTTAATAAATGGCATTTAAACAGATGAATTTTATTGCAGATACTGAAAATTTATGGAAGCAAATAAGTATTATGAAAGAGAAATTATGTTAGAACATAATAAAAACCAGACTATAAACTAAGCTATAGACTAAGCTATAGACAAGACTATTGGCAAGACTATAATAACCTTTCAATAAGACTTTTTTAAACTTATTTATGGAACATTCAAAAACTATAGATTATATACGGACTTAAAGTGTGAGGAAAACCATTTAAAAAAAATCTGTTAGATTTCTGTGTCTTGAAACTTAAAAACTTAATTGAAATAACATTGAAATTTTATTTTAATTAAGTTCAAATATCCTTTGATAACTAAAAATCTAATTAGGTTACATAAAATTTTAAATCTCTTTTAATATTTCTTTTAATGCTTTAGATTTCTCCATTATTATTTTTTTATTTTTTGGCAATTAGTTTTAGAAAGGACTTGCTGAAAATAAACTGTTAATAGAAACTTGTATTAAAACAAGTATAAAGTACACAAACTAAAACTGATGATACAACTACTAACAAATCATGATATAACTCTTAAGCATTCTATGATTGTATTGCTACTTTATAAAAAATACTACCACAATAACTAGTAACGTAACTACTACAACTTCCATACTTATCATGTATGGAATAAAATACATAGTGTATACATAACAGACACAGATTAAACCACTAATATATGTAGCAATAAGTCTGTGAGAAAAGTATGGAAACACAAATACAAGAGAACATATGTTCAGGGTACACTTGTTATAAAATAACAACAATAATAACAAAATCGACAACATTTTAATTGTATTCATGTGTTTATAGTTTATGTATGAGTATTGTTACATATTTAAACAAATCTGCATACACACTACAATGAGACTGCAAGTTTGCATTAAATTCTCTTAAATATTTTCTAGTTTCTAGCTTTTCTTTCATATTGTTAATATTTTTATTATAGTTGTTTATTTACAAATAGTTCTGTTATAACTGTTACATATCACCACCTCTAAACTCCCTGTTATGAAAGAGTGCATAATATTTTGTATAAAATATTTTACTTTTGCATTACTTTGTTAAAATTTTTTTAAGCAGCTTATCTCATTTATATTTAAAAATATTCGCTCTAGCTTAGAAAAATGGTTGATGTATATTTAAAAATCTAATCCGGCCTATAGTCTAGTCTATTGAATATAGTCTATAGTATAGTCTATATTCGATATTATAGCCCAGTCTATAGTCTAGATTATAGTCTAGTCTATAGTCTGAGCTATAGTCTGAAGTACAAACTATTCAATAGTCTGCACTATAATCTAGACTACGGTCTTGTCTACAGTCTGGACTATACATAGTCTAGTCTATAGTCTGGACTATAGAGTCTAGTCTATAGTCTGGACTATATAGTCTGGTCTTTAGTCAGGACTATATAGTCTAGTCTTTAGTCTGGACTATATAGTCTAGTCTTTAGTCTGAACTTTAGAGTCTAGTCTATAGTCTGGACTATATAGTCTAGTCTTTAGTCTAGTCTATAATATGGACTATATAGTCTATTCTATAGTCTAGTTTATAGTCTTATCTATATGTCTAGTCTATAGTCTAGTCTATAGTCTAGTCTATAGTCTAGTCTATAGTCTAGTCTATAGTCTAGTCTATAGTCTAGTCTATAGTCTAGTCTATAGTCTAGTCTATAGTCTAGTCTATAGTCTAGTCTATAGTCTAGTCTATAGTCTAGTCTATAGTCTAGTCTATAGTCTAGTCTATAGTCTAGTCTATAGTCTAGTCTATAGTCTAGTCTATAGTCTAGTCTATAGTCTAGTCTATAGTCTAGTCTATAGTCTAGTCTATAGTCTAGTCTATAGTCTAGTCTATAGTCTAGTCTATAGTCTAGTCTATAGTCTAGTCTATAGTCTAGTCTATAGTCTAGTCTATAGTCTAGTCTATAGTCTAGTCTATAGTCTAGTCTATAGTCTAGTCTATAGTCTAGTCTATAGTCTAGTCTATAGTCTAGTCTATAGTCTAGTCTATAGTCTAGTCTATAGTCTAGTCTATAGTCTAGTCTATAGTCTAGTCTATAGTCTAGTCTATAGTCTAGTCTATAGTCTAGTCTATAGTCTAGTCTATAGTCTAGTCTATAGTCTAGTCTATAGTCTAGTCTATAGTCTAGTCTATAGTCTAGTCTATAGTCTAGTCTATAGTCTAGTCTATAGTCTAGTCTATAGTCTAGTCTATAGTCTAGTCTATAGTCTAGTCTATAGTCTAGTCTATAGTCTAGTCTATAGTCTAGTCTATAGTCTAGTCTATAGTCTAGTCTATAGTCTAGTCTATAGTCTAGTCTATAGTCTAGTCTATAGTCTAGTCTATAGTCTAGTCTATAGTCTAGTCTATAGTCTAGTCTATAGTCTAGTCTATAGTCTAGTCTATAGTCTAGTCTATAGTCTAGTCTATAGTCTAGTCTATAGTCTAGTCTATAGTCTAGTCTATAGTCTAGTCTATAGTCTAGTCTATAGTCTAGTCTATAGTCTAGTCTATAGTCTAGTCTATAGTCTAGTCTATAGTCTAGTCTATAGTCTAGTCTATAGTCTAGTCTATAGTCTAGTCTATAGTCTAGTCTATAGTCTAGTCTATAGTCTAGTCTATAGTCTAGTCTATAGTCTAGTCTATAGTCTAGTCTATAGTCTAGTCTATAGTCTAGTCTATAGTCTAGTCTATAGTCTAGTCTATAGTCTAGTCTATAGTCTAGTCTATAGTCTAGTCTATAGTCTAGTCTATAGTCTAGTCTATAGTCTAGTCTATAGTCTAGTCTATAGTCTAGTCTATAGTCTAGTCTATAGTCTAGTCTATAGTCTAGTCTATAGTCTAGTCTATAGTCTAGTCTATAGTCTAGTCTATAGTCTAGTCTATAGTCTAGTCTATAGTCTAGTCTATAGTCTAGTCTATAGTCTAGTCTATAGTCTAGTCTATAGTCTAGTCTATAGTCTAGTCTATAGTCTAGTCTATAGTCTAGTCTATAGTCTAGTCTATAGTCTAGTCTATAGTCTAGTCTATAGTCTAGTCTATAGTCTAGTCTATAGTCTAGTCTATTGTCTAGTCTATAGTCTAGTCTATAGTCTAGTCTATAGTCTAGTCTATAGTCTAGTCTATAGTCTAGTCTATAGTCTAGTCTATAGTCTAGTCTATTGTCTAGTCTATAGTCTAGTCTATAGTCTAGTCTATTGTCTAGTCTATAGTCTAGTCTATTGTCTAGTCTATAGTCTAGTCTATAGTCTAGTCTATTGTCTAGTCTATAGTCTAGTCTATAGTCTAGTCTATAGTCTAGTCTATTGTCTAGTCTATAGTCTAGTCTATAGTCTAGTCTATTGTCTAGTCTATAGTCTAGTCTATAGTCTAGTCTATAGTCTAGTCTATAGTCTAGTCTATAGTCTAGTCTATAGTCTAGTCTATAGTCTAGTCTATAGTCTAGTCTATTGTCTAGTCTATAGTCTAGTCTATTGTCTAGTCTATAGTCTAGTCTATAGTCTAGTCTATAGTCTAGTCTATTGTCTAGTCTATAGTCTAGTCTATAGTCTAGTCTATAGTCTAGTCTATAGTCTAGTCTATAGTCTAGTCTATAGTCTAGTCTATAGTCTAGTCTATAGTCTAGTCTATAGTCTAGTCTATAGTCTAGTCTATAGTCTAGTCTATAGTCTAGTCTATAGTCTAGTCTATAGTCTAGTCTATTGTCTAGTCTATAGTCTAGTCTATAGTCTAGTCTATAGTCTAGTCTATAGTCTAGTCTATAGTCTAGTCTATAGTCTAGTCTATTGTCTAGTCTATAGTCTAGTCTATTGTCTAGTCTATAGTCTAGTCTATTGTCTAGTCTATAGTCTAGTCTATTGTCTAGTCTATAGTCTAGTCTATAGTCTAGTCTATAGTCTAGTCTATTGTCTAGTCTATAGTCTAGTCTATAGTCTAGTCTATTGTCTAGTCTATAGTCTAGTCTATAGTCTAGTCTATAGTCTAGTCTATAGTCTAGTCTATAGTCTAGTCTATAGTCTAGTCTATAGTCTAGTCTATAGTCTAGTCTATAGTCTAGTCTATAGTCTAGTCTATAGTCTAGTCTATAGTCTAGTCTATAGTCTAGTCTATAGTCTAGTCTATAGTCTAGTCTATAGTCTAGTCTATAGTCTAGTCTATAGTCTAGTCTATAGTCTAGTCTATAGTCTAGTCTATAGTCTAGTCTATAGTCTAGTCTATAGTCTAGTCTATAGTCTAGTCTATAGTCTAGTCTATAGTCTAGTCTATAGTCTAGTCTATAGTCTAGTCTATAGTCTAGTCTATAGTCTAGTCTATAGTCTAGTCTATAGTCTAGTCTATAGTCTAGTCTATAGTCTAGTCTATAGTCTAGTCTATAGTCTAGTCTATAGTCTAGTCTATAGTCTAGTCTATAGTCTAGTCTATAGTCTAGTCTATAGTCTAGTCTATAGTCTAGTCTATAGTCTAGTCTATAGTCTAGTCTATAGTCTAGTCTATAGTCTAGTCTATAGTCTAGTCTATAGTCTAGTCTATAGTCTAGTCTATAGTCTAGTCTATAGTCTAGTCTATAGTCTAGTCTATAGTCTAGTCTATAGTCTAGTCTATAGTCTAGTCTATAGTCTAGTCTATAGTCTAGTCTATAGTCTAGTCTATAGTCTAGTCTATAGTCTAGTCTATAGTCTAGTCTATAGTCTAGTCTATAGTCTAGTCTATAGTCTAGTCTATAGTCTAGTCTATAGTCTAGTCTATAGTCTAGTCTATAGTCTAGTCTATAGTCTAGTCTATAGTCTAGTCTATAGTCTAGTCTATAGTCTAGTCTATAGTCTAGTCTATAGTCTAGTCTATAGTCTAGTCTATAGTCTAGTCTATAGTCTAGTCTATAGTAAAGTCTATAGTCTAGTCTATAGTCTAGTCTATAGTCTAGTCTATAGTCTAGTCTATAGTCTAGTCTATAGTCTAGTCTATAGTCTAGTCTATAGTCTAGTCTATAGTCTAGTCTATAGTCTAGTCTATAGTCTAGTCTATAGTCTAGTCTATAGTCTAGTCTATAGTCTAGTCTATAGTCTAGTCTATAGTCTAGTCTATAGTCTAGTCTATAGTCTAGTCTATAGTCTAGTCTATAGTCTAGTCTATAGTCTAGTCTATAGTCTAGTCTATAGTCTAGTCTATAGTCTAGTCTATAGTCTAGTCTATAGTCTAGTCTATAGTCTAGTCTATAGTCTAGTCTATAGTCTAGTCTATAGTCTAGTCTATAGTCTAGTCTATAGTCTAGTCTATAGTCTAGTCTATAGTCTAGTCTATAGTCTAGTCTATAGTCTAGTCTATAGTCTAGTCTATAGTCTAGTCTATAGTCTAGTCTATAGTCTAGTCTATAGTCTAGTCTATAGTCTAGTCTATAGTCTAGTCTATAGTCTAGTCTATAGTCTAGTCTATAGTCTAGTCTATAGTCTAGTCTATAGTCTAGTCTAGTATAGTCTTTAGTCTGGTCTATAGTCTAGTTTTTAGTGTAGTTTATAGTTTAGTCTACAGTATAGCTCATATTCTAGTTTCTGGTTTATAGTCTAGTATATAGTCTATAGTTTTTTCTCTCGTATATTTTACCATTTTGCATGTATCAAGTCAACCTTAAATTTTTGTTAATTCCACCCAAACCCAAACATCGTTTAGAGCTCACGTGATGTATCTTCATGCAAACCGAAACACTATAGGCCTTTAAAAAGCGACAAAAAAAACACTATATAATTTGTTTGTATTTAATTAATTACTTGGTTACACACACTTAAACACAAGCCACAGAGTAAAACATGTTTTCAGTTGTTGTAGTAATTGTATGTATGTATGTAGAAAGTATCATTGTATGTACAGTATACATTTTGCGACAGAAAATTTAACTATTTTGGTGCTGTTTACCATTAAAACGTTGTACCGTTCCGCTAAATTTAATTTGCTGTCAATCAAACTATAAACAAAAAGTTTCGCCACCTAAATGTAGGCTAAACGAAACTATGGACCAAGCGTTTGTTATGCTTCAAAATGGAAATGTATAATTAGGTGTGAATTTTTTTTTTTTTTTTTTTTTTTTTTGGTTGAAGGGAATAAATTTAACTAAACAAAGAAAATGAAAGTGGAAACATAATTATGAACAAGGGACTTGGTGGGGACTAAGTAAAAAAGTTTTAATGTTAGAGAAGAAAAGGGTAAGACGTAATGGTTGTTGGTAAATTATAGATAAAAAAAAAAGGAGACAAGGAAATAAAGGGTTTAGTAAACACTAAAATGAGGAGTATGTACATTAAGGGCAAAGATAGTAATGATAAAAATGGACAAAAATATAAAAAAATAAATTTAAAATAAAAGAATTTTTTAATTTGAAATTAAACACGAAATATTAAATTTAAGCAAAAAACTTCTTTAAAGGTTTCTTTGTTTTAATTTAAATATAGACAATTCAATAAAGTATAGACTACCCATAAAAAACCCCCAAATGTAGGCTATTAAATTTCTTATTTATTTATTTATTTTTTTTTTTTTCTTTATAAAAATCTTTTTATTTAGCTTCTAATTAACTTTTAATATTTTATTATCCTCTAATCTTTTTCCTGTTTCATATGAATTTCAAAACAATTTTCGATTAAAAGAAGGAAAAAGTTTTTAATTTATAGCACATTTTCTGGCGCAAACAGCATGCGTATGGTAGCAAAAAAAAAACCTAAACAGTTTATTATTTGCAGCTGCACACATTTATTTTATGGCTTTTAATAGTTTTCAATTTCTCTTGGTAGTTGTTCTCTTTTTTATGATTATTTATATTAGTTTTATTCAAAGCAAAAGTTTTCTTGTGCATATTTATTTTATTTTCTAATAAATATTATAAATTATGACAAACAACATGAGCTACCATTTTCAAGCAATAACAAAAACAAAAAAGTCATAAAAAACAGAGCACTGGAAATATGTGAAAATATTGTTTGCACAACTCAATAATCACAAAATATGGGAATAAATATGCTGCTATCCTCTACACTCTAGCTATTACTTAAACAAGTCATTATCATAGTTGAATATGTTTGCATGCATGAGTGTATGTGTGTGCAAGTATATGATTTAAAATGTCATCACTTAGAAATTTAATATATTAGATTTTGTTTTCATTTCATGTTCTTGCTAACACTTAATATTGTATTTCAAGAATAAAGAAATAAATAAACAGGATTGTTGATTTTTTTTAAAGACAACACAATCAAACAGTCGTCGGGGTTATAAAGAGCAAGTGACATTCATAGACACTGTGTTAACATGATTATGAAAATTCCACATATAACATTATCCAAATAAATCGACTCATATGAACATGAAAAAAAAGAAATGATAGCGACATAAAAAAAAACTATACTAACAAGTATTTAACAAACTACGTGAAAAAATTTTTTAATAAAATTTCTGAAAAAAAAAAATACATACCAGAATAAAGTGTGTGGTGTCAAGGCTAAAATATGAAAGAGTATAAATAATAAAGAAAGTTAAATAAAAAAAAAAAAAAACTTGTGCTGTAATGAAAATAGTTAAAAAGTGAAGTTTTTTTCTATTCGTTTGGTAATGAAGCCTATAAGTAGACAATTATTTGAAATATATCAAAGAGCAAATAAATATAGAAGATATAGTGAAGAAAAAGAGCTTCAAATAAACTTTAAATACAGAAATATGTATTTATTACTGTTCAAAAGTTGCAAATCAAGTCTATACTTCTTACGGGATGCCTAATAGTAGGCAATATTTCTTATTTTTAAGTTAAAGTATAGTTAAATTTAAAACTATAACTAAACTAGAACTGAAATAAACTCATTAAGAACTGAACTATAATACTAAACTAAATTAGATTTTAACTAGAACTGAATTACAATAGAATTAGAGCTGAACTACAACTGGTTAGATTTCAATGAAACTTTCAATGAAGTATGCAGCGGCACAGAAAATATGTATTCCGTGGTGCTGGTGTCTAATTATAGTCCACAAACTCTGCTTTGGTACTACGAAACAGAGAAAACAAGGCAATTTACGTTTGCGAAGTTATTTAACAACCAAAGTAGAACTAGCACTGAATGAAAACTGAACTGGAACTAGAACTAGAGCTGAATTAGAACTGAACTGAAATGATTATCACTAAACTAGAATTGATTTCAACTTAAATAGAAGAGACTAGGAACTGAAATAGAACTGAACTCAATAAGAACGAAATTAGAATTGTTTTGGAACTTAAATAGAAGGGACTTGGAACTGAACTAGATCTGAAATGGAACTAATTTGGAACTCAATTTGTTCAGCTCAAATTGAACTAGAACTGAACTAAAACTGAACTAGAACTGAATTATAATTTAGCTAAAATGTATTTGAATAAGAGCTGAACTAGAACTGAAAAGGTACTGATTTGGAACTGAACTGAAAAATGCACCAGAACTAAACTAGAATCCTAAACTGAACTAGAATTAACCTAGAACTGAACCAGAAGTAAACTTTTTTTTTGAACTAGAACTAGAAATGAACTGGAACTAAATTAAAACTGAACTTTTTTTATTTATTTATTTTTACTATTATTATTATTATTTTTTTTTTTTATTAAACAATTTTTTTATTAACAGTTATTTAAATTTTAGCAATAATATTTCAGTTTAACAATATTTTAAACTAGAGTTAACTTGGGCTTGAACTGAACCAGAACTTTTTCTAATTCAATTCTTTATTTCAATTTTTGGTTTACATGTAATTTAAAAACTGGTTAAAAATTAACTAAACTATAACTGAACTAGAATTCATTTGGAACTTAAACAGAAACGATTTTGAACTGAACTAGCACTGAACTAGTACTGAATTACAATTTAACTAGAACTGATTTGAGCTGAATTAGATCTGAACCATAATTTAACTAGAATTTAATTAGAACTGAAATAGAACTGAACTATAGCTGAACTAGAACGCTTTTTTATATTTAGAACTAGAACTGAACTTTAACCAGAACTGAACTAGAACTGATTTGGAACGGAATTAGGACTAATAAGGAACTGATCTAGAATCGAAATAGTGCTCAATTGGAATTGATTTAGAATTAAACTAGAACTGAAATACCAACTATAGGTTTTTCTGAAGGCTATTCTGTAGTATAAACTCTTGCTTTAACTTGATACTAGAAAATAAATTATTCTAAAATTATTTTGTAGTTTTCCGCTATAATTTTTTAAAACAGTGATACAAGTAAATATTTTTTTTTTTTTTTTTTTTTATATAAAAAAAGAGAAAATTAGTTTGATTTATTTTCATAATTAGTTGACTTTATGCGGCAACATATCCACAAACAAAACTTGATAAAACATATCAAAATATAAACCATGTTTTCTTTCAAAAAAATTTAAGCTTCATGCAAACAAAATTTAATTAAATATTTTAACAGATCTTTAAAAAAATCTATAATATTAAAAATTGCAAAAATAAAGAAAAAAGAACTGTGTGATTAAAATGAAATCTGTGTAAATTGTGTTTAAATTAAACCCCCCAAAAAACTGCTGTAAAAAAAGATAAAAATGCATTATAAAAAAAGTGTTTACGTTTTATTTTGCTCCAGTTAATTCCCTGTCAGTCGCTGTAAGATGGTAGCAACAAAGCTGTGACTTTTTATATACTTAATGTCCAATTTTGATTATTGCTTGGTGTTACTTCTTACAGTGACTGCTGGGCGAATGATGACATCCAACGCGTTTGAGGAATGATAAAAAAAAAACGAGGAAAAATGTAAAAAAGTGAAAAATGTATAAACAGTAAGAAAAAATATAAAACAAATAAAGATAAAATGTTGGAAATTAAGTGGTGCTGTCAAGAATATAAAAATCACAACATTTAATGTTTTAAAAAATATATATACACAAAAATGCTGGTACATTTCATACTACGAAAAAAAGCCTTAAAGTAGGCCATGATTGTGGACAATAGCAAGAAAAAAAGTATAAAGAATTATTAAAGCGAAGTCTACATTTTCCATTGAAATGTATTTAACAGTATTTAGTAGCAAGTGAAAATGGACGTTCTTTTTTGACTTAATTAAAATTCTCTACAATTTTGCACAAAATTCAGCAAAGTTATTTAATTAATATTCTACCCCTAAATATACACTTAACTTTCTTTAATAAATTTTTAGTTTCAGCTCCAAGTTTATCTAATTTATATTAAATTTATCTCATTAAACTTTTTCCCTTTTAATCCAAAATCAATACATGACCATCATAACTTTTAAATTACAAAATTAAATTCCTCTATTCTTTCGCATATTAACTTTAATCCTTCCACTCGTTTTCTCAGAAAATATTTAAGTTAAACTTCTTTCATTTTATTATTATAGAAATATTTGAATTATAATTTCTTAGTCTATTAGTATTCATTTGGAATAGTAAACATTTCCAAGTGGAATGTTAAGATGATGATTATGTTGATGATGACGTACTTTTGACGATGATGAAAATGTTTATGATTTTCTTGAATTCATTGTAAAAATTTAAGTATGTGTAACGTAATGCACTGGCAGCCTTAATATGCATCCTTAAACAAATACAAAACAATATATGAAACCACCACTAGCAACAAACAGCACACAACAGAGACCTCTCTGCTACATGCCAACAAAAATGTATTCAATTTAAAATTAAAACAAAATAACAAAAGAGGGAGAGAGTAAAAAATAATATAAATAAGATTAAGCATAACCTCAGGCTATGTTTTTTGTTTTAATTTAACGACACGTATTAATATGTTAAAAATGTACAGGCCAAGATATTGTAAAGGATTGAAGAGGACAAAAGTGTTACAAATACTATTGCAATTGGTCGATACAAAGAAAGTATACTAAGGACAAGTCAATAGACAAAACTATAGACAAGACTATAGACAAGTGAATAGTCAAGACATTAGTTTAGAATCTAGTCAAAATTAAAAATAAGACTATAGACAAGCTAATAGTCAAGCTTTTAAACTAGACTATATTTAAGACTACGGACAAGACTAGACTAAAATTAATACTAAATACAAGACCATAGTCAACGTTATTAACAAACTATAACCACTTCTAATTTAAATATACACTAGACTATTGTTCAGTATATAGACTAGACTATAATACAGTCTATAGACTAGACTATCGATTAGATTATAGTCCAGCTTATAGACTGAACTATAGTCAAAACTATATACTATAGACTAGACTATAGTCCAGACTATATATTATAGCCCAGTCTATAGACTAGACTATCCAGAATATTATAGTCTAGTCTATAGACTGGACTATAATATATAGTCTGGACTATAGTCTAGTCTATAGACTGAACTATAATATATACTACAATCCAGACTAAAGACAAGACTAGAGACAAGACAACAGTACAGACCTTAGACCAAACTGTAGACTATGGTCCAGAATATTGACTAGACTGAAGTCCAGACTATATTCCAAAGTTTAGACCAAATTATAGCCTACTCTATAAACTAGACTTTAACCCAGACTATTGACTGAACTATAGTCTCTCGTATAGTCTATAGTTTGGTCTGAAGTCTGGACTAGACTATAGTCTATTGTCTGCACTATAGTCTATAGTATGGACTATAGTCTGTAGTCTGGACTATAGTCTATAGTCTGCACTATAGTCTGGGCTATAGTCTATAGTCTAGACTATAGTCTATAGTCTGAACTATAGTCTGTAGTCTGGACTATAGTCTATAATCGGGACTATATTCTATAGTCTAGACTAAAGTCTACAGTCTATAGTCTGGACTATAGTCTATGGAGTGGACTACGGTCTATAGTCTGGACTACAGTATATAGTCTGGACTATAATCTATAGTCTGGACTATAATCTATAGTCTGAACTATAGTCTATAGTCTGCACTATAGTTTATAATCTGGACTGTAGTCTACAGACTGGACTTCAGTCTATAATCTGGACTATAGTCTATAATCTGGACTACAATCTATAGTCTGGCCTATAGTCTACAGTCTGGACTATAGCCTATAGTCTTTACTATAGTCTATAGTCTAGACTATAGTGTATAGTCTGAACTATAGTCTGTAGTCTGGACTATAGTCTATAATCGGGACTATATTCTATAGTCCAGACTAAAGTCTACAGTCTACAGTCTGGACTATTGTCTATGGAGTGGACTACGGTCTATAGTTCAGACTATAGTCTATAGTCTGAACTACAGTCTGTAGTCTGGACTATAGTCTATAATCGGGACTATATTCTATAGTCTAGACTAAAGTCTACGGTCTATAGTCTGGACTATAGTCTATAGTCTGAACTATGGTCTATAGTCTGGACTATAGTCTATAGTCTGGACTATAGTCTACAGTCTGGACTATAGTCTATAGTCTGAACTATAGTCTGTAGTCTGGACTATAGTCTATAGTCTGTACTATATTCTATAGTCTAGACTAAAGTCTATAGTCTATAGTCTGTAGTCTGAACTATATTCTATAGCCTGGACTATAGTCTATAGTTCAGACTATATACTAGATTATAGTCCAGACTATAGCTAAGACGAGACTAAAGACTAAGCTATAGTCCAGACTATAGACTAAACTACAGTTCAGATTAAACTATTTTCCAGACTATATATTAGACTATAGTCTGACTGCAGAATAGATTACAGTTCAGACTATAAACTAGACTATAGTCAAGACTATTTCGAGCTCTACTTCAGTTCTAGTTACTTTTTAGTTCAGTTCTAGTTCAAATCTGGTTCAGTTTTAGTTCAGTTCTATTTCTCAGTTGTAAATCAGTTCAAGTTTAGTTCTAGCGCTTTCATATAAATCAGTTTAAAAAATATTTAAAAAAAATTATTATTTTCCTTTCTTAATATTTTCCAGCAACAGTTGCCTTTATTGTTGTTCTTTGTTCTTTTCTCTCTCTCTCTCTATCATTTTCAAATTATTATCACGTAACACTTCTGATAATAAATATATTTATTATAATACTTTTTATTACGTTATATTTTCTTTTTTTGTCTTTACTTTCTAAATCTAACCTTTTATTTATGCACATGTAACTAACATAAGTACATAAGTTAAGAGAGTAGACAATAATTTTAGAAAATGTTACATGTAGACTTGAATAAGGAATATGATTTTCATAGGAAACAACTTCGAGTGTATCTGTCTATCTATATGTCTTACGTTTTGACAGTTTTTTTCCTAGTATTAAAATCAAATTTAGAATTCAAGCCCGAACATGTTTTTCTACTTTATTACTATGAGTCTATCTTTATGTGATAGTGAGTTTAATTGTATGTTTGTTTTTGTTGTTTTATTCAATGTTTTTTTTTTTTTTTTTTTGTCAACGACAATTTTTATTAAATTCATTTTCATGATTGAGGTCGTTGGTTGTTGTTTTGGTTTGGTTTGGTTTGGTTGTTTGTAATTCATTCATTGTGTAAGTATATTTCCTTTGTTAAGTGTTTCAGTTGTCATTACCGTTTCCTTTATGTGTTTTTTTTTTTTTTTTTGTTCCGTCCTCTGTGTTGTTGTAACGGTTTAATGAGTAGTTTATAATATCAACATTATTTTCTAATTTTCATCCTTTTATTCAATTAGTCGCTGTCGTTCTTTACATCTGTCTGTCTGTATATCTGTCTGTCTTTCTGTCTGTCTTAAAACATTAAATCTTTTGTTACGAAATTTCATTTAACATTGAAAATGATGCCAATGTTACTGTTGAAGGGGCTGACGTATATAATGATAACGACAGTAATGTTTTGTAGACAAAAAATAAAGTTTTGTTGTTTGTTTTAGTTCTTAAAATGTCAATTATCATTTATTAGTTTCTGCAAAATAGAAGGGAAAAACTTAAAATGAAGATGAAATGACAGGCAGAAGACAAAAGCTAGAAATTTAATAAATAAAAAGAGTAAATTGATTAGAAAAAAGAAATGAAATGTATTGTAATGAGGCTGACTTTGAAAAAACTAAGAAAATATAGGTAAATTTAATAATTTTTCCAATTCTTTACATGGTTGATATTATGCTAACATAAAAACTTGTAAAATTTTAAAGTAAATTTAATAATTTTTGAAAACATTTTAAATTTTTCTAAAGAATTTTTATAGTTTACATTGTTGACATTATGTAGACAATTCAATTTGTAAAAATTTTAAGCCAAGTTTAATAATAAAAATTTCAATTCTTCAGAAGAATTTGAATTGTTTACATTGTGTGAAAAATTAAATTTCGCAAAATTTTTTATCTTAAAAGGAATTTACAGCTTTAAAATACGTTTAAAATTATATTTTACATGTAATCTGGTAATTTACGCTGTGTAAATAATGTAATTTTTAATTGTTTACATTGTCGACATTATGTAGACAAATAAATTTATAAAAAATTTTAATGTAAATTTATTCATATAAAAAAAATTCAATTTTCCATGAGAATTTGAATTGTTTACAATGTTGACGTTATGTAAACAATTAAATTTTGCAAAATGTTTTATCTCAAAGAAAATTTTCAACTTTAAAATATGTTTAAAATTTTATTTTACATGTAATCTGATATTTACACCACGTAAATAATGTAATTTTGAATCGTTTACGTTATTGACATTATGTTAATAATTTAATTTGTAAAAATTTAAGGTAAATTTGTTAATTTTTGAAAAAATTCAATTTTCCTCATTGTTGACAATGTGTAAATAATTAAATATTACAAAATATTAAATTAAACGGGTAACTTTAAGCATTAAAATGCGTTTAAAATTGGTTTTTACAGTTAGCCTGAAATTTTACACCATATAAATAATGCAGTTTTCAGTTCTTTGCATTATTGACATTAAGTAAACAGTTAAATTTTCTGAGATTTAAAATTCTCGAATAATTTGTTAATTTTTAAAGCATTAAAATTTTTTTCCATCCTTGACCTAATGTAAACAATTAAATTTTCTGAAATTTTAAGTAAATTTTTTAAGTTTTTGCATAATTTGTTAATTTTTTTAAATTAATAATTTTTTCGATTGTTGAAAAGTGAGTTTTAACAAACGAAATGTGTACAAAGTTACATTTGGCACAAAATTTTATATATTTTAGTTTAAAAAGTAGTGTATCATTAAGTACTTTACATTGTATACATTATGTAGATAATTTTTTTCTTATGATAAAATTTTACAATTTAATTAAATAAGTCTTTAATTTTTTATGTAAAAAATCAAGTTTGTTGTAATGTTTGATTTAAAGTAAAATTTTGCGACTTAAAATATATTAAAGATAATATATTTATAAAATTTCATTATTTTTACCATGTAAACAATATAGTTTTAAATTCTTTACATTATTGACATTATGTAAAAAATTAAAATTTTTATTATTCATGCAAATGTTCTAGCAAAATTAAGTTAATTTTTTTTATAAAAAAATATTTTTTTACCTGGTGTAAACAATGTAATTTTTAGGTAGATTTTGAAAAATAATTTAACTCTTGTTGGTATTTAAGTAAAATAAATATTTTTGTTAATTTTTTTATTAAAATCTGCTGCCTCATTTTTTGTTGAAAATTTAATTCTTTACCTGATATAAACAATGTAATTTAGAGTTAAATATTTACATTTTAAATATCTTGACCAATTTTCTTAAAAATCTAGAAAATCAAACTGATTTTTTTCTATAAAATAGAAAAATAATTTCCTTCTTTAACTCTCATTACCTTGATCCTTTTAATAAAATTGTGTAAATGGAAACCTTTAACTTACATAGCTACACTTTTTTTATTGCTTTACAGAACGAAGGAAAAACAACGTTTTTAAGGAAATACAATTTTATGACACTTAATTTGTTAAAACATGCAGAAAATACCCCGTGAGCATCAAAAATGGAAGCACAACACAAAAGCGAATATTCCACGTAGTGAATGACCATTTTGTAAAGTTCTTTTTTTAACGTTACTGCAACTTCTGAAATGTTCCTAACAAAAAAGTGAACATTTTTTTATTATTGTTGTTGTTTAATCTTATGTTCATTATGGTGTGTTATAACCCTCTGTCCCCCAAAAAGCCCCAGGGGTAACAACAGTCATGCACTAAATTCTCCTTTTTTTATTGTAATTTTTAGTCGAACATGTTGCTCGTTTTAAAATTTAATTCTCTCAAGTACAAGAAATGTTTGTCTTAATTATATTTGCTTGTAAATGTTGTTGGTGTATGTGGCTTCCACACAGATTGTAATTTTGGTTTTTTTTTTTTTTTTTGCAACCACTAGCAAGGATTCATTGTTGTTCAACGGAAATGTATGATGATTTTTAAAGTAGTTGTGTATAAAGTTTTTGAAATTACACAGAACACTAAATCGAAACTAGTTGTTGTTGCTTTTTGTTTTTAGCAGCTACAACATCAACTAGAAAGGGAGCACTCTATCAACCACAAAATGAAATGTAAATGAGCTTATATAAAAGGGTAACTAAAAATCTCCTTTTTTATTTATCTAATATCTATAAACTAAACTAAAAAAAATAATACTACTGAAAAAAGGTCAAGGAAACTGAGTGATTGTAACAAACGAGAATCGTTTGTTTATTTCAACACCTTTTACCGCAGAGAGAACGCACATACTTACACACACATAGTAAAACACAAGTAAAAATAAAATTTAAATCTGTTTAAAATGCTGATGAAAAACAGCATGAAAATTATGCAGATTCCATTGAGAATAAACAAATAAACAGAAAAGAGTTTTAAAGAATAGAAAAATAAAAAAAGTGAAATTTTACTTAAAAAATTCAAATAATATATAGTTTTTCTAATATATAGTCTAGTCTATAGTATTGACTATTGTAAAGTTTACAGTTTTGACTATAGTTTAGTCTATCATTTTGACTATAGCTTAGTACTTTATGTTTACTATAACCTTGATTATGGTCAGAACTTATTTTAGTATATACTTTTGGCTATAGTCTAGTCCATAGACCTGACTACGGTAATGTATATAGACTTGACTATAGCTTAATCTATAGTCTTGACTATAGTTTAGTCTATAATCTTGACTACAGTCTAATCTATAGTCTTGACAATAGTCTCGTTTATAGCCTCGTCTATAGTATTGACTGTAGTCTATATTTTTTACTATAATCTAGTCTACTCTAGCCAATAGTTTAGTCTATAGTTTGAATATAGTCTCATATAATCTGGACTAAATTTAGTATATTATATATAGATGAACTATAGGCTAGTCTATAATCTAGACTATAGCTTATAGTATTGCCTATAATCTCGTTTATAGTATTGACTATAGTCTATAGTACTGATTTAAATGTAGTCTTGAAAACAGTCTCGACTATAGTCTAGCCTAGTGTATAATTTTAAATATAGTGTAGTGTATAGCTTTGTCTATGGACTAGTGTAAAGTTTGACTCTAGTCCCGACTATAGTTAAGTGTGCAGTCTTGAATATAGTCTCGTCATTAGTCTTTACTATAGTACCGGCTATAGTCTTGACTATAATATATAGTAATAGTATTGACTATAAATAGTATAATCTATAGTCTTCACTATAGTATAATCTATAGTCTTGACTTGAATTGAACTATAACTAGAACTGAAATAGAAATGATTTGGAACTAAACTGGAACTAAACTAGAACTGAACTAGAACTGAAGTAGAAATAATTTGGAACTGAACTTGAATTGAAATAGAAATCATTTGAAACCAGAACTAAAACAGAAATTATTTGGAACTGAAACAGAACTGAAATAGAAATTAGTTAGAACTGAGCTGGGGTTGAAATAAAAATGAACTAGAACTTAAGTAAAGCAGAATTGGAACAGAACTGGTACAGAACTGGAACTTAATTAGAACTTAAATAGAAACCAAATAGAAATGATTTGGAACTAAACTAGAACTGAACTAAAACTGAACTAGAACTGCACTAAAACTGAACTAAAACTGAAGTAAACCTGAACTAGAACCGAATTAGAGCTGAAGTAAAACTGAACTGGAACTGAACTAGAACTAAACTAAAACTAAACTAGAACTTAACTAGAACTGATCGAAACTAAACTAGAACTGAAGCAGAACTGAATTAGAACTAAACTCGAACTGAACTAGAGCTGAAATGTAAACGATTTGGAATTGAAAATGAACTAGAAATGAATTAGAACTGAACTAGAAATGATTTGGAGATAAATTTGAACTGAACTAGAACTGCTATAAGAATGATTTGGAAATAATCCAGAACTAAACTAGAACTGAACTAAAATTTACTTAAAACAGAAATATAAATAATTTTAAGCTGAATTAGAACTGAACTAGAACTTAACTAAAACAGAACTAGAACAAAACTAAACTGAACTAGAAGTTAAGTAGATCTGAATTGAACTATCGACTGAACAATACTGTGAACTATAACTATAGTGTTGTAAACTATTTTTCAGACTTCTTTATTGTCTCAGCTGTAGTCTTGATTATAGTATTTGCTGTAGTCTTGGCTATGTTCTCCGCCATACTCTTGGTTATATATAGTCTTGGCTGAACTGTAGGCTATGGACTATACAATAGTATTGATTATAGTTTATAGTATTTTACTAATTTTAAGACTTATTTTTCGCCTTTCATTTAGTTTGTTTTGTCGTATTAAATAATTTCTTTTTTTCTTACTTTATATATATATATATATATATATATATATATATATATATATATATTTGTGTACATTTTCCGGGTGTTAATGCTAATGTTTTGTGTTTGCTGGAAAGGTAAATGAAAATGAATGAAGGAACAAAAAAAGGATATCCGTTTTTTCCAACGGAAGTTAAACAAATAATGTACTCATATACATTTGCTTAAACAAACATATACTTAGTCTTACATTTACATATGTTCACATGTAGATTAAATAGATTTTTTCCTCACATATGCATAAATCTGGGAGCATAAAGAAAAAAAAACTTAACTAAAGGATAGGAAACAACACACGAATTCTATGAGGCGTAAGACCCTTAAAAAATATAAAACAACTCACGCAATTTTTTAAGTAGATTTTATAATCATAATACTCTTCTTCTAACTAGGAGTAGCTTATAAATGTATAGGATTTTTTTTTCTTTTTTGGTGTTATTTGGAGAATACGATTTGCTTTAGAAAATGTGTTGTTAAAGAGTTTGTTTTGTATTATTGAGGGTAGTGGGTGTTAGATGTGTTAAAGCTACAAGTTGATTTTACTTTAAACGTGATGCTTGTGCAACGTGCTGCTATAGGAAAAGTTTTTTCTTTTTTTGCGGAGATTTGTGGCCTTTTTTAGAATTTTTTTTCTTGTTTGCTATTATAGTAGTCTGCAGCAAATGTAGTGTGAAACAAATTAAGCATATTATAAAGAAATTTAAATTTATTATGTAAAAATATGCTTTTGAAAATTGTTTCTAAATGGCTTAAAATATATGTATGTGAGAAAATAAAGAATTTTAAGTTTATTTATTTATTTTTATAAATATGAATAAAATTAATATAGGAAATTTAAGTAAAAAAATTGGTTTTAAAAGAAATTTAAAAGCACTTAAAATTGTAGCTAATGTTAGATTATATATAGCCTTATTTTAAGACTATATTTAGTGCCTCTTCCTCTTCATTTCTCACTTTAACATTTTCTTTTTCTATGAAATCAAAACCATCTTTATTTTTTCCTTCTTAAGTTTCCGTTTCTTTCTATTTTATTATCCTTAACACACTCAACACACTAAAAACAAGATAAACAAATGTTTTATATTAGTACATTTGTTATTATTTCATGGTGTGTTTAAGCATGTTTAATCATGCTTAACAATACATATAAAATATCCTGTAAAACACCAAAAAGATAAAAAGCCAAAAATAAAATCAAAGATCTACAACAGTAAACTTTAGTTTAACAGGACTGAGGTAGAAACTTCAACAAAAGAAAAAAAATCATTAAAATCTTTTTTATTGTTTGTAGCAATTCTTAAATATTTGAATTAATAAAAAGAAAATTTCACTTTTTTCCACTTAAATCAAAAAAGAAAAATAAGGAAACATTCCTTAATATTCTTTACAAGTTTTTTCATTACTTATTTGCAAAAAGCTGGGGAAAAATCCTCTTTAATACAAGAGAAAACAGAAAAGAAATAAAATCATTAAACCCATTAATTTACTTAAAACATTGAGAGAAATTCATAATAAACTCATACATAAAGAGAAATAAACTTTAAGACGTGGATCAAAGTTTAAAATAGAAAATCTCTTACCTATAAATTTACTTAAATACTGAGAATAATTAACTGCAAGAGAGAATAACACACAGAAAGATGGAAAGGGATAATAAGTTATTTATATTAATCTTACATACATAAACAAATATTTATAAACTTTTCTCGCTGATTGTAATTCTCTTAGACATTAAAGAATTTTCTTTTTTAGCGAATTTAAAATTATCTTATTTAAGAGCTTAAAAAAAGATTTACTATACTTTCTAAAATTTTTCCTTTTTAAGATAAGAACAATTTTTTATTTTAAAGCAAATTTATGAATTTTTAAAATTTTTGAAATCATTTTTAATTCAATATAAAAATTTCGTTAAAAATTTTTAAATTATTCCTGTTTTGAAAAAAAAACCCTTTAAGGGAAATTTTTACTTCAACACAAATTTTGAAAATTTTATAACATTTATAGTAAAATTTAATAAAATATTTAAATTTGGTTATATTTTGTCAACTTTCGCCATCTAAACAATTTAATTTTTATTTTAAGGCAAATTTATGATATTTAAAGTTGTTTATCCCCCTTCTGGAAAAAAGTCTAATGTGAAATTTATATTTTGAAAATTTTATCGCTTCTACAGTTTTCAAAATTTCTAATTTCGAAAAAAATTTCTCATTAAGGGAAATTTTTGTTTTAAGTCCAATTTTCAAAACTTGTCCACATTTGCAACTTAATTTAATCAAATGTAAAATTTTAGACAAATTTATAAAATTTCCCTAAAACCAAAATTTCCCTTTGAGGGAAATATAAAAAATTCTCCTTTTCCTTTGAGGGAAATTTTGGTTTTATGCCCAATTTCCAAAACTTTAGTATACTTATAATCTAAATTGAACGTGTAAAAAATTTTTGCCATAATTTTAAAATTTTCCTTTTCTTGGAAAACTTTTTATTTCAGGTTCAATATTGAACATTTTATCACTACTACAGTTCAATTTCAGCAAATATTTAAATTTTAGTCAAATTTATAAAATTTCCCTTTAAGAGAAATTTTTGTTTTAAACAAAATCTATGAAATTTTATTTTTTCAATAAAATTCAATTGAATATACAAATTTCCATAAAATTTTCTAAATGTCCCTTACCTTAAAAAATTTCGCTAGAGAGAATTTTTTATATTAAGTCCAATTTTGAAATTGTTATCATAGGTATATTTTATTAAATATTAAATTTTTGGGCAAATTTATAAAATTTCCCTTGTTGAAAAAAATTCCCTTTAAGGAAATTTTATATTTTAAAGTAATTCAAGAAAGTTTACATTTTTGTAATCTCTTTCGATTAAATATAAGAATTTCCATAAAATTTTTTAAATTTCCCTTATCGAAAAAAATTTCGCCTTCCTTTTTCACTAGGGAAATTTTTATTTTGAAAAACTTACAATTCCTGCAATCCAATTCCATCAAATGTTTAAATTTTACACAAATTTCTAAAATTTCCCTAATTAGAAAAAAATTTATTTTATAGAAAATTTTTTCTTAACATTTTAATTTTAATGAAATTTATGCAATTTCCTAAATTACAAAAAATTTCCCTCTAAGGGAAATTTTTATTCGAAGTCCAATTTGGAAACTTTGAATATATATAATCTAGTTTAATTGCTTATAACATTATTGCTGTAATTTTCAAAATTTCCATAATAAGAAAAAAATTCCTTTAAAAGAAAATTTTTATTTTTATGCAAATTTATGAAATTTTTACATATCTGTAACATATTTCAATCGTTTATAAAGAATTATTTATAATTTTCAAAATTTTCCATAATTTAAAAAAAATTCTTTTAAGGGAAATTTTGAATTTAAAAAAAATAACTTTTTTATCTTTCACAAACTAATGCAAATATAATAATATTCCCAATAAATTTCCTTAATTTAAAAATATTTCTCTCTTAAGGAAAATTTTATTTGAAATAATTTTCTTATTTTATTGTTAAACAAAATGTTAATAAATTTCCGTTTTGTTTTTCTTTGCAGGTAATTTATGCTTCACTACTTAAAGCAGTAAGTCCCTGTAATCAATTTCTTGGAAACAAATATCCCCTTTAAAAAAATTATTCAAAAATGTAAATGCAAGTACTGAAAACGTTATCAAAAATTCAAACATTTAGTACTTTATATTTAACACCCCAGTAAACTAAACTCTTTTTATACTATTACTCTCCCATAAAAAATAATGTTTGAAATAGCTCAGTGTATGAGGAAAATTCTCTCAGTGTTTTTGCACCACACAAGTTTTATTACAATTCTGTGGTTGCCAGTAAACCATCATGTTTTTTTTTCTCTCTTTACTTAAAGTTCCAGTTATTTTTTTGCTCTTGTTCTTAGTGTTTTTGTTGCTTTTACATTAATTGTCTCGGATTGGGGAGTGTGTTTTGATGCATTAAAAATGCAAACACTGAAAACAAGCAAAAAAATAAGAAATGAAAGATAATGCAGCTCTTAAAGTTTAGGAAGTATTGAAAGTGAAGGTTGTTTTGTTGTTGGCTGTTAGTTAACTACAAATAAATTTTTTTCTCCTGTTGCTGTTTTTTTTTTCTGTTTTCTTTTATAGCTTATGAAAATTGCCTTCAATGTTAATAATGTTGAAAGGATCAGAAGTAATATAGAAAATAAATTATTTAAAAGTTTTATGATAATTTTTTTTTTTCTTGTTGCTCAGCTTAAAATAAAAAGTTTGAGTTAACAAACAAAATGACAAAGACGTTAAATTGTAGGAAAGAAAGAGAACACAAACATATTATAGGAAAGTGTAACTTACAGGAATAAGATCTAAAATTTAATTGCAACATGAAAAAAAATGTAACATATTTCGATCGAAAATTTTTTAAAATTTGTTGCAATATTCGGTAAAATACTTAAATTTTATTATAATTTCCTAAATTTTCCTGACTTCAAAAAATATACGTTAAAGGGAAATTTTTATTTCAAGTCCATTTTCTATAATTTTCTTAATATAAATCGACCAGATATATATCTGAATTTCCCTTCTTTTAAAAAATATCCTTTTAGGTGAAGTTTTTTATTTAAATCCCATTTTATAGTATAGTGAAACTAGATCAATTAATTTGATCTAGTTTCACTATGAGGGAAATTTTAATTCAATGTTTAATATTGATTTTTTTTATCAATTCGATCTTAATTGAACAACAATTATAAAATTTTTTTTTTAAATTTTTTAAATTTCCCTAGTGAGAAAATCTAACCAATCAATCTCTTATCTGAAAATTTTTTTCTTTACGGGAAATTTTTATTTTAAACCCAATTTTATTTTTTTAATTACAAAAAATTCCCTCAAGGGTTTATTTTTCTAATTTAAATCGGTCAAATATAAAAATTTTAGTTAAATTTTCAAAATTTTCCTTCTTCTAGAAAATTTCTTTTTAAGGTTTTTTTTAACTTAAAGTCTAATTTGAATTTTTTTTTCCATTTTTCTGATTTATATCGACCAAGTATAAACCCTTAAGATAAATTTTCTAAATTTCCCTTCTTCTAAAAAATGTTTCTTTATGGGAAATTTTAATTTGATATCCAATTTTGAAATTTTACCATAATAAATTGCTGTCGTATATAACAATTTGCTTAAATTCCCCCTCTTTAGAAAATTTCCCTGAAGGGAAATTTTTGTCTAAAACCTAATTTTAGAGATTTTTTAATTTTTCTAATTTAACTCGTCCAAGTATAAGCATTTTATTTAAATTTTCTAGATTTCCCTACCCCCAGAAAAATTCATTTTAAGGGAAATCTTTGTTTGAAGTCTCATTATATATTAATAATTTGTTAGCGAATATAAAAAATTACTCGAATTTTCAAAATTTCCCTACTAGATATAAAAATTTTAGTTGAAATTTCTAAATTTCCCTTCTTTTAAAAAATTTTCCTTTATGGGAAATTGTTATTAAAATCAAATTTTAAAAATTTTGATGCTTTTAAGGTCTCATTCGTTTGAGTATTTAAATTTAAGGAGAATCTTTCGAATTTTCATTTTCTCAAAAAGTTTTTCATTTCCCAAAGAATTTTCATTTTAGAAAAATTTTTGTTTGAAGTGTAATTTTGAAAAACTTTATTACTTCTTTAAGCTAGCTCTACCAAACTTAAAAAAAAATAATACGATTTTCAAATTTTTCTTAACACCAAAAAATTTCTCTAAAGGAAATTTTTTTTTATAGACCAACTTTTAATTCTCTTTTATTTTTATAATCTAATTATCCATTTTCGTCAAATTTCTAAAATTGTTTTTGATTTTCGATGAAGTATATTTCTATTTTTTAATCAAAATAATTTTAGAAAATTTAGAAGGAAATTTATTGGAAAAAATCCGTAGAAACTTAAATCAAAAAAATATAAAAAATCCCTTTACTATATTATTTTTGAAGTCCTTATTACATATTTTTGAAGTCCTCCTTACATATTTTTTAACAAATTGTTATATTTCACGCTATTACTTTAATATAAACATGTTTTGTTATTTCAATTTTCCTACAAATGACTGATTGACATTATAATTATGTTCAAACCAAAAATAAGTTATAAAATCAAGCCAACAAGTTAGTTTCTTAGCTCTTCTATTACACTCTCGCTTTCCTTATTAGCTAAATGGGATGAAGAGAGCCTTTAACCAAACAATCAATCTAACATTAATCAAAAAGAGAAAACAACAATAATACATGATTAATTCAAATTGAAAACAACAAATAATAATAAATAAATACAATAACAACAACACAGAAAAAGGTAGAGTCACCCTATTTCAAACGTTTGAAAAATTATTCCCTTTTTTCTTTGATATCAAAGCTTTATTCAAACCCTACTTCAAATATTCATCAAAATTTCATAAAATATCCCCTTTTTGTTGAAAATGCTATTGTTCTCAAATTATTGTCAAATCATTCACAAACGTGTACATTTGAGAAAAAGCTTAATTTCAAATCACTCTCAAATTATTAATCAAACATTTGGAAGAACATAATGTAAACAAATAGCCACAATATTGTTTTTTTCTGCTAGCCAAAAGTTTAGTAATTAAAAAGAAAAACAAAACAAAAAAAGAGAAACACACATACAACCCACACACATCTGTAAGTTAATCCTACAACCACCCACTCTTGGAATAAGTTCTATTACTCATACTCATACCTTTCTTCGTGTTATTCAAAAAACAAAAACCCACATTTTGCTCGTGTAAAAAAACATTCGTTAAACCTTTCGTTATGTTGTTGGTTTTAATGTTGTTGTTGTATTATTTGTTATTTTATTAAGTTGTGGAAAAACAAGTTGCGTAGGTAAAGCTTGTTATTTTTTCTTTTAGCTGCTGCTGTTTTTTTTTTTTTTTTTGTTCTGTGTGTGTATGAAATCCTGTAGCTGAGTAATGTTCTACTATGGCTCCCTTGTTATTCAAAAGCATTATATTTAATGGTGTGTATGTGAGTGTTTGTTGTTTATTTTTTATTTTTATTTTTTTCTGCTCTACTTTGGAAATACATTCAATAACAGTGTATTGATAACATTTATTATTGTTGTTGTTTTTTGCTGTTAAATTCAGTTTTCTTAGTGGGGGATTTTTTCAATTTTTTTTCAATTTATATTTTTTTCACTGTAAATATTTCATGGTGTGTCTCTAGGGAGTCCTCTGTATATATTACCATTACATTGTCACATACAGTTGTAACAACAAGAACAAATAGAAGCCCAGCGGTTCTAAAGTTGCTAATTTGCCCTTTAGCACTAGATATATAAGTATTTACACGATCCATTAGTTACTTTTAATAGGTCAAGTAGTTGCTAAATTATAACCTTCTGCACTACATTTCGCTAGCGAAGTAAATAATAGAGAATATTTAATGTTTTAAATAGAAAATACAATATCAACAGGAAACTGACACTTCTATGTTTACATGTAATGCATAGAATTTCCGTTAAGAGTTTTGAAAGCATCAATTGAGAAATTTGGTTTCGTGAAATGTAGTGCAATTGGTGGCTCTTCGCCTTCAGAAATTTACATGAATATATGCGAAATCGTTACAATTATTAATTTATTTACTACTCAAATACACTACTATAGGTTGATAAAAAAAACCAAAAGTACTCTTTAAATTTGTTTAAAACATTTTTGTTGTTCTTGTTACAAGATATTCGAACGGGGATATATAAAGAAGATAGCCTGATTTTATTATGTTTTTAAAATTATTTTACTTTTATTCAATTATCATATATATTTTGACAAGAAAATATGATTTTACTAAATTTTTAAGAGATATTTTTTTGAAAACGAGGTACGGAATCGAACTAAAATAGCTAATTAATTATAACTGGATTATACCCGGGGTGCTCCGCTACCCCTATCATATTGAAATAAAAAAGTTTAGTTTAAATACAATAACTTTTTGGTATACAGTATTTTATTAAAAATCTAAATGAAATCTAAATACTAAATCTAAATGAAATCTAGATACTAAAATGAAATCTTTAAAGTAAATAAATACTTTTTTTTACCAATTTTAAAATGTTATAGACCCTAATTTTTCTTCAAAAAACTGCAAAAATTAATGAAAAATAACCAATATTGAAATATTGGTTAAAAACGAAAACAAAACTGTATTACCTCTCTTCCATTTTTCGGATTTCTTTATATTGATTATTTTTCCAGTTCGACGATTTTTTTCGTTCCATAGATTTTCCCAATTTGTTTTTTTTATTTCTTTTCTTTTGGTTTAAGCATTCCTTTTTTTCTTTTATTTTATTTTTGGCATTGTTGTTTTTGTTTGGGCGGTTTTTTCGGTTTGGCGATTTTTTTCCGATTTTTTTTTCCTCCTGGCGTGAAAAATAAAATAACTATTTTAATATTAGTTATTTTATTTTTGGTTAAATAAATAAGCAAAATGAAGCAAAACTGTAATAACACTCTTCTGTTCTTTTTTTTATTTTTTATATTAATTATTTTTCCAGTTCGACGATTCTTTCATTCCGTAGTTTTTCCCGATTTGTTTTTTTTTTTTTGAGGTTTTTTGATTTGACGATTTTTTCATTTTAGCGATTCATTCAATTTAGACGATTTTTTCTTATTTTTGCCTTTCCTAACAACTTTTTTATTTAAGCGGTTTTTTTATTTTGTATATTTTTTTATATTTTTACTTTTTTTTCGTTTTGGCGACTTATTCATTTTGTTCATTTTTTTTTTTTTTTTTTTTTTGCATTTTTGTCGTTTTGGCGATATTTTTTATTTTAGTATTTTTTTCGTTTTTGCAACGTTTTTTATTTTAGTGTTTTCTTTTTTCGTTTTGTCGACTTCTTTTATTTTGTGCGATTTTTCATTTTGGCGATTTATTTGTATTTAACAAAACTATCAATAACAATAAGAAATAACTTATATTTCTTCGAAAAAATAAAACACACATAATAACTTTCTGTTTTTGCTTGACAAAAAATAAAAATCACTAAATAACTGTTATTTTAGCTCAAAAAATATAAAAATTAAAATATAATCCTTTTACTTTTATAGTAAAAATCATAACATAAAAAACAAAACACCTTTTAAAAAGAAACACAAATTATTTGCTCTTTCTTCTACTTTGTTTCTTATAATGCTTAAGACACAGAAAAAATAAACAAATCAATTCAAAGTATTAAACTCTTTTCTATTTTGTTTATCACTTCTCTCTTAGAAATCTCTTAATTAAAAGTGCAAAAAAACTCAAATTTACCGTTATTATAACGGCGAATTGATATAATAACGGTGAATTTGAGTTGGTTGGTTTTTGTAAAAAAATAATAACAATGAACCTGCTTTAAATTAAAAGAATTCTCCGAGAGACATGAGAAATAAAATGGAGTATAATTTAGAAATTTTAGATGCTCTTTAGTGTGAGGCTTATACACACACCACACTTAAACACATATATGTGAGTTTTTTAATATGTAATAATAGTTACTTTTATCGCTTATAACTTCTAAAATACTGAACGGATTTTTTCTATGAGTAAATACTTTTCTAATGGTATATTTTTATTGAAATCGAATGTATAGTGTCAGTGTAAAAGGGATTAAAAAAGTGTGTTTGCCAGGACTATAGCCTATAGTCAGGCTATAGTTCTCAACAAATTTAAGTAGTTTTTAGGTTTGAATATAAAAATATGTATAAATTTGAGTAGATAAATAATATATATTAAACACTTTATATTTAAATGATAATAATAACTTTAATTGACAAATATATTGATGTACTGAAAAAACAAACCTGATGCGCGAATAAAAAATCTGATACGTCTGACATCAATTGCAGAGAGATCAGATAAACAATGCATGTGTGGACTCCCAAATGTTCTACTGTTTCTTCCTCCTCCTCGTTAAAACAACTTCTACAATAATCGTTAAAAAGGAGTTCCCCTCGTGCGCGTCAGCAATCCAGTACCGGGTAGTAATGGCTACAAGTGTTCGTAGCTGACGCCTAGGTAATTCCAGAATGAAGCTCGACCGTTTTTGATCATACTGGGGCCATATCTGTCTCAAGATAGAACATGTGAACTCGTTTGTCCACCTTTGTTGAGCTATTCTCGACAAGTACTGCAGTATCATAGATCTGCAAGATGACAGTGGTATACCAACTAGTTGATCCGTTTCTTCAATTTGATGAGAGGAACCAGTTCTGGCTAGTTCATCCGCAATAATATTTCCCGGTGCATTTGAGTGATCCCTTACCCAGATCAGCTCTAGGTTTGAATATCTGTCTACATTAATTAGAGAGGTCCGTCATTGATGTACCAGCTTGGATGTCAAACAGACACCCGAAAGAAACCCTTGAAAAGCACTGCAGTGATCCAGCAATTTAAAGGAAATGCGGGTATGAAGACACCCCCAACCCCTTCATAAGATTTGGATCCATCAGTATAAACCTGAATCGATCCGGGATCGGCTTAAATTGAAACTAAGAAACCTCTGTCCAGAAAGGTTGTGGGAATACAATAGTCAATATTGTCAGGGATCTCATCCGAATTTCCCAAAATGGTCGTATGGCCATAGTTCGTACCGTTCCATACACCTATAGTACTATAGTACTGAGTCTAGTCACGGACATGATGGCGATTTTTTTTTTTTTTGAGCCATTAGATCCACTGGCATCCAGTTCACCAAAACGAATTATGCCTTGGATAGTGTTGTGAAAAGCACATGCGTAATAAGTAGCGCAGAACTATGGAGAACCTTGTCGTAGATCCTGCAAAAGGTGGACTTTTCCATCGCTCTTCACCATTCTATCACTCCATAGTGATAATTCTTAGTGGCAAAAGAATTCGACGTTACGGAACTAGTTCGAGAACCGCTGGGAAGTTATGTAAAATACGTATGTATTTTAATATAAAATTTTGCTGTGTTTTATAATAAAACAAAATAATTTGTAAAAGAATGAATTGTTTTATCTCTAAAAAATCAGTATATAATAAATAAATAAAATAAATTTTGTAATTTTTGTTGTTTTTTAACATTTTTTTAATAAACAAAATTTAATAAATAAATTTTTTCTAAAATTTCCTTTTAAAATTCCTTTAAACTTCTGTCCCTTTGTGTTATAACAACACCAGGTATGAGTTTTATTTTCTCTGTGACAAACTTATCAATTTTATTTTATTGTTTGTCAGTATTGTCACATTGAACACGTTCTATTTGTTTGTGTGGGGTCCCTTTATAAGTTGTCATAGTATTAATAAAGTATAGCTTTACATTTATTTATTAAATTTTTTAGTTTTTTGTATTTTAACAAAAGAGTACTTAAACTCATAAAGTCTCTCTCTTAAAAATGAAATTTATAAAATTTTAATAAGAAAAAATAAGACAACATTTGACAAAAATGTTTAAATAAAATTTCACTAAAATATATTTTTGAAAAAGGTAATAAAAAGTAAAAAAAAAAATTAATTACTAACAATATGCGAAAAATTGAGGATCATCGCATAGAGATGAAATCATTCCATTTGCAATTGATAGCATTTGATGAGTGTAATAAAGCTTCCAGAGAATTTTTCGCTGGTAGGCAAAATTTTCGTTTTATGACCTTTTAATCTTTTCTTTTTTTTAGACCAAAGTAGTCTCAGATAAATCGGAATTAATTAATTAATTATTAATTATAGTTCGAAGTTCACCTATTTTCGCATAAATAGTTAGAGCATTCGACAGGGAATATTTCATTAGAGCTATCAGTTCATTTATCTTTCTTTCTATTCCGTTTTTAAGAAATAACATGATAGTCGGTTAAAATTTGGATTAACCGTCTAATGTTTTTTTTTTATTTTTTTAATAATTTATATTTTAATTTCTTTTCATATTCTAATCATTTTGTTAATTAGTTGACACAATAAACTAAATATCTAGATCTCAAGTCTTCTGAAAATTATATTTTTAATCTGTAAATTGATTTTATAGATTATTTCTCCAATCGTTAAAGGGTTAATGGATTAAAATGTTCTACACTAGGGGTCACCGAAGTTCTAAAGTTCATACGGTGTAGCATTTATCCAAAAAAAAATGAAATGAAAAAAAATATTAATAATTTTGTTAACTATTTCAAGAAAACTGTGGAATATATATGAAATGAAAAAATTGATAATTTTCTTCGACAAGTCTGGTGAACTTTTTGTCTTTGAGGACTCCTAGTAAAATTCGACGAAGAAAATAACCCATTAGACCCAGGTTGTAATCGACTTTTATATCATTTCTTAAATGATAAATTAATTGATAGCTCTAACGAAAAATTCCCGATAAATGCTTTAAATATTTATACTAAAATAATTTAGCTTCGAACTCATTTTTTTTTATTATTTTTTTTTTCGACTTATCTGAGACTACTTACTTTGGATTTTAAATGGAAAAGTTTAGAAGATCATAAAACAACAATTTTTCCTACCACCGAAAAATCCTGTGGAGAGTTCATTACACTCATTAAATGCTATCAATTGCAAATTGAATGATTTCGCCCCCAAAATGCTGGTGCAAAGTGTAATTCCAGAAAAAAAAATTTCTTAATTTAATTCTTTTCATAAATTACCAACACATTATATCCACATTTTTTGTTCCTGACATTATATAAAAAACTTCAATGTTTATTTAATCAAATCAAGTGGAAAATACAATAACATAAATAAACTTTTATTTATTTTTCTTAGGTAACTTAAGTAATAATATTTTTCTCCTAAAAAAAAAAAAAAAAAACATATATTTTATCAGTTCTTTTAAAATGACCCTCATAACACTTATTTAGTTTTGGAATAAATAATGTGCAAAATACTTTAGATTTATACAATTGCTACATAAATCAAAAAAATAAATAATAAATAATAAATTTTCTCTTAAAAATGATATAAATAATTAAAATATATACCATATTTTTTCTATTAGCAAAAATTGTGTATAAGAGTTTTTATACGGAAAAAGCTTTTTCTATTGAAATAAATCTGTATATGCATTATTTTCTATAGAAAAAAGACCAAATTAACAGTTTCTTCTATAAAGAAAATTAAGTTTAATACTTTTCTATAGAAAAAAATAAAGTATAAAATTTTAAAATTTTAAAATTATAAAGAGAAAAAGTCAAGTATAACATGTGTATAACACGTTTTTCAATAAAAAAAATATCTAGAACACTTTTTTTCCATCAAACACTTATTTCTACAGAAAAAAAATGTGTATAACACTATTTTCTATACAAAAGAATGTGTATAACAATTTTCTTTCATTAAAAAATTGTGTATAACACTTTTTTTCTATAGAAAAAGTTGAGTATAACACTTTTTTCCTATAGAAAAAATTTTGTATAAACTTTTTTTCCATAGAAAAAATTGTGTATAACACTTTTTTCTGTAGAAAAAATTGTGCATAACACGTTTTTCTGTAGAAAGAATTGTGCATAACACGTTTTTCTGTAGAAAAAATTGTGCATAACACGTTTTTCTATAGAAAAAATTGTGTATAACACGTTTTTCTGTAGAAAAAATTGTGTATAACACGTTTTTCTATAGAAAAAATTGTGTATAACACGTTTTTCTATAGAAAAAATTGTGTATAACACTTTTTTCTATAGAAAAAATTGTGTATAACACGTTTTTCTATAGAAAAAATTGTGTATAACACGTTTTTCTATAGAAAAAATTGTGCATAACACTTTTTTCTATAGAAAAAAAATGTGTACAACACTTTTTTTCTATAGAAAAAAATGTGTACAACACTATAGAAAAAAATTGTGTAAAGCACTTTTTTTTCTATAGAAAAAAAATTGTGTAAAGCACTAGAAAAAAAATTTGTATATAACACTCTATTTTTATTTATTTTTTTTTTTTTTATTGTGTAGCATATCACTTTTTTCATTAAAAAATTTTTATATAATACAATTGATTATATTTTCTGTTTCCCTATAAAAAATATTATGAACAACCCAGCAAAAACTTTTTGGTTATTGGTAATGGCAACTACTTATTAAAGTAGTTTCTTGGTAATGAGGCGTCATTATTATTTGCCTACTCTGTATTAGATTAATAAGTACTCTATAGTATAATAGCACAATAATACTGCAATCACGTGGATGAGTTGGCTAGAGCGCCGGATTAACAACCAGAAGGTTGTTGATTCAACTGTTAGTTTTTTATAAAAAAATGTCTAAAAAGATATTTTAAACTAAATACAGTTTTTGTCGCTTAGGATGCTATGCGCGAGATGGTGTACTGAGTAAGACGTTAATCAGTAAAAACGAATGGTTAGTGTGTGTCCAAGTTCGAGTCTCACTGACGGCAAAATTTTTTTGTTTTTTTTTATTTTTTGTTTTCGTTTAGGTACATATTTTTGAGTACCCCTAGAGTCAAAAAATAACTACATGAATTTGTGGACAAGTCGAACAAAAATAACTATTCAGGCAAAAAATAGTTTCCAATTATACCTGCTAGCTTACCAGGAAAGCAAAGTTTTTGCTGGGAATTTTTCAATCTCCCTTTAAATTTTATTTAAATTCCATTCTTATTATATCGTTAATTATTGGTTATTATATGCATATTTGAAATCAATTGTTTGCGGTTTTTTTTGCGTATTTAATGTGGTAATATATCACAATCAATTATTTACGCACAAATGGTTTTGTAAGTTATAAATGCCGGAAAATATGCCACATATCACGTTTAATTAAAATTTTACTTTAATAACAATCATAATAATACTATTATGTAAAATAAGTCATCCAATATATACTTTAAGGTAATTTAATAGCATAAATACAAACAGACAACAAGAGATAAAAAATGTAGCATAACTTTAGAAAGCTACTTGCCTCCTACAAAATATTCTTTTTTGTTTTTCTTTTCTTTTTTATTATTTAAAATAAGTATTTTTAAGTTTTTCTTTTTTCTACATTTTACTTTTATTTAAAACTTCTGTATCTTTGCTCGTGCCTAGTACTTTGTTTTCTTTTACTTCGGGTTTGTTTTGGCAGTTTACCTTGGCATAGCATTCTTTTGGGGGTTTTCATTTTTCCATATTTTTTTTCTTTTTATTATTTTTTTATTTTTGGTTTATATAAAAACTTTATACTTTTTTCTTTGTTGTTCTTTATTTTAATGGTTGTTTCTAATACAATTCATTTTAAAATATGTATTTTCTTTCTACAGAAATATGCTAGAGCTAGCGATGAACCTAAGAAGAGAAATAAGTTTTTGACAGTTGAATAAATACAAAAAGTATTTTCTGGAAAAAAAATTAGCAAATCAACGTTTTTGTAAAATTTATATTGATATAGTTTATAAATTTCTTAAAAGCCAATGAAAAGTAATAAAAATTCCAAGAAATCCTTGAAAAAGGCATTAAATTTTTGTTTTAAAATAATAACAAAGTTTTATATACATTTTTAGTTAACTTTGTTTTTCTTTTCAGTAGCTTCCATTCCTGAGTACATCATAAATATATACTATAGCTTTTGTTTAACATTTAGCTTAATTGTTTACGTCTTGAGTATAACAATGGTCTACACCTTTTGTTTTGAGTGCTTATTTTCCTAATAACAACTTAACAAGTTATAACTATGAAATTGTTAAGCAATCAGCTCTAGAGTATGATATAGTTCTTTTCAATTTACTTTATGGTTTTATTAAAACCTCCACATAGAGAGTAAACGGAATGAAAAGGAGACTCGGAGAGATATTATAAAATAAAGTAGTAATCAAAAAAGTAAATTGCGAAGAAAAGAAAGATATTAAAAAGAAAACCCTAAAACTTGATTATAGATACTATTCAAATACAAAGAAAACATTAATTGAAAAACCAACTATAGACTACAGGCCAGACTTATACTAGACCATAGGCTAGACTATATATTAGACTATAGACTAGACTAGAACAGGCTATAGACTAGACTATATACTAGATTATAGACTAGACTATATACTATACTATAGACTAGAGTATAGACTAGTGTTATGCACAGTTTTTTCTATTAGGAAAAATGTAATTTTTCTATAGAAAAAATATTATTCACATTTTTCTCTACAGAAAAAATTGTTTTATTTAGTTTTCTCTATAGAAAAAAGTGTTATAAACAGAAAAAATTGTTTTACTCAGCTTTTTCTATAGAAAAAAGTGTGATAAAAATTTTTTTCTATGGAAAAAAGTGTTATATAAAGTTTTTTCTATAGAAAAAGTGTTATATACAGTTTTCTCTATAGAAAAAATTGTTATACACAGTTTTATCTTTAATTGCACGTTTCTAGACTAATTATTAAAAAAAAAATCAAAAAATACTATTTGAAGAACAAAAAAGTACCACAAAGTCCCCACTTGTGGATTCTCACTCATTTAGTATCATTTCCTGTTTCTATGTTAAGTATTATAAAAAATTCAAAAAGTACTATTTGAAGAACAAAAAAGTATAACAAAGTCCTTTTCTTTGGATTCTCACTTACTTAGGACCATGTTAATTACATTTAATGTTTCTAGGTTAATTATTACAAAAAAATTAAATAGTACCATTTGAAGAAGAAAAGTAAAACAAAGCCCTTATTGTAGATTCTTGCTCACTTAAGTCCATGTATCTTTTGAATTCACTATTATAGAAAATTCGAAAAGTACCAAGTTCATTCATATAGGGTCCCATTGACTCAGGACCGCTTATATTTCATTTAATTTTTCTACGCTAAATATCACATATAATTCAAAAAGTACCAAAACGTTCCTCCACATCTGCTCTCATTTACTTAGACCCACGTTTAATTTCAAAATAGTATCAGTGCCAGGATTCAAACTCAATAAAAAAATTACTATTAGACTTCCATCTTTGATACCATTAGAGGTAAAAGACTTACTATTAAACACCACTTTCCTTGATTTCTAATTCATTAGTGAATTATCACATATAATTCAAAAAGTACCAAAACGTTCCTCCACATCTGCTCTCATTTACTTAGACCCACGTTTAATTTCAAAATAGTATCAGTGCCAGGATTCAAACTCAATAAAAAAATTACTATTAGACTTCCATCTTTGATACCATTAGAGGTAAAAGACTTACTATTAAACACCACTTTCCTTGATTTCTAATTCATTAGTAGCTATATTTGCTAACTTTTATGCCGGTATATTTAAGTATTAAAAAAATTATAAATGTACCATTATAAGAAAAAAAGTAACAATTTCCATTTTCCGCCCTGGAACGGATCCATTCAACATGAATTTTCAAAATGCTCCTTGTGTTTAAATTTGCATATCACAGATACAACTTAAAAGATTAAAATCTGCCTAACATTACTAAAAAAGTATTTGTACTATTTATGTCTTAATACCCAGCTTCAAAATTATGTCCCGTTACCTTATTTTGTGAGGCTACATGAATCAACCAATTCTTCAAATTTTATCAAAATTGTTTTACAGAGTTTGAAAAAAAGCATAATTTCTTCTTTTCAGCTTTTTGATACGATTTTTTACTCTCAAGTATACCAATGAATTTCAAAATTATAGCAAAATATAAAAAAATCTTCTATGAAATAGAACCAAAAAGAGATGTGATTTTTATCCCTTAAACGTTCAAATTTCTATAAAATACCAAAGTTATATTTCTAATTTTTTTCATAAGTTACGAAAACGATTCTACGTTTACTAGATTAAAAGAAACAAAATAATATCAAAATACAGTTTTTAATCGTTTTCTCCCTAATACAGCTGAATTTCAAAAAAGTACCAGGCACCTGTCCGATTATTTTTTTAATGAATAATTATAACTAATAAACCTTTTTTGTATCTCTATTAGTTTAGCAGATATAAGGCTACCGAATTTATCAAAAATCCCGTCTTAGTGGATCTATTCGATGGGAGACCAACCTACAGTCCAAATTTCACTTTTCTAGATTCTGGCGTTCGGTCTGTGCGATGAGAGTCAGTAGGTTAGTCAATCAGTCAGTCAGTCAGTCAATCATTCATTAACATTACCATTAATTAATTGCAACAAGAGTTTTTCTGATCTATTCCAAAAAATTTCATGGCAATAGACCTCCCCTTCCCCCAATAAATAAACAAACAAGAAAAACTCTATAATAAAAGTGAAACTAATTTTTAACGAAACAATACTAAGGCTTAATGAACTGTCAAATGTTAAAATGACAAATTCTTCGACACAAAACCACAAAACTTTTTGATATACCCCACTCATTGCTCTTTCTCTAATACTGTTTGAAGAAAAACTAAAATAAAAGTTTTATTGTTTGAATTTTTGAGCTACTGTGCGTTTGTTTGTAGTTGGCTATTGGAAAAACTATACATATTTTTAGGCAACAGTAAACAAAAAAAAAAAAAAATGTTCCAGTCAAATTGAACAGATATTTAATCCCTGAATAGGAAAGAATCTTCTGTAACATTGTCGTTTTGATAAGTTTATCTTAATTAAAGCTTAAAATGTTTAAAGACTTTTTTGATGTTGTTTTTGTTGTCAAAAAAGTAATAGAAAAGACCACAAGAATCGCTTTGTTGCATAGTTTAAGTAGGAGAAGGCAGACAATATCTATTGCCTACAATTTGATTTTATTTCCCACACTATCTCCTTTTTATATTACAGATATAGCAGTTGTTTTTAGAGATTTATGGGGAGGTTTTGGAGACTCCCAAAAATATGCTGCTGTTTATTATAGAATTGCAGACAATAGTTTTGATATTTTTAAACTTTTATTTTATTTTTCTTATTGTATAAGTTATTCAATTAAATAATAATAATAATAATAATAATAATAATAATAATAATAATAATAATAATAATAATAATATTGGTATTTAAGTCATAAAGAAGCATACTTTGGGGGATGTGAATAAAAATATGCCAAATAAAATTATTTATGGGGGAAATAGCAGGACTACTCTTTTAAACAAAATGAATTTAAAAATTAAAAATGTTTCTCAAACTTCCTCTAAATATGCTTTAAAGTGATTTCCTATAAAAAAATAATATTTTGGAAAATTTTCTTTAGTTCCTTGACTTTATTTTGCATTTTTCTTAAAATTCAAATTTACAGCTATACTTTAATTTTTAGGCCTACTTGTAGGCTTCTAATTTATATATTAAAAATAATTTCCTATTTTTCAAAAAGTAATAACAAACGTTTTCAGCAAAATTGTATTATTTTTTATTTTGACTAATTAATAATCCTTAGCAAGACAGGCAGTATATGAAAATCATTTCCCCTGTTTGTTTAAAATAAAAGTGGCTGTTGTAATATTTACAGCAACATA
Organism: Protocalliphora azurea; assembly: GCA_932274085.1. Lineage (NCBI taxonomy): Eukaryota > Metazoa > Arthropoda > Insecta > Diptera > Calliphoridae > Protocalliphora > Protocalliphora azurea. The sequence continues at coordinate 5,633,229 of OW026523.1, forward strand.
ATTAAGCCTATATGGTTTTATAAAACATAATTGAACACATTTACGTGTTAGAGAAAAACACACTCATTCAGTTGTTTTGAAAATGAAAAACATTTTCAAGGCAACATGTGTTTAAAAAGCATCAGCAAAGCATTGAAAGCCTATATATAGGCAACATTTGTTAAACAAAAACATAGACACAATTACAATTTTCACAAATATGTATTACTTTTCCTTGTAACTTTCTTTTTTTTATTAATTTTTCTTGGAGGGGAAGGTTAACGGGACCACAACCTAAAAGTTTGCCTTAATTATTTCAAAATAAAATATAATTACCTAAAAGTATGGCTTGTCATTTTTTTCAATTAAAAGTAATGGAAAATTGATGGAAAGTTCTGTAATTATGTTTTATGTTTTTTAATTAAAATAAAAAATATTCGTATAAAAAATAAATAACATTTTGTAAGTGACACACTACCAGCAAAAGATTTTTAGCTAATTAAGTAGATTTCCAGGAATAAAAAGGGTTAAATGTTTAAAAATGCAAAGTAAAAAAAATAAAAGTAAGAGAATAATAAACTACATAAATAATTTAATTTAAAAGTTTTTTTAATTTGTATTAAATAAATAACTCAACGCCACACGGTGGTACCAATCGCAAATTTTTGATAATAAATCTGTTTTTCCTAAACTGTTGGTTGCATCGAATTAAAACGTATGGGAAAGTTGTAGAAGAGGACCTAGGCTTTCAGAAAAATCATATCTTAGTCACCTTATAATAATTTTGAATTTTTGATTTTTTGCATCGACTTTACTTTGTTTTTCGGGAATAAATCCTGAGGTATTTGATTAAAAAAAATTCACAAATATTTTATAATTTATAATGCAATTCAAAATAATATGCAAAAAACCTTTTTGATTATCTCAATTCGTCTAGTTTTAAAAAATGTTTAAAGTCAGTACTCTGAAATCAGCATGAAAAATGGAATTTTTCTACCAAAAATATAATTCTTTTATTTTTTTCGCAGTATTTTATTTTCTTTACATACTTCAAAAGACAAAGCTTCATAAATAGTTAATAAACCATTCAAAAGACAAAAATTTCATATTATTGAAAAATCTACTAGAAATTATAGAATGTTTTTAAAAACTTCTTCCCTAATATAACTCAGAACTTATTCCCGAAAAACAAAATAAAGTCCAGGCTAAAAATCTAAAATTATGAATTCAAGCGTAAATACTTTTTTTAACTCTGAATGATAACTTTTTTTCTGTATGTCACCAAACACTTTACAGAAATATAAAAATCTTTGAAAACGGACTTGATTTTTGGAACTAACGTTTTTTTTTTTTAAACTTTTACATACTCAAGGTAAATTTTGATAACCTATAGCTTATCTCGTGATATCACAGGTTGACTAAAAGATGATTTTTCTGAAGCTCCAAGTCCTCCCCTACAACTTTCTCATACTTTTTAATTCGACCCGACCAGTAGTCTAGGAAATATAGATTTATTTCGATTGACCCCACTGTGCGTCATAAAGTAGACTTGAGTGTTGTGGATTAAGCAATAGAAATAAATCAAAAAGCTTGTAGTAGAATTAGTGAATATTTATAGTTCAAACTAATTAATAATTAAAAACCTTAAAAGTAGTCTTTAATTATTTACGACATCAAAAATATAGGCTGCAAATATTACATAGGCCTCAATTTAATAGAAATTTTAAAAAAATCACTTTTCTAAGAACATTTTTTAAAAATGATTTTTTTTAGAAAATTTTTTAAAAATTTACTTTTTATAACATTTTTTTCAAAAATTATCCTTTATAAATGATTTTTTTTAATGTTCTCTTTAATATGAAAGTTATTAGAAAGAATGTACCCTTTATAGGAATTTTTTAAAAATTCACAATTTTCTTTTGATAGGAAATTGTTTTTTTTTTCAGTTAGAAATTTACTCTTTATAAGAAATTTTTTATAACTTACTTCAGTTCCAGTTCATTTCTGTTGCAGTTTTAATTCAGTTCTAGATAAGTTTTAATTCAGTTCCAAATCATTTATAGTTCAGTTCTAGTTTTATTCTACTTCAGTTCTACTTTTCTTCTAACCTAAACTTAGCTCACAATTTAATTTTTTTTATCCCAAAATTATACTTTAAAATTTAACTTGTTTCTGTTCTTTACATTTTTATTGTTCTTTTTTAATTCCCTCAAAAGAAAAAAGTAATTTTAGCACAGCTTATCTAAGATAAAATGAAATAATATTCCATGTTTTTTTTTTTGCTTTCAAACAAACAAACATCCATATGTAGATTTTTTAATATAAATATAGTGTTTTTTAGTGTATACTTTAAGGCGTTGTCTATTATTGTTGATATTTGTCTACTGTAACACTTTTCGCCAGCTCGTAAAAAAACTCAATATTTTCATATTCTACTAAAGCTACAAAAAAAAATAATAATAAAAATAAAAATAAAATAAAAACATTTTCATGCTCCCTTTTATATTCAACGTGTACGTTCGTTCTTTCATTCATAAATAATTCAATGTATGCTTTTAAGCATACGACTGGTAGCAGCAAGTCAAAAATTTTTATTTATATTTTTTTATATAGAGGAAAAGGTAAATTCACATCCATGTAACTTGTACAATTGTATATATATTTCTTTTTTTGTCATATTACTTGAAAACTTGAACACATGAGTTTTTGACATTTTGCCTGCAAATATTCAAACATATTTGTTTCTTTTTAAACAAATTTTCTTCAAAAACTTTTTCTTGTTTTAAAACAAATTGTAGCAAGAGAAGAGCTACACAACTCAACTCTACTAATATATGAAACAAGCTGAATATTAATTAAATGTTAAATGTAGATTGTTCTTTTTTTACTATTATTATTATTTTGTTATTTCAGTGAAATGAACCTAGATGTAGACTTTATTTGGAAGCAAATAAAAACCCCTTTGGTTTGTTAACTTATTATTTTTCTGCCTTATTAAAAAATAATTTTGTTTAAGGTAAATTTAAATTAGCTTAAAACACAAAAAAAAAAGGTCTAATTGCTTTTTAATACAAGTTTTGTTTTAATATAAACAGTTATCAAAAGAAAATGAATCCCTAAAAATATTTTCATAATTTAATAGCTCAGATATATTGGCCTTCCAAGAAAGTCGTTAAGTGTTAAATTATTTTTTGAAAAAAAATTTAAAACATAATTTGTTTCCAAATTATATTTCAAACATAAATTAAAAAAAATAACTCAGCAAAAATTAAAACTGAATAGGAATTATTAAAGGGTAGAATAGACTATACACTAGACTATAGACTAGACTATAGACTAGACTATACACTCGACTATAGACTAGACTATAGACTAGACTATAGACTAGACTATAGACTAGACTATAGACTAGACTATAGACTAGACTATAGGCTAGACTATAGACTAGACTATAGACTAGACTATAGACTAGACTATAGGCTAGACTATAGACTAGACTATAGACTAGACTATAGGCTAGACTATAGACTAGACTATAGACTAGACTATAGGCTAGACTATAGACTAGACTATAGACTAGACTATAGGCTAGACTATAGACTAGACTATAGACTAGACTATAGACTAGACTATAGACTAGACTATAGACTAGACTATAGACTAGACTATAGACTAGACTATAGACTAGACTATAGACTAGACTATAGACTAGACTATAGACTAGACTATAGACTAGACTATAGACTAGACTATAGACTAGACTATAGACTAGACTATAGACTAGACTATAGACTAGACTATAGACTAGACTATAGACTAGACTATAGACTAGACTATAGACTAGACTATAGACTAGACTATAGACTAGACTATAGACTAGACTATAGACTAGACTATAGACTAGACTATAGACTAGACTATAGACTAGACTATAGACTAGACTATAGACTAGACTATAGACTAGACTATAGACTAGACTATAGACTAGACTATAGACTAGACTATAGACTAGACTATAGACTAGACTATAGACTAGACTATAGACTAGACTATAGACTAGACTATAGACTAGACTATAGACTAGACTATAGACTAGACTATAGACTAGACTATAGACTAGACTATAGACTAGACTATAGACTAGACTATAGACTAGACTATAGACTAGACTATAGACTAGACTATAGACTAGACTATAGACTAGACTATAGACTAGACTATAGACTAGACTATAGACTAGACTATAGACTAGACTATAGACTAGACTATAGACTAGACTATAGACTAGACTATAGACTAGACTATAGACTAGACTATAGACTAGACTATAGACTAGACTATAGACTAGACTATAGACTAGACTATAGACTAGACTATAGACTAGACTATAGACTAGACTATAGACTAGACTATAGACTAGACTATAGACTAGACTATAGACTAGACTATAGACTAGACTATAGACTAGACTATAGACTAGACTATAGACTAGACTATAGACTAGACTATAGACTAGACTATAGACTAGACTATAGACTAGACTATAGACTAGACTAGACTATAGACTAGACTATAGACTAGACTATAGACTAGACTATAGACTAGACTAGACTATAGACTAGACTATAGACTAGACTATAGACTAGACTATAGACTAGACTATAGACTAGACTATAGACTAGACTATAGACTAGACTATAGACTAGACTATAGACTAGACTATAGACTAGACTATAGACTAGACTATAGACTAGACTATAGACTAGACTAGACTATAGACTAGACTATAGACTAGACTATAGACTAGACTATAGACTAGACTATAGACTAGACTATAGACTAGACTAGACTATAGACTAGACTAGACTATAGACTAGACTAGACTAGACTAGACTATAGACTAGACTAGACTATAGACTAGACTAGACTAGACTAGACTATAGACTAGACTATAGACTAGACTATAGACTAGACTAGACTATAGACTAGACTAGACTATAGACTAGACTATAGACTAGACTATAGACTAGACTAGACTATAGACTAGACTAGACTATAGACTAGACTATAGACTAGACTATAGACTAGACTAGACTATAGACTAGACTAGACTATAGACTAGACTATAGACTAGACTATAGACTAGACTATAGACTAGACTAGACTATAGACTAGACTAGACTATAGACTAGACTAGACTATAGACTAGACTAGACTATAGACTAGACTATAGACTAGACTATAGACTAGACTATAGACTAGACTATAGACTAGACTATAGACTAGACTATAGACTAGACTATAGACTAGACTATAGACTAGACTATAGACTAGACTATAGACTAGACTATAGACTAGACTATAGACTAGACTATAGACTAGACTATAGACTAGACTATAGACTAGACTATAGACTAGACTATAGACTAGACTATAGACTAGACTATAGACTAGACTATAGACTAGACTATAGACTAGACTATAGACTAGACTATAGACTAGACTATAGACTAGACTATAGACTAGACTATAGACTAGACTATAGACTAGACTATAGACTAGACTATAGACTAGACTATAGACTAGACTATAGACTAGACTATAGACTAGACTATAGACTAGACTATAGACTAGACTATAGACTAGACTATAGACTAGACTATAGACTAGACTATAGACTAGACTATAGACTAGACTATAGACTAGACTATAGACTAGACTATAGACTAGACTATAGACTAGACTATAGACTAGACTATAGACTAGACTATAGACTAGACTATAGACTAGACTATAGACTAGACTATAGACTAGACTATAGACTAGACTATAGACTAGACTATAGACTAGACTATAGACTAGACTATAGACTAGACTATAGACTAGACTATAGACTAGACTATAGACTAGACTATAGACTAGACTATAGACTAGACTATAGACTAGACTATAGACTAGACTATAGACTAGACTATAGACTAGACTATAGACTAGACTATAGACTAGACTATAGACTAGACTATAGACTAGACTATAGACTAGACTATAGACTAGACTATAGACTAGACTATAGACTAGACTATAGACTAGACTATAGACTAGACTATAGACTAGACTATAGACTAGACTATAGACTAGACTATAGACTAGACTATAGACTAGACTATAGACTAGACTATAGACTAGACTATAGACTAGACTATAGACTAGACTATAGACTAGACTATAGACTAGACTATAGACTAGACTATAGACTAGACTATAGACTAGACTATAGACTAGACTATAGACTAGACTATAGACTAGACTATAGACTAGACTATAGACTAGACTATAGACTAGACTATAGACTAGACTATAGACTAGACTATAGACTAGACTATAGACTAGACTATAGACTAGACTATAGACTAGACTATAGACTGTTCTAGTTCAGACTAGACTATAGACTAGACTATAGACTAGACTATAGACTAGACTATAGACTAGACTATAGACTAGACTATAGACTAGACTATAGACTAGACTATAGACTAGACTACAAACTAGACTATAAACTAGGTTACAGACTTCACCATAGACTATTCTTTACGAATCACAGAGAGAATACATTTAAGCAAAAATATCATTCCAACCACAGAAGAAGTGCTAATTCGAATAGCTGATTAAATTGGAGGAAATAAGGCACCAGGACCTAATTACATCCCAAATAACGCACTTAAACTTGCGATTAAAACATCAACAACTAGAACTGTTCTAGTTCAGTTCTAGTTTAGATTTAGTTCAGTTCTAGTTTAGTTCTAGTTCAGATTTAGTTCAGTTCTATTTCAGTTCTAGTTTAGTTCTACTTCAGTTCCATTTCAATTCAAGAAAAGAAGAATTGAGAATTGAAATAAAAAAGAAAAGTTCAGTTCAGTTCCAGTTTGGTTTTGTTTAATTTCTAGTTAAGTTCTAGTTCAGTTTTAGTCCTAGTTCAGTTACAAATCATTTCTAGTTCAGTTCCAGTTCCGGTTAAGATCTAGTTCATTTCTAATTCAATTCTGGTTCAGTTCTTTATTTATTTCACTTACAGGTAATTATGATTTTTAGCTTCAGTTCTGATTAAGTTCTATTGCAGTCAGCCGAGACTATAGCCAACACTCAATCCAAGACTGCAGCCGTGATTATAAGCGGGACTATAGCCAAAATTATAGCCGAGACTACAGTCATGACTATTGAATATTTTATAGCCTAACTATAGCGAATATTATAATCGAAACTATAGGCAATACTATAGCTGTGACTATAGCCAGTTTTATTGAAAACTTTATAGTCGTGACTATAGTAATACTACATCTATAACTACGGTAGCTAAGACTATAGAATATTCTATGGACGATTTATTTTGCTGCTTAATATTTAGTTTTGTTTCTCTTTTATATTCTTTCAATATTCATCTTTGATTTATGATTTAAAAATACCTCCTTTTTTCCCCTCATTTCTCACATCCAACACAAAAACTCCCACCTAATCTACCAGCCTAATTATATACTTCACTTATTTAAAGGTGCCCCTGAGAAAATTTAAAGTAACTCATGCTTAAGTAAAATAAAAATATTTTCTTGGAATTTTAATACTTGTTTAACATAATTAAGCGTTTTGTGTTTTAATTTTGTATTAAAGGTACGACAAGAGAAGTAAGCAAATTATTAATACAATAAATGATTTGTTTCACTTACAAGTACTTATTATTTGTATTTTGCTATACTTAAGTTATGCTAAAGAAATTTTTAAATATTGGTTGTTTTACACTATTTCATATTCGTATTTTTCTAGGCAGAGAAAATAAATAAAATTATGTTTATTATACTTTATTTAAATAAGATTAAAAACAGATTTAGAGTACTTTTAGGCATAATCATCAATTTATTTTTAATATGGGAAAAATATTTTAATTTGCTAAAACATAATTTTAACATAAGGTTTAAATAAATATAGAAATTTTGAATTATATAGGCTTGTAGAAAATATTAAAAAAATAATTTAGTAGACAAAGTAGGAAGAAAATTACATTTAAAAATTAAATAAAATTTTTATTAAAGAAAAATTAATATGTGTGTTAATTAGTTTTTATTTTAAATACATTCAGATTGCTATGACAGCTTTATAATTTTCACATGTTTTCTCTGTTGTCTATAGCTAATTAATTTCATTTTATTTATAATTAAATTTACCACAATTTTCGTGGAAATGTAATTTTTCCATTTATAAAAATTAAGAACTAAAATTTAATCATAAAAAATATAAATTAATAAATATGCAAAACTTTTTATGCCAATCACACATATGTATTACTGTATGTCCTGGTTACGCCTAAATCTATGCCAAACAAATAAACTTTATATCATTATACTTCAGGCTATTAATTATATAATAACAGTTGTTGCTAAATATATATTTTTCTGTTATAGATTATTTGTACTATTCATCAATTAGCAAATAAACAGAAATGTTAAATAATTATTATGTTAATGAAAGAAGATAGAAGAAAGATATAACGAGGCGTTAGGGAATAAAAGAAAAAACGTGCCAAAAATAATTTATATAAATAGTAATGAAATGTCTAAAAATATATAACACGTTAAAATAAAAAAAATTAATAGCGTTAGAATAAAATAAATAAAAACAATTGAGTAAATAAAATTTATTTATATAAAAAGCAACAAGTTGTACAAAAAAAATTTAATAAATTTAATAACTTCTTTACAACTTTAGTATTCAATTTGAATTTTTAAAATTGATTTGAACAAAATCCCATTTTAATCAAAAAATAGCAAATGCTATTTCGAAAATTCAAGAAAAATTTGTCGAAGTTTGATTGAATATTAAAATTAAAGGTGTGAAGAAATTCTCAAAAATTGTTTATTTTTTATTAACACAAGCCTTGTTTTATGATTTAGTCTAGAAATATTTTACCATTTCTTACACATATTTTGATTATTAGTTTAAATGCTTAATAAATGTATTCGCCTATAAGCAGGCAATAAAAAATATAAAATTAAAACAAATTCAAAATAATTTTACACACTTTGAAACAAAAAGCCGAAAACTAGGTTTGATTTGTGAAAATTGTGTTTCAATATATAATATTTAAATTCTGAAATTCAAGCAAATTTAACCAATTTTATTATATATTAAAAATAAATGTATTAAGAAATTTACAAAAATTTTTTACTTCTTCAATATGGAAAAAATACATAAAATTAAATATAGAACAACTACAAAATAATTTCAACTTCATTATTTAAAAGAAGCCTAAAACTAGGCACTGATTTTTTACAATTGGTTTTAAATCTAAAATATTTAATTTCTTAAACTTAAGCAAATTATTTTAAGTTTGAAAAAATGTTAAAAATGAAACTATTAAGTAATTTTTGAAATCTTCTTACCTTTTAATGACATAAGGCTTGTTTTATTATTTAGTTGAAAAATATTTTAGCACTTCCATTTCTGACACAAATTCTGACTAATAATTTAAGAGCTTAATGTATAAGTAACATTTACTTTTAAGACTAAAATTTGTTAAAATATTGCGAATAAAGATGTTGATAAATTTTTAAAATAAAAGTATTTTATCATTTTCATTTCTTTGCACAAAACAGTATTCGCCTAAAAGTAGGCAACGTATTTTAACTTTTTTTAACTTTAAATACAAGAGCCAAATAAAAAAACAGGTTTTTCGTATAAAAATTAGATTTTGGATGCAAACATAAGTGATAACAGATTTTCATCCTTTTTGCTCTATCCGTCCTCGTTTAGGTAAAATATTGAGTTTTAGGTTCTTGATATAAAAGTCGATTTTTAGTGGAAAATATGAATGATATTAAATTTACTTTCTTTTTATATCCATCTGCTCTACTTTTGCTATAAAATCGATTCTTAGCTTTTTCATATAAAACTCAATTTTTGGTTAGAATTAAGCTTATACAATCCTATTATTCTTTAATTTTGAATCCCTGAAATATGCTTTAATTTGTATTTGTTTCGCACTTTCTCTTCCAGATGAATTTTGTGAGGAATATCCTCATAATTTAATGCCCACCCCTGGCTATTGGATTGAGTGTTCACGACAAAAAATCACTCTACCGCCCACCCATACTATTTGGGACGAAAGCGATTCGGAACATGAAGACATTCGAGGGGGCAATAGCAGTGATGCCTATTTGGAGCGTGAATGCAGTGATCTGTATGAGGATGATGAAGACTCAGAGGCTACACCCAGGTATGTGAACGAGAACCTAAATTGATCAAGACCAAGATTTTTTTATTTAGTTTTTAATTTAAATTAAGTTTTATCATCACTTCTTATCTAACCCATATTCCCCTATATATATTCATTACATGTTTCATTTTCCCTATATGTAACCTTGACCTTGCCCTTGTCATTGTTGCCACATTTTTTTTTTTTTTTCATTTGTTTGGTCATTTTTGGTTATTGCCGTTCCCTTGTTGTTGTATTTTTATGCGAATGTTTAAGTCCTAGGAAAAAGACTACAATCGAAGAACAATGGGAACAAAATGGCGCCTTCGAGTTGATCTCTGTGGAACAGGAAACCTATGAAAAATATTTCTTTGGGTGCGAGCATTGGAATTATTTTACCAGCGATGAAGATTTGGGTCCAGTGATATTATCGATTAAACAGGAGACCTTAAATGGCAGAGATCAGTTTAGAATATTAGTGCGTGCCGGTTCCTATACAGTACATGGTCTGATACCCGCCTCTTGTGTATTTGCTGATAGGTGAGTAATCTCTTAAATATCTAACTAGCAAACTCATTTGATAATTACTTTCTTTTTTAGATATAATCGTGAAGAAGTGGTTAGATCTTTAGGCAAAGAAGTTAATTTAAATCCTCCTTTGACTTTAGGTCAATTGCCGGATACCCCTGAAGAATTATTAAAATTAGATCAAGTAAGTTTGTCCTTTTTCCCTGTCCCTAACATTTCGTTTAATTTCCTTTCTTTCAGGTTTTTATTAAATCTGAGTTAAAAGTTGGTGTTATTTATGTTAAAGAGGATCAATATACGGAAGAGCAAATTTTAGACAATAATGAAAATTCTCTGCTCTTCGATGAATTCTTAACCCTTTTGGGGGATCGTGTTAGATTAAAGGGTTTCGATAAATACAAAGGTGGCCTTGATACAGTACATGACTTGACAGGTAATATATCACACTCGAAAAAAAACTTTTTAAAAAATTCCTCCTTTAATTTTTTTAAGGTCTGTACTCTGTTTATACAAATTGGCGTAATATTGAGATTATGTTTCATGTCTCTACATTACTGCCTTATGAACGTCATGATCCTCAAAAGCTTCAAAGGAAACGTCATATAGGCAATGATATTGTTTGTGTGGTGTTTCTGGAGGCTGATAATACCCGCTTTAGTCCTGCCTGTATAAAAAGTCATTTTCTGCATACGTTTATATTGGTAAGTGTTAAAAGCTTTTAATGAAATAGCTTTTATAAAAACGTTTATTTAAAAATTGTTAAAGTTTCAAGGAAAACTTTTTTTTAGCTTTTAGAATAAGCTTGCTTAAATTGAAGGAGAGTTAAGGTTATAGCTTTCTTAGATTTTAAAAAAACTTCAATGATTTGACAAAAACGCTTTTCCAGTTTTTTTTTCGCAGAAAAAGCAAAACATTTAGAAGAAATTAAAAAACATAAAAAGTTTTGCCATACAACTTTCTTAGCTCTTGTTAAAGCTTTGTAAAATTTTACAAAGTTTTTAAACTTTCTCAACAAACCTATTTAGCTTTAAGCCATTGAGCTTTTACAAATTGCTTTTAAGAAAAAGATTTATTGTTAAAGGTTTATAATTTTTAAGGAAAAACAGCCTTCTATAAAAACCTTCCTCTGATTTTATCAAAGGTTCCTACGGTTTTTATATGATTTTGTCAAGTCTTTAAAAGACAAAAGCTTTCTAAACGATTTCAAAAAATATCTTAAAATTCCAAAAAAAAACTTTCTAAGATTCTAAAAAAAATATATGTTTCCAAAAAGAAGTTTCTTTATAAGCTACTAAAAATTTTTTCTATAAAGATTTTATCAAAAATTTTTTAAGTATCTAAAAAATTATATATACTTTTATAAAAGCTTTATAAGAGAAAAACTTTCTAGTCGATTTAAAAAAAATTATCTTACAATTCTAATAAAAGCTTTCTCAATTTCTAAAAAAGAGACTTTTATAACCTTCTAAGAAGAACTTTCATCGTAAACTACTAAAGATGTGGTTTAAACTTTTAAAAATGCTTGAAAGCTTTATAAACTTGCATAAAAGCTCTATAAGCTATTATAAAGAACAAAAGCTTTTTGCTAGCTAGCTTTTTCAAAAAATATGATTAAGCCTTTGCAAAAAAAATTATTAAAATGCATAGAAAGAAATTACAGACAAAAGAATTTTACAAGCAAAAGCCAGAGCTTTTACAAAAAAGTTGTAATAACATGTTAGCTTATAAAGCTTTTTCTAAATCTTAAACGATTTTTATGAATATAAAAAGCTTAAAAAATTTTAATATTTTTCATAAATGATCTTTGGTAAAGGTTTTGCTACTTGTAACTGCTTATGATATTTTTTAAAAGCTTTGGAATATTTTTAAAAACTTAAACATACTCTTTACTATTTTATTATGAAAGTTCTCATTAATTAAAAAAAAAATATATATTCTAAAAGACCTTCTATGTTAGAAGAAGTTCTATTAAAACTTTCTCAAATTCTGCAAGATCATAAAAAAATTTTTTAACTTTTGAGGAGGACTTTTTAAGCCTTCAAAGATATTTAAAAACGTTTAAAGCTTTCTTGAAAAAACTATATTTTATTAAAAATCATTAAAGCTTTAAAAGTTTTTAAAAAGAAATTTTGAAGATTTTATATATAAACTTTATAAGTTTTTTGTAACACTAAAAACTTTTAGTAAATCCTCGTAAAATGTATATGAAAAGCTTCACGAATTTTATGCAAAGTTTTTATAAAAATCAGGTAAAGCTTTAATAAAAATATCGTCAATCGAACCATAAAACAATTTTTTCTTCTAAGCTAATTTTGTAAAAATATGCCTCCAAGCCAAAAAAAAAATAAAAAGTTTTTAAGACCGGTTTTAAACCTTGTATAAAAACTATAAAATATTTTTCTAAAGAGCAAAAGATTTATAGGATTTTAAAAAAGCTAAGCTTAAAAAAACTTCTTTCTAAGATTTTTATGAAACCATAGCTGTCTCAAATAAAAGCTCTTAAAGCCTTTGGGAAAACCTCGTTAAATCAGTAATCTTCATGAATTTTGTGCAAAGCTTTTATAAAAAAGTTGTCAATTCTATCATAAAAACTTATTAAAGTTTTGTAAATATTTTTAATGTCTTATTCGCTAATAGGTGCGAGTGTCTGCCCGAATCAAACACAAACCCACCCGCTATGAAGTGTCGGTAGTGACACGAGATGAAGTGGGAGCCTATAAGCCCTATTTATGGGAGCAATCGGTATTTGAAAAAGGACCAATGTTTAGGTAATTTACATTTTAAAAACTACTTAATAATCAAATTAGATTTTAAGCAAAATTTTATTTTTTTCTCTTCTCTCTCTCTCTCCTAACAGAGAATGGCTTTTAACGAAAATCGTCAATGGCGAACGTGCCTCATATTCAGCGCCCAAATTTGCCCGCATGCAGGAACGTACCCGCTCACAAATGCTCGAAGATTTGGTAATGAATTTATCAAATCATGCTGAGACTGGCCAAATACCAAAACCCTATCGACGCGGCTCATGGCGACCAATTGGTGAGGAAGAATATAGAAAAATGTTGCATGCAAGAGTTTTAGCCAATAATGCGCCAATCACACCTCTCTCGTCATCGTTGGACGTTGATGTGTGCTGTGTGCTACTGTGTGTTAAACATAGTATGTAGTTCTTTGGGAGTGAGACCCTTTTTTCTTTCTTTCTCTGCTTTTTCTTCAACTACCACTTCAAAACTTTAACAATTACTACTTTTATTCTAATGCTAAAAGATTTGTTTCCATTAATCTATATACTTGGTTTTTTTTTTTTGGTTTAAAAAAATTATTTAATAAATAATATAAATATTAGTCAAGACAAGATCCTATTTAGTAAACCTTAAGGCTTTAAAGAATATTGGTCCTTTTTTTGAAAAAAGAAAAATAATCGACTTATCAACGGCATGTTTATAATTTTATTTACAACTTGTTAGTTATCCTGCCCTCACCCTCTACCTCCCCAATTTGTTTAACCCTTTTAACATGCATTTCTTTCAAAATGTTTCCCTTTTCATTTTTAATGTCTTACCATAAAAGTCTTAAAATTTATGCTTGTTTTCTTTCTTAACGTTGTAAATAAATCCAATCACATGTCAATGTGATTAATGGTTTTGTTAGGTAAAATCTTAAAAAGACACAAGTTCTAAGGACTATATACACATATTCTTACATACAACCTGTTTCATATGCATTCACTCTCTCCCTACCGCTTTTGTAATATTTCATAACCCGTTCAACGCCTTAATGTTGTGTTGTTAATCTTGCTGTATAATAAAAGATGCCATTTTACTGTTTTACTTTTATACTTGTTTTCCCTTTTTTTTGGAAACATACAACATCAAATGTTTTATTTTGGTTATCAATGACATTTTCAGTGTATCATAGTTTTCGAGTGTGTGTATGTGTGAGTATGTTGCGGATATTGGTAACAACTTCCGTTGATATTAATCGCTGAAACAGAAAAATTTGTTTAACAATGTATTGATTTTCTATTTAGCAAATGGACGGAAATCAAACAGAAAGTAAAGACTTTTATGGCTTTATTTGAATGCAGACACAAAAATTTGTTTGTTATCTTGGAGAGGAATGTTAAAGAAAGAGAAAATCCAAGAGAAGTTCCTTAAAAATTAAGGTAATACCCAGGAATGATATTAACCGTAGGCCGTTGGATAGCCCTAGATAAGCATCTCAGAGAGTCCTAAATTAGCTTCATTCACGTATCGTTTGAAACTCTTTGAATACCTCTGGTTAGTCCTATATTTTCTTAAATCATAAATCCTTGGATAGTCCCAGATTAGCATCAATCGAAACTTCTTAGAGAGCCCGAGATTAACTTTAATTACTGGACTTTGAAAAGTCCTAGAAGATCTGTGAACAGTCCTACATTATTTTCAATCATAGGAGCAGGAATGGTCCTAGACTAACATTAATCATAAATCTTTGGATTATGGATTCCTCGGACAGTTCAAAATTAGCTTCTACTGTATGTCTTTAAAAAGTTCTGAAATATCTGTGAATTAGCTTAAATATTTGGAACAGGAATAGTCCCAGACTAGCTTAAATTATAGATGTTTAAATAGCACCAGATTAGATTCAATTATAGGTCTTTGTATAGTCTCATATTAGCTTCAATCAAAACTCCTTAGAGAGTCCCAGATTAGCTTTAAAGATTTTTCAAAAGTCCTAGACCATCTGTGGAAAGTTCGACATTAAATTCCCAGTTTTACTTCAATCGAAACTTCATAGAGAGTCTCAAATTAGCTTCAATCGGAAGACTTTGGAAAGTCCTTTAAAATATCTGCATAGTTCTATGTTAGCTATCGAGTTAGCTTCAATCGTCCTAGACTAACTTCAATCATAAATCTTTGAAAAGGCCCAGATTAGCTTCAATCGTAGGACTTTAGATAGTTTCACATTAGCTTCAATCATGAGTCTTTCGATAGTCTTTGATTAGTCCCAAATTATCTTCTAATATAAGTCTTTGGATAGCTTCAACCTATGATTTTTGGAGAGACCCTGATTATCTTCAATCGCCTTTGGAAAGTTCTAGAATATGTCAGTATAGTCCTACATTAGTTTCAATCGAAGATATTTGAGTGGTCTCAAGTTGGTTTCAATAGCAGTTATTTGTATAGTCTTAATTAGCTTCTATTATTAGTCTTTGGATAGCCCTAGAACAGTTTCAATTGTAGGTCTTGGTATATTCTTAGTGGTCTTTGGGTAGTGCTAAAGTAGTTTCCATTCTAGGTTCCAATATTTCTAAAATAGTTGCATTCATATGCCTTTGGATAATTCTAGAGTAGCTTCAGTTGCCAGTCTTTGAATAGGCTTGAAGTGATTTGGATGTCCCAAAGTAGCTTCAATTATAGGTATCAATAGTCCTACAGTAGCAGGTCTTCGAATAGTCTTGGAGTGGCTTCAACCACGAGTCTTTGGATAGTGCTAAAGTAGTTTAAATTCTAATTGTCAATAGTCCTATAGAATTTTCAATCGTATGTCTTTTAATAGTGCTAAAGTAGCTTCATCAACAAGTCTTCGAAAAGTCCTAGATTGGCTTCAATCAGAAGTATTTGGATGGTCCTAAAGTAGTTTGAATTGTAGGTTCAAATAGTCCCAAACCAGCTTCAACTAGTCCTAAAGTTGCTCCAATTGCAAGTCTTTGAATACACCTGAAGTGCTCGAGTAGCTTCAATCGTATGTCTTTGGATAGACCTATAGAAACTTCGCTTGTAAGTCTTCGGGAAGTTCTAAATCATCTCCAGTTATAGTTCTAGAAAAGCTTGGATATCAGATTTTTGAGTATTCCTGAAAAAACTTCAGTCATAGGTCTTTCGAAAGTTCTATAGAAGCTTCGATTGTAGGTCTTCGGGAAATTATAAATCATATTCAAGTCTTTTCATAGGTCAAATTCAATTCTAAAAATTTGGAGAGTAATAAAGTAGGTTCGATTGTTAGTTTTTCGATAGCTCCACAGAAATTTATATTGTAAGTATTCGGCTTATTCTAAAGTAGATTTAAATTATAGGTCTTTGTTTACTCCTATCATAGCTGCAATTATAGATCTTTGGATATTCCAAGAGTGACTTTAAATGTATGTCTTTGGACAACTTTGAATTTTGTCAGAGAATTTTTATCTATTTCCTTATTAAGACATTTCATTACATAAATTAATCTAAAAATCAGACAAACTAATCACATAGGTCTCTAAAACCTTAAAAAATTAAGTTCAAATATTCACCACTTACTAAATTAAATTCACCACACCATACGCGACAAATTTCCCACCAATTTTATAAATTATTATGAAAAATAAGTTTTTGTTATAAAAAATAAATTCACCACACTGTAAATTTTGTAAATTTTTAATAATTTTGTTTTATAATACAACTGAATATTCCTAGAATATCCTGCATAATTTATATTCATTTCTTTATTAAGACATTTTATTCCACATATTAAACTAAAAATCAAACAATTTCATCACGGAAGTCTCTAAAAGCTTCAAAAAGTAAGTCTAAATATTTACCACTAAATTAATTTCACTACTAACCAAAGTAAATTCACCACAACGAAATTGTTGTAAATTTTTAATAATTTTGTTTTATAGTACTCAAAAATAAGCTAGCCTAATGAAAATATTATTCACCACTAACGAAACTAAATTCACCACTCCAAAAATTTTAAAGATTTTCTACAAACTTCATAAATACTTTGAAAAAGTTAAATTTTCTTATGAAATTTTTAATTAACCATTAACAAAATTTAACTCGCCACACCACAGTTTTTGTAAATTTTTAATAATCTTCTTCTTTAGACCTAAAAATTTGCTTCTTATAGCAGCTTCAATTATACATTTTTAGAAAAATTTAGAGTGACTTAAGTTGGAGATCTTTGTATTGTCTATTGGAGGTCTTTGGGGTCTCTTTGGTAGTTTTAGATTAGTTTCTATTTAAGGTATTTGGAATGCTTTAACAAAAAGCCTTCTAAAGTTTATCGAAAAGATGCAATATTGGATTTTTTGATGGTCTTGGATTATAATATATCGTGCCCTTTATATCCTACTATCATACATTATTTCCTAAACTTTATTTTTCTTAAATACTTTTAAAGCGAAATTATCCTTTTTAAAACAAAAATTTACTTAATAAAATCTCAAAATACTCTAAGTAAAAACTAACAAAAAAAAATAATACAACACATACACAAATATATAACAGCACATACTACGTAAACCCTCTTCAGAATGCCCAGCAATACCAAACAAAAAGGGCAACGAAAATCCAATTCCTTAAGCATATCACAAAAAAATATTATAATAATGTTTACTTTTTATATGGAATATGTAAAAAAAATCTGGCAAAATCCTTACAAAAAGAATTTCAATTAAATAGGAAAACACAAAGGAAACAAAATGAAACATATTTTGCTAAGGAGCAAAGCGCTTTTGTGGAAATTATTCTGTAACTTGGGAATGGTTAGAGACATCTCAGTAAAATATCACAGGGGTGGGGTAGTGGATGTACCAACAAAATTGGCCATCTCGGGTATGTCATTTTTTTAAAAATCGCCAAAAATTATTTTATGATATGATAAAAAAGGAATTTTATATATAGATAGTCCTTTTAAATCTCTAGAAAAAATATGATTACATGGTCAGGTTTACTTTTCAAGTTTAAGAGATATTCAGTTCGAAATAATTTTTTTCTTCCATTTTTAGCCTCGTTTTTTTAGTTTTTTAATTTGGCGGTCTTAATATTTTTTATATATTCATCGGATTCCTTACCAAATTAAAATAATACTGCTGTAATAATCGTATAAATATATAGATTAAATAAAAAGTCATATTAGTCTTAAGTTGGAACTTTAAAAAAAAATTTATATTTTTTGGAGGTTTTTTCGAAAAAGGTGTTAATACCTTTTTACTTATACAATTAGTTTTTTGTTCTGGACATATAATTTTTTTTAATGTTTTCAAAAGAAATCTTTATGTAGATGTGTGTAAGGTAAACCCGAAGGCGCTAGGGGCAAAGATCTCCCCACAAGCTCTATGCAAACTTTGTCAATTTTCAAAGATTTTTTTTAATTTGTTTGTAAAATTCTCAAATCGCAAATATAGGATCAAACAAAAATTATATTAATTAAATACCTCTATATGTCGAGTAAACATAAAAGACGGACGCCTCTTATAACGACAATGTGACCATTTTTAAAACATGTTTTCCGGAATTGAGATTTTAGATATTTTGGTACAAAAGAGTTAATGTGTTTTTAATTCCCTGACTTTAAGGCAAGTCTATCTATATTGTGTCAAAATTTTATTTGAAAATCTATACTCGTTTAAATTTTATTTAGATCCACATATTAACATTATTTCTAAAAAATTTACTTAGCATTTAAATTTTAAGTTTTTCAGGTCATGGTCTGAAGACATTTTACCGTATTTAATATATTTTCATTAAGTCCGATTTGAAGTTTTGGCGATTTTTTAAAAGAATTGCATGCCCGAGATGACCAACTAGGAATCTGTACTCCTACAAATCGACTCGAGATATTTCCAACGGTTCACAAAATACAGAATTATTTCCAAAAAAAAAAAGCGTTTTGGATCCAGGCTATTGATGTACAGACAATCGGACGGACAGTGGTTTAGGATAAAAAAAATATTTATAAATTTAGAAAGTATTTATTTGACGTACTAATGACCTAATTATTACAGCAAAATTATAAATAATGCGCTTTACCCCTTCCTTAATTTAAGCACCATTTTTGGCGTTTCTAGCCCAATGTGGCATGGTTGTCTTGGCTAAATGTTAGCAAAGTCAACAACCATGCTAAATCGGTTTAACCAAAATATTAACCAAAAGAAAACGGTTCTCAATTGGAGGTACACACCTCAAGAGGGGTCCCTAAGGACATTCGTGGTGGGGTCACGAAGAGATCATGAAAAATATTCTTCAACAGACAATTTTTTAATGTAAATATTATATAGAAGTTTAAACAAAAATTCCAATGAAAGCATGAAGCTATTTAAAAATTGAAAGAATTTTTTTACATTTAAAGAAGGAAAGAATTTTTTTTTTTTTATTAATTCTTTTAAGAATTAACTAGCACTGATGTCCCATGATATAATATAAAGAAAACTTTACGATGTGACAAGAAGAAGGCCTAAAATACATTACCTTTTATGTGAAAATATCTTTTTCGCTCTTTTCACCATCAAAACAAATAATTGATCTTTTGTGGACGCAAATATTAGATATGCATTATCCGAAAAAGTCTCTTAATATTAAAGATCTCATGAGGCAAAAACAATGTCGCTATTATTAATATTAATTTTAAAATTATTTTAACTTTACACAACATCTTATCTAATTTTTAACCCAGACAAAAGTTGTAAGTCGCGCTTCTATTGCAATGTTAAAAGGGGTCGCGGAGCAAAATCTTGTGAGAACTCCTACTTTAATTTATTTCCAAGCTAAATTTATTCAAATATGCTTTAAAAATGTTTAATATGATATAGTAAAGGAAATAAAGTTTTTAATCTCCTTGCTGTTCATCTTCTTATATTTTTCTGAGTGTTATTTAAATAAAACCTCTGCAAAGAGAATATTTTTAGACAACTAAATAACACTGGTCGGCAAAAAAGTTCTCCCTTATATGAAAACACGAATCAGCTTCCAGTTTTTTTTTTATTATTTTCATGGGTGTGACTAATATTTCGCTCATATTAAAGCCATTACACGAGTATATTTCACCATGTGTATGATTTATATAAATGATACATCAAAAGTTCATTTTTTTATATGTTCAATATTTTCAGAGTTATTTAGAAAATAATGTCCGAAAAAATTTTTTTCTTGCAGAATTGAAGTTTTTCTTTTTTCTTAAAAGTTCTTTTAAGTAGTGAAAACGGCAAAAATATTTCTGTTTTTTATCCTTAACATAACAACAAAATTGATATACAAATCTTGATTTTATTCACAGTTAAGTGAAAATACCTAATCATCCGATCAATATTTTTGGAGTTAATGACAAAAATTTTTCCAATTTTTTATTAAAAGATTTATTTGGTGTTTCAATTGTATAAATCGGACAATCAGTTCTCAAGTTATTGTTAAATATATTCGTGTATTCGCCTTATTTAAGGGGAGATATTGGGCATGCCCATAAAAAAGTCATAACCTGATGAAAAAAACTGAAAACAAATTCGTATTTAGCAGGTCAAATTTCATCCATTACACATTTTTATTTATTTATTTTTTTAGGGAGGATATTTTTTGCCGATCAGTGTAATTTAACAATTATTTTGTGTTCTATTTTATACCACACATAATCGGTTGAATTGATTTAAGTAAATTAAATATTTTAACATAGATTTTAGCCACAAAAACTTTATGTAGGAATTCATCTACCAATTTGTTTGCTAAATCCATGTAAACCAATATGAATTATGGTTGAGTAATTTTAAGTGCAAAATCAATATTAGTAGAGATTAAATTTGAGAACAAAACTATAAGCCAATATGATTTAGGCGTAAATGTTTATATAGTAAAATGAATGCATATTTTATTGTAAAGGATAAAACAACTAAAATACTATAATTTTCAAAGGAGATTTAAAGAAAAATATTTGCCATAAACTTAATAAATTTATAAAACTTTAAATTATTTAAATTTATTAAACCAAAATTTATATTTATATCCTTATTTAGATATTTTACACCATAAATCAAATCAAAAATTAAACAAATTAACAACGAAGCCTCTAAACTTTCAAAAAATAATGTCTTGATATTCAGCACTTACTAAATAAAATTCGTCACACCAAAATTTATATAAATTATCCATGTATTTGTTAAATATGCGATAAATTTCGCATCAATTTTCAAAATTCTTGTAAAAATTAAGTTTTTCTTATAAGAAATAAATTCACCACTAAGAAAAATAAATTCACCACAGTAAAACTTTTGTAAATTTTTAGCAAATTTTTTTACAGCTTAAGAAAAAGCTATGAAAGAAATATTCACCACTAATATAGCGAAAATTTATAATTGTTATAAATGTTTAACAAATTTCTGAAATACACATTAAAAATTATCTTTTTTATAAAATAATATTCACCGCTAATTATAATAAATTCACCACACCAAAAATCTTATAGATTTCCATTAATTTCATAAATACTTGTCAAAAATTAGTTTTCTTCTGAAATTTACATTCACCACCAACAAGACTAAATTGATCACATCATAATTTCTGTAAATTTTAAGTAAATTTCTTTTATAGTCCAAACAAATTTTCCTTTATGAAAAAAATTTTCACCACACCATAATTTTTAAAAATTTTTAATAAATTTCTTAAATAGACCTCAAAAATTAACTTTTTTAATAAAATTATATTTACCACTAAGGAAAATAAATTCACCAGACCAAAAATTTTATAAATTTTCCATCAGTTTTATAAATTTTTGACGAAAATAAAATTTTTTATAAACTAAAATTCACCAAACAAAATTTTTGTAAATTTTTAATAAGTCTCTTTTGTAGACTTCATAAATGACCTGCTCTTATGAAAACATCATCACACCATATTTTTTTTAATTTTTAATAAACTTTTTAATTATACCTTAAAAACTAGCTTATTCAATAAAATTATATTCACCACTAATGAAAATTAATTTACCACATCAAAAATCTATTAAAATTTCCATAAATTTCACAAATACTTAGCGAAAATTAACTTTTCTTATGACATTTTTAATCACCATCATCAAAATTTAACTCACCATGCCGTAAATCTTAAAAATTTTTAATAAATTTCTTAAATAGACCTTAAAATTAACTTTTTTTAATAATATTATATTCACCACTAAGAAAAATTAATTCACTTTACCAAAGTTTTTATAAATTTTCCATAAATTTTATAAATACTAGGCAAAAATTAACTTTTCTTATGACATTTTTAACTTACTACCCCAAAATTTTTCAATAAATTTCTTTTACAGTCCACAGAAATTATTTTCCTTTAACCACCACTAAGGAAAAAATTTAACACGCCAAGACTCATAATCATTTTCCATCGAATTTATAAAACGTTTTAAAAAAATAAGTTTCTTATAAAAAAATAAATACCTCACTAAAGAAAATAAATTCACCACACTAAATTTTTTAGAAAAATATTACATATAACTTCAGAAACCAAATTTTCTTGTGAAAAAAATATTCACCACTAACAAAACAGTATTCATCACACCAAAAATCTGATAAATTTATGGTAGATTTCATAAATATCTGACAAAATTTTCTAAGCCTATAATTTTTTCATTAATTTCAAAAATGTTATAAAAATTAAACTCGCCACTATTATAAATTAATTCACCACACAAAAATTATTGTTAATTTTTTATAAATTTCTATAGTTATAATTTTAATAATAATAATTTTATTATTTTCCATAAATATTTGTTAAAAGTTAGTTCTTGATAAAAATTTTTATTAACTCGCCACACAAAAATTTGCTTCAAACCTCTTATTTGTCTTCATTAATTAGTTATTTTAGAAAAAAATATTCACCACTAACTAAAATAAACTCACCACACTTTAAAACAGCTATAAATTTCTATTAAATTCGATCATTTTTATAAAAATTAGTTTTTTTTCTATAATGTATATTAACCATTAACAAAAAAATTCACCACACTAAAAATTCGGAAATTTTTAATAAATTTCTTTAGTTCTTCTAAAAAAATTTATTTTTTTTTCAATGAAATGATATTCGCCACTAACTGAAATAAATTCACCACACCAAAAATCCCATAAATACCTTACAAATATAATAAATTCTAAAAGGATTAGAAAATTTTCTTATAAAAATTTAGATATTTAATAAAAAAAACAGATATGATTCAAAGATTTACACATATTCACCACTTACTAAAAAAATTAAATTAGCTACAAATTTCTCTTAAATTATTTATTTTTAAATGAAAATTATTGTTGAGCTAAATTTTTCACCTCTAACAAAAAGAAATTCATCACGCCAAAGTTTTGGTAAATTTTTAATATATTTCGTTAAAATTTCAAGAAATCAGAAGTTTTCAAGGGATTCATATTCACCGCTAACAGAACTTACCACACCATAAATCCTATAATTATCTTCTAAAAGATAAAGAATTCCAGAAATTTTTAGAGATTTTCTATTAAAAATGGGGAAAATGGAAAATGTTTTACACATGGAAAATTTTTTTTTTTTTTTTAAATGAATATTAAATTTATAATTCACCACTAACAAAAGGATTTTCACCACACTCAAGTTTCGATAAATTAAAAAAAGTTTTTTCAAGGAAATAATATTCATCACTAACTAAAATAAATTCCTATAAATTCTTTGTAAATAAAATAAATTCTAAAAGGTTTAGAGACGTTTCTTTAAATGAATGGATTTTTAATATAAAACAGATATGATTCAAAAATTTTTAAATTTTTTAATATTCAGAATGTGTAAGGATACATGCTCTGGAACTTACCTCTTATATATGCCTTTTAAACTTTTGCAGCATCCAATGAATTGATTTCATTTTGTTATTAAAACAAAAATATTTATTTTTTAGAATTTCTACACTCACTGATTTTTTAATTATTTAATATTTTATTTTATTTATTATTATTATTATTATTATTATTATTATTATTATTATTTATATATATTTTCTCAATTTCACTTATCTTTTATTTTTAAATTTAATTTTCTTATTATTTTAATTTAAATATATTTTATTTATTTCTTTTTTTAATTTTATTTCACTTTTAATTTCAATTTTATTTTAATTAAAGAGCGTGTGCAAAACGGTAACAAAGTTCTGTGGAAAATTAAAATTATCCTATATCAAAAATATTTTACAGCTTTGCTGTGCCAAATGAGAACCTTTTTAACTGTAAATTTTGACAAATTCTTTAATAAAATACTAAAAGGCTTCAATGTATTTCTTAATATTTATTTATTTTTATGAAAAAATAAAAAAATTTAGAAAATAAAAATAAAAATATACAAACGATTTTAAAAGATTTTATTTTATTTTATTATTTATTTAAGGATTGACAAATTTATCTATTCTTTTGTCCAAAAATTGATGTAGCCTTATGTGCTAATGAAATTTTATTCACCTCATAACTGTTAAAATTTTACTTTTTTGCTACCGTTTGACACACACTCAAAATATATTTTATTTATATTTATTTATTTGTTTTTTATTTTATTTATTTAAATTTTTTTTATTTATTTTTTATTTTTAATTTCAATTTTCTTTTAATTTTGCTGCCGTTTGGCACACACTCAAAATATATTTTATTTAGTTTCATTTATTTCTTTTTTATTTTATTTATTTCTTACTTTTAAAATTTAATTTCAATTTTTATTAAAATATATAGTCTTATTTTTTATTTTAGAAACTAATATTATTTAACTCACTTTTTTAAGAAATTACTACTCAAAGCAATATCCTAAAAAACGTACGGAATTTGGTACTTATTTGTCCACACTAAACATCACTATTAGAAACACACTTATTCACACACACACTTACACCAACAAACTAGTAAAATTTGCCGGGCATGAGGTAAAACAAAAAAACAACAACAGGAACTCTTCATAAAACATTGCATTCATATTTACTACTCTTTTAGCACTTAGTTAAAAACATTTTTCGACTTTCTTTTATTTTTGTCATATTCTTCACATATTAAACTACATTTTAACGCAAAAATATTTTACTTAACTCTATTTTTTACCACTTTAATTAAACTTTTAACAAAGCAAACTCCTGCCTTACGTTCTTAACTTACCAACGACCGCGTGCTAACTAAAATAAGTTTCAAAAAACTTTTGTTAGTGTTAATAAGATAAATCGCCATGATGCTGTAGCAAAAGCAACACTGCAGGAAGAGTGTTGTCTCGGCTATGTATTAGCAAAGACAATTTAATAAGTAAATGCTCGTGTGTTTACTTTTTGATTAGTAGACAAAAAGAGGGTAATCGTGATAGTGATGGTGAGAGTTTGCTTATAAAAAACAAGTGTCTTTGCTAACATTTAGCCTAGGCATATCTTAGGAAATAGTACCTGAGAGTGTAAATATATGTTTATTAGCAATTTATTTTACTTTTATCTTTATTATATTCAGAACAAGGAGAGATAATTTGATTACTGATAAAAAGATATTTAAGAATATTATATTTTTGTATGTAAATAAACAAAATGAGATTATTCTATAGATAATAATATTAAAAGCTAGTGAATGCAAACTCACCACACCAAAAATTTAAAAAAATAATAGAAAATACCTTAAATAGATGTTAAAAACACAATTCCTCCATAAAATTTATACTCATTACTATTAAAATTAAACTATTTTTTTATTATTATTAATAGTGAATCCTTTTTTAAAATTAATATTCACAACTAACAAAAAGAAATTCATCACACCTAAGTTTTGGTAAATTTTTAATATATATCTTTAATACTTCAAGAAATCAGAATTTTTTCAAGGATATCATATTCACCACTAACAAAACTTTCCACATCATAAATCCTATAAATATCTTCTAAAATATTAATTCCAGACATTTGTAGAGATTAAAAATCGCATATTTATCTCCTTAATATTATGAATTTTAGAAGATTTAGTGATTTAAGAATTAAAAATTGATTTCTTCATAGAAAATACAGATGAAATTTTTTTCTCAAAATGTATATTAAATTTATATTCACCACTAACAAAAAGATTTTCACCACACTCAAGTTTCGATAAATTAAAAAAAGTTTTTTCAAGAAAATAATAATATTAATCACTAACTAAAATAAATTCCTATAAATTCTTTGTAAATAAAATAATTTCCAAAAGGTTTAGAGACGTTTCTTTAAAAAAATGGATTTTTAATATAAAACAGATATGATTTGAAAATTTTAAACTTTTTTAATATTCAGAACGTGTTAGGATACATGTTCTGGAACTTACCACTTATATATGCCTTTTAAACTTTTGCAGCACCCAATGAATTGATTTCATTTTGTTATTAAAACAAAAATATTTATTTTTTAGAATTTCTACACTCACTGATTTTTTAATTATTTAATATTTTATTTTATTTATTTATTATTATTATTATTATTATTATTTATATTTTTTTAATTTCACTTATCTTTTATTTTTAAATTTAATTTTCTTATTATTTTAATTTAAATATATTTTATTTATTTATTTTTTTTTAATTTTATTTCACTTTTAATTTCAATGTTATTTTAATTAAAGAGCGTGTGCAAAACGGTAACAAAGTTCTGTGGAAAATTAAAATTATCCTATATCAAAAATATTTTACAGCTTTGCTGTGCCAAATGAGAATCTTTTTAACTGTAAATTTTGACAAATTCTTTAATAAAATACTAAAAGGCTTCAATGTATTTCTTAATATTTATTTATTTTTATGAAAAAATAAACAAATTTACAAAATAAAAATCAAAATATACAAACGATTTTAAAAGATTTTATTTTATTATTTATTTAAGGACTGACAAATTTATCTATTCATTTGTCAAAAATTGATGTAGCCTTATGTGCTAATGAAATTTTATTCACCTCATAACTGTTAAAATTTTACTTTTTTGCTACCGTTTAACACACACTCAAAGTATATTTTATTTATTTTTATTTATTTCTTTTTTATTTTATTTATTTAAAATTTTTATTTTATTTATTTTTTATTTTTAATTTCAATTTTCTTTTAATTTTGCTTCCGTTTGGCACACACTCAAAATATATTTTATTTAGTTTCATTTATTTCTTTTTTATTTTATTTATTTCTTACTTTTAAAATTTAATTTCAATTTTTATTAAAATATATATTCTTATTTTTTATTTTAAAAACTAATTTTATTTAAAACTCACTTTTTTAAGATATTACTACTCAAAGCATTATCCTAAAAAACGTACCAAATTTGGTACTTATTTGTCCACACTAAACATCGCTATTAGAAACACACTTATTCACACACACACTTACACCAACAAACTAGTAAAATTTGCTGGGCATGAGGTAAAACAAAAAAACAACAACAGGAACTCTTCATAAAACATTGCATTCATATTTACTACTCTTTTAGCACTTAGTTAAAAACATTTTTCGACTTTCTTTTATTTTTGTCATATTCTTCACATATTAAACTACATTTTAACGCAAAAATATTTTACTTAACTCTATTTTTTACCACTTTAATTAAACTTTTAACAAAGCAAACTCCTGCCTTACGTTCTTAACTTACCAACGACCGCGTGCTAACTAAAATAAGTTTCAAAAAACTTTTGTTAGTGTTAATAAGATAAATCGCCATGATGCTGTAGCAAAAGCAACACTGCAGGAAGAGTGTTGTCTCGGCTATGTATTAGCAAAGACAATTTAATAAGTAAATGCTCGTGTGTTTACTTTTTGATTAGTAGACAAAAAGAGGGTAATCGTGATAGTGATGGTGAGAGTTTGCTTATAAAAAACAAGTGTCTTTGCTAACATTTAGCCTAGGCATATCTTAGGAAATAGTACCTGAGAGTGTAAATATATGTTTATTAGCAATTTATTTTACTTTTATCTTTATTATATTCAGAACAAGGAGAGATAATTTGATTACTGATAAAAAGATATTTAAGAATATTATATTTTTGTATGTAAATAAACAAAATGAGATTATTCTATAGATAATAATATTAAAAGCTAGTGAATGAAAACTCACCACACCAAAAATTTAAAAAAATAATAGAAAATACCTTAAATAGATGTTAAAAACACAATTCCTCCATAAAATTTATACTCATTACTATTAAAATTAAACTATTTTTTTTTTATTATTATTAATAGTGAATCCTTTTTTAAAATTAATATTCACAACTAACAAAAAGAAATTCATCACACCTAAGTTTTGGTAAATTTTTAATATATATCTTTAATACTTCAAGAAATCAGAATTTTTTCAAGGATATCATATTCACCACTAACAAAACTTTCCACATCATAAATCCTATAAATATCTTCTAAAATATTAATTCCAAACATATTTATCTCCTTAATTTTAATTTAAAATTTTAGAAGATTTAGTGATTTAAGAATTAAAAATTGATTTCTTCATAGAAAATACAGATGAAATTTTTTTCTCAAAATGTATATTAAATTTATATTCACCACTAACAAAAAGATTTTCACCACACTCAAGTTTCGATAAATTAAAAAAAGTTTTTTCAAGAAAATAATAATATTAATCACTAACTAAAATAAATTCCTATAAATTCTTTGTAAATAAAATAATTTCCAAAAGGTTTAGAGACGTTTCTTTAAAAAAATGGATTTTTAATATAAAACAGATATGATTCGAACATTTTAAACTTTTTTAATATTCAGAACGTGTTAGGATACATGTTCTGGAACTTACCACTTATATATGCCTTTTAAACTTTTGCAGCATCCAATGAATTGATTTCATTTTGTTATTAAAACAAAAATATTTATTTTTTAGAATTTCTACACTCACTGATTTTTTAATTATTTAATATTTTATTTTATTTATTATTATTATTATTATTATAATTATTATTATTATTATTATAATTATTATTATTATTATTATTATTATTATTATTATTATTATTACTATTATTATTATTATTATTATTATTACTATTATTATTATTATTATTATTATTATTATTATTATGATTATGATTATTATTATTATTTATATTTTTTTAATTTCACTTATCTTTTATTTTTAAATTTAATTTTCTTATTATTTTAATTTAAATATGTTTATTTATTTCTTTTTTTTAATTTTATTTCACTTTTAATTTCAATTTTATTTTAATTAAAGAGCGTGTGCAAAACGGTAACAAAGTTCTGTGGAAAATAAAAATTTTCCTATATCAGAAATAGTTTACAGCTTGGCTGTGCCAAATGAGAACCTTTTTAACTGTAAATTTTGACAAATTCTTTAATAAAATACTAAAAGGCTTCAATGTATTTCTTAATATTTATTTATTTTTATGAAAAAATAAACAAATTTACAAAATAAAAATCAAAATATACAAACGATTTTAAAAGATTTTATTTTATTATTTATTTAAGGACTGACAAATTTATCTATTCATTTGTCAAAAATTGATGTAGCCTTATGTGCTAATGAAATTTTATTCACCTCATAACTGTTAAAATTTTACTTTTTTGCTACCGTTTAACACACACTCAAAGTATATTTTATTTATTTTTATTTATTTCTTTTTTATTTTATTTATTTAAAATTTTTATTTTATTTATTCTTTATTTTTAATTTCAATTTTCTTTTAATTTTGCTTCCGTTTGGCACACACTCAAAATATATTTTATTTAGTTTCATTTATTTCTTTTTTATTTTATTTATTTCTTACTTTTAAAATTTAATTTCAATTTTTATTAAAATATATATTCTTATTTTTTATTTTAAAAACTAATTTTATTTAAAACTCACTTTTTTAAGATATTACTACTCAAAGCATTATCCTAAAAAACGTACCAAATTTGGTACTTATTTGTCCACACTAAACATCGCTATTAGAAACACACTTATTCACACACACACTTACACCAACAAACTAGTAAAATTTGCTGGGCATGAGGTAAAACAAAAAAACAACAACAGGAACTCTTCATAAAACATTGCATTCATATTTACTACTCTTTTAGCACTTAGTTAAAAACATTTTTCGACTTTCTTTTATTTTTGTCATATTCTTCACATATTAAACTACATTTTAACGCAAAAATATTTTACTTAACTCAATTTTTTACCACTTTAATTAAACTTTTAACAAAGCAAACTCCTGCCTTACGTTCTTAACTTACCAACGACCGCGTGCTAACTAAAATAAGTTTCAAAAAACTTTTGTTAGTGTTAATAAGATAAATCGCCATGATGCTGTAGCAAAAGCAACACTGCAGGAAGAGTGTTGTCTCGGCTATGTATTAGCAAAGACAATTTAATAAGTAAATGCTCGTGTGTTTACTTTTTGATTAGTAGACAAAAAGAGGGTAATCGTGATAGTGATGGTGAGAGTTTGCTTATAAAAAACAAGTGTCTTTGCTAACATTTAGCCTAGGCATATCTTAGGAAATAGTACCTGAGAGTGTAAATATATGTTTATTAGCAATTTATTTTACTTTTATCTTTATTATATTCAGAACAAGGAGAGATAATTTGATTACTGATAAAAAGATATTTAAGAATATTATATTTTTGTATGTAAATAAACAAAATGAGATTATTCTATAGATAATAATATTAAAAGCTAGTGAATGCAAACTCACCACACCAAAAATTTAAAAAAATAATAGAAAATACCTTAAATAGATGTTAAAAACACAATTCCTCCATAAAATTTATACTCATTACTATTAAAATTAAACTATTCTTTTATTATTATTAATAGTGAATCCTTTTTTAAAATTAATATTCACAACTAACAAAAAGAAATTCATCACACCTAAGTTTTGGTAAATTTTTAATATATATCTTTAATACTTCAATAAATCAGAATTTTTTCAAGGATATCATATTCACCACTAACAAAACTTTCCACATCATAAATCCTATAAATATCTTCTAAAATATTAATTCCAGACATTTGTAGAGATTAAAAATCGCATATTTATCTCCTTAATATTATGAATTTTAGAAGATTTAGTGATTTAAGAATTAAAAATTGATTTCTTCATAGAAAATACAGATGAAATTTTTTTCTCAAAATGTATATTAAATTTATATTCACCACTAACAAAAAGATTTTCACCACACTCAAGTTTCGATAAATTAAAAAAAGTTTTTTCAAGAAAATAATAATATTAATCACTAACTAAAATAAATTCCTATAAATTCTTTGTAAATAAAATAATTTCCAAAAGGTTTAGAGACGTTTCTTTAAAAAAATGGATTTTTAATATAAAACAGATATGATTTGAAAATTTTAAACTTTTTTAATATTCAGAACGTGTTAGGATACATGTTCTGGAACTTACCACTTATATATGCCTTTTAAACTTTTGCAGCACCCAATGAATTGATTTCATTTTGTTATTAAAACAAAAATATTTATTTTTTAGAATTTCTACACTCACTGATTTTTTAATTATTTAATATTTTATTTTATTTATTTATTATTATTATTATTATTATTATTATTTATATTTTTTTAATTTCACTTATCTTTTATTTTTAAATTTAATTTTCTTATTATTTTAATTTAAATATATTTTATTTATTTATTTTTTTTTAATTTTATTTCACTTTTAATTTCAATGTTATTTTAATTAAAGAGCGTGTGCAAAACGGTAACAAAGTTCTGTGGAAAATTAAAATTATCCTATATCAAAAATATTTTACAGCTTTGCTGTGCCAAATGAGAATCTTTTTAACTGTAAATTTTGACAAATTCTTTAATAAAATACTAAAAGGCTTCAATGTATTTCTTAATATTTATTTATTTTTATGAAAAAATAAACAAATTTACAAAATAAAAATCAAAATATACAAACGATTTTAAAAGATTTTATTTTATTATTTATTTAAGGACTGACAAATTTATCTATTCATTTGTCAAAAATTGATGTAGCCTTATGTGCTAATGAAATTTTATTCACCTCATAACTGTTAAAATTTTACTTTTTTGCTACCGTTTAACACACACTCAAAGTATATTTTATTTATTTTTATTTATTTCTTTTTTATTTTATTTATTTAAAATTTTTATTTTATTTATTTTTTATTTTTAATTTCAATTTTCTTTTAATTTTGCTTCCGTTTGGCACACACTCAAAATATATTTTATTTAGTTTCATTTATTTCTTTTTTATTTTATTTATTTCTTACTTTTAAAATTTAATTTCAATTTTTATTAAAATATATATTCTTATTTTTTATTTTAAAAACTAATTTTATTTAAAACTCACTTTTTTAAGATATTACTACTCAAAGCATTATCCTAAAAAACGTACCAAATTTGGTACTTATTTGTCCACACTAAACATCGCTATTAGAAACACACTTATTCACACACACACTTACACCAACAAACTAGTAAAATTTGCTGGGCATGAGGTAAAACAAAAAAACAACAACAGGAACTCTTCATAAAACATTGCATTCATATTTACTACTCTTTTAGCACTTAGTTAAAAACATTTTTCGACTTTCTTTTATTTTTGTCATATTCTTCACATATTAAACTACATTTTAACGCAAAAATATTTTACTTAACTCTATTTTTTACCACTTTAATTAAACTTTTAACAAAGCAAACTCCTGCCTTACGTTCTTAACTTACCAACGACCGCGTGCTAACTAAAATAAGTTTCAAAAAACTTTTGTTAGTGTTAATAAGATAAATCGCCATGATGCTGTAGCAAAAGCAACACTGCAGGAAGAGTGTTGTCTCGGCTATGTATTAGCAAAGACAATTTAATAAGTAAATGCTCGTGTGTTTACTTTTTGATTAGTAGACAAAAAGAGGGTAATCGTGATAGTGATGGTGAGAGTTTGCTTATAAAAAACAAGTGTCTTTGCTAACATTTAGCCTAGGCATATCTTAGGAAATAGTACCTGAGAGTGTAAATATATGTTTATTAGCAATTTATTTTACTTTTATCTTTATTATATTCAGAACAAGGAGAGATAATTTGATTACTGATAAAAAGATATTTAAGAATATTATATTTTTGTATGTAAATAAACAAAATGAGATTATTCTATAGATAATAATATTAAAAGCTAGTGAATGAAAACTCACCACACCAAAAATTTAAAAAAATAATAGAAAATACCTTAAATAGATGTTAAAAACACAATTCCTCCATAAAATTTATACTCATTACTATTAAAATTAAACTATTTTTTTTTATTATTATTAATAGTGAATCCTTTTTTAAAATTAATATTCACAACTAACAAAAAGAAATTCATCACACCTAAGTTTTGGTAAATTTTTAATATATATCTTTAATACTTCAAGAAATCAGAATTTTTTCAAGGATATCATATTCACCACTAACAAAACTTTCCACATCATAAATCCTATAAATATCTTCTAAAATATTAATTCCAAACATATTTATCTCCTTAATTTTAATTTAAAATTTTAGAAGATTTAGTGATTTAAGAATTAAAAATTGATTTCTTCATAGAAAATACAGATGAAATTTTTTTCTCAAAATGTATATTAAATTTATATTCACCACTAACAAAAAGATTTTCACCACACTCAAGTTTCGATAAATTAAAAAAAGTTTTTTCAAGAAAATAATAATATTAATCACTAACTAAAATAAATTCCTATAAATTCTTTGTAAATAAAATAATTTCCAAAAGGTTTAGAGACGTTTCTTTAAAAAAATGGATTTTTAATATAAAACAGATATGATTCGAACATTTTAAACTTTTTTAATATTCAGAACGTGTTAGGATACATGTTCTGGAACTTACCACTTATATATGCCTTTTAAACTTTTGCAGCATCCAATGAATTGATTTCATTTTGTTATTAAAACAAAAATATTTATTTTTTAGAATTTCTACACTCACTGATTTTTTAATTATTTAATATTTTATTTTATTTATTATTATTATTATTATTATTATTATTATTATTATTATAATTATTATTATTATTATTATAATTATTATTATTATTATTATTATTATTATTATTATTATTATTATTACTATTATTATTATTATTATTACTATTATTATTATTATTATTATTATTATTATTATTATTATTATTATTATTATTATGATTATTATTATTATTTATATTTTTTTAATTTCACTTATCTTTTATTTTTAAATTTAATTTTCTTATTATTTTAATTTAAATATGTTTATTTATTTCTTTTTTTAATTTTATTTCACTTTTAATTTCAATTTTATTTTAATTAAAGAGCGTGTGCAAAACGGTAACAAAGTTCTGTGGAAAATAAAAATTTTCCTATATCAGAAATAGTTTACAGCTTGGCTGTGCCAAATGAGAACCTTTTTAACTGTAAATTTTGACAAATTCTTTAATAAAATACTAAAAGGCTTCAATGTATTTCTTAATATTTATTTATTTTTATGAAAAAATAAACAAATTTACAAAATAAAAATCAAAATATACAAACGATTTTAAAAGATTTTATTTTATTATTTATTTAAGGACTGACAAATTTATCTATTCATTTGTCAAAAATTGATGTAGCCTTATGTGCTAATGAAATTTTATTCACCTCATAACTGTTAAAATTTTACTTTTTTGCTACCGTTTAACACACACTCAAAGTATATTTTATTTATTTTTATTTATTTCTTTTTTATTTTATTTATTTAAAATTTTTATTTTATTTATTCTTTATTTTTAATTTCAATTTTCTTTTAATTTTGCTTCCGTTTGGCACACACTCAAAATATATTTTATTTAGTTTCATTTATTTCTTTTTTATTTTATTTATTTCTTACTTTTAAAATTTAATTTCAATTTTTATTAAAATATATATTCTTATTTTTTATTTTAAAAACTAATTTTATTTAAAACTCACTTTTTTAAGATATTACTACTCAAAGCATTATCCTAAAAAACGTACCAAATTTGGTACTTATTTGTCCACACTAAACATCGCTATTAGAAACACACTTATTCACACACACACTTACACCAACAAACTAGTAAAATTTGCTGGGCATGAGGTAAAACAAAAAAACAACAACAGGAACTCTTCATAAAACATTGCATTCATATTTACTACTCTTTTAGCACTTAGTTAAAAACATTTTTCGACTTTCTTTTATTTTTGTCATATTCTTCACATATTAAACTACATTTTAACGCAAAAATATTTTACTTAACTCAATTTTTTACCACTTTAATTAAACTTTTAACAAAGCAAACTCCTGCCTTACGTTCTTAACTTACCAACGACCGCGTGCTAACTAAAATAAGTTTCAAAAAACTTTTGTTAGTGTTAATAAGATAAATCGCCATGATGCTGTAGCAAAAGCAACACTGCAGGAAGAGTGTTGTCTCGGCTATGTATTAGCAAAGACAATTTAATAAGTAAATGCTCGTGTGCTTACTTTTTGATTAGTAGACAAAAAGAGGGTAATCGTGATAGTGATGGTGAGAGTTTGCTTATAAAAAACAAGTGTCTTTGCTAACATTTAGCCTAGGCATATCTTAGGAAATAGTACCTGAGAGTGTAAATATATGTTTATTAGCAATTTATTTTACTTTTATCTTTATTATATTCAGAACAAGGAGAGATAATTTGATTACTGATAAAAAGATATTTAAGAATATTATATTTTTGTATGTAAATAAACAAAATGAGATTATTCTATAGATAATAATATTAAAAGCTAGTGAATGCAAACTCACCACACCAAAAATTTAAAAAAATAATAGAAAATACCTTAAATAGATGTTAAAAACACAATTCCTCCATAAAATTTATACTCATTACTATTAAAATTAAACTATTTTTTTATTATTATTAATAGTGAATCCTTTTTTAAAATTAATATTCACAACTAACAAAAAGAAATTCATCACACCTAAGTTTTGGTAAATTTTTAATATATATCTTTAATACTTCAAGAAATCAGAATTTTTTCAAGGATATCATATTCACCACTAACAAAACTTTCCACATCATAAATCCTATAAATATCTTCTAAAATATTAATTCCAGACATTTGTAGAGATTAAAAATCGCATATTTATCTCCTTAATATTATGAATTTTAGAAGATTTAGTGATTTAAGAATTAAAAATTGATTTCTTCATAGAAAATACAGATGAAATTTTTTTCTCAAAATGTATATTAAATTTATATTCACCACTAACAAAAAGATTTTCACCACACTCAAGTTTCGATAAATTAAAAAAAGTTTTTTCAAGAAAATAATAATATTAATCACTAACTAAAATAAATTCCTATAAATTCTTTGTAAATAAAATAATTTCCAAAAGGTTTAGAGACGTTTCTTTAAAAAAATGGATTTTTAATATAAAACAGATATGATTTGAAAATTTTAAACTTTTTTAATATTCAGAACGTGTTAGGATACATGTTCTGGAACTTACCACTTATATATGCCTTTTAAACTTTTGCAGCACCCAATGAATTGATTTCATTTTGTTATTAAAACAAAAATATTTATTTTTTAGAATTTCTACACTCACTGATTTTTTAATTATTTAATATTTTATTTTATTTATTTATTATTATTATTATTATTTATATTTTTTTAATTTCACTTATCTTTTATTTTTAAATTTAATTTTCTTATTATTTTAATTTAAATATATTTTATTTATTTATTTTTTTTTAATTTTATTTCACTTTTAATTTCAATGTTATTTTAATTAAAGAGCGTGTGCAAAACGGTAACAAAGTTCTGTGGAAAATTAAAATTATCCTATATCAAAAATATTTTACAGCTTTGCTGTGCCAAATGAGAATCTTTTTAACTGTAAATTTTGACAAATTCTTTAATAAAATACTAAAAGGCTTCAATGTATTTCTTAATATTTATTTATTTTTATGAAAAAATAAACAAATTTACAAAATAAAAATCAAAATATACAAACGATTTTAAAAGATTTTATTTTATTATTTATTTAAGGACTGACAAATTTATCTATTCATTTGTCAAAAATTGATGTAGCCTTATGTGCTAATGAAATTTTATTCACCTCATAACTGTTAAAATTTTACTTTTTTGCTACCGTTTAACACACACTCAAAGTATATTTTATTTATTTTTATTTATTTCTTTTTTATTTTATTTATTTAAAATTTTTATTTTATTTATTCTTTATTTTTAATTTCAATTTTCTTTTAATTTTGCTTCCGTTTGGCACACACTCAAAATATATTTTATTTAGTTTCATTTATTTCTTTTTTATTTTATTTATTTCTTACTTTTAAAATTTAATTTCAATTTTTATTAAAATATATATTCTTATTTTTTATTTTAAAAACTAATTTTATTTAAAACTCACTTTTTTAAGATATTACTACTCAAAGCATTATCCTAAAAAACGTACCAAATTTGGTACTTATTTGTCCACACTAAACATCGCTATTAGAAACACACTTATTCACACACACACTTACACCAACAAACTAGTAAAATTTGCTGGGCATGAGGTAAAACAAAAAAACAACAACAGGAACTCTTCATAAAACATTGCATTCATATTTACTACTCTTTTAGCACTTAGTTAAAAACATTTTTCGACTTTCTTTTATTTTTGTCATATTCTTCACATATTAAACTACATTTTAACGCAAAAATATTTTACTTAACTCTATTTTTTACCACTTTAATTAAACTTTTAACAAAGCAAACTCCTGCCTTACGTTCTTAACTTACCAACGACCGCGTGCTAACTAAAATAAGTTTCAAAAAACTTTTGTTAGTGTTAATAAGATAAATCGCCATGATGCTGTAGCAAAAGCAACACTGCAGGAAGAGTGTTGTCTCGGCTATGTATTAGCAAAGACAATTTAATAAGTAAATGCTCGTGTGTTTACTTTTTGATTAGTAGACAAAAAGAGGGTAATCGTGATAGTGATGGTGAGAGTTTGCTTATAAAAAACAAGTGTCTTTGCTAACATTTAGCCTAGGCATATCTTAGGAAATAGTACCTGAGAGTGTAAATATATGTTTATTAGCAATTTATTTTACTTTTATCTTTATTATATTCAGAACAAGGAGAGATAATTTGATTACTGATAAAAAGATATTTAAGAATATTATATTTTTGTATGTAAATAAACAAAATGAGATTATTCTATAGATAATAATATTAAAAGCTAGTGAATGAAAACTCACCACACCAAAAATTTAAAAAAATAATAGAAAATACCTTAAATAGATGTTAAAAACACAATTCCTCCATAAAATTTATACTCATTACTATTAAAATTAAACTATTTTTTTTTTTATTATTATTAATAGTGAATCCTTTTTTAAAATTAATATTCACAACTAACAAAAAGAAATTCATCACACCTAAGTTTTGGTAAATTTTTAATATATATCTTTAATACTTCAAGAAATCAGAATTTTTTCAAGGATATCATATTCACCACTAACAAAACTTTCCACATCATAAATCCTATAAATATCTTCTAAAATATTAATTCCAAACATATTTATCTCCTTAATTTTAATTTAAAATTTTAGAAGATTTAGTGATTTAAGAATTAAAAATTGATTTCTTCATAGAAAATACAGATGAAATTTTTTTCTCAAAATGTATATTAAATTTATATTCACCACTAACAAAAAGATTTTCACCACACTCAAGTTTCGATAAATTAAAAAAAGTTTTTTCAAGAAAATAATAATATTAATCACTAACTAAAATAAATTCCTATAAATTCTTTGTAAATAAAATAATTTCCAAAAGGTTTAGAGACGTTTCTTTAAAAAAATGGATTTTTAATATAAAACAGATATGATTCGAACATTTTAAACTTTTTTAATATTCAGAACGTGTTAGGATACATGTTCTGGAACTTACCACTTATATATGCCTTTTAAACTTTTGCAGCATCCAATGAATTGATTTCATTTTGTTATTAAAACAAAAATATTTATTTTTTAGAATTTCTACACTCACTGATTTTTTAATTATTTAATATTTTATTTTATTTATTATTATTATTATTATTATTATAATTATTATTATTATTATTATAATTATTATTATTATTATTATTATTATTATTATTATTATTATTATTACTATTATTATTATTATTATTATTATTACTATTATTATTATTATTATTATTATTATTATTATTATGATTATGATTATTATTATTATTTATATTTTTTTAATTTCACTTATCTTTTATTTTTAAATTTAATTTTCTTATTATTTTAATTTAAATATGTTTATTTATTTCTTTTTTTTAATTTTATTTCACTTTTAATTTCAATTTTATTTTAATTAAAGAGCGTGTGCAAAACGGTAACAAAGTTCTGTGGAAAATAAAAATTTTCCTATATCAGAAATAGTTTACAGCTTGGCTGTGCCAAATGAGAACCTTTTTAACTGTAAATTTTGACAAATTCTTTAATAAAATACTAAAAGGCTTCAATGTATTTCTTAATATTTATTTATTTTTATGAAAAAATAAACAAATTTACAAAATAAAAATCAAAATATACAAACGATTTTAAAAGATTTTATTTTATTATTTATTTAAGGACTGACAAATTTATCTATTCATTTGTCAAAAATTGATGTAGCCTTATGTGCTAATGAAATTTTATTCACCTCATAACTGTTAAAATTTTACTTTTTTGCTACCGTTTAACACACACTCAAAGTATATTTTATTTATTTTTATTTATTTCTTTTTTATTTTATTTATTTAAAATTTTTATTTTATTTATTCTTTATTTTTAATTTCAATTTTCTTTTAATTTTGCTTCCGTTTGGCACACACTCAAAATATATTTTATTTAGTTTCATTTATTTCTTTTTTATTTTATTTATTTCTTACTTTTAAAATTTAATTTCAATTTTTATTAAAATATATATTCTTATTTTTTATTTTAAAAACTAATTTTATTTAAAACTCACTTTTTTAAGATATTACTACTCAAAGCATTATCCTAAAAAACGTACCAAATTTGGTACTTATTTGTCCACACTAAACATCGCTATTAGAAACACACTTATTCACACACACACTTACACCAACAAACTAGTAAAATTTGCTGGGCATGAGGTAAAACAAAAAAACAACAACAGGAACTCTTCATAAAACATTGCATTCATATTTACTACTCTTTTAGCACTTAGTTAAAAACATTTTTCGACTTTCTTTTATTTTTGTCATATTCTTCACATATTAAACTACATTTTAACGCAAAAATATTTTACTTAACTCAATTTTTTACCACTTTAATTAAACTTTTAACAAAGCAAACTCCTGCCTTACGTTCTTAACTTACCAACGACCGCGTGCTAACTAAAATAAGTTTCAAAAAACTTTTGTTAGTGTTAATAAGATAAATCGCCATGATGCTGTAGCAAAAGCAACACTGCAGGAAGAGTGTTGTCTCGGCTATGTATTAGCAAAGACAATTTAATAAGTAAATGCTCGTGTGTTTACTTTTTGATTAGTAGACAAAAAGAGGGTAATCGTGATAGTGATGGTGAGAGTTTGCTTATAAAAAACAAGTGTCTTTGCTAACATTTAGCCTAGGCATATCTTAGGAAATAGTACCTGAGAGTGTAAATATATGTTTATTAGCAATTTATTTTACTTTTATCTTTATTATATTCAGAACAAGGAGAGATAATTTGATTACTGATAAAAAGATATTTAAGAATATTATATTTTTGTATGTAAATAAACAAAATGAGATTATTCTATAGATAATAATATTAAAAGCTAGTGAATGCAAACTCACCACACCAAAAATTTAAAAAAATAATAGAAAATACCTTAAATAGATGTTAAAAACACAATTCCTCCATAAAATTTATACTCATTACTATTAAAATTAAACTATTTTTTTATTATTATTAATAGTGAATCCTTTTTTAAAATTAATATTCACAACTAACAAAAAGAAATTCATCACACCTAAGTTTTGGTAAATTTTTAATATATATCTTTAATACTTCAATAAATCAGAATTTTTTCAAGGATATCATATTCACCACTAACAAAACTTTCCACATCATAAATCCTATAAATATCTTCTAAAATATTAATTCCTGACATTTGTAGAGATTAAAAATCGCATATTTATCTCCTTAATATTATGAATTTTAGAAGATTTAGTGATTTAAGAATTAAAAATTGATTTCTTCATAGAAAATACAGATGAAATTTTTTTCTCAAAATGTATATTAAATTTATATTCACCACTAACAAAAAGATTTTCACCACACTCAAGTTTCGATAAATTAAAAAAAGTTTTTTCAAGAAAATAATAATATTAATCACTAACTAAAATAAATTCCTATAAATTCTTTGTAAATAAAATAATTTCCAAAAGGTTTAGAGACGTTTCTTTAAAAAAATGGATTTTTAATATAAAACAGATATGATTTGAAAATTTTAAACTTTTTTAATATTCAGAACGTGTTAGGATACATGTTCTGGAACTTACCACTTATATATGCCTTTTAAACTTTTGCAGCACCCAATGAATTGATTTCATTTTGTTATTAAAACAAAAATATTTATTTTTTAGAATTTCTACACTCACTGATTTTTTAATTATTTAATATTTTATTTGATTTATTTATTATTATTATTATTATTATTATTATTATTATTATTTATATTTTTTTAATTTCACTTATCTTTTATTTTTAAATTTAATTTTCTTATTATTTTAATTTAAATATATTTTATTTATTTATTTTTTTTTAATTTTATTTCACTTTTAATTTCAATGTTATTTTAATTAAAGAGCGTGTGCAAAACGGTAACAAAGTTCTGTGGAAAATTAAAATTATCCTATATCAAAAATATTTTACAGCTTTGCTGTGCCAAATGAGAACCTTTTTAACTGTAAATTTTGACAAATTCTTTAATAAAATACTAAAAGGCTTCAATGTATTTCTTAATATTTATTTATTTTTATGAAAAAATAAACAAATTTACAAAATAAAAATCAAAATATACAAACGATTTTAAAAGATTTTATTTTATTATTTATTTAAGGACTGACAAATTTATCTATTCATTTGTCAAAAATTGATGTAGCCTTATGTGCTAATGAAATTTTATTCACCTCATAACTGTTAAAATTTTACTTTTTTGCTACCGTTTAACACACACTCAAAGTATATTTTATTTATTTTTATTTATTTCTTTTTTATTTTATTTATTTAAAATTTTTATTTTATTTATTCTTTATTTTTAATTTCAATTTTCTTTTAATTTTGCTTCCGTTTGGCACACACTCAAAATATATTTTATTTAGTTTCATTTATTTCTTTTTTATTTTATTTATTTCTTACTTTTAAAATTTAATTTCAATTTTTATTAAAATATATATTCTTATTTTTTATTTTAAAAACTAATTTTATTTAAAACTCACTTTTTTAAGATATTACTACTCAAAGCATTATCCTAAAAAACGTACCAAATTTGGTACTTATTTGTCCACACTAAACATCGCTATTAGAAACACACTTATTCACACACACACACTTACACCAACAAACTAGTAAAATTTGCTGGGCATGAGGTAAAACAAAAAAACAACAACAGGAACTCTTCATAAAACATTGCATTCATATTTACTACTCTTTTAGCACTTAGTTAAAAACATTTTTCGACTTTCTTTTATTTTTGTCATATTCTTCACATATTAAACTACATTTTAACGCAAAAATATTTTACTTAACTCAATTTTTTACCACTTTAATTAAACTTTTAACAAAGCAAACTCCTGCCTTACGTTCTTAACTTACCAACGACCGCGTGCTAACTAAAATAAGTTTCAAAAAACTTTTGTTAGTGTTTATAAGATAAATCGCCATGATGCTGTAGCAAAAGCAACACTGCAGGAAGAGTGTTGTCTCGGCTATGTATTAGCAAAGACAATTTAATAAGTAAATGCTCGTGTGTTTACTTTTTGATTAGTAGACAAAAAGAGGGTAATCGTGATAGTGATGGTGAGAGTTTGCTTATAAAAAACAAGTGTCTTTGCTAACATTTAGCCTAGGCATATCTTAGGAAATAGTACCTGAGAGTGTAAATATATGTTTATTAGCAATTTATTTTACTTTTATCTTTATTATATTCAGAACAAGGAGAGATAATTTGATTACTGATAAAAAGATATTTAAGAATATTATATTTTTGTATGTAAATAAACAAAATGAGATTATTCTATAGATAATAATATTAAAAGCTAGTGAATGAAAACTCACCACACCAAAAATTTAAAAAAATAATAGAAAATACCTTAAATAGATGTTAAAAACACAATTCCTCCATAAAATTTATACTCATTACTATTAAAATTAAACTATTTTTTTTATTATTATTAATAGTGAATCCTTTTTTAAAATTAATATTCACAACTAACAAAAAGAAATTCATCACACCTAAGTTTTGGTAAATTTTTAATATATATCTTTAATACTTCAAGAAATCAGAATTTTTTCAAGGATATCATATTCACCACTAACAAAACTTTCCACATCATAAATCCTATAAATATCTTCTAAAATATTAATTCCAAACATATTTATCTCCTTAATATTATGAATTTTAGAAGATTTAGTGATTTAAGAATTAAAAATTGATTTCTTCATAGAAAATACAGATGAAATTTTTTTCTCAAAATGTATATTAAATTTATATTCACCACTAACAAAAAGATTTTCACCACACTCAAGTTTCGATAAATTAAAAAAAGTTTTTTCAAGAAAATAATAATATTAATCACTAACTAAAATAAATTCCTATAAATTCTTTGTAAATAAAATAATTTCCAAAAGGTTTAGAGACGTTTCTTTAAAAAAATGGATTTTTAATATAAAACAGATATGATT
Organism: Protocalliphora azurea; assembly: GCA_932274085.1. Lineage (NCBI taxonomy): Eukaryota > Metazoa > Arthropoda > Insecta > Diptera > Calliphoridae > Protocalliphora > Protocalliphora azurea. The sequence goes on from OW026523.1 coordinate 5,677,655, forward strand.
CGAACATTTTAAACTTTTTTAATATTCAGAACGTGTTAGGATACATGTTCTGGAACTTACCACTTATATATGCCTTTTAAACTTTTGCAGCATCCAATGAATTGATTTCATTTTGTTATTAAAACAAAAATATTTATTTTTTAGAATTTCTACACTCACTGATTTTTTAATTATTTAATATTTTATTTTATTTATTATTATTATTATTATTATTATTATTATTATTATTATTATTATTATTATTATTATTATTATTATTATTATAATTATTATTATTATTATTATAATTATTATTATTATTATTATTATTATTATTATTATTACTATTATTATTATTATTATTATTATTATTATGATTATTATTATTATTATTTATATTTTTTTAATTTCACTTATCTTTTATTTTTAAATTTAATTTTCTTATTATTTTAATTTAAATATGTTTATTTATTTCTTTTTTTTAATTTTATTTCACTTTTAATTTCAATTTTATTTTAATTAAAGAGCGTGTGCAAAACGGTAACAAAGTTCTGTGGAAAATAAAAATTTTCCTATATCAGAAATAGTTTACAGCTTGGCTGTGCCAAATGAGAACCTTTTTAACTGTAAATTTTGACAAATTCTTTAATAAAATACTAAAAGGCTTCAATGTATTTCTTAATATTTATTTATTTTTATGAAAAAATAAACAAATTTACAAAATAAAAATCAAAATATACAAACGATTTTAAAAGATTTTATTTTATTATTTATTTAAGGACTGACAAATTTATCTATTCATTTGTCAAAAATTGATGTAGCCTTATGTGCTAATGAAATTTTATTCACCTCATAACTGTTAAAATTTTACTTTTTTGCTACCGTTTAACACACACTCAAAGTATATTTTATTTATTTTTATTTATTTCTTTTTTATTTTATTTATTTAAAATTTTTATTTTATTTATTCTTTATTTTTAATTTCAATTTTCTTTTAATTTTGCTTCCGTTTGGCACACACTCAAAATATATTTTATTTAGTTTCATTTATTTCTTTTTTATTTTATTTATTTCTTACTTTTCAAATTTAATTTCAATTTTTATTAAAATATATATTCTTATTTTTTATTTTAAAAACTAATTTTATTTAAAACTCACTTTTTTAAGATATTACTACTCAAAGCATTATCCTAAAAAACGTACCAAATTTGGTACTTATTTGTCCACACTAAACATCGCTATTAGAAACACACTTATTCACACACACACTTACACCAACAAACTAGTAAAATTTGCTGGGCATGAGGTAAAACAAAAAAACAACAACAGGAACTCTTCATAAAACATTGCATTCATATTTACTACTCTTTTAGCACTTAGTTAAAAACATTTTTCGACTTTCTTTTATTTTTGTCATATTCTTCACATATTAAACTACATTTTAACGCAAAAATATTTTACTTAACTCAATTTTTTACCACTTTAATTAAACTTTTAACAAAGCAAACTCCTGCCTTACGTTCTTAACTTACCAACGACCGCGTGCTAACTAAAATAAGTTTCAAAAAACTTTTGTTAGTGTTAATAAGATAAATCGCCATGATGCTGTAGCAAAAGCAACACTGCAGGAAGAGTGTTGTCTCGGCTATGTATTAGCAAAGACAATTTAATAAGTAAATGCTCGTGTGTTTACTTTTTGATTAGTAGACAAAAAGAGGGTAATCGTGATAGTGATGGTGAGAGTTTGCTTATAAAAAACAAGTGTCTTTGCTAACATTTAGCCTAGGCATATCTTAGGAAATAGTACCTGAGAGTGTAAATATATGTTTATTAGCAATTTATTTTACTTTTATCTTTATTATATTCAGAACAAGGAGAGATAATTTGATTACTGATAAAAAGATATTTAAGAATATTATATTTTTGTATGTAAATAAACAAAATGAGATTATTCTATAGATAATAATATTAAAAGCTAGTGAATGCAAACTCACCACACCAAAAATTTAAAAAAATAATAGAAAATACCTTAAATAGATGTTAAAAACACAATTCCTCCATAAAATTTATACTCATTACTATTAAAATTAAACTATTTTTTTATTATTATTAATAGTGAATCCTTTTTTAAAATTAATATTCACAACTAACAAAAAGAAATTCATCACACCTAAGTTTTGGTAAATTTTTAATATATATCTTTAATACTTCAAGAAATCAGAATTTTTTCAAGGATATCATATTCACCACTAACAAAACTTTCCACATCATAAATCCTATAAATATCTTCTAAAATATTAATTCCAAACATATTTATCTCCTTAATATTATGAATTTTAGAAGATTTAGTGATTTAAGAATTAAAAATTGATTTCTTCATAGAAAATACAGATGAAATTTTTTTCTCAAAATGTATATTAAATTTATATTCACCACTAACAAAAAGATTTTCACCACACTCAAGTTTCGATAAATTAAAAAAAGTTTTTTCAAGGAAATAATATTCATCACTAACTAAAATAAATTCCTATAAATTCTTTGTAAATAAAATAAATTCTAAAAGGTTTACAGACGTTTCCTTAAAAAAATGGATTTTTAATATAAAACAGATATGATTCAAAAATTTTAAACTTTTTTAATATTCAGAACGTGTTAGGATACATGTTCTGTAACTTACCTCTTATATATGCCTTTTAAACTTTTGCAGCATCCAATGATTTAATTTCATTTTGTTATTAAAACAAAAATATTTATTTTTTAGAATTTCTACACTCACTGATTTTTTAATTATTTAATATTTTATTTTATTTATTTTTATTATTATTATTATTATAATAATAATTATTATTATTATTATTATTATATATATATATATATATATATATATATATATATATATATATATATATATATATATATATATATTTTAATTTCACTTATCTTTTATTTTTAAATTTAATTTTTTTATTATTTTAATTTAAATATATTTTATTTATTTCTTTTTTTTAATTTTATTTCACTTTTAATTTAAATTTCATTTCAATTAAAGAGCGTGTGCAAAACGGCAACAAAGTTCTGTGGAAAATTAAAATTTTCGTATATTGAAAATATTTTACAGCTTGGCTGTGCCAAATGAGAACTTTTTAACTTTAAATTTTGATAAATTCTTTAATAAAATACTAAAAGGCTTCAACGTATTTCTTAATATTTATTTATTTTTATGAAAAATAAACTAATTTACAAAATAAAAATCAAAAAATACAAACGATTTTAAAAGATTTTATTTTATTTTATTATTTATTTAAGGATTGACAAATTTATCTATTCTTTTGTCCAAAAATTGATGTAGCCTTATGTGCTAATGAAATTTTATTCACCTCATAACTGTTAAAATTTTACTTTTTTGCTACCGTTTGACACACACTCAAAATATATTTTATTTATATTTATTTATTTGTTTTTTATTTTATTTATTTAAATTTTTTTTATTTATTCTTTATTTTTAATTTCAATTTTCTTTTAATTTTGCTGCCGTTTGGCACACACTCAAAATATATTTTATTTAGTTTCATTTATTTCTTTTTTATTTTATTTATTTCTTACTTTTAAAATTTAATTTCAATTTTTATTAAAATACATAGTCTTATTTTTTATTTTAGAAACTAATATTATTTAACTCACTTTTTTAAGAAATTACTACTCAAAGCATTATCCTAAAAAACGTACCGAATTTGGTACTTATTTGTCCACACTAAACATCACTATTAGAAACACACTTATTCATACACACACACACTTACACCAATAAACTACCAAAATTTGCTGGTCATGAGGTAAAACAAAAAAAATCAACAGGAACTCTTAATAAAACATTGCATTCATATTTACTACTCTTTTAGCACTTAGTTAAAAACATATTTCGACTTTCTTTTATTATTGTCATATTCTTCACATATTAAACTACATTTTAACGCAAAAATATTTTACTTAACTCTATTTTTTACCACTTTAATTAAACTTTTAACAAAGCAAACTCCTGCCTTACGTTCTTAACTTACCAACGACCGCGTGCTAACTAAAATAAGTTTCAAAAAACTTTTGTTAGTGTTAATAAGATAAATCGCCATGATGCTGTAGCAAAAGCAACATTGCAGGAAGAGTGTTGTCTCGGCTATGTATTAGCAAAGACAATTTAATAGGTAAATGCTTGTTTGTTTACTTTTTGATTAGTAAACAAAAAGAGGGTAATCGTGATAGTGATGGTGAGAGTTTAAAATAATAGTTTAAAATAGCTTTTGGTCATAAAAACAAGTGTCTTTGCTAACATTTAGCTTAGAAAACAATTTCTTAACGGCTATTACTGACTTTATTTGAACAAAATTATCCATTTAAGCAAAAAAATATATTATCTATATTAATCGATTATCATAAATATTATAAACATAATTTTAAAAAGGCGAAAAATACCAAACAATTTAAATGCCTAATCGAAAAGGAAAAAGGAAAAACTAAATAAGTAGTTTTTTTTAACTTTTCAGGAGATCAGTTTATATATTTTAATTCCCATGCAACACTATAGAAAACTTTAATTTCAAATGTAAATATCTCCTGAAATACTTGTTAAATGTTTAAAAAAATTGCTATAAAGAATTTAAAAGCATTAGGTAATTTTATATATGAAATATAACCCAAATTTGCAAGGAAATTTTTCGGGCGATTTTTCATTGCGTCATTTTGCTAGCAGTTGTTTTATTTATACATAAATTTATTGTAATATCTTTAAAAAGTATCAAAATTAATGAGAATAAAAAAATAACTTAAATTAAATTAAAGAAAAACGTTTTAGCGTCTATATGACCTTATATTTGGTGCCACTTAGCCTTTTTTGCCCTTTTTTATAGTTCAATTTTGCCCCTTTTGTCTTACTTCCTGACAACACTGTTCACCACTAATAAAATAAATTCACCACACCTAAAACATAAAGAATTTTCATTTAGTTTTGAAGGACTTCTCTATACTAATAAACATAATTACAAAAATACACAAATTTTTATTCACCACTAGCAAAAATTATACACCATACCAAAATTTTTCAAAATTCTTGATTTTTCATCGAAACTTATTTCTTACAAAAAGGTTTTGAATTATTTATGTACGCCAATAACAAAATAAATTATCCACTCTTCTTCTCTACTACTAGTTTTGAAGAAATTCTCCTATATAATAAACATAGTTATAAAAATGTATATACACCATTAACAAAAAATTATTCACCACATTAAAGTTTTTACAGAATTCCTGAATTCAACTACAAATTTATTTCTTATCATGAAATTCTGAATTATTTCACCAAAATTTATATTCACCACTATGAAATTAAATTCACCACACCTCAAAATTAAAGAATTTACTTATAGTTTTGAAAGACATCGCCGAAATAACAAATTTACCTACAAAAATAGACAAAATTTTTACTTACCACTAAATTCACCAAATCAACAGTTTTAAAAAATTTCTGATTTCACGTCGAAATTTATTTTCGCCACTTACAAAATAAATTCACCACACTTCAAAAATAAAGAATTTGCTTATAGTTTCACCGTAATAACACATTTACTTACAAAAATAGAAATTATTTTTATTTACCACAAAAAAATTTTTACAAAATTCCAGATTTCTCATCAAAAATTAGTTCTAACAGCAAAATTTTTAATTATTTTAACATAGTCTATATTTACCACAAATGAAATTAATTCACCACATTTCAATTTTTACGAATTTACAATTAGTTTTAAAGGAATTATAATAAACTGTTACATGAAAATTACATGAAAAATTTATATATTCACTACACCAAAAATTTATAGATTTCATAGCACATATTTATTTTCACAAAAATGTTCTTATTTCATGAAACCTATACTCACCGCTAGCAATACTAAATTCACCATACCAAAAATTCTATAAAAATTATAATTTCTATTCAAAAAAGCAAATTTTTTTTAATTTCAAAACTCACCGCTAACAAAAATTTTAATTATCTTTTAAAAAAATTAATTTTATTAAAAAATTCGTACTCACGACTAGCAAAAATAAATTCACCATACATAAAACTTAGTTTAAGCTCAAATTTTAATTCTGGTTGCAAAATCGCTACCCACAACTAACAAAACTAAATTTACCACAAGAAAAATTTGTAAAGGTTATATCTCCTCAAAATTTAAGGAAGGTTGCAAAATCCATACCAATATAAATTAAAACACCATGCCATAAATTTCAAATATATTAAATCTTCTACTAGAAAATCCACTTATTTAATAAAAATCATTCTCACCACTAATAAAATTAATTTTACCAAATTAAATTCATATTTTCTACACAAATTTCAGCATCCTCGATGTATACTATATTCACCACTAAAAACATAAATTCCCCACACCAAACATAATACCTAAATCATAATTCTCATCAAAAATTTATTATTTTAGAAAATTCATATTCACCAATAACAAAAAGAAATTCAACACTCTTCATTTTTAACAAATTTGCTTCTGATTTGAAAGTATTTCCCTTTTATAAGAATAAAAAAAAAATATGTAGGGCTTTTTAATATTTTCTCTAACAGATCTTTCCTATTTATTACAAATTTTCTAATTTTCTTTTAAAAAATTATTAAGTCTCATTGTAAGTTTTCTCATTTCCAAACTTCAACTTAAACAAATAAAAAATGTGGTCCCTCCCATTTGCATACAGTTCAACAACAAAAAAATTGGTTTTGCTATGAAATGCATGCACATACATGTTTTATAGCTCATTATATATCCAAGCCCCCCGATAACAAAAAAGACTCCGAACATATTATTTAAATTTATCAAAATTTCCTCACTTATCTAGGCCACATGAGACCATCATCACCTTTGCTGGATTCTGTGCGTGATCAGTTTGAAGATTACGATCAGTTGGCAAAAGATTTTACTAGAGTTTTCTTAAATATAGAACCATCGTGCCTAACAAATGCTCATTTATTTGATGTCACCTTTCTGGTGGGACAGTCAAAACAAAAAGCACGCTTTATAGGTGTGCGAGCGATACTGGGTGTAAGAAGTAGAGTGTTTCAGGTAAGTTTCTTTTCATTTGAAAAAGTGGTAAAAAAAGACAAATTATTTATCTCCTTATTTTTAGGAAATGCTTTATGGCATCCAAACCGGTTTCGGTTCACCACAAATACCAGTTGCTGAAATATTTGCGCGTCCAGCGCCTTCATTGGTTTCACCACAAAATCAAAAACCCAAAAGTAATAATTATCTCACCGTACCCGATTCCGATTCAATACGACCGAAAAGTGTTCCTTCCTCGCCCATGGTTAAACGGGCCTTCTCACGCCTCGGCACCATCACTGCCGGATGGGGTCGTTCCATACGCAACAAGAATGCCAACCAATTAAATCCGGAGGATAAAAAGAAATGGATTTCATCAACAGATTGTTCGAGTAAGAGTTTGAATTTCTATAAATACAAATATATCGATGTGTGTTCTTTTTTTTTGTCTTCTTTATGTTTTCCTTTTTTTTAATCAAATATACCAAACACTACGATACGTGTCCTTTGTACTTTGACTTTGCCCTGTATAAAATATGGTGTATAAAATGTCCTTGTATAAAAAATAAATAATAATGTGATGTATTGCAACAATTGTGAATTGAAAACTTTTTTACTTTATATTTTTATTTTATATTGATTTTTTGGCTTGTTTAATGGTATTTCTATAATTGGATTGTGTTTCGATTGGTTTTTTGATTATTTTTTTAATAATTTCAAATTTCACCACTTTTTCCAACTATTCTTTTATATGGATTGGCTTACTTTATACAAATTTGTTTTCAAATTAACAAAATTTACCATTAAATATGAAATTTCATCATAAAACAAAATTCACCACTAACTCAAAATTTTATCAATTTTCATAAACATTAAATTTTTGAAAAAAAAATGTTATTCACCACACTTAAAATTTTCTCATATTTTCATAAATTTATTAAAAATGATAATTTTTGAAAAAAAAATCAAAACGAAATATTCTTTATAAAATCATGCTCACCATTGACAAAAATAAATTCCCCACACTTAAAATGTGTGGATGTAATTTTCATCAATGCATAAAATTGAATATTTCATTAAACTCACCACTACAATATTTGAATTCATCACTAACAAAACAAATTCATCACACCACTATTTGACGTAATTTCTACAAAAACCGATAATTTTTCATAAAAAATTTACTTTTCATAATAAATAAATTCACCATCTTCTTTAAATTTATATTGAAAAAAAAAAACTATTGTCAATTAAATTTTTTATAAAATTTCGATGAAACAAATTCTACATACTGAAAATAAAACTCACCACTAATAAAAATATATTCACCATACTAATAAATCTGAAAATTTCTTAAATCCTTAACCAAATATCAAATTTTCTGAAAAAAATACTCTCAATTACACTTATCAAAATAAATTAACCACACCTAAAACTTTACGTTTCCATACATCTTAATCAAAAACTAATGTTTCTCATGAACTCATCATAAATTCATAAATTCTCAACAAAAATTTCAAATTTTAAAACAATATAAAATATGAACAAAAAACATCGCCACTATAAAAAATTAAATTCACCACACCAAAAATTTTACCATTTTCATAAATTCTTATTAAAAATAAATTTTTTATGAATTCTTTATTTACCACTAATAATTAAAAATTCACCACACTTTAATGAATTTTCAATAAATTCTATACTCACCACTAACAAATAAAAATTCACCACACCAAAAATTTTACAATTTTCATAAATGATGATATAAAATGCGTTTCTCTTTAAAATATTAAACTCACCACTAATAAATATAAATTCACCACACCTGAATTAAACAAAACTCATTAATTCTGCTCAAAAATAAATTTTTCACTCGAAAAATAAAATCATCCATATTTTTAAAAATCTTATCTTTTTATGTTACAAAAACTTTTTTTATAAAATTCATATTCACCTCTTTTTTCATGATATTTGTTATAACAACAAATATTTCATTGAGTATTTAATATTTTTATATTTATAAAATTCACTTTCATTTACCTCATTTCACCTTATTCACTCCTTTAAAATATTTTTTTATTTGATTTATTTATTAATGTTTTTCCTGGTTTGTCAAAAACGTTTTTCTAAATGTTTTTTCACCCCTTTATTTTGTCTTCTATTCACCTCACTTATTTAAATGCTTTCTCACTCTCAATCAATCACTCTCTCTCAATCTCTCTCTCACCCTCGTTTTTAATGTTTTGTGTGCTCGTTAAAATTTTTTGTCTCATAAATATTTTAATTTCTTCGTAAAACCATTAACTAAACAAAATTGTTCTCATTTTTATTTCTCTTCATGGCATTTTCAAAAAATTTCACCTCCATGGGTGGATTTCGAATTTTCTTTATTATAATTTGCAAATATAATTTCGTTTGGGTTTCTTATTACTTTTCGAAATTTTTGTGTTGCTTAAATTATTTTTGAAAATTACAACAACAACAACTACGAAAACAAATCTATAGACAGGGATAGCAAAGAAAAAGACAAAGATAAATCGGGAAATAATTTGGCCGTACCCAGACTGTCCGTTTGTGCCGATGCCCAGAAAGTAGATAGAGCGAAATTGGCTCAAACTGAATTTACAATAATTGAATTTGATCCGGATACCTTTCGAGTGTTATTGGATTACTTGCATACGGGAACGTGTCCTTTGACCTGTGTTTCAATACCGGGTAAGTTTGGGGGAGGGATTTTAAAAAATAATTTTCCTAAATTTTTATTCATGTATATATTTTTGGGTATTTAGGTCTTTTATGTGCCGCCGAGCATTATGATTTACCCGAACTACTACAGGCCTGTTTTCACCACTGCAAACAATTTTTGCGCATAGAGGTGGTATGTCCTATGCTGATTTCCTTGGAGAACTATTATTGGCGTTATACCTCAGCCTCGGAATTGGTTAATATGATACTATCATTTGTGGAGAATAAGGCCCATGGTCTGTTCAAATGTCCCGAGTTTTTAAATCTCTCCGAGTCCATGGTACAAATGATCATGTGTCGCGAATTGCAGTGTCCTGAAATACGCAAATTTGAAGCTATGCTGGCCTGGGCCCGTAACAAGGTCTCCAAAATGAAAATACAACCCAATCGTGATACCCAATTTGAATTCGAATGTATTATGGAGAGACTGACTCGAGATCTTAATCTGTGCCGTATATCACCCACAGAATTATTGTCCATAGTGTTGCCCTCCAAGGCTTTGAAAAATGAACGCATCATGGAAACCCTAATGATGCAGGTGAATTTGGGTACTTATCGCATGCAGGAACTGGATGAATACCGGCAGCAATTACGCAGCCAAGAATCGGCGGAAGCAACGGTACAGGTACATAGGGGTGGATGAAATAGTAAGAATGTTAGTTTCGATATTGATCGTGGCGGTGGTAGTGGGGCCAGCGGTGGAGATGTTTCAAACGCTTACGATTCCACGGCCGATGATGAGGTGGAATTTTATAATGATTTTGATGCAACTCCTACAACCAGCAAAGTGGCGGCCCAAATGCAAGCGGCTAAAGAGGCCAGGCGACGTAGGTGGGCGGGCGATGGTTCCTCGGCGGGCAGTAGTGAGTGTGGTAGTAGTACTGTGGTCAAAAAGTATTAAGATAAAATTTTAAATTTTAAAAAGGGGGAGTAAAATTTTTTTAAACTAAATTTTTCACTTTTCTAAAATTTCATATTTAAAAAAAACCAAAAAATTTTCATTAAATGTTTTTAAATAGATTTTAAAATTTAGATATTATTTTTTTTTTTTTTTTAATTTTTTTAGAATATTTGCCATTTTACTAAATGTTCTTAAATATAGTATATGAATTTCAAATTTCTATATGTTCCCTCCAAAAGCTTGCCTAAAACTCAATCCCCCTTAAAATTATTAAAACCTCCTCCATCAATATTGTTACTAACAAATTTTTAAACTGTTACATCCATCCCTTAAATTAACAACAAAAAATCTCTCAAAAGAGAAACCCTAAACTCTATAACTTTTTTAACAAAAAAAGAAAACCAAGATTTTATAGATAGAATTTTAATAAAATTTTAAAAAGAAAATCTTTAAAATCTTAACTTACGCTTACTGGAAATAATAAAGACTAAAAATTAACAAATTGTATAAAAAAAAAATAAACACACACATACACAAGAAAAACAACTTTGTAAAATATTATAAAAAACATAAACGAAAAGGGGAACTTCTAGGCTTAAAGAAAACAAGGGAAAGGAAAAAAGGGAGAAAAGTAGGATTAAAACCTGTATAAATTTTTAATTTTCTAATGAAATTTTAAGATTAAAATTAAAAGAAAACTGATTTTTACATTTAGCTATATCAAGAGAAATTTTGGGTATTTTGAAATTTTTTTTGGGAATTTATATAAAACTGTTAATTTCCTGAGTTGTTTGTATTTATTATAGAATTTAAAATAAAATAAATTTTCTTTAATTTGTTTACCAAAAATTCACATTAGGAATATTTTTGCATAAATTTTGGGAATTCTTATTTTAGCTAAATTTTCAATTTTAATAATGAAATAAACAAAAAAAAAAATATTTTTTGTAATTAGACCAAAATCCTCAGAAGGAATTTTTAAGATAGTAGCAAAAAAATTTTGGGCATTTATAAGAAATTAGTTTTTTTTCAGGAATTTTTATTATAAATAAAGAAATTTTTGTATAAAAACTGAGAATTTACAAATTTTATACCAAAATGTCAATTTGGCGATCTTGGGTATCTGTATAAGTTTTTAATTTTTTGAATGAGAAAATTTCTTATCAAATAACAAAGAAAACTAATTTTTTTATTACTAAATTAAGGGGAAATTTCGGGGTATTTTTTCTTAAGGAATTTAGAGAAAACTGTTTATTTTGTTAGATTTTTAGTATTTTTTATAGAATTTAATATAAAAGCAACTAATTTACTTATTTTTTGACCAAAATTTGCCAAATTTTGGAAATTGAAACATGTTGGGAATTTAGGGGAAAATAAAATGTTTATGCATTTTAATAATTTTTATAATAATTTTGTATAAATTTTATTCCTTTCAGGCCAAAATCTCTAAAAAGAATTTTAGGGTATTTTTTAAATTTGTTTTGGAAATTTCGGGGAAAAATTTAATTTGAATTATGAATTATTATAAAGAAAATTGACAAAAATAAAAAAGTATTAATTTTTAGGCCAAAATTCTTAAAATGATATTCTGGGTATTTTAGGGCACTTTTGTTAACATTTTGGGAATTAAGGGAAAAATAATAAATTTTTCATGGATTTAAATTAAAAATAACAATAGTTTGTAGAGACACTGAAATTTTGTTTATTTTTAGAACAAAGTTTTACTTTAGGAATTTTAGGTATTTTTAAAAATATTTTTGGAAATTTAGGAAAATAGGAACTCATGGAGAAAAATATCTCTTTAGGGTTTTTTAATATTTTAAGTACTCTTTTGGTATGCTTCCTTTAAAATTTTATAAATCAACAATTTTTAAATATTTAGAGATTTGGAGTATTTTCGAAAAAATAATAGGAATTTCATGAAAAAGTTAGATTTTCATAGATTATATTATTTTGAGCATTTTCTTTAAAATTTTGTGAAAATCTTTAAAATTTTTAATTATTTATTATTAAAAAATTTTGAGTATTTTGAAAAAATCTTAGGAAATTAGGGGATAATTTTTTTTAAGTTTTTTTTACTTTTGAAATTATTTTTTTTTTACATATTTCCCCATAACATTTTATAAAATTCTGAAAAAATTAAATCTTTTGTATTAAGGTGATTTTGGGTATTTTTAAAAAATGTTGGGAATTTTCCAAAAAGAGTTATTTTCATAGATTTCTTATTTTTAGATAATTTTTTATATATTTTTCTTTAATTTTGCAGAAATCTTAACAAAAAATTTCAATTTTTTTAAGAAATTTTTGTATATTTTTGAAATTATTTTAGGAATTTGCGGAAAAAAATTAGTTTTCAAAGATTTTTACCTTTCAAATAATTTCTTTACAATTTATCTTTAATATCTTGTAGAAATCTTGAAAAAAAAAATAATTTTTTGTATTAAGGAAATTTTGGGTATTTTTGAACAAAATTAAGAATTTGCAGAAGGTATTTAATTTTTTTAATTGAAGATATTTAATTTTTAACACATTTCTAAAGACTTTGTCTTCAAAACTTTTACTTAAAACATAATTTTTTAAAGATTTTTCTTAATTCCTTTTATAATTTCCCCATTTCTTTTGCCTAGAGGATTCCTTTTTAAAAGCTATTCTACCTATTATTGTATAAATATTTTAAAATATATTTAATATTATTGAAAAAAATCTAAAATAAAACTGTTTTACCAGCTGCATTTGTAAACTTATTAAAAAATATAAAATACTGTAAAAATAACTTAAAAATAAAAAAATATTTAATTAAAAAAAAAGCTTTTTTAAATGTTGAAAGTTAAAAAAAATTTGTAAAAAATATTATATTTAGTTAAATCAAACTATATATAAATGTTAAATAGATTTTAATTGATTTAAAAAAAAAATAAAATTATTTATAAAAAAATTAAAATGAATTTAATATTTAATAATATTAAAAAATAAAATATAGATATTTATACACAAAGAAATAAAAATCATATATAAAGGTTAAAAAAATTTAAATTAAAAAAAGTCATAAGAAACTACTAAAATATATTAAAAATTATACACTCAAAACAACAAGTTACAAAATAAAATTAAAAAAATAAATAAATGTTTTGATACTGCTTAGGTACTTTATTATATAAAACAAAAGAAACAGAAAATCCATTTAGCAATATTAAAAAAATAAAAATAATTGTTCAAAAAGTTTTTTATTAAACAAAAACATAAAAAATTCCTAAAAATAAAAAAAATATTTTGATAAAAAAAAAAATAAAATAATTTATAATTTCATGATATTTGTATTCAATATTAACCTCAAAATTTTACGTTAAAATTTCATAATTTTTTAAAGCTAAACAAAACCCAACCAGCTCATCAAAATGTGTGTGCGTAAAATAGTTAAGATTAAATAAATATATTTAACAATTAAAAGAAATCTAATAAAAAAAAATAATTATTTTCTTCTTAAACCAAAAAAGTTTAAAGAAAACCGATCATTATAAAGAAAAAAACAAATACAAACAATTTAACCCACCAATAAACATACATATAAATACATAAATAAGTTAATAATTTAAAATAAAATAAAGAATCTAAAAATAAAATTTTGTTTCAACAAAAAGCTTTATAATTTCTTATTTCAACAAGAAACTAACTTCAGAAGCATAAAAAAACTTAAAAACCATAGTTTCATACCTTTAAATAAAAATTATAAATAAATGTTTTAAACAATAAAAAAAATTAATTTTTTAAATGTCAAAACTTTAACTTAATCCCTCTCCCTCAATTAAATACTCCTCATTCCCGCTAAAACTTTTTAATTGTTCCAAATTTTATATGTTTCTTTTCCAAATACAAAAAGATTAAATAAAAATTTCAAATTGAAAAACAAATGTTAAATTAATGAAAAAAAAATATATATCCTGTAAATGAACCCACAATAATTAATGAAAAAATAAAGAATAATTAAAAAAAAATATTTTAAACAATAAAAAAAAAAATAAAGATGTATAAAAAATTTACAAAAACAAATTGAGTTTTATTTAAAATAAATTCTTAAGACTAGAGTATAAACTAAAGACTAGACTATAGACTGGTCTATACACAAGACTATAGACTACAGTTGGATTACAGACCAAACCAGACTATAGACTAAACTATAAACTTGACATTATAGACTTGATTCTAAAATAAACTATATACTATATTGAACTATAGACTATATAGTCTATAGACTTTTCGATAACTAAGACTACAGTCTACACTATGCTCTATAGTTTCAACCATGATCCATAGTTTCGGAAATAGTCTATAATTTAGACTATAGTCGACAGTTTAGACTATAGTCTGCACTGTAGTTTAGACCATAATCTGGACTATAGTCTATAATTTATATCATTGTCTAGACTATAGTTTATAGTTTAGACCATAGTTTAGATTATAGTTTATAGTTTAGACCATACTCTAGTCTATAGTTTATAGTTTAGAAAGTAGTCTATACTATAGTCTATAGTTTATAGTTTAGAAAGTAGTCTAGACTATAGTCCAGACTATAGTCTATAGTTTAGACCATAGTCTAGACTATAGCCTATAGTTTAGACCATAGTCTAGACTATAGTCTATAGTTTAGAACATAGTCTAGACTATAGTCTATAGTTTAGACCATAGTCTAGACTATAGTCTATAGTTTAGACCATAGTCTAGATTATAGTCAATAGTTTAGACCATAGTCTAGATTATAGTCAATAGTTTAGACCATAGTCTAGACTATAGTCTATAGTTTAGACCTTAGTCTAGATTATAGTTTAGACCATAGCCTAGACTAGTCAATAGTTTAGTCTAGACTGCAGTATATATTTTGAACTATTTTCTATAGTTTAGTTTAGTGCAGTTTAGGCTATAGTTCACAGCTTATACTATAGTCTATAGTTTAGACTATAATCTATAGTTTAGGCTTTAATCTATAGTTTAGACTGTAATCTATAGTTTATACTATAATCTATAGTTTAGACTATAGTCCAAAATTTAGTCTATATTCTATAGCCTATAGTTTAGTCATAGTCCATTTAGTCCATAGTTTAGACTATAGTCCATAGTTTAGACTATAGTACACAGTTTAGACTATAGTCTACTGTTTAGATTATAATCTATAGTTTATACCATAGTACTCAGTTTAAACTATAGTCTATAGTTTAGACTTTAATCTATAGTTTTGACTGTAATCTATAGTTTAGGCTATAGTCCATAGTTTATACTATAATCTATAGTTTAGACTATAGTCCAAAATTTAGACTATATTCTATAGCCTATAGTTTAGTCATAGTCCATTTAGTCCATAGTTTAGACTATAGTCCATAGTTTAGACTATAGTACACAGTTTAGACTATAGTCTACTGTTTAGATTATAATCTATAGTTTATACCATAGTACTCAGTTTAGACTATAGTCTATAGTTTAGACTTTAATCTATAGTTTTGACTGTAATCTATAGTTTAGGCTATAGTCCATAGTTTATACTATAATCTATAGTTTAGACTATAGTCCAAAATTTAGACTATATTCTATAGCCTATAGTTTAATCTATAGTCGATAGTTTGAACTGTAATCTATAGATAAAACTATAGTGAATTGTTTTGACTACAGTCTGTAATTAAAGCTATATAAAATAAAAGCAGAACTGTAGAATATACTATATTTTATATTGTAGTCTAAAATATAGCTTCAACTATTTTTGTTTTGTCTTTTAAAATAAAAAATTATTTTTAATTGCCTTAAATTTTACTTTTTTTATTAAACAAAATAAATTATATACATTCTTTTTTATTCTTTTTTTATAAGATATAAAAACCTATTTCCCCTCCTCACTCTTAATAACTACTCTTGTTTTTCTCTCCCTTGGACAGTCTCATCTTTTTTGAATTCTGTCCTCTTTTAGGTTTTTCATAACTTCCCTTGGTAATCCCCTCCTCGGGCAATCTCATCTTTTTTGAATTTTGTCTTCTTTTGGTTTTTTCATAACAGAGCCCTTGGTGCACTACCATTATATTAGGATTTTTAGAATTCTTAGCATTACGTTTCATGGCATTACAACGAAATTTAGCCAGGTAGCAACTTGAAGGTAAAGTAGTTTGTACGCCATCAATGGAAACACATAAAGGGCGATAGATACGCGAGCAAATACGTTCCTCACACTTGTCCAGGGACGAGTAATGAGAGGTATTAAGACTGGTATCATTGAAATTATCATTATTTATATAGAAAGCTTTTATTTGGCAGGAAATTGTAGCAATTAACATGAAAGTTATTAAAAAATTCATTTTATTAAATTATATTGGTTAGTTTTAAAAATAAAGGATTTTTTTTTTAATTTTCAATTGTTTCTTTAATTTTTTAAGTGTTGTTGTTTGATTGATTTTTAATTTAAATCTACTGCTCGAGAATTGTGTGCTTTAGAATTTATATGCTTAATCTAAACTTGTATTAATTTTGAAATAAAACACTTGTGTAAATATTAATTTTAATATGCTAAGGTCACTTGCCTTACATTTTGTAAAATATCTTTTAAGTTCTTAGCTTCTGTTAGTTGTTGAGTGGGTAAGGTGTGCGTCTAATGAATTTTAAAATAAAGTAGAGAAATTATGTCAGGGATTTAAGAAATTAAAATTATTTATTTAATTTTTTAGAAAAAAAAACTAATAAATAGCATAAACTCTTAATTAAAACAAAGTTTTTGAAACAAATTTCATTAATTTTTTCACTTATAACAATATTCTCACCTCTTAACAAAAACAAATTCACCATTAACAAAAAGTAACCAAATTCTAATAAATTTAAGATATTGTCAAATTAAATCTAATTTTCTAAGAAATTTATTTTTACCTCTAACAAATATAATTTCACCACAAGTAAAATATAACAAATTTCATACATTCTTAGCAAAAATTTAATATTTTGATAATTTTTATACTCACCACTAACAGAAAATAAAGTCTTCAGACTGGAAATGTAACAAAATTTGTTAATTCTTAACGCAAATCAAATATTCTGTAGGTTTGTATAGACAAAAAGAAATTCACCATCATAGAAATGTGTAAAATTATATAAATTCATAACAAAAATTTTATAATTTGAACATTTTATTGCTCACCACTAAACAAAATAAATTCACCATAGCAAAGATCTTATGAATTTCATTAATTAGTAACAAAAACAAATATTTTGAGATTTTTATACTCACCTCTAATAAAATTAAAAAAAATTTTTTTTTCTAAAATCTTAACAAAAACGTTAATTTCTAAATAATTTTACACTACGCTAACAAAAAAATTAACTTACCACATCAAATGTTATACAAATTTCAAAAATTCTCGATATTTATTTAATATTAAAAAATTATTATACTTATCACCAACAAAAGTGAATTCACCACACCAATAATCTAACAAAATTTTAACGAAAACATTATTTTTGAAATAATTTTATACTAATCACTAACAAAATGGTGTGGTGAATACACCAATACTTTAAAAAATTTTGTAAATTCTTAACATAAGCTAAATATTCTGCAATTTTTGTACTCACCACTAACTAAAAGAAACTCACCACCCCTAAACTCTAACGAACTTCATAAATTCTTGCAAAAATTTAATATTTTATAGTATTTTATACTTCCCACTGACAAAAATAAATTCACCACATTAAGATTTTAATAAATTTCATATCTTTTTTTAATAACATTATTTTCACTAAAAACTGAATTCACTTTATAAAAAATCTAACAATTTACATGAATTTTGAAAACAAAAAACTTAAATTCTCTGGAAAATTAGATACTCTACACTAACAAAAATAAATTCACCACTCCAACAATGTGAAAAATTTTGTAAATTTTTAAAAATAACTTAACATACATAATAATTTTATATCCATCACTAATAAAAACATATCACCACTAACAGAAAGGAATTCACCAGACAAAAAATTTAACAAATTTCATGAATTCTTAACAAAAATTAAATATTCAGAAAGTTTATACTCACCACTAACAAAAAGCAATTCACCACACCCGGAATTTGCCTAAAACTTATGAATATCTCGTGTAAAATATATTTTTCTATAAAAAACTTTTTCACCACTAAAATAATAAATTCACCATGGCTAAAAATCATAAAATTTTAATTGAAGTTGTCATAAATGGAATATTGAAAATATTAAAATAATGGAAATAAATTGGAAAATTTTCATATTCATTACTAAATTCATTACTAACAAATAGAAATTCACCAAACCCGGAATTTGCCTCAAATTTATGAATTTCTTCTTTACAATATATTTTTCAATATAAAATATATTCACCACTAACAAAATAAATTCACCTGTAGTAAAAATCATGTATTTTATAGAATTATTATTTTTTTATTTTTTAAACACTTTGTATATTATATTTTTATGGAATATAAAACTTATTTTATTAAAATATAACAATACTTTTACAAATCCTCCATATAACCCATTTCACTAGCATGTCTCACCACCTCCAACAAAAGCTTATTCACCTCATCTCCTCCAGCCTCCAAGCACAAACGGCGAAACTCTTCACCATGTATATCTGAGGCAAATAATTCAGATATACGAGTACATTCCTCTTCAGAGCATAACATCCAGGGCAAAAAGTATAAACAAATCATTACACCATAAAAAGCAAAACGAGAAAAATGCTTTTGAAAATTCTCAAAACTATAATCAAGTAATATTTTCTTAATATCATGAACACATTTCTGAGATGCTTGTAGTATAGAAGAAAGAGTAGAGAACATAAAATCATGATAGGTATTTAATAGATCGAACCATATAGCATAACGTTCTTGGTTCGAGGAATTAAAATACATAAAAAAGACAAATCCAAGGCGGAAGAACCATAACGAAGTTGCTGAAAATCTATTAATTTTACATCTGCTACTAATTTTGCTTCAGCTCCGTTTCCCTTTTTAGTTTCTTGAAATTTAAACATAACATTATTACGATTATAATCACCATGCAATATAACAGCAAATTTTTTATCTTCCTTATTATCAAGAATTTTAATCCTCAAATTCTCCTGCAATCTTGCGGGATTTTCAAAATATTTTGATTTTAATTTATTTAAATTTTCTATTAATTTCACATCCTTGGAACAGTTTTCATTAAAGAAATTGCTTTCAAGTTTACGTTCATAAAATTCAAAGAAACGATCAAAACCACAACGTAGCAGAACACGATTAGTACTTTTTATGTCCTCTTCAGGATAATTTTCATTTAAGAAAGGAAAATTTATAATGCCCTCTTTTAATTGTTCAAATTGCGGAGGGTTTAAAGCTTTTAAGACATAGGATAGAGCATGATATTGCCCCAAAGGTTTGCACATTTCGAAAGAATTAAACGGGGGCCCATTTCATAGCCTAAAGGTTTAAGATTTTCCAAAACCAAACAGGCTTCTTGGTCTTTAAGAGAAGAGCTTAAACCTAGAATTTTTAGAACTTTTAATACATTTTTTTTATATATTTCTTTTTAAGCTAAACTTACCTTTTATATAGCCAAACTTAGCTATATAGCAAGGAGCCACTAAATCATTGACATTTATATGGGTTATTTTCAAATCCTTTAATAATTGTTCATACTGAGGCAAAATTGTGCTATAGGTATAAATTTCATTGGCATATTGTATATAGGATTTACTAGATTCTCGAAAACTGTGATCGCCGCGCATAAATTTGGCTAGTAATAAACGTTCTTTAACACTAAAAGTAATAAAATAAAAATTTATTAAAATATAAAAATAATTAAAAAAATAATTATTATTTTTTTTTTTTTATTTAATTTTATTAAAGTTAATTTTAATAATTTACCCTTTATTTGTTTTAGTTTTTAATCGTATTGTATAGACACAGGACATAAAACCATTTAGACTGGCTGCATCTTCCAAATTAAATGCTACCAGTTCCTCATTATCCAACTGCGATAAAATTTCCGTTATTAAATGTTTTTTTATATAAACTTCCAGCTTAGATGACATAGTAAAGGCTAAAAAAATAAGCAAAATATACATATAAAAATAATAAAAAGGAGTAAAACTCCTTCTCTCTCACACACTCTCTCACTTTTTTGCTTACACTTAAAAAACAGGGATGCCCAAAGAGGCTATTTATAACATGGAGGAAACTAAAATAACCATTATTTTGAAACATTCTTCTGATCCGTATCTTTCTCTCTCTCCCTCTCTCTCTCTCTCTCTTATACATACTCTATTTTTTATACTATAAACAGTGTTGCCAGAAAATATTCGAAATAATATGCTAAAATCTAAATAGAAAAATTTTTTACGACCGTAAGAAAAATGTGCGAATAAAAATTTACAAAAAAAAGACAAATAGTTTTTAAAATCAATAGGTCCAATGTACAGTGAGACAGAATTGAAATTATTAGGAAATAAATCTATAAGTTCTAATCGGCTGATTGGATTTATATAAAAAAAATATCGAGTTCAATGCTTTTGTATATTTATAGTATAATTAAGAATTACGTCAGCTCACTAAAATAATTTATTAGAAAAAATAAATAAATAAATAAATGTAGTCCATACATTTTCTAATTTTAACAGATATTGATTGATATATTGTTAAAAAAAAATTATCATTTACGATTACTACCAAATTTACACTTAAATTCAAAAAGTATGGAAAATTGCATTATATTTTTAAAATTCAAAAAGGTCAAGGTCAGAAATGAGAAATTTTATTTTTGAATTTAAATATCTTTTAAACAATAAGAGATAAATAGTATAGATTTTTTTTTCTTTATCTTGTTCAGCAGAATTTTGAAAAACGAAATTATGTAAAATTAGTTCATATTTATAAAAATATCAGCTCCGATGTTTTTAACGCGCTGTGTTGTCTGTATTTTAGATACGCACTCCAGCTAACAATATTCAGAAAGCCTAAATCCTCTTATGACAATGTCACAAATTTAAATGATCCAGATTTATTAACATTTATTTTACAAAAGACTCCACTATGTAGTGTGATATAGTTGATAATTTTGCCTTTAGACGAAACTTCTTTCTCTGACGTAGATTTTCAGTTTTCGGATTTAGGTTAACTTCTAAAAAGTATAAAATCGAGCCTTAAAATCAATTAAACAAAAGAAATTTAGTATAAGGATTTATCTTATCATGTGTTGAAAATTATGCTAAAATTCAGCTTTCAATAAGTCAATTATGCTAAAAAGCATTTAGCAGAATATGCAATTTGTCAAATTATTCTACTAAATATAACAGAAAAAATGCTAAAATGGCAACACTGACTATAAAACAGATATGCCCATAAATTTTTTGTTTATAACATACAGGAAGTTAAAATGACCGTTATAAACAAATGCTCTTTCACTCTTTTATTTAAACAAAAGACAGAGATGCTAGTGTAATTAAAAAAAATAAGATTAATGGTTTTGCGCAAAACGTTTTTCAGAGAAAGAGAGAGAGATATTGGAGAGGCAAAAATAATCATTTTTTATACTCGCTCAATCGCTTTACCAGATTCTAGCATATGATTAAAAGCACATTGTTTGTTACCAATGGAATAAAATGTGTTTTAGATGAAAACAAATCGTTTAAATAAAACAAAAAATAAAATTGCCAAGGAGGAAGTTTTAAGTAAACGTTAGAATCGAGCTGCTTTTAAAATATATCTTTTGAATGAAAATGTTAATTTAACAATATTTAGAAATTTATATTATTTAATTATAATTTTTAAAAAATGTTCAGAAAGTATCTTTGGATTAATAAATATTTTTATTTGTATCTTTTGTTTTAAAATCCCGCATTTTTGCTTTTAAAATATATTTTATTTTCGAAAATTTTTAAAAATATCTTTTAGATACAGCTGTATCTTTTTCATGAAAATTATAATAAATATAGTAATAGTTTATACTTATTTTGATTTCATATAAATTTTTTAATCAATTTTGCTATATTTTGAAAATTTTGAATCATAACTTTAAATTATCTTTAAAACTTGCTGCCTTTTTACATTTTTTAAAAAGTTCCTTTTAGATATATTTGTATCTTTTTCATGAAAATGAGAAAAATAGCAATAGTTTATATCTATTTTGCTTTATTTTATTTTTATTTTTTTAATTTTGTGAAAATTTGGAGCATTTTTATGAAACTATCTTTGAGATACATTTGTATCTATTAATTGAAACTCTGTCGCAATTACATTAAATAATATTTATTACAAAACTTTAAATTTTCTTAAAATTTTCCTGCTCTTTACATTGAAATAAAGTAACTTTTAGATACATTTGTGTCTTTTTTAAGAAAATTAGCAAAAATTGCATTAATTTAAATTTAAAAAAAAAATGTTGGGTTCTTAAACTTTTTTTTAATATATTTTAGATGCATTTGTATCTTTTACGTAAATAACTATTATAACTATTTATTAAAGTAGTTTTTTATTTAATAAAGATAATAAAAAGATACTAATAAGATTTATAGCTTTTTTTATTGAGCAATATGTTAAGACTTTTATATTGTTAAACAATTAATTAAAAAAAACTTGTCAGTCATTTTTTTCTTGTACCAGCAATTAATTTAATATTTTACTTACCTAGTTTATTGAATAAATTTTATTAGTAATTTACTAATATTTAATTTTAATTTTTTTAACAATTGTTATGATTTAAATTTAGTTTATTTAATTGTTTATAACGAACAATACAGTTTCTAGTTTAAACAAATTTAAAAAGAAAATTGTGTTCTGCTATGCCTTTTATCACTTAAATATTAACAACTAGTGCATTATCTGCATTTTAAGAAACAGATGCCAAATTTAGGGGGTGTAAAGAAAAATAGAGAGAATCAAGTAAACACAAAGTTTTGAACATTCTGGCATTATGAAAGAGATGCCAGATTTTGGAGAGATATTCAAGTAAGCATAGGGTTGGAAAATTTTTAATAGTAAGAAATTAAAGAAATTGTTTTTAAATAAGAAAAATTGCAGTAAATCTGTTTAAATTTGAGAATTTTTTTTTTTTTTAATTCAAATGAAAATTTTTAAAGGTTTTCATCCAACACAAAGTTCATAAACATAATAAATATATAAACATTTCGCCAACTTTATTTGAAAAATTTATAAATGTTTACACTTCAATTTTAGTGTTTAAACAACTTTGTAAACATTTATTTTTGTATAATCGAATTTTAAAAGTAATTAAATTTAAATTGACTGATTTCCTGAAGAAAACAAAGCACAGAATTAATTAGCTAGGGGTGTTCATGCAATGCGAGGGTAAACGTATAAATTTTCCAGTTGTGTAAATTCATTCGTATAAGTTAAAACCCTTATTAAAAATTATAAGATTAAAACAATATTTTGCACAATTTGATAAAAATTGTAAAAAACATGTATAAAAATTTTGTCTTTTTTCTAATATTTATTAAAAATTTAATAGTTTTCCCCAATAAAATAAAAATACTACAAATATTTAATACAATTTTCTTTATAACTCTTACAAATCATCCATATAGCCCATTTCACAAGCATGTCTAATAGCAGCTAATAAATGCATATTGATCTCATCTCCTCCAGCATTTAAAGACAGTTGACGAAATTCTTCACCATATAAATCCGAAGCAAAAGTTTCCGAAAAACGTGTACATTCCTCATCACTGCATAAAATCCAGGGTAGGAAGTGTAAACAAATCATTACACCATAAAAAGCAAAACGAGAAAAATGTGATTGGAATTTCTCAAAACTATAATGATGCAAAGTGTCCTCAATTTCTTTATTAGATTTCTGTGAAGCTTTTAAAATCGTTGATAGAGTAGAAAACATGGACGTGTGATAAGTTTTTAATAAAGTGCCCCAAATTTCATAGCGTTGCTCTTCGGAGGAATTGAAATACATAAAGAAAGATAAATCTATGCAAGGAGAGCCATAGCGTAGTTCCTAAAAAGATAGTAAAAAAATATTAAAAGTTTTAAAAAATCTTTCTTTACAGCCTACCTGAAAATCTATCATTTTCATATCCTCCACTAATTTTTCTTGATCCTCTCTTCCATCTTTATGCTCTTTGTATTTAAACAAAACATTGTTACGATTATAATCACCATGCAATATGGCAGCAAATTTCCTATCTTCCTCATGATCCTCAACTTTGGTTCTTAATCTTTCCATAAGACGTGTAGGTTCCTCGAAATATTTATCTCTTAATTTTTGCATACATTCCATTAATTTCAAATCGTTGACAGATTTGCGATCAAAAGAATTCGTTTTAAATTTACGATCATAAAACTCAAATAAACGATCAAAGGCATAACGGTACAAAACACGATAAAGATTATTATTGGCATCATTGGGATCCTCATCATTGATAAAGGGTAGTGGTATGATTCCCTCTTTCAAACGCTCCAGTTGAGAATTGTTTAAGGCTCTTAAGGCATAAGACATGGCATGATATTGTCCTAAAGGTTTGCACATCGCTAAAAGATGATCACGGTTTAAAATCAAACGGGGTCCTAGTTTATAGCCCAAAGGTTTCAAATTTTCCATGACCAAAGAAGCTTCACGTTCATTGGAAGAAGAGCTTAAACCTAAATTTTCATACAAAAATAAATACAAAAAATAAAGAATTTAATTTGTAAATTAAAAAAATAAAAAAATATTTTTTTTTTTCTTTTCTTTTAATTACCCTCTATATAACCAAATTTGGCAACATAAGTCGGCGGCACTAAATCCTTGATTTTTATATTCGTAATATTCATTTCCTTTAATAATTTGTCATAATAAGGCAAAACCGTGGAATAAATATAAATTTCATTGGCGAATTGTATATAGGATTTGCTAGATTCTCTAAAAGCCACATCGCCACGCATAAATTTGGCAATTAACAAACGATCTTTTTCGCTGAAAATAAGAAAAATAAAATTTAAAATTTATTTCAAAATTATTAATTCATTAAATTTACCCTTCTTTCGTTTTAGTTTTTAATTGTATATTATACAAACTAGACATAAACCCATCTAAGCCTGCGGAATTTTCTGATTTAAATGTTAACAATTCTTCATTATCCAATTGTGATATAATTTCAGGTATTAAATACTTTTCTATATAAGTTTTATGATTGGAAGTCATAGTAAAGCTGAAAAATAAGGAAAACAATAAATTTCTTACAGTGTATTAACAATTCCAATAAAATACGAGAGAAAATAAACAAAATTACGGTTACAAATAACTCTCGCTCTCCCTTGTTTGTTAAAAAAAAAAACAGAGATGGCAAAGCGTTCGAAACAAACGTGTGCAGAATAAACGATGAAAGACAGAAAGACCAAAATAACCGTTATAATTAATCTTACTCTATAATATACTTAAAAACAAAACGCTCCCAAAGTGTTAAAGTAGTTTTAAATAAAATGATTTTAATAGAAGCGGATTTCGCTGTTCTGTTTTAGTAGTCAATATCCATATAAAAAAAATCCACTAGCTTGTAGATAATTCGAAAAATATTTTTGAGGTTATGTTGAGAATTTTAAATTTATTTTTGAATTCTTCAGTTTTTATGCCAAAACTACTTTCATATTAATTCGAATTATTTTCAAAGTAAAAATACACTTTTAGAGCTCAAAACATTTGATATACCTTTTTTTAGGCTACTGCCTGATAGTTTTTCTTATAATTTTTTAAAAAATGTTTGAGGTTATGTTAAAAAATTTTAGGTTGTTGATTTTCTTTTTTTTAAGAAAACCCCTTTTTAAAACTAGAATCCTTTAATAATGTTTTGAACTATTGAATATTTTTAATTTTTAAAGAAATTTTTAATTATTAGTAAAGAAATATTTTTTGGTTATGTTGAATATTATTTAAGTTATTTTGAATTTTTAATGTAAGAACTTCTTTTTGGCAATTATAAATCATCTAATATTTTTTATCTAATATTTTTTATTGCTTACTCTTATTTTAAGAGAAATTATTGTTAACTACAAAAAATATTTTTGAGGATTTGTTAAATATTTTGAGGTTATTCTAAATTTTTCATTATTTTTAAGGTAGAAACTTCATTTTGAAGCTTGCAGCATTTAATAATTTCTTTAAAATATAGTTTTTTCATGTTTTATTATAATTTTTTGATAATTGCATAAGCCCTTATGACACTAGGTTTTTTGTATTTTATTGATATTAGATTGGTTGAATGAGACAGAGAACGATAGAAGAGAACAAACGGTACAAAATAAAGAAACAGATAATCATGTCGAAATTAAACAGGTGGCAAAAGTTCTACAAAAACAGCAATACGGCGAATTCATTAATTTATTATACATGGAATTTGACAGATCTAAGTACTAAGAAGAAATAATCAGCTGATTGAGTTCACCTGTTTTAATTGGGCTATACCAAAATAATACGTTGAAAAACTTGAGATTAGTTGCATCTCACCATATTTTAAACAAATTTTATAATCTTTTACAATTTTTAATAATTTAAATTATTTAAATAATTTAACTAAATTATATTAAATTTCCATTAAACAAATTAACACAAAATCAACGTTTTTTTCTTAACTAACTTCTATTGGCATTACTGTTACGCTCTGTTTCCCTCAAAGTAAAGTAGTTTCTACATAACACAAATTTTTAACAAGACATTGCGAAGGTAACCTCGATTAAACACCTGTCAAACTGCATATATAAAAACCATTTATGAATTCGCCTTATTGTTTTTGAGCATCTATTGTCGCCTTCCATAAATTCGGTTTAATTTTGACGTTTGTTTTGATAAAAAAAATTGTCTAATATAGACACCACATTATTAATTGTCCAACAACACGTCATGTATTATTTTTTTAATTCAAATTGTTTCTTACCTGTTTTAATGTTTTTCAAAATGAACTTAATACTCTCTACACACTTCTTTAACTTATTTACGACAATATATTACTGAAAGTCTGTAACTTATTGTAATTGTTTCAATTTTGTAAGATTAAAAAAAGTAAAGTAGTTATTATCTTATCAATTATTACAAAAAAACAAGTGTATTGTAAATAATACGGGAAGTAAAAAGTGGTTACCAGATGGGGAAAATTTGAGAATTTCTCAAAGAAATAACACAGAGATGTTAAAGGGAAAAACACTCGAAAAATATTGATAGTAGTAGAGAGTGGACTTTATTTTTTTTTTTAAGGAAAAATTCATGGTGACTAGAAATTTGTATAAAAAAGGGGATTATTTAAAGTATTTTATATAAAATTATGGAACAAATCAAGATTACCGTCACAGTTGATTTTTTTAACAAATTTTATTTTCGACAAAAGCACTATTTTTGGTTAAAAAAAGTTACATAAAAATTTTTCTCCGCTCTTTCTTAGTTTTCGAGTTATGGGTACTTGAAGTTATAATATAAAAATGCAATTTTCTCCTTCCTCCTGTAATGAAAATGAACAATATGGGTATCATTGGAGAGGTCTTGAGAAGACCTTTCAATTGATATATAAAACGTTATACAACATTAACCCATTGCGAGCCAAAATGATATTTTATTATTTTATGTACTGACTTTTTTTACAAAAGTACCGTTATCTCAAAAATATATCGATATAACGGTACTTTTCTATACATCAAATCATTTAGAGAACATTTCAAGCTTTCATATGATCCCCATATTACACTCCTAGCCCATTAAATAACAAAAATATAGCACTTTAAAAATTAATATTCAGAGAAATGAATCGATCGTACATAAAATAATAAAATTGCATTTTTATATTATAACTTCAAGTACCCAAGTAAACTAAGAGCGAGCGGGCAAAATTTTTTACATTGCTTTAATCACAAATAAAAATGCTACTGAATCATTATCAAAATTATTTAAAAATCAAGTGTGATGGTAATCTTGATTTACGCCAAAATTATAATAATTTGAAAGTATTGTTTGAAAGAACGTCTACAAAATTTAGGTAATAATTTATATAATTACAATAATAAATTCAAAATCTTAAAATAGCTTTTATTCGAATTTAATATTTGTGGAGAGATATTTATTAAATTTTATTTACTTATTTATTAAATTTTATTTAAAAAGAGTACAATATAAAATAAATCTCAAAAATATATAAAATATATAAAATTGTTGACATAAAGCAAAAATTTTCAAATGAAGATAAATATCTTCGAAAAAATTTATTAATTTTAGGACAATATACCATTTAGAAAAAGTACAAATATTAAAAACAAAATATATGTACATATAACAAAAAATAAAAATTGTAAAGTGGAAGAAATAATTTAAAACAACTATTTTTTAAAGAATTTTCAAAAGTTTAAAAGAAAAATATGTAATAACAAATAAAACTTCTTAAAAGTTAAAAAATATGTAGATTAAAAATTTCCAACTTTCCGTAAAAGTGCCTAAATATATAAAATAAAGTACTTATTATCAACAAATTTTCTAAATGTGACAACTACATATTTCCTAAAAGTCGAAATTTCAATAAAAATAAAAAATACTAATTTCAAATAATGTACTCATTTAAACCAAAAATTTAAGAGAAAATTAAAAGAATATGAAATACAAAATAAGAATCAAAAATAAATAAAAAAATATCACTAAAAATATTAAACCAAAAAAATCGCTTAATTAAAAAATATCGTAAATTAAAAAAAAATCGATAAAATACAAAAACAATCGCCAAATTATTAAAAAATTATAAAATGCAAAATAAGAATGAAAAATTACCAAGAAAAAACCGCCAAATTATAAAAATTTATATAAATTTATATAAATTTATCTTAAAACGAATTTAAAAAAAATCCTGAAATTCGAAAAATTCTCATAAATATATATTCTACCCAATTAAAAAACATTTGTTGAATTGCAAAAACAAAAAAATTATCAATACTAAAAATCACCTAAATGATAAAAAATTATAACAAATATATAAATTGTTATAAATTTTTATAAAATTGCAAAGAAAATCACTTAATCGTCACCATACAAAAAAATTTCTAAATTAAGAAAAATCGGCTAATTACACAATAGCAAAAAAACGAAGAAAACACCTAATTATAAAGACAAAATTATATATCAGTAGGAATAAACATAATTGGTCTAAGATGAACAAATTAAAATCACCGGCCCAGTTAAAATAAAAAATAATAAAACAAATAACACGGATATTGATGTTAAAGATTTCAAATAATCAATTTGACGATTTTGACGATTTTACACTAAATTTATCTGGCAACTATGGCCTTATCACTGTATATACAGAGTTGTCATTGGCAAATAATACGCCAAAATTGTATATCAAAACAGCTGTTTTGCGCATTTTATCAACCAGCCAATCCAATAATCATCATTATTATCAGTGTGAAAATACTTTTTCTACATATATTTTGTAACAACAACAAAATTTAATTAAAGTGAAAAAAAGATTTATTAAACAAAAATTGTGGAAAAAAAACAAATGTGCAATAAACAAGTTTGAAATAAACAAAAAGAGAAAGAGTAAAACACGACAAATATATGTCATAAACAAAGAGTTTTAGTTTTTTTTGTGATAAAAATCAGTAAAAATCTTTATTAGTAAAACAAAAAAGAAAAACTGCAAAAAAATTAAAAAATAAATGGAGTTATGGATCAACTGGAACAGTTGGAAGCATGTCGCATTTGTGTAACTTGTTTTCCTTTGCAAGAAATGGATTTTATCCATTTGTTCCAGACAAATGAAGAATTTCAACAAGAACTTGATTTTATACAAGGAGAAATACGCCAGTGGCAATTGAAGATAGAACCCGATGATGGTTTGCCACAACGTATTTGTGCAAATTGTTTTGCCAAATTCTGCAGCATTGAGGCATTTCGCAAAGAATGTCAATCGGCCCAGGAAAAGTTAATAGAAACTGTTTTGTTGCAAACGAACCAAAATCAAAATCAGCCGGATGAACAAAATCTTATAAAAAATTCGGATAATCCTTTACCCTTGATGGGTAATTATGAATCTGCAAGTGTTGTCCTGGAGACGGGTAACAATGTTTTGGTTTCTTCCGTTAATTTAACACAATCCGATGTTTCTTTAAATGATTTTCCCGTGTTCGATCAACAATTTTCACATTTCGATAATCCCACTTTAATGGATGATTCTTCCACTTTGCTTGATAATAATTTAATAGCGGGCGAGACAACACAAGAATTGGGCTTTTTACCGTCACAAAACTTATTTACATTTGAGACTGCCGAACCACCCTCTACGGGAACACTGCCATTAGTTGAGACTGATAGTACGTCCATAATGAATGAAATGCTCGCCAATAAACCGCAGGGAGATGAAATCATTTTAAAACAAGATGATCTCGAGGAAATGTTAAAACACAGTATTATACCAACAGCAACTAAATTAACACAACAGCAGCAACAACAAAGTGAACAGCAAATAGAGGCCATAAAAATAGAGGAGGAAATTAAAAAAGAGGAAGGAAATCAATATAATAATAAATATGGTATCAAAGGGAGAAATGGTAAGTGTAGCAAAAAATTATCGAATAGTCTTGTTGGTTAAAATCAAAAATTTTATAAGAAAATTTCTCTTGTATCGATATCTTTGAAAATTGTTTAAAAAAATTAACTAATTATCGATATAGTCGAAATTATTGTATACAAATTTCTAAGTTATCGATAAAATTTTAATTTAACGAAACCTTTTTAAAACTTAACGAATGCTTATTTTCTGTACTAAACAGATTTTAACGATATTTTTAAATTTTCTAATTTCAAATGCCAAACTATTAATTTACAAACTTAACGAAACTTTATTTTATTTATAAATTTAAATTTTAAGGATTTTTTTTCGTAAATTTCAACTTTTTTCAAAACTTAATGAAATTTTATTTTCGAAACCACACAGATTTAAAGATTATTTTTCTTGATTTTTTAAAAGTAAATGTCAAATAATTAATTCCTAATAAAATTTGTAATTTAACGACCTTTTACAAAACAACGAAAATTTATTTTGAAATATTAAAATGTTTAATATTTTTTACATATTTGAAAAGTTGACATAAATCTAATATTAATTCCATAGACATTTTTACTTAACGAATGTTTTCAAAACTTAACGAAACTTTATTTTCAAAACTAAACAGTCTTTAAATATTATTTTTCTTGATTTTCTTAACGAAACTTCGTTTCCTTTATCAAATAAAATTTTATAGTTTTTTAATTTAAATTTTAAAAAAATGTTTTGGTTAACGAAACATTTAAAAACTTAACGAAACTTTTTTTCAAAATCATACAGTTTTTAAAGATTATTTTTCTTGATTTGTTAAAATCAAATGATAAAATATTCATTTCTAAAAAAATGTTCTACTTAACGAATGTTTTCAAAACTTGACGAAACTTTACTTTCTTTATTAATATACATTTTAAAGATTTTTTTCACATATTTTCACTTATTTTCTAAACCATTAGAAATTAAATGCTTATTTTTCTTGATTTAATATGCGCTATCAATAATCTATTAATATCTAGAGAAATTTTTAACTTAATAAATGTTTTAACAACAACGAAATTATATATTCTTTATTAACTAAAATTTAAAAAAATGTTTACATGTTTAAAAAAGCCTACTCGAATCTAATATTAATTCTACAGCAATTTTCAGCTAAGCATATGTTTTCAAAAATTACCGAAACTTTATTTTCAAAACCGTACAGTTTTTATAGATTATTTTTCTTGATTTGATAAAATTTAATGTTAAAGTATTCAAGTTAAAAGTAATTTGCAACGTAACGAACATTTTTAAAACATAAGGAAACTTTATTTTCTACACCAAATGGATTTTAACTATTATTTTTATTGATTTAATATAAGTAATCAATACATTTTTGATAACTAGAGCAATTTTTAGTTTAGCAAAACGTTTTCAAAACGTAACGAAACTTTATTTTCTTAATTAATTAATTTTAAAGTTTTTTTTAACCTATTTGCAAAGTTTAGATAAGTGCAACTGAAAGAAAGTTTTAAACAATTTTATTTCCATTATTAAATCACATAAAGATTTCTTCACAGATTTGGAAAGCTTAGCTTAAAGTTATGTGAATTGAAGAAAATTTTTAAACTTAACTTAAAGTTTTAAAAACTTAACGAAACTTTATTTTCTTTGATAAGCAATATATTAAAGATTATTTTACATATCGGAAATTCATAGCTTTATCTAATATTACTTTATTAATTAAAATTTTAAAAATTATTTTCACATAATTGACTAGCCTACATGAAAATAATATTAATTCTACAGAAATTTTCAACTCAATGAATGTTTTCAAAACGTAGCGAAACTTTATTTTCTAAACCAAATGGAATTTAATTAGTAATTTTCTTGATTTATTATACATGCATATGTGCATATGTAAAACTATTTATTTCTGTAGATATTCTCAACTTATCGAACGTTTTGAAACCTTAACGAAACTTTATTTTCTTCATTAATTATTATTCTCAAGATTATTTCACAATTTTAAAAACTCGCTCAATTTAATATTAAATCCAAAAAAAAAAAAAAAATGTGCTTAACGAATGTCCTTAAAACTTAACGAGTATATTTTTAAAACCAAATGGAAATTAATTATTGTTTTTCTTGATTTAAAGAATATAATATATAAATTATTAATTTTAAGAGAAATTTTTAAATTAATGAAAGTTTTATAAATTAACCAAACTTTATTTTCTTAACCAAATAGTTTATAATGTTTATTTTCTTGATTTAATATGCGTAATCGATAAACTATTAATATCTGAAATAAATTAACTTGGCAGAAAACTTAACGTTTACTTTGTTAGTTAAAATTTTCAAAACGTTTTCATATATTTAAAAAGCCTAGAACAATTTAATATTCAATTGAGACAATTTTAGCTTAAGGAAAGTTTTTTTAATTTAACGAATAGTAATTTTTTAAATCCAATAATCAAATTATAGAAGAAAATTTTCAAGTTGTCGATAACTTTGAAAATTTTGTGTATAAATTTCTTTTAATATTATTTATAACAAAATGTTCTCTCTCTAAACATTGTATTTCGTTTTTCTTCCTTTTTCTTTCTAGACTATCAAAGCACTACTATAACATTCTTAAATCATGAAGACACCAATTCCGATCTCGAATGCGACGATTCTGATATGAATGCCCGTCTTAAGGGCCAATCTTATGCTTGCCATTATTGCTTCTGTCCCGAAACTGGACCCATCGATCATCTGGTCTTCCCCGATGAAGATGCTCTCTCACAGCATTTCTTCGACATTCATGATCCCAATCGCCCTTACACTTGTCCCAAGTGCCCACAATCATACAAAACTCAACTACTACGTGACAATCACGTAAGACTCATACACAAAATTGTTGAAATACAAACTTGCAATTATTGCCAGAAACGTTTGAAGGGTTCGACTGAGGTACATCAATACAATTGCCAATATGTTGGTGATTGGGAGTGTCAACAGTGCAAGGAAAAATTTCCTCAAACGCCTTTATATCGTTTTCGTTTACATCAGCGTCAACATGAACGCACTAAACAATTCAAATGTCGTTTGTGTGAACGTACTTTTGCTAAAAAAGCCAATTTGGAAGCCCATCAAAGGATGCACAAAGCAGATGTACAAACAACAGCACATACGTGTAACTTATGTAAAGCTAGTAAGTTTTTTTGTTGTTGTTTTTGTTATCATTAAAAGAAAATCTCATTAAGTGAAATCTATTTAAGGAAAATATTGATTAGTATATTGCAAAGTTTTATTGTGTTTATTACTAACCTTGTCTGTGTGTGTGTTTTTTTTTTTATTTTCAAAAGATTTTGTCGATGACTATGAGCTAAAACGTCATAAATATCAGCAGCACAATGCCGAACATCCACTTAAATGTAAAATTTGCCATAGAGGTACTAAACAAAATAACAAATGCAATTAAATTTATTATTTTTAACCTCAATTTCCCTTTTTGCCTCTTCTAGGGTTTTCTTCTAAAGTATTTCTACAACGCCACATGAATCAATTTCATCCAGACCATAGTAATACTTCTTCTACAACCTCGTCATCAGCCTCTTCACCAACGGATCAGCACGTATGCCTAAATTGTAATGTAGGCTTTAAAACTCTACAAAAGTTACAGAGTCATTTGTTATTGGGTCGCGATAGTAATGGCAATTGCTTATATAGTTCATGCAACAAATTGGAACGACGTAAACTTCAACGTCAGGGTGTATTTCCCTGCTTCCATTGTCCTCGTCGGTTTCATTTGCGTTCACAACTCGATAAACATTTGAATACACATGATGCGCGTTTAAGACCCTTTCAGTGTGAACAGTGTATAACAAGATGTCGTTCGGCATTTGAGCTGAAACAGCATGTGAATGTGGCTCATTTAAATATTAAAGCGTTTTCGTGCGATAAATGTGGTAAATGTTTTGGTTATAAAAAGGATCTAAGAGATCATATGCTTTTCCATGCAGGTAAGTTTATTGTTACAACAAAAATAAGTTTTGTAAGTGATTTTTGAACACTAATCAAAAATTGTTTAAAATTTCTTAATTTATAAAATAGAATAATTAAAAACAAAAATGTAATGTTTTCCATCAAAATTTTATTAAAATAAATTTTCCACAAAATTTTGCAAATTCCGAAATTAAAATCATAATTTCGTATAATAAAAAAATTAATTAAATACAACAAAAGTCAATAGAATTTAAGGTTTTGCTTAAATTTGCGAAAATTAAGTTCGAGTTTTCTAATATACCCAAAAGTCTTAAAAATTCGCAAAATAAAACATAAAATTGAAAATTATGTATTTTTCATAAAAAAAATCTCTTCAAAATAATTTTTTTACTAAATTCTAAAAATTTTAAATTAACTTCGAATTTTCGAACATGTCGAAATACCTTTAAAATTGTAAAATAAAAACAAAAACTAAATTTTATGTTTCTCATAAAATTTTCACCATAAATTTTTTGCTACATTTTAAAAATTCTACATTAAAATCGAATTTTTCGAACATATTAAAAATGTATAAAATTCTCAAAATAAACAAGAAAATAAGTAAATTTCATGCTTATATAAAAATTTATTTTTAAAGTTAATTTTTTACTAAGGGCCGTTTTGTAAAACATTCACCTCCATTTGAAATTTTTTTTTATATAAATTGTTCTTGTTTTTCAAAAATTTGTAAGGAAATTTTTTCAAAGTGAGGTGAAGCGATTTACAAAATATGGAGGTAAACAAATATTAAATTAATAAATTTTCCCATAAAAATCTCAATTTAAAATAAGTTCATTTGCTAAATTTTTAAAATTCGAATTTAGTTTAAAATTCTTTAATTATAGCAAATATTACCAAAAATTTTATGTTTACCCTCTAAATTAATTTTTAACACTAGATATACCAACAAATTTACATACCTATTTATACCAAAACCAGTCAATTTGACTGTATATGACAAGTTCTATTCATTTATATTATAATGCTTTATCGTTTGAGAGAATTGATGAGATATATAAAAATTGGTTCTAAGGCGAAGCAAGGGTTGTTTTTCCAATTAGCGGGGGGTGTGAGGGGCAAGGCCCCCCGCATTGATAACATTGAAATTAAAAATTTAGGGATTTAATATCTCGGTTATTTATGAAATATGCCCAAAAAAATATGAAATTATATCCCAAAAATCAATTTATGTCACAGGGCAAATAAGTAATGTCAAAAAAAAATTGGGGCATAACTTCCGTTTCAGTTTGAGGCATAAGTTCGTACCCCCATAAAAAATAAAAATATAAAAACTCATCAATTATATTCCAGTTTTATTCAGAATGATCATGTTTACATGCTTTACAAATACTAACTTTTTTTTCCACGCATTTTCCGCACACATATTTCTTACAGATGTCACAATTTGTAGTTGTCTTGTTGTTATTACAAAGTCCTATTTGGCACCATTTACGTACTGGCCGGGGATTCTGGGTTGCTGGACTTGCCCTCCCTTGGCTTGATGACTTATATTCAGATGTGAGCTCTTCAGCTAATCGAAACAAAAAGTCTTTCCGAGAAATATTCTTTCCTGTTATACTTCTATACAAAATCCAGGAATTGATGCCGGCCAAATCTAAAATATTGAAAAATACTTGAAGTGGCCACCTTCTGGATCCTGATTTCACACTATACTTTCTTGCCATTTGATCAGTTACATCAACACCGAATTTGGTTTTATTGTAAAAAGATATAGTTTGAGGTAGTTTCTTGGAACTGGTATCAATTTTGACGCCTTTGTGTTTAGTACTCAATAAAACAACCTTTTTGTTAGGCTTACTCTTATAAATAGTAAGTGTGCATTCATTTGTTTCATATAGATGCGTTGAAAAACGTTCCATACCATCTTTTTTTTCTTTGCAAATTTTTGGAAGCTCCCGTTTGTTGCAACGTACTGTACCAACCAATGCAGTATTTTTAGCTAATAATTTTGAAGCCAGGGGGAGGCTGGTAAAAAAATTGTCGGTTGTCACACACCTTCCTTTTATGATATAAGGTTCTAGTAGTCTTGTTACAACAAATTCACTGAGAGGAGTTGACGAATTTCGTTTTTCGTCTTTTCCTAAATAGGGAAAGCCATTTATAACATACTTCGTTTCAACATCAGAAGCCAGCCAGAATTTTATCCCAAATTTGTCTGGTTTGTTTGGCATATACTGGGTAAATCGACATCTAGCCTTCGTTGGAAACAGTTGCTCATCTACTGTGATAAATGCTCCTGGTTTGAAAGCGTTTTGACTATTCTCGATAAATTTATCCCAAACAGTTGATACCAGCGCAAATTTATCCGTTTGCAAGCGCTGACTCCTCTCATTTCTTTTATCAAAGCGAATAAAACGTAAAATTTCCGTAAAGTCATTCCTGCTCATATTTTCGGAAAAAAAATCAGGACCCCACTTTTTGTTCCATAAATATGATAATTTCAAACCTTTTGCTTCGTATGCACCACGGCCATACAATATTCCAATAAAAGCCTTCAGTTTTTCCTGCGAAAGGGTCCACTTCTTACCTAAAACTCGAGAGGCTTCTATTTCAGTGCAATTTCTAATATGTTCTAATATATGATGATCAATCAATAGTAAGAAGGCACTGCTTATCTCTTCTTCCATAATATTTCTTCTAGCATGTGCTGTAGGCCCAGGTAAATCTTTGAAAATGCAATGACTTGGTAACCTTCCAACGGCACCCCCTTCTTGTATTTTTTTCCAAATTGTTCCATCAGCAGAAACTTCAATTTGCATATTTTGTGTGTTTTCCTCTTCAGAACTCGAGGAAAGCCGCATACATCTTCGTTTTTGCGTATTATGCTGTTGTCTTATGTTGTCTTCTTCGTCACTCGATTCGCCTCCAACATTTTCATCAAATTCCTCGTTATCACTGCTTTCAATATGAACACTTTGATTACCATCATCATCCGTATCACTGTCGCATCCCAAAAACTCATATTCGCTATCACCACCATCAACGTCTGATAGATCCGAAAGTATATCTTGTATTTCTTCCAATTTCAAAATTTTTCGTTTTTCCATTATGAGCAATTTGTATGTAGCAAAAGTAATAAAATTATTTCTTACTGAACAGAACAGAACTCAATGAATAAATAATGGTTTATAACAGTTTCCTACGAAATTCTTGATAAAAAAAATAAATAGGGAGATCCCCGAAAAATATGAAATTTGAAAAATATTCTGTTATACAATACTATTTTACCAGGGATGTGCAAACATTTTTCTTTACACGCCATTTTCCAAACAAGGGAATTTCCTAAAAGTGAAGAATATAAAGCATTTGCACATAGAACTACAAAAAAGTGTACCAGGTCAAAATGACTGGTTTCGGTATAAGTACCAAAAACAAAAAAAAAATTTTTGTTATGAACATAAAATCAAATTAACTTATCAAATTATTTGTATTTAATTGTTGTTATAAAAGTCATATAATAGTTTCGAAAAAAAATAAATATACATAGTAAATATTTATGAAATAAAAGGTAAAACCAGTCATTTTGACTGGTATGGTAAATCTAGTGTTAAAATAAATATTCCAATAAATTTGTAAAATTCGAAATTTAATTCAAATTTTCGTCAATTCACCAAAAATGTTCGAAGGTTCACAATTCTAGAATAGTACCGAGTAAAATTAGTCTTCAAAATTTTTTTCTGTAAATTTGATTAATTCAAAATTAAGTTCGAATTTTCGAACATAACCAAAAATGTGTAAAATCGTTAAAATAAGCCAAATAATTTTGTTTTTTGTTAAAACAGCTTAAGAATTGATTTTCTGTTAAATTTTATTAATTCGAAATTATGTTTGAAATTTCGAACATATCCAAAAATGTGTAAAATCCTCAAAATGAGGCAACTTTTTTGGTTGTTTATCAAAACTATGCTTATAATTAGATTTTGGTAAATTGTATCAATTCGAAATTAAGTTCGAATTTTCGAACATGTGTAAAAATTTTAAAACAGAGCAAATATCTTTCTCTTTCGTTAAAATCAAGTCCAAATTTCATTTTTACTTTAATTCTGATTATTCGAAATTAAGTTCGAATTTTGAAATATAACGCAAAAGGCTTCGCATCTTTAAAATTCTTTAGATAAAACAATTAATAACAAAGTATTTATTTTATAAATTCCACCTTACCTTTGACATTCTACATAATTTTGAAAACTCTAAACTAAGTTCGAATATTTCGAACATTATCCAAAATTGTTCTAAACTTAATTGTTTAAGCAAACAAAAATAGAAAATTTTTAAATTTAGCATAAAAATCATTTTCGAATAATTAAAGCTCATATTCGAAATCCAAAAATATTTGATAATTTATATTTAAAAACAATATTTATTTTTTGTTGATATTTAGTTAAAACTACAAATTTTTAATTTTTTACAATTTTAGAATTTTCGAAAGTAAGTTAAAATTGTTCGAACATACTGAAATATACAAAATTTGAGTATTTTTCTTGAATTTAACTAATTAAGATTAAAATTTGATATCTTTGATGAAAAAATCATGTTCGTAACTAAAGAAATCATGTTCGAAGTTTAAAAACTTATGTTCGAAAACTAAAAATATAAATTACTTTAATTTTTTAAATTTCAAACTTTCGAAATTAAGTTTGAAGTTTTCGAACATACTTAATTTCCTATCAAATGAAAAGTGAAAAATATGAAATTTCAGTAGAAAAATTAATGAAAGAAATAATTTTATCAATAATATAATATTTAATCAATTCCGAAAATTTAAAATTAACTTCGAAATTTTTCGAACATTCTCAAATAGCTTAAATTTTGGTATTTTTCTTTAATCTGTAAAATAAGAAGTTAAAAAAATTAAAATCTTTATTAAAATTATACATTTTTTGATGTAAAAAATCATGTTCGAAATTTAAAAATTTATATTCGAAAATTTTTTATAAAATTTTTGACTTTTTCCTGTTAATGAAGCTAAAAATAAAAATTTCGTTCATTTATTAAACTCTCCAAATTAAGTTCGCATTTTTCGAACATAATTAAATATATTAAATTTTGGTATATTTCTTAAATTTATCAAATAAGAAATAAAAAATTGTACGTTCTTTTTTATTTATTTTCTTATTTTTATTATTTTCTTATTTTTATATTGTTTGATTTTACAAATATTTTTTTCTTAAAATTTTTGAAATTTCAAGTTTTCGAAATTAAATTCGATTTTTTTGAACATAGTCTAATTTTTGCATTTTTTTCAATTTTCAAAAAGGGAACATTTTAAATTTCGACAGAAAAATCATACTTTAAATTTAATTTTAAATTTAAAAAGTCATATTCGAAATTAAAAAACTTATATGACTTAAGAAGTTATATTCGAAATTAAAAAGCTTGGAAATTGAAAACTTTTTTAATTTATAATAATTTTTAATTTTACTTATTATAGTGTTCATAAATAATTTTTTTTACAGAATTCCGAAAATTTGAAATTAAGTTCAAAATTTTCGAACATACCCAATTGCTTAAATTTTAATACATTTTTTCAATTTATCAAATAATAAGTAAAAAAATTAATTTCTTGTTGGAAAAATCATGGTCGAAATATTAGAACTCAAGTTCAAAATCTAAAAATCATGAAAAATTTAAATTTTTAATATAACTGATTATTTTGTGTTGGTATTAAGCTACAAATAGAACTTTCGTTAAATTTTAATTTTTTTAATTTTTAAAAAATTATGTTAGATTTTTACGAAATTAATTTAAAACATTAATTTTTGATATTTTTGTATAATTAAGTAAATTAAGAGTAAAAAAATAAATTTTCATTTAAAAAATCATATTCGAAGTTTGAAAAAATCATGTTTGAATCTTAAAAACTGTTCGAAATCTGAAAATTTTAGAGAAAAGTATTTTTATTATATTTGTTAATAATGTATAAAATTAATTTCAAGTTTTCGAGCTTAACCTAAAATTTTAATTTTTTATTTTTCATTAATTTATCAGAAGAAATTGTAAAAAAAATAAATTTTTATTGAAAAAATCATGTTCAAAAAATTTATTTTTGAAAATTTTGAATCTTTAAAATTTTAAATTCTTTATGATATTTTCTCTCATTGATTATTATAATAAAGCCAAAAATTAAACTATTTCAAATTTTTAGAAAATTATAAATTGATTAAATTGAATTTTCGAACTTAATCTAAAATTTTATTTTTTTTTTTTATTTTTCTATAATTTATTAAATAAAATTGTAAAAAATCAAAATTTTTGTTGAAAAATCGTGTTCGAAAATTAAACATTTTTAAAATTTTACCTTTTTAAATTTTCGAAAATTCGAACTTTATTTAGATTTTTTAAATTTGGTTTAAATTCGATAATTTTAAAATTTATCTTTAAATTTATAGAATTTTAATATTTTAGAATGATTTATTTATTTATTCATTTATTTATTTATTTACTAATTTATTATTATTTTTTTTATATATTTTTTAATTTGTTCTATTTCTGTTTAGAAATCAATGTCCGCTGCACCGAAGAAGGTTGTGATTATGCTTGTAAAAATGAAAAGGCCTTAAATGATCATATACGACACAAACATCGTTTATTATCTTGTGAATATTGCCATGAACAATTTACCAGACAGAAGTTAACAGGTAAATTAAAAAAAAAAAATCTTTTCTTTTTTAATAATTAAAATATAAAAAATATTTTTTTAACTTACAGCACACTTGCGCAAAATTCATCGTTCCGAAATAGATGTAGAATTGGCTGGCGAATCTGATAACTATTATAAATCTCAATTACTTAATAATAACAATGATATTACACAAATCTCGTTTAATTTACTCAATACTCAACAACAACAGCAAACACAATTAGCTAAATTATCACCCCAAATGTCAGCACCATCATTATCTTCAACACCAGTTGAAACATCTTTAACCGAATCTCAAACTTTAAATCAAACACAAACAACCATTTCTTGTTCATCATCATCAGCGTCATCATCTAATTCATTATTAACTCCAACCACAACATCCACTACTGCATCTTGTTTAACTTCCTCCTCAATAGCAGGTACTAATAATTTAAGTTCTAATACTACTTCATTAAGTTCATCTCACCATATGATCAATGATGTTGAGCATCATGATCATCATCATGAACAA
This sequence comes from Protocalliphora azurea, assembly GCA_932274085.1. Lineage (NCBI taxonomy): Eukaryota > Metazoa > Arthropoda > Insecta > Diptera > Calliphoridae > Protocalliphora > Protocalliphora azurea. Next base: position 5,720,111 of record OW026523.1, read on the forward strand.
TTGTGTAACATGTTTGCTACCGATGCTCACGATTCTAATGGTACTACTTTGACTTTAAATGGTTTGGTTTCTTCTAGTGACCATGATTTAAATTTAGTAAGCAATGATGCCAGCAATATATTTTTAGTGCCCTCTAATGGTTCATCAACGGCCAATGATAACCAATTAGATCAATATTTTATGGCTTCTTTAATTGATACTGAACAGGAAATAATAGTTACATAGCCTCAAATATTTTAAACATATGAATTCTTTAGCAAAGAAAAAAAATTTTGGAAAATATAATTTCTAAAATGAAAAAAGAAAGCACTGAAATTCTAAATGCTTTGTTTTTAAACTCGTTTATTTATATTTTCGAATTTAGTTTTAAGTTTTTATACTTTTTTTAGAAAAACCCTAAATTAATATTACTTTTTATAAATATTAAGGTTAAATAATTTAGCAATATAAATCTAGTTTTCAGAAAAAGAAAGTTTTTACATACTTTTGCTCTCTAAACCCCAAATTTTTTTTATTTTTATTTTAAATTAAACTTAAAAAAATCATTTAAACAAATCCAGCTAAATACTTTTACAAAAAGGCTTTTATACTTAAATTTCTAAAAAAACATAATTCCAAATTTAATTATCTAACAAAAAAACCCCTCTCATCATTCCCATCCTAAATTATTTTTCTTCTAAGATTTAGAAAAAATCTATATCTTTTTTATTCTAAATTTAATTAATTAATTAACCAAAATGAAATTATTTTTCTTTCTTTATTTTTTTAATCTGTTTATTGCTTATTTATTAAAAAACCAAATTAACGCAAATTCTTTACTAACCTATACAAACTTTATAAATTTAAAAAACAAAAAATTTAGATTAGATTTTTTTAGAAATTTTTGCTGTTTGTATGAAACGCATATTAAAAAACATGTTTTGATCTAAATCTATAAAGGTTTAAAGGAAATTATTAAAAACCTTCAAATAGAATTCATGCAAATTTTAATTTCCTAAAAAAAAATTATTTCAAAATTATTGTAAATATTTAAAATTTTTGCAGTGTTTTTATAAACTTCTTTTAACATCTCTAAAATTATAAATATTATTTATAAAATTTTAAATATTATCGACACTTAAAAGGTTTTTTCTTTATATAGAATATCCTTAAATAATTTTTTTTTTTTTTGAGTCCGTCACTCGAAGAATCGTCTTCCAGATCAATAAGATCTTCCTCGATGACACTTGCTCGAACTTCAAAAAATATTTATCAACATATCAAAAAATATTTTATTATGAAATTTTCTTGCAATTTCAAATTTTCGATATTTTATAAAATTTTGAAATTTTAAATTAAAACAAAAAATTAATACAATAAGGGTCCTCATGAAATCGCGAAAAACCTTCGCAAACTTTGCTATGTATGTGAAAGTTTGCACACTCGCAAATGAAATGTTAAAAATTGTATGGAAAATTTGCGCAGTTCAATTGTGCATTTATAAAAAAGGTGTCTTTTGTTTATATTTTAAAATTACTGATAAATGTAATGTAAAAAATTATAGTTACATTAATTATAATAAAATCATTGCATGTATTTTTGATTTCAACAAAATTTTTTCATTGTATACAATGATTTCTTATTTTGTTATCCTTAATATTGCACAAAATTTAAAAAGAGGTTTCATGAAACACGTTGCGTAAATGTGCACAATTGCACAAATGGGAAACTAAAGCTTTTAAATGGGTACCCTTATTATTTTTTCCAACATTTTTAAAATTTATAAAGAATCAATAAAAATATTAATAGAAATATCATGTCCAAAAGTTTAAATATTTTAAAATTTGTTTTAAATAATGAAATTAGTTAGTTAATTCAAATGTCTTTGAAAGTTAAAAATTTCTGTGATAAATTAAATATTAAGAAAATTTATACTTTGATTTTGAAATTTGGCAAATAATAGGTGACATAAAAAGTAAACGCGGTTTTTAGTCACTAGATGGTGTTGATACCCATATATCGGGTAAAATTAATTCGATTGTGTCAAACGAACACGTGTTTAAAAGCTGACACATCAGGTTACATTTTTGGTGAACACCGTTCTTTTAAATGCCGTTCATGTAAAAAGTTATTTCAGGTTTTGTCGTTTGTGGAGGGTCACCGACCTTTGACAATATTTTTTTCGTTTAATATACTCGCATTTAACCTATTTTTCGTCGCCCGTAATGATCCGCTTCAAAAATAGTTCGACTTCGCTGCGTTTCAGTGCTGGTAATTCGGTCAATCAAATTTCTTTGCGTTAATTCATGTGGCACCCAAACATTGAGCTTCTTTGAGTAGCCAGCGTTTTTTTTTTTTTTTTTTTTTTTTTTGTTTGATTATTCCGTAACTGTCCTGCTCCACTAGTTGTAAAATTTCATGGCCGACTAGAGCGAGGTGCATCTTTGATATTGAAATTTTAGGAATGGAATCGAGCAAACCACTCTTGGTTACGCCGTTCTCTCACATCATACTCCCCATACACGTTTTGCAGCGTTTTTCCTTTTTTTATAGTAGAAGCATCACATGTATTTCTTCACAAATTTCACTCATTTTGAAAACATAACTTTTTACACGAGCGACGAATTAAAGTAATGTCTTCACCAAAAATGTAACCTGAAATGTAACATTTCAAACATGTGTTCGTTTGACACAATCGAATTAGTGTTACCCAATATATTGGCATCAACACTATCTAGTAAAAAAAACCGAGGATACTTTTTATATGACCCAATATTTTTACAGGTTTTAGTCAGAATTAGTCAAAAATTGTTGGAAAAACAACAAAATACAAAAAAAAATTCTTAGTACGGGAATACTTTCCTGTAAATTCTGACTAAAACTTGGAAGTTTGACAAGTACTGGTACAGAGCTACTAAAAACATTTATAAAGTAATTAAATTTTTTTTAAATTTTTACCTACTGAACGATATGCTAAATTGTATATACAAATTTTAAAGTTTTAAAAACAAAAATTTCACAAATTTTATTTAAAAATTTTGTTATATTAAAAACAATTTCTTCTTAAAACAAATTTTGAAAATTGTTTCAAAGACTGAAAAAAGTTTCAATTTGTAAAAATATAGTTTTCGAGTTTTCTTTTTTGAGCTTGTTATGAAAAAAATATCATAAATTTTTTTGGCAAAAATTTCGTTCTATAAGAGGTCATTTTATTATGGGAAAAAATCGATATATGTATTTTTTTGTAAAGTATATAATTTCTTACGCTTTTATTCCTTTTATGAGTAAACTACTGAAAAGTGTTTTGTAATAATTATGGACTATCTTAAAATAGTTTTAAACAATTTTATCACAAAAAATGCAGGAGAACCAAAATCCCATGGGCAAAAATCTTAAAATATTTCTTTCATAACAAGCTCAAAATTATGAATTTTTGACACCCATTACGAGAAAAAAATCGATTTTTTCCTTAATGTATGAGACCCATTTTCTATTTAACGAATGGGGCTGAAATTATATCATTCGTCTAAGTTCACACACAGCAATTTTTCTTTCTGAAATTTTTTTATTGCTTTCTTTTAAAATTGTAGTTACGTTCACACGCAAATTTTTATTTCAGCAATTCTTGCTTCAATTGCCTTGATTTGTTTTTGCTTTGAAGTACGAAAATGAAAAACAAAACGAATTTCGAAGTATGGGCAAGTTTGTACCCTTTCATATTACCTCTCGCTCTCTATCATACGAAATCAGAATTTCAAAAAGAAAAATTGCCTTGTGTGAACTCAGACTTAGCAATATCTCTTGAAAAATACTATTTTTTAAAAAAACATTATTGACTGTTGCGGGAAATGTTAAAAATTTTATAAAAAAAAAATAATAGAATTTTCTTTATAAAAATAATGACAGTTTTTTTTTTTTTTTTTGTTTTTTATCTTTTAAAACTTGTTTATTTTGATGAAAAGATTTTAAAAAATTTCATAAAAAAGTAATAATTTTACCAATTTGTTTGTTTTAGTTAAAAAATATATATATATATATTGAACGATTTAAATGACTAAATAATAAATAAAATAAATAAAATTAAAAATTATTAACTTTTGAGGGAATTTTCGAAATTTTATTAAAAAAATGTTCTTTAGGATTTTTGAAATAATTTTTTTTAATTCTTTAAATGCTTTTTTATTTTGATGAAAAGTTTTTAAAGTATTTCAAAAGTTTCAGAACTATTAAATTCCAAAACCTCTTTTTTTGCAAAACAATTTTAAATTTAAAACTAAATTTTATATAAAAAGTACATAACAAAATTTCATTGAGAATTTTTTGAAAATTAGTATTTTTTATTTTTATGATTTGTAATTTTAAACATCTTAGTAAAAATAGTAACCAAATCCATTTGTTTTCCAAGAGATTTTTGAAAAATATTTTTTTTTAATTCTTTAAATAGTTGTTTTTTATTTTTTCAAAAGTTTCAAAAAATTCCAAAATGTCTTGTTATTGAAAAACAACTTTAAACTTAAATTTTAAAGAAAAAATAAATAAAAGTTTTTATTAAAAATTTTATCACATTTTTTTGAAATAAAAAAAAGTAATAAAATAAACCATTTACAATTTTTTATAATTCCGTATGAATGTTTTTTAACTTTTCTAAGATATACATTTTTTTAAATCAAAGATTTTCATACTAAGTTAAGATTAACATATATATATATATATATATATATATATATATATATATATATATATATATATTTTTTTTTTTTTTTTTTTTTTTTTTTTGTTGAAATTTTGACTTTGTAGGCAAAATTATTTTTGATTCTTTTTTTTTTTTTTGTAAATGTTTAAAAACTACAAATTTTTAAAATTTAATGTATATGGGCCATTACCTAAAATTTTTCAAATATTTTTTTTTATAAAAATTTCTTTAAATTCCTACAATTTTACATTTTTTTTTTTTTTTTCTAAAATTTTCTTAAGTTACTAATAACTTAACTTGCTTCATTAATATCAATATGAAGGAAGCAATATTTTTTATAATTTTGTAATATTTTTAAGTGCCGATAATTTTAAAATGTTATTAATAAATTACAAAATAATTTTTTAATTTATTAATAATTACCTAAAATGCCTTTAAAAATGTTTCCTAATAAGGGATAACTCCAAAAACGTGTCTTTAGAAACTTCTTTAAATTTAAAAATACTTTCTCTAGATTTAAAAAATTTCTTTACATAGATTATTATTGAGTTTGTATAGTGTCAAAGCATTTTATAAAATGCATTTTATAATATTTTCTTAAATGATTTTTATTTGCATTGAATTTATAAAACTTTTGTATATATTTATTATTAAAACCAAATTCAAAAGATTTTAAAAATTTATTTGAATAGATTTACTAAAAAGTAATTCCCAGTATTGTAATTTTAAATTTAAAAGGATTCAAAATGTTATAAAAGTTTTGTATCTATATTTCCCTTTGAATCTCAAAAATTTTCCTCTTTAAATCTTTAAAACTTTATTTTTGATATTATTTATTTAAAAATAAATCTGGAATTGCTATTTTTTCGATTATTTTACTTGCTGTTATCTTTTAAACAATTAATTTACTTTCTAAATTAAATGTTGATTTTATTGTTTTTATTTTAATTTATTTTTTTATGCTAAGAAAAACTCTAACGCGAATTTTTGTCTTTTTCCCTTTTATTGTTTTGTATTATAATTTCAATCTTAACACCTCAATAGTATTATGAATAACAAATCAAATAAGAAATCGCAAAACAAAATTAGCAATTAGAATTAGATACATAAATACGAAACAAAAGATAATTTTTTGAAATCATATTAAATAGTTTAATTAAGTAAATTTTTAAATTGTATTAAAAAAATAAATTAAGAAAAAAGTAATTGAATTGTAATAAAAAAAAATTGAAAAAAACAATTCTAAACTTCATTAAAAAAAACTAGCACACTGATCTTTACAAGAGCATATTAGATATTAATAACATTAAATAAATTGCAATAATTTAACAAATTTAGTTAATAAGTTTAATTGCTTCAAAATGCAAAGAAAATAAAACATAAACAGATAATAGAAAAAATATTATGTAAAAATTAATTAAATAATAAGAAACGTATAACATTTTTCTCCCAATTTTTCTTTTGATAAATAAATTATTACAACAAACTTTAAACACAAGACAACAAAAATGAAATTTTTTTCTTTTTATTCATAAAAAAGGTAGGTGGTCTCTTTTCACTTACAGCCACCTTTAACCAATTTTCCCCAATTCATTTCAGTTCTTTGCTTTTTTTTATTTATTATAAAAAAAAACAAATTTTATAATTCTTAAAGGCCCAAAAATTTTGATAACATTTTGTTGTTTTGATTTACGTTTTCTATTTATTAATTTTAATCAAACCTAGTAAATTTTTTATGGTGGTATTTTTTTTTTTTTTTTTCTTTTTCAAAAGATAATGACGTTAATAATGTTTGAGGTCTTTGGACAGGTATCAGACTTGTCTGCACAAATGAAAAATTACACATTTTTTTTTTTATTAATGGTATTTTATTTTTTATGTATTTTTTATGCATTAAATTATTGTTAAATATATAAATTTGAACTTCTGTAGGATTTATTAAAAAAAATATTTATTAATTTAATAATATATAAAAAAACAAGTAAGAAAGAAATAATCGGCCAAGCCCGACCACACACCATTGTCTATCAAAATTCGTGGAAGGGTCTTATATTAGACATGAGGGCATTTATGGACCAATACTTTTACTAAGTGTAAAATAAAATATACGAATATCGAATATTACGTTAGTACTAAAATTTATATGAATTTATGCACTTTAGGGTAACTCCCGAAAGTGGGCTTCTATGGGAGCTATGGTAAATTATGGACCGATCTTCATGAAATTTGGCACTTAGATTGACACTTATTCAAAACTTCCTTACACCGAATTCCATTAAAATATTGCTAAAATTAAGGCATTTGTGACCGTTAAACCCCTATTCCGGGAGGACATTTGTATGGCGGCTAGATGAAATAATGAACCGATCATAACCAATTTCAATAGGCTTCGTTCTTGTATTATGAAAGTCTTACGTGCCAAATTTCATTGAATTATTTGCAAAATTGCGTCTTGTACTTTGTGCAAAAGATTTACATGAACAGAAAGCCAGATGGATGGAAGGACGGACGTCGTTAGATCGACTCAAAAAGTGACTCTGAGTCAATTGGTATATATTAAGGTGGGTGTTGGATGATTTTTCACCACCTATGGTGGTGTGAGGTATAAAAAAATAATAAACTTAAAAGGAAAATAATAAAGAAAATTAAACACTAATGTTCAAATCCGAAAGATTTCAAAAACTAGTTAATAACTCCAAACAAAAAGTTTAAGGCAAAACATTGCACCGCCCTCATATAAACACCATACTTTTCTTAATATTAGGATAAATTGTTCTCTTTTTTGTAGTCTCAAATAAATATAATTTATAGAGGCGATAAACAGAAAAAAATCTTCTAAAGGTCTATACAAAAATTCTTTTTTAAAATTTTCTTTGAACTTTAATTTTGATCGTTAATTCAGAAGGCTTTCGAAGATTTGATACAAAAAAATGTTCGAGTTTTTATATGAAAAACTTTTAAGATTTTTTTAAAGCTTTACACCCGTATTCACAACTTTTAAATTTGAAATGTTTTTACAAATTTTGTCTCTAAAATGTATTTAAAATTTTCTTTTGAATACGGTTATTAATTTCTAAAACTTTTTAAATTAGTCCTGGTTTTATACTGTTCCCTTAGTGTACACTTAAGTGCAAACTTAGTCAAGAAACATTTAAGTTTAAGGTCACATTTAAGTAATGTTTCATTTTTCTTTACTTAAGTTTAAAGGAAAATAAATAGTTTTAAGCTTTCATGTATTTATGAAGGACGGACGTCGTTAGATATGGTACTTCCAATTTTCCAAAAAATTTTCTTTAACTAAAAATCATAAATATATTTTATTTAAAATGTTAATTTTTTATTGTATATCTTTTAATTTAGATTACAATTTGCTTATGGTAATTCCAAAAATTATTATAAATATCAAACTTACTTTTTTGGACAAAACATTTTTGATGCCATCCTAATGTGGCAACAAAATTAAGTAAAAAACCAACAATTTTAAAAATTTGAAATAACTTCTAAGATGTAAAGAAATCGGTCCATAAATTGCTACAGCTCTCATATAAATCCACTTCCCGGAATCGCCCTAAAGTGCATAAAATCATCTAGATGTTAGTATCAACGCATTATTCTGTATTTGTAGGTGTAGTATAAGTCCCCTTCACGAATTTTTATGCTCGTACACAATGGTGTAGGGTATGATATAGTCGGTCTTTCTTTCTCGTTTTATTTATTTTTGTTTATTTGCAATAAGAATTTTTTAAGACGTCAAACAATTTTAAAACTTAGGAAAAACTTAAGGGATAAAAAAAATTATGCCAGTCACCTCATAGAATGAAAGAATAGTACATGAGGTTTTTACATGTTTTTTTGAGAACTTTTGAAATTGTGTTTTGAGCTTTCATTTAGAATTTTTTAAGAAATATTTAGCTTGTGGTATCTATTTAGAAAATAATTAATAACGTTATTTAAATTTTAGTAAAGAAAACTTTAAATACTTTAATTAAGAAATACTGCTACTCAGAAAACATTTATGGATTTAAATTTTTTTTGACGATTATATTTGAAAAATTGAAATGTCAAAGCTTTAGTATTGTAGCTTTAATTAAGAAATTTTAAGGGAATTTTAAGTCATAAGCTTTGATTTGGAAATGAAATTTTAATATTTCAAATAAACTTTCGGACTTGTTTTTTTCTTTTTTAGAATTGTTTAACTGCACTTCATATTTAAATTTCATATTTTTTTTAAATTTCAATAGATTTTATAAATTAAATTATTATTTCATTATTATTCTTGAAATATTTTTATTTTTTCTTTTAAGAAATTTTTTGTTTTTTGTTATAAAAAATTCACTTAACATTTATAATTTTGAAATATAAATTAGTCAGTCCATTATATTTTAACTTAAAATGTAAAACTTTTTTAAACTAAATTCTAACACTTCCTTAGACCCACTTTAATTTTACTTTCGTTCTCTTACACTTTTAAAAGAAAAACTCTTCACTGTCATCCGTATGCTCACAATTACTTAAATTTCTTTCAAATTTACGTATACGTTGATACCATTCAGGATCCTTAGCACACACCTCCTCGGGACGGCCTCCATTATAACGATATAGATATTCGGTAATACCCTGACCTTGGACACCATTTACTGTACAGGAAACAAATTGATTGAAGACTTTGGATTCCCAATTGCCACCCACATAACGTATAGCTTGATCTTCTTCCTTAATTTGTACAAAGTACTTAGTTTCATCGGTATGTACTATGAAATTTTGATGTTTGGGAGGAATGCCTTTTTCTCCATAAGAATAAAGTTCAAAATTACATTCTGTTATAGGCTTATAGACTCCGGATTCTGTGCAAACATAGCCAACTTTGAGGGAGGATAAGAAGAAAGAAGGCTGCGAGAGATTGCCTACAACCATGCTGGTACCATCTTCTAGATAGAGAGTAAAGTAAACATAACGATTAATGGTGGAGAGACAACGTTCGGTGCCAAAACTATGATCTCTAAAACCATTCATTTTTAGGGAAATGATTTTGGAATCAACTTTTATATTGCCGGTAATATAACCGCTTTGTTCGTAGTGGGTTCTTTTGGCCAATATAGTATCCACACTTTTGAGCATCATATAGAAAGATTCATTCCAGGCCTCTCGGGCTATAGAATCAGCTATAACAGCAGGACTTAAATCACGATTGTAATCAAAATGATTGCTGTGCGAATGGAATTCTAAATCCAAATTAACTTTTACCAAATCAGAGTTTTCCAAAGAAGACTGCTTCAATTCTCCTTCATATTTAATGCACCATAATTTCATGGGTTCTTTGGGATATATGTGAAAGCCATTACCCTTAAACTCTTTACTTTCTTCCTCACCATCGGTGGTGAAATATAACATATCGGGTAAATTGGGCGAAGACAAAAGACCATATTCCGGCAGCCAAAGATACAAAGCAGCCCGATTAATTCCACGCCTTCTCCTCTCCAAAGAAAACATTAATTTCTGGCCCTTAGTATTGGCAGCCATAAAACTTACTACATCATAGGATTTGGGATTATCGGAGAGTATTTGTGGTCTATCCATTTGTTGCATTACTTCCTCGGAATGTTTCTCACTATTATGATAAAAACGATGACGTAAACGTTTTAAAACCATTAAGGCTATAGCATACTTTAAATGATAAAATAAAGATTTTCGAGGATATATGCCAAAGATAAGACTAGATTTATGTCTTAGGATTAAAAATATCAAAAGCAAAAAACCGAAAAATACACCAAAAGTGCCAAAAGAGGCTAAAACTAAATCAGCCATTTTGTAAATATCACACTTTTTAAATTTACAACTTGTTCGCTTTAAGGTTTATACGTGACTGTTTTTTGAAACAAAATCGAAGCAATTAGATCTGCTTAGCCAGCCAGCCTTTCAAACGTAAGTCTTTAATATTTTATATCATATATACATATAACTTCTGTTTATTTTGTTATTGTTTCCAATTTAACGATAAGATTGATTTCTTTATGTTTTTTATATTTATTCCCTATTTATTTGATTTTTTATTTCGTTTTTATAGTATTTATTTCAATTTCATTCAACTCTTATTGGCTTGTTTATTATCTTTGATAAATATTTTCCAAGTATTATTTTAGTTTGCAAATTAAATATTTTTCTATTCCTTATCATTTTGAATGCTTAAACATATGGTTTATTATCTAAAAATTAAATAATAGCTACCAAGTTCTTTTCACTTGTACTTGTTAAGAAATCCAATTTTATATGCGCTAATATTGTTGATGGTATTTTGAAGATATGGCTAATACTTAAGTCGTATTTTTATTATTTGGGAAATTTAATTTTGAAAAGATTTACAACCTTATAAACCTTTAAAATCAATAATGCATTTATTTACCTTAATTGCATTCATTAAGTTATTTAAAAAGCTCAGTTATATATAGAAAATATAAAAAGGCCTTTAAATCCAACTATAATAAAATCATTACCTAAAGAGATAATAATCTTGCCCATAGAATAGAATAGACATAAAATAGGCTACAGAATATACTATATTATAGGCTAAAAAAACATAAAAATCAATTTTAAAGCTAAATTGGAAAAGATAGAGCCAAAAGGATAAAAAACTGTAATCAGTCATATTTCCTACCAAAATCGATTTTTATATGAAAAAAATTGAAGTTCGATTTTATAGCTAAACTAGAAGAGATAGAGCCAAAAGGACGAAAATCTGTGATCACTCATGTTTTCTACCAAAAATCGATTTTATATGAAAAAGCTAAAATTCTATTTTAAAGTTAACTATTAGAGATAGAGCCAAAAGGACGAAAATCTGTGATCACTCATGTTTTCTACCAAAAATCGATTTTATATGAAAAAGCTAAAATTCTATTTTAAAGTTAACTAGAAGAAATAGAGCCAAAAGGACAAAAATCTGTGATCACTCATATCTCCTACCAAAAATCGATTTTTATATAAAAATATTAAAAGTCGATTTTATAGCTAAACTAGAAGAGATAGAGCCAAAAGGACTAAAATCTGTGATCACTCATGTTATATTACTCATGAAAATATTAAAATTCGATTTTATAGCTAAACTGGAAGAGATAGTGCCAAAAGGATAAAATTCTGTGATCACTCATATTTCCTACCAAAAATCGATTTTTATATGGAAAAGCTAAAAATCGATTTTAAAGCTAAACTAGAAGAGATAGGGCCAAAAGGACAAAAATCCCTGATCACTCTTATTTCCTACCAAAAATCTATTTTTATATAGAGATATTAAAATTCGATTTTATAGCTAACCAAGAAGACATAGAGCTAAAAGGACAAAAATTTGTGATCACTCATATATGAAAGAATATGAAAAAATTGAAAATCGATTTCATAGCTAATCTAAAAGAGATAGAGCCAAAAGTATAACATTCTCTGATCACTCAAAATTCCTAATAAAAAACGATTTTTATTTAAAAGACTTAAAACTCTATTATATAGCTAATCAAAGGCGAATTGAGCAAACAGGACGTAAGCTAGAGATCACTCTTACACTCTTTAAATTTTATTTAAAGTTTATTTTGTTCACTTAAAGTGATTCTATTTTGTTTTTTTACCAGACACTTCATAAAAATAAATTGCACATTTTAAATACGATTATTGGAATTAGAAGAAGTAGCGCTAGTAGCTGTTACATCCTTTTTACGTTTCTTATCTTCCTTAGCTCCGCTTTCCTCCATGGACTTGCGTTTATTGGCCTTAACTCCTTTAGCCACATTAGTATTTCTTATAGCCATCAATGGCGTTATAGAATGAGCATTATTTCCTGCCGTTATTACTCTGGTAGTGGCTCCTATTGCTTCTGAACCCTCCAATTGTTCGGTTTTTATATAATGCTGCGTTAACATATTGGAAGGAGCTATCATTAGTAAATTATTATTGTTGGAACTGGGAGGATTATTAAATGTTTGAATTTGTGGCTTAATATTACATTTGTTGTCCAGAGAACCATTTAGGTTATTAGAAGCATTATGCATTAAATGACCATTTAAAGTAATATGATTATTGTTATTGGGTTCATTTTCTTGTTTATCCTCCTGTTCCTTTTGCCATTCTAGAACTTTTGTTAACAACTTAATGTATTTAATAGCAGAACGCAGAATCTCATTTTTCGATAATTTCTTATCGGGTGGATGAGTGGGCACCAGTTTTCTGAGTTCCGCAAAAGCACTAGAAACATTTTGTTGACGCCAACGTTCCCGGGTATTGGTGAAGACTTTACGAACCAAAGGAAAACCATTTTTGCCAAATACCTCTGGGGTATTAGAGGCTGCCAAAGAATTTATGGGGGGTGAAGGAGGTATGGGTAAACCTTGTGAGGAAGCACTATGATTGCTAAGGGAAGCACCTGTGGGAGTTAATTAGACTTATAAAAATTAAGTTTTTAATTTATTTCTTTGATCCTTTACCTTCATTATGTGAACCATTTAGTAAAACACAATTACGAAATTCTTCTTCATCTTCTTCCGTATCATTGAGAGAAAAATCTGATAATTCACCATCCGATAAAGTTTCAGATTTAGGATTTAAAAATGTGTGACCACCCGAACCTCTAATCAATGCTGGGGGATTACCTCTTAAAGATGTTGATCTCAAGGGTATTAAAACTCTTTCCATAGAATTATTAGCTGCTTTTAAATTATCATTTGTTGACTCTTTTTCCTTAGGTTTTTCCGTTTCTTTAATTTTATTTATTTCCATATTTAATAACTTTTTATCCTTTGCAACTTCTTCTGGCATCAAAATTTAACCTTTTATTTCTATAAGATTTTTTTAAATTAATTTGCAATGTTCTTCCGCTTTATATCCTTATTATAGCTAAGCAATTTTGAAAGTGTCCTTAAATCCTAAGTGTGTGCCATATTTGTTGCAAAATTTTCTACATACTTGTAGACAAAACCCACCCTCCTTTTTGAACCAAAAAGGCGGAGTTTATTCTTGTTTTTCGAAAGCATGAGTGTGTGTCAATATAAATCCTTAAACGAGTGTTTCAATGCTGATAAGGTAACTACCCTTAATTGTTTATTTAATAACCCAGCAAATACTTTTTAAACAGGGAAAAGAAAAAATATAAAACATTATTTTGTAATTCAGCTAAGTAAAATTGTTTAAAATAGCAAAAATTTGCAATTCAGCTAAGTAAATTTATTTTAAATCTCAAAAGTTATATATTTTTTAGAGATTTTCTAACAATTCAGGTATTATATATATTCAGCTAAATAAGATTCTGCACATTTTTTGTCAAATATCACTTATAAGATTAATAATATATAAGATTACTAATAAATTTTAACGATATTCTGCTAATAAAAATTTAATTCAGCTATGTAAATTTGTTTAAAACAGTAGAAATATTTAATATTATGTCATTATATACTCGTACCATTCAGTCACTAATTTTTCTATTCAGCTAAATAAATTTTCATTCAACCCCAAAAATTATATATATATCAATATAATACAAGTTCAAAGCTATTCATCTAATAAAAATGCAATACAACTAAGCAGAATTTCTTAAATATAAAAATTTTAAATTTTAAAGCAATTTTCTTATAATTTAGCTACTAAATTTTAAATTCAGCTGAGTAAAATTCCCCAACATTTATTAAATATTAGTGAAGCATAATCTTTATAAGATTCCCAATAGTTTTAAAGATATTCAATTAATAAAAAATGTTATTCAGCTAAGTAGAACTTAAAATTAAAAAGTAAATTTTCTTATAACTCACCTACTAAATTTTTAATTCAGTTAAATAAAATTAGTATAACATAAATTAGTATAACATAATTTTTCATATTCAGCTAATAAAAATGTAATTCAGCTAAGCAAATTTCTTTAAAATAGTAAAAATATTTTAATTTTTTATTTACTTTTCCCACAATTCAGCTGAGAAAAATGTAATTCAGTTAAGTAAAAATTATTATTTTTTATTTAATTTTTCTGCCTTTTAGCCAATAAATTTTAAATTCAGCCGAATAAAAATTCCTGAAATTGATGACATATTAGCTAAACATAATTTTTAAGATTTTCAGTTATTTTAAAGCTAATCATCTAACAATAATTTAATGCATCGAAGTAAATTTCTCCAAAATAGTGAAAAAAAATAAAATCTACATAATTTTTGTTTTAATTTAGCTAATAAATTTTTAATTCAGTTCAGCAAAATTCACTGAAAATGATCAAATATTAACTATTAAATATTAAATATAATTTTTAAAATATTTCTAACATTTTAACAGCTATTTGGCTGTTTAAAACTCTTCTTCTTTAAAATTACAAAAATATAAATTTAAATTTCGTACAATTCAGCGATTAAATTTTAAATTCAGCTAAGCAAAATTCTCAAAAATTTTAAAATATTAGTGAAGCATTATTTTTATAAATAATCATTATAGTATTAAAGCTATTCAGCTAATAAAAATGTAATTCATCTAAGTGAATTTCTTTAAAAACAGCAAAAACATTTTTATGTAATTTTCTTACAATTCAGCTACAAAATTTTAAATTTAGCTAAATAAAATTTACTAAAATTGATAAAAAAAAATTAGCAAAACTTAATTTTTCCAAGATTTTTAGTAATTTTAAAGCAATTCAGTTAAAAAAAAATTAATTCGGTTAGAAAGAATGTTAAAATAATAGATTTTTGAGTAATTTTCTTACAGTTCAGCCACTAAATTTTTAACTCAGCTATGTTAAATTCTACTAAATTAGTCAAATATTAGTGAAATACAATTTTTCTAATATTTTTAGTAATTTTAAATCTATTCAGCTAATTGAAATGTAATTCAGCTAAGCTAATTACTGAAATTTTAAGAATTGCAAAATTTTCAGTCATTTTCTTACAATTTAGTTACTATATTTGAAATTCACCAAGTAAAAATTATCAGACATTTGTTTAACATAGTGTTTGGTAGATATTTAAAGGTTTTAAAGCTATTCAGCTAATTGAAATGTAATTCAGCTATTTAAATTTTCATTAAAATATTAACTTTTATTTCATTTTCTTACAATTCAGCTATTAAATTTTTAATTCAGCTAAATAAAATTCAACAATTTTTTAGCAAATGTTAGTGAACTAATAAAGATATAATTCAGCTGTTTATTTATTTATTTATTTATTTTTTTTTTATAACAGTAAAAATATTAATAATTATGTCATTCCATACCATTTAGCTACTAATTTTTCTATTCAGCTAGGTA
Source organism: Protocalliphora azurea (assembly GCA_932274085.1). NCBI lineage: Eukaryota > Metazoa > Arthropoda > Insecta > Diptera > Calliphoridae > Protocalliphora > Protocalliphora azurea. The sequence continues at coordinate 5,736,040 of OW026523.1, forward strand.
AATATTCATTCAATCCCAAAAATTATATAGCTAGCAAAAATGTTGCAGAAAATCAACAAAACTTAGTGAAATATAAATATAATACAAGTTCAAAGCTATTCAGATAATAAAAATGTAATTCAGCTAAATAAAAATACTTAAAATTCAAAAGTTATTCAGTTTTACGAAATTTTCTTATAAATCAATAGACAAATATTAGTGAAATATTAATATAATGCAATATCTTACATATTTAACGCTATTCAGAAGATAATTCAGCTAAGTTTACTTTAAATTAATTAATTTAACAAAAATATTATTTTTTTTTACGTAATTTTCTTACAACTAAGCTGATAAAAATCAAATTTAGCTAAATAAAACTCTCAAAAAAATTACCAATATTGGCCAAATATTAATACAATACAATTTCTCACACATTTATTGCTATTCAGCTAATCAAAATGTAATTCAATTTAATTAAATTTCTTTAAAATAGCAAAAATATTAATTTTTTTTTTAAATATTAAAAATTTTGTTTTAGAAAATGCTTTAATTTTGTTATAATTCATAGCTTCTCTCAAAAAGATCTTAACACAAACTTCCTCACATGCATTATAACTTCACATAAAACACTTCATCTGAATTTGTCACCCTCTATCAACAACTAATTTAAAATAAATAACTGACACCAGCTACATTAACCGAACTATTTGTGGCATGAGAACCTTTTCTTAATATCTATCACATTTAAAAAGTAACGATTTCATATATGAATAAATATTTAACACAAAGAGTCAACAATAATATAAAAAAACAACAAAACTCTTTAGAATGAAAGAGCAATACAGCCAACAAAGAAGATAGAAAAAGAAAGAGCACGTATAAGTAACATTATTACAACCCAACAAACCTAACCAAATATTCATTATTACATACAAATAAAAGGTCACACGTTAGATTAAATTAAATTGATATTTTAACACCCGCTGCTCTCTTGACTTAAGCCAAGAGTAGCGCAATTAATGTGCCACTAATAGGATTAAATATCTCTTCAGGAGATGAAAATCTAATAGGAAAAATATCAAAATCAAATTAGTAATAAATCCCACATAAAAAATTACCCACAAATTGTAGAAAGGGGGTTGGTTGATTTTCAGTTAAAGATTTTAAAAAGACAATCTTATTTAAGCGATAAAAAAATGACATTAAATGATCAATAACAAAACACGTGCTAATAAATGTCAACAAAAAGCACGTGTTAAGATGGTAGTTTGAAAAACGATTTAAAAGAACAAAACAAATTTAAACTAGATATATGTAGACTGGACTATAAAAAATAAACAACAGAGTATTTTGAATCGAACCAAAGCCGGTTAAAATTATATCATCAAAGGCAAAAGCAACATATGCTGACATTCTAGCCAAAATCAAGGCCAACAATTTTAACGAAATAATACAAATGTCATTAGAATTAGACGTCAATGTCAAAGAAGAGACTTTTATAACCTGTAAGGACACGGATGATTTAACTATAAAACTCGAAATATATAAATACTTTGATAAGGATATTAAAATGGCCAAACTAGATGAAACGATAGTTAATTCCATATAGAAGATGTATAGGGGCACATAATCTGTAGGGTAAAATCCCCAACAAAAGTGGCAGAAACAGCTATATTATAATACTATAGTCCTTCTCTTGAAGAAGATGCACCACAATATATAGGTTGGGCCTCTAAAAGACTTAACAAAGAAGTATTTCCCCAGGCATATGGAAACAACTTTGAACTGAATGATACAGCACTGAAAAAAGTGAATCAAATGGTAACGAGAATCAAAAGCATATGTGATGTCACTATGCCCAAATTACTGGTGGAACTCGGAAATCAGCGACCTCCGCGCGCTGTGTATAAGAGCTAGAAGACGAACCAAACGTTTTAAGGGCCGACCTGAGTTCGAAGAAGCGTGTCGCGAATTTCAAACCGCAAGACGAGAGTTTCAACATGCAATTTCAAGAAGCAAGAAAAATAGCTTCAAAAATATATGTCTAGAAGCAAATAATGATCCTTGGTAACGTCGCGCCTTAAAGGCAAAAAGTCCCACAGCCAAGTTGTCCCATCTTACTAGGGAAGATTAGACTATAGTCTATATTACAGACTCGACTATAGTCTATATTATAGACTAGACTATAGTCTATATTATAGACTAGACTATAGTCTATATTATAGACTAGACTATAGTCTATATTATAGACTAGACTATAGTCTATATTATAGACTAGACTATAGTCTATATTATAGACTAGACTATAGTCTATATTATAGACTAGACTATAGTCTATATTATAGACTAGACTATAGTCTATATTATAGACTAGACTATAGTCTATATTATAGACTAGACTATAGTCTATATTATAGACTAGACTATAGTCTATATTATAGACTAGACTATAGTCTATATTATAGACTAGACTATAGTCTATATTATAGACTAGACTATAGTCTATATTATAGACTAGACTATAGTCTATATTATAGACTAGACTATAGTCTATATTATAGACTAGACTATAGTCTATATTATAGACTAGACTATAGTCTATATTATAGACTAGACTATAGTCTATATTATAGACTAGACTATAGTCTATATTATAGACTAGACTATAGTCTATATTATAGACTAGACTATAGTCTATATTATAGACTAGACTATAGTCTATATTATAGACTAGATTATAGTCTATATTATAGACTAGACTATAGTCTATATTATAGACTAGACTATAGTCTATATTATAGACTAGACTATAGTCTATATTATAGACTAGACTATAGTCTATATTATAGACTAGACTATAGTCTATATTATAGACTAGACTATAGTCTATATTATAGACTAGACTATAGTCTATATTATAGACTAGACTATAGTCTATATTATAGACTAGACTATAGTCTATATTATAGACTAGACTATAGTCTATATTATAGACTAGACTATAGTCTATATTATAGACTAGACTATAGTCTATATTAATTTTTTAATATATAATTATTTCTTTCAATCTTTATCCTTTTTGTCTTTCACCATAAATTTACAAATATCCTTAACATGTTCGAGAAGTAATCCTAAAACTTTTCTTAACTTTCATTGTTTTTTTTTCGCAACATTTTCCCACAGTTTTGCCTTTTTAATCGGCTTTTTAATTATTGTATCAACTTATTAATTATGTCCTTGTTTTCTATAAAAAAAAACAGATCATAAAAGAAAAACAATTTTCCTTTTTTCCAACATTTTTTTTAATACTCCTTCTCAGGTTTTTGCAACGCCTCTTTTTTATCACAATGACAATGATGATATTTCCTCTGGTTTATTAACACGCGCCGTTTAAGATGAAATCAGAAATACATTGGATTTTATTAATTGTGGGGTGTGAGGATTAAAAAGGTCCTGCTGTTTTTGTTTTTTTTTTATGTGGAAAGAACGAATGATAAGAGAGTGTGAAGAATATAATTAGAAAAGGATAAAACAGGGGATGTGAAAAGGTATTACAAACAACTGGAGTTCTTTTTGAAAAAGAAAAATGTGGTGAGATGTTAAGTAGTATTGTGGCTTTATATTAAAATACAAGTTGAAGTAGTGACCTACATATTATTTATTTTTTATTTCAACTTATATTTTAGCTTTGTAATATGTTGCTTAACAAGTTGGCAGGATTTTCTTTTAAGGGACAAAAAACAACTGTATTTATATTTTTACAAAAATGGAAAACTTTAAAATTTTTTCAAGCTTCAAATTTTATAAAAAGCTTCAAGTTTTATCAAAAGTTAAAAAAAAAAAGTATAAAAATGATTTATTTGAACGTTTTACAATTTTCTTTATATAGTTAAGTTTAAAACCATCACAGTAATATAATGTTTTAGTTAACAATAGATGGAGCCTTAGGGAAGTAGAAAAAATTAAGTTCAGCTAAGACTTAAACCACATATTTTAAAATCTTTTTGTTCGTTTGAAGCCTTTTATAATCCTAAGGACCGGTATTATACTGCTCTCTTAGTGTCTTAGTATGAAAATCGTATTGAAGTTCTTAAAATTGCTTTGTGATTGAAAACTTAAGTACTCTATGTGACTTAGTTAGTTCAAAAAACATCACAGCAACATAGTCCTATAGAGGCCAGTAGTTGGCGCCTTTAGGAAGCTAAACAACTTTTCAAATTTCACTATAGGGACCCAACTATTATAAACTTCATAGAAAATGGTTTAATAAAACTTTATCATATAAATCAAAACTTTAAATAAATTACCCCTGACTCTTATAAAAAAAATATTAATCCTCTAGTTTTTTTTTTATATTTTCAATTTATTTTTTACTTTTTCTTCTACTAAATAATTAAATAATCATAATTAATTGTAAACATACAGATTCATTATTCATATATAATACAAAAATTAACATTTGGACAAGGGATCTTATTTATTTAGTTTAAAAATTTGTTCTTTGAAACTCTGTTTTTGGGCTTAAGTTATAATTACCATTTTTCGTTTTATTTAATAAATTTTTTATTTATAACTAAACATTTATATTCAATAACAAATAAAATATTACTTGGTCTATTGTTCGATTAAAAAGCATTTGAACATGTCATTTGCAAACTACACATTTATTAAAAGAAAGAAGAAAAAAATAATAAACAATTTCCTTCGATCTCTCTCTCTCTCTCTCTTTTAAATTTGCTCTCTCGACAGCTCTTCTATGGTTCTAGCATTAGTAAGAGTCACCCACAAGGGTGATTGTATGCTAGATAACGAATAACTGTTGTCTGCATCTAAAGATCTTGATTTACGCATAGACGATGTCCGTGGTATTTTCCTTGACAATGGACGATTCTCGCCTATACGTTTTTGTCTTTTCAAAGTAAACTGACGCGGACTTAGGGTAGACATAGGATATTCAGTGTGTGTTTGTAAATATTTTACTTTACATTTCTGTGCTACATCGGCGGATTTTGATTTCGAACTCAGCGTTAAAGGTGGTGAACGTGAGGTTGTTATAGGATTCAGAGCTGTCGGCAATGACAGCTCTTTGGATGTTTGTAATGTTGAAGGCATTGCAGTATTTACAGGACTTGCGATTTTTGGAGGCATTTGCTAGCTGCTAGAGAAAGACATTTTATAGGAAGTGGTTGAAGATTCCATGGGTGACTCGGGATGCAGGATTTCCGTTTGTGTTTGTTCCACATCACTACCTCGTTCCTCCACTACAGTGTCGAGTTCGAGAGAGGTAAAACCTTGGCTTAGGCTTCGTTCAGGACGTAGACTGATAGCTCGCGACGATCGGTAATCTAAAAGAGAAAAAACGAGAGATAGAAAAAGGGGTTAAAGAGGGTTAAAAACAAAAACAAAATGGATTTTTTGAAAATTATTTAGTTTAAAGAATTTCTAGAATCCTAAAAAATGCTTTAACAAATACAAAATGCAATAATTATGTGATAAAAAAAAGTTAATATTCAAGTTTTATAAAAAAAAATAACCAATTCCATTGCTATATTGTGGTCTTTCTATTGCCTATATTATAGTCTATTCTATTGTCTATATTATAGCATATTATATAGCCTATAATATAGTCTATACTATAGTCCATAATAAAAAAAAGCCTAAAATATAGTCTATTCTATAGTCTATGGCGTATATTATAGTATAGTATATTCTATAGCTTTTAATATGTCTATTCTATAGCTTATAATATAGTCTATTCTATAGCCTATAATATATTCTATTCTATAGCCTATAATATATTCTATTCTATAGCCTATAATATGGTCTATTCTATAGCTTATAATATAGTCTATTCTATAGTGTATAATATAGTCTATTCTATAGCCTATAATATATTCTATTCTATAGCCTATAATATGGTCTATTCTATAGCTTATAATATAGTATATTCTATAGCCTATAATATAATCTATTCTATAGCCTATAATATGGTATATTCTATAGTGCATAATATAGTCTATTCTATAGTTTATAATATAGTCTATTCTATAGCCTATAATATATTCTATTCTATAGCCTATAATATATTCCATTCTATAGCCTATAATATGGTCTATTCTATAGCTTATAATATAGTCTATTCTATAGCGTATAATATAATCTATTCTATAGCCTATAATATATTCTATTCTATAGCCTATAATATAATCTATTCTATAGCCTATAATATGGTATATTCTATAAGGCATAATATATTCTATTCTATAGCCTATAATATATTCCATTCTATAGCCTATAATATGGTCTATTCTATAGCTTATAATATAGTCTATTCTATAGCGTATAATATAGTCTATTCTATAGCCTATAATATATTCTATTCTATAGCCTATAATATGGTCTATTCTATAGCTTATAATATAGTCTATTCTATAGCCTATAATATATTCTATTCTATAGCCTATAATATGGTCTATTCTATAGCTTATAATATAGTATATTCTATAGCCTATTATATAATCTATTCTATAGCCTATAATATGGTGTATTCTATAGTGCATAATATAGTCTATTTTATATCGTATAATATAGTCTATTCTATGGCCTATAATATATTCTATTCTATAGCCTGTAATATATTCTATTCTATAGTGTATAATATAGTCTATAATATAGTTATATAGCCTATAATATAGTCTATTCTATAGCCTATTCTATAGTCTATAATATAGTCGTCTATTCCATATTATTATCTATGTTTTATTCTTGATATATATTCTACACAAAAAGATTTCCATATTTTCATGAAGATAAACACTTTTGCTTTATGCTCCTTTCACCTTTTGTTAATTGAATCACTCAGCTTTTATTCCTCATTTGAAATCCTCAATTCAATTTCATTTCTAAAATGACAATTCAATGCAAATGCAAAAGCAATCATCTTTATCATTTAGTAAAGACAAAAAAATGATTGAAATGACTGAAATGTTGTTATAAAGAAAAGGAACTAAAACGATAAAGAACAAAAATAGAATTGTATAGAATATAAAAATGAGTTTTTGGTTGTAAATAGAAAAAAAATATGAGACAATAAAGTAATAGAATTTTATTGAATACAATACAAAGAAAAGAGAAAATAGAAATAGTTAAGAGACAAAAGAAAAAATGTTGTCAAAAGTATAATTGAAAAAGCAATTTTGATGTGGACGTAAAGAAAATTATAAGGACAAAAGAACAGTGGTAAGGGGTGCTAAGATATTAGAATAAATAAGAAGGAACAAAGTTGTGATTGGTGTAGTTTTCTGGGCAGCCACTGTAGCTTTTCAGCTTATTTTAGAAGTGTGCTGTCAAACAGGAAATAAAACTTTCACTTTCACTTTCACTTGTTCATAGATTATCAGAATAATATGTAAGCATAAAAAATGAGTCATTCCCTCTCCCAAAAAAAGGTCATTAAAAACTTAATTAAGTTAAGGAAAAGTTAATGAAAATAAAGTTAAGTTAATGAAATAAATTAATAAAATAAAGATCAAAAAATATATAAATAAGTGATAGCCTAAAAATAAGAAAAATAAGCTTTTTAAAAAAACAGAAAAATTCAAAATAAATAATAATTTAAATCCCTAAAAAATAAATGTTTTGAAGAAATTAAAAATCTTTCTTAATCCTCATTAGGCATTAATATATGCTTCATATTCTACTCTTTTGTATTAAAAATAAAATAAATAAAATTTTGTTTATATATTTTTCTCTCTAGTAACATTAAATTATTTCTGCTTTTTATTTCAAGCCTTAAATTGAAATTAATAACTCCATATTTCAAATAAATTACTCTCATAAGTATGCTGCATTGTTATGTAAATATATTATTATAAACAACCACTTATGTATATCATTAAAATTAATAAACACTTTTAACAGATGAAAAAAATATGTTAAGCTCTACAAAACAGAAATAAAAATTATGAATTGTATCAATCAATCATTACCATAATGTCGTCTCATGCACCCGGCACATAAATATTGCTACGGTTTATAGGCTTAATTTTAATGTAAAAATAAATTTAAAAAAATCTAAAAATATGCTATGCATTTTTTCTTTTATTACATACTACTGCTATTGTTTATAAAGTATGCTTAAAATTCAATGCAAATGAAATAAATTAAGTGCAAACTATTTCTTTGTTTTCGTACTGCTAAGGATGAAAAACAAATTTAAATTGAAATACATAATTTCTTTGAAAATAAAAAAGGAATTATAATTGTAAAATTTAAAAATAGGCTCCAAATTAATTTAAAAAAAAGGAATAAAATAAAAAATTCATTGAATTTAAACTAATTTAAATTATTAATAATTTGTTCTCTAATAAAAATAATCCATTCGATATTAATTATTTTCAATCCATCATTCAAAAAAAAAAAATAAATAAATAAATAAATCAAACAATACATTACAACACTCAAACTCACTAAGCCTATGAATTGGACTAAATCTGACCAGGCTAACAGCATGGTCCTGCATGTCATAGTTACGCCTGCGATCACGTTCTCTGGCCAGTTTTGCTCGATGTCTTAGACAGCAAATGACAATGAAAGCCAATATGGGGAAACCGAAAATACAAGAAACAATGGGTATCACAATAGATTCGGGAGAAACTGTAAATATAAAAAGAAAAATAAAAAATATGTTATACAATTATTCCATATTAAATTTAGAATCTCTCTTAATATTTCAATATTTTTATCCTTTTTTAGAGCTTAAAAAATAATTCGTATACTCTTAGGGGTTACTTTTCTTTAACATCTTTTAAATTTAACCCCAAAAGTATATTTTACCTTTTATTTCATATAAATTATTATATATATATATATAAATTAAGTGGCTTTTGTTTCTCCTTTAATTCTTTAATATTTTTCGGTTCAGTTTCTTGCTAAATAAATCTTACAAAAACAAATCATTTATAGTATTTGTAAATATATCTTCTTTAGTACCATTTTTGAAAAAAAATATAATATAAATAATTTCCTTTTTTATATTTTCCACTAAAAAGCAAACCAACGCATAATTTAGTAGCTCCTTTGTTTCATTTCTACACAACTTTATCTAAGCTAACAAGATATAACAAAATATACATTTATATACAAAGAAAAAAAGGATTAAAATTTTAAATATTATAGGCTATAGGCTATATTATAGAATGTAGAATAGATAATATATTATAGGCTATAGAATAGACTATATTATAGAATATAGAATAGACACTATATTATAGTCTATAGTCTATAGTCTATATTATAGGCTATAGAATAGTCTATATTATGGGCTATAGAATAATCTATATTATAGGCTATATAATATATTATAGAATGTAGAATAGATAATATATTATAGGCTATAGAATAGACTATATTATAGAATATAGAATAGACACTATATTATAGGCTATAGAATAGGCACTATATTATAGGCTATAGAATAGTCTATATTATAGGCTATAGAATAGTCTATATTATAGGCTATAGAAGCGTCTATATTACAGGCTATATAATATATTATAGAATGTAGAATAGATAATATATTATAGGTACAGAATAGACTATATTATAGGCTGTAGACTATATTATAGAAAGTAGAATAGATAATATATTATAAGCTATAGAGTAGATATTATATTATAGGCTATAGAATATACTATATTATAGAATATAGAATAGACACTATATTATAGGCTATAGAATAGGCACTATATTATAGGGTGTAGAATAGTCTATATTATAGGCTATAGAATAGTCTATATTATAGGCTATATAATAGTCTATATTATAGGCTATATAATATATTATAGAATGTAGAATAGATAATATATTATAGCCTACAGAATAGACTATATTATAGGCTATAGAATAGTCTTTATTATAGGCTGTAGACTATATTATAGAAAGTAGAATAGATAATATATTATAGGCTATAGGGTAGATATTATATTATAGGCTATAGAATAGACTATATTATAGAATATAGAATAGACACTATATTATAGGCTATAGAATAGGCACTATATTATAGGCTATAGAATAGTCTATATTATAGGCTATATAATATATTATGGAATGTAGAATAGATAATATATTATAGGCTATATAATAGACTATATTATATGCCATAAAAAAGATACTATATTTTAGGATATACAATAGACACTATATTATAGGCTATAGGATAGACATTATATTATAGGCTATAGAATAGACTATATTATAGAATATAGAATAGGGACTATATTATAGACTATAGAATAAACACTATATTATAGGCTATATATATATATATTATATACTATATTATAAGCTATACAATATATTATATTATAGGCTATAGAATAGACTATATTATACGCTATAGAATAGACTGTATTATACGCTACGGACAGTAATATATGCTATAGAATAGACTACATTATAGGCTATAGAATATATTGTACTATAGGCTATAGAATATACTATGGTATAGGCTATATAATATTCTATATAATATATATATATATAGAATTGACTCTATTATATGCTATAAAATAGACTATATTATAGGCTATATAATAGACTATAGAATAGACTCTATTATGCGCTTTAAAATAGTCTATAGAATAGTCTACAGGAGTAGTTTATAGATTATTTTCTAGTTTTTCTTCTTTTAAATTTTGCACTCACACAAGACATTATTTAAACAATTTTACATTATTCAATTCAATTAAATACAATTCACTTCAATTCATTTCCTTTCATAAATAAAAATTTGTATATACATTTCTAGATTTACACTTTCCTATCCATACATTTATATTCTTATACACATTCATATTTATGTTTATTTGTATTTCTTTTAGTCATATTGTTATTTTTTTTTTTGTCATAAATACTTCATCATCATAAATATTCATAAAAAACAACATTATGTTGACAATAATGTTGATGAAATAAAAATACTTATGTATGAATTTTATTTTTATACATGCATATATTTTCATTTTTGCTTTTTTCGTTATAGTTCAACTCACCTCCCAAACAACTAATTTTAATTTATTAAGAATAAAACAAAAGAAAAAAAGAAACGTTTTTTGTGTTTAAAAGTACAAATTCAAAAAAAAAAATATAAACTTTGTGATTTTTTTTTTTTAAATGTTTAAGATTAAAATTTAAAAAAATTGTGGGACTTATTTATTTTATTTTTTAATTGTCCTTATTTATTCCGAAATTTTTATTCGTCTTTTAATAACTTGAAAAGGAAATTTCAAAAGTGTGTGAGAACATATATACTCTAGCCAATACTTTTCACAGTTCTATTAAAAGAACTTAAAACAAAACAAATAAAAAATTTTGATAAAATGATAAACACAGTATTAGTTACTATATGTAGGGGGTGTAAGATTAACTACTTCGAAAGACTTTTTTTTTACTAAAGAGATTTTTCTTATGAAAGATGCCTTTTTTGCTTAAAGCCAAAAGACATGAAAAACACAAGAAATTAAAGTAAAACAAAATCATGACAATAAACAAGTTAAAGGTCAAAATGTTATATTTGTAGCACAACTATTTAGGCATCGTGAGTTAATAAAAAATCCATATATACTAGTAACATATGTTATTTATTTTAGGATACAATTATCTTAAATGTCAACAAAATATAAATATAAAGGTCATTTTATGATGTGAATCATGCTTAGAAAAAGATTTTTGTATGTACAAAATTTAAATAAATGATATTTTGTTGTGGTTAATGAGCTGTTAAGGAATGTTTTTTAGAAGGGGTTAGAAATAAGGAAAAAATATTTCTAAATAGACAACAGAGTCATAAATACAAAAGGAGATCAAGCAAAGAATTTATTTCCCTTTTTTCTACCCTGTAGCAAAAACTGCTGTCTATTCTATAAAATAGCCTACGATATAGTCTATTCTATATTTAATAATATAGCCTATACTATAGCCAATAATATAGTCTATACTATAGCCTGTAATATAGTCTATACTGTAGCCAAGTCTATTGTCTATTCTATAGTTTATTTTACATTCTACTTTATAATTTAGTCTATAGTCTATTCTGTTGCCTATTATGCAATTTATTCTATAGCCTATATTATCGTCTATTCCGTAGTCTAGTTTAGTTTAGGGTCTGTAAATGATTCAATTTTTAATGTATTATATTTATTTAACATTTTCCACTTACTTACCTGTGGGATAAACAATTATTGTTGTAGCACGATTTTTATTTCCGGCTATAAATGTAGCCACAGTTTGTGCAGTTGGAAATGCTGTAGTTGTTTCCAAATGATGGCTACCATTCGACAAAGAAGCTACCGCCATATCGGCACCAGTAGCATAACTGTCATAACCATTTGTTAGTGCCACAGCACCACTACCACCCAATGTTTTGTCAGCTATAAGACCATCATATACCTCTGCGGCAATAGCATGTGTACTGACGGAGGCAGAAACAGGAGATGAATTTGAAAATGTTGCTGAATATTGAGCTGTATAACCACTTAGATTTGTTTTAGCTACATTGACTAAAGTTTTATTGAAAAAATTCTTTATACTGGCGGCATTGAAAGGTACAGTGGGAAAGGAATTTGTAGAAGTAGAAATATCAGCTGAAGTATGTTTAGATTTGTCGACAATAAAGTTAGATGGATTTTGTTGTTTAGTCAGACTTTGGTTATGTTGAGAATCGTCATCCATTGTTGGTGTTGTTATAGGAGGTGGCAGCATTATTTGTTACTCTAGTTTTTTCTCTTTTTTTTTTCCTTTTTACTCTTAAGTATTAATAAAAAACCAAATGCTGGTGCTGTTTTCTTCCTGCTCTTCGTTGTTTTAGTTATTGCGGTTATTTCTGATAGATTAGAATGTTATTGTTATAGCTTTTTCGTTTTATTGTTTTTGTAATTTTGATATATTGTCGTTGCATTTGTATTGATTTATATTGACATTTATGTTGCTTATTTATATTTTCTTTTAGTTTTCCATTATTAAGCACAAATATGATGTTGTTGATGTTGTTGTTGCTGTTAATGTTCATTTCATTTTAACTGTCATATTTTTAGGATTTTCTATTTATTTGTATGTTTTGTTTTGGGTTTTAGAGGATTTAAACTGTTTTTGTTTCTTTTTTTTTTAATTTATTATTTGTTTTTTTTTATAATTAAATTTCTATGGCAACATTTGTGGATAGGATTTAATTGTTGAAAACTGAAATATAAATGTAATTATTTTGCTATAAATTATAATTTATATTTAGGATTTTTATAGCTAATTTAAAGGACTATGTAAACTTTAATTAAATGATTTATAAATTCATTAATTAGAGGAAGAAAATTAATTAAAAAAAGGTTACTAATAACTAAAAAATTGTTTCTATATTTTCTATTCTATAGCCTAGACCAGCGCGACCCTCTACAACCTTGAATAGGTCCAAGATCAGATAAAATGCTATGTAAAGATAAAATAATTTAAAAATAATATTAACCATTGAGATATTGTTTTTGCTTCATGGAACCGTTAGTATGAAGAGATTTTTTCGAATAATGCATATCTAATACATTCTATGCGTCCACAAAAGATCGATTCTTTGTTTTGATGGACACAAGAGTGAAAAACATAGTTTCACATAAAAATATATGTTGATGCAAATTATTCTAATAGTTTTAGGGCTTCAGAGACAACAAGCAGATAAATTTTAATATATTTCAACTAAACTGCTTTAAAATCTGCTGATTCAAAATTAATTTTAACACATGAGTTCCATTTGAACTGCTTTTGAAATAAATTTAGCGATATTCACATTGAAACGATTTTTCTGTCTTTAAATTATAAAGTCGTTAAAGCAAATTTTCTTTTTATGGCCCGCAAACTTCTCTACAAAATAAAAGTTTTGTGTACTCAGCACTGAGAAGTCGCATCATTCCATCAAATTTCAACAACGTTATTCCACAGAATGTTATTCTATGGTTTAAATTACTAGAGGGAATTGAAACGACTTTATACAAAAAAGATTTTGACATAATATATTTACAAAAAATATGAGTAAGGTTTTATGTGTAAAATAGATTGTTTTTTCAAAGTGATGTGAACTATTCACTATCCATGCCACATCGTAAAGTTATCTCTATATTGTGTCATTGGACAGCATAACTTGCTTTATTTGATCGTTGTAGACTTTATCAAGCATAATATTTTCAGTCGAAGTAAAACACGGGTTCCTTCATTGGTTTTTCTTGCAGCTAGTGCTAGTTGATACTTGAAAAAACTAATTTTATAAAAATATATATATCTTTACTATTCTCTATAATTTGGGGATGTTTTGTATAAAGATATCTTTCCACTATAGAATAGTTTAGTTTAGAATAGTTTAAATACTTTTATGCTTTCATTGAAGTTTCTATTTAAACTTCTAAATAATATTTACATTAAAAAATTGTGAGATTAAGACTATAGTCTATTCTATAGCCTAGACTATAGTCTATTCTATAGCCTAGACTATAGTCTATTGTATAGCCTAGACTATAGTCTATTCTATAGCCTAGACTATAGTCTATTGTATAGCCTAGACTATAGTCTATTGTATAGCCTAGACTATAGTCTATTGTATAGCCTAGACTATAGTCTATTGTATAGCCTAGACTATAGTCTATTGTATAGCCTAGACTATAGTCTATTGTATAGCCTAGACTATAGTCTATTGTATAGCCTAGACTATAGTCTATTCTATAGCCTAGACTATAGTCTATTGTATAGCCTAGACTATAGTCTATTCTATAGCCTAGACTATAGTCTATTCTATAGCCTAGACTATAGTCTATTCTATAGCCTAGACTATAGTCTATTCTATAGCCTAGACTATAGTCTATTCTATAGCCTAGACTATAGTCTATTCTATAGCCTAGACTATAGTCTATTCTATAGCCTAGACTATAGTCTATTCTATAGCCTAGACTATAGTCTATTCTATAGCCTAGACTATAGTCTATTCTATAGCCTAGACTATAGTCTATTCTATAGCCTAGACTATAGTCTATTCTATAGCCTAGACTATAGTCTATTCTATAGCCTAGACTATAGTCTATTCTATAGCCTAGACTATAGTCTATTCTATAGCCTAGACTATAGTCTATTCTATAGCCTAGACTATAGTCTATTCTATAGCCTAGACTATAGTCTATTCTATAGCCTAGACTATAGTCTATTCTATAGCCTAGACTATAGTCTATTCTATAGCCTAGACTATAGTCTATTCTATAGCCTAGACTATAGTCTATTCTATAGCCTAGACTATAGTCTATTCTATAGCCTAGACTATAGTCTATTCTATAGCCTAGACTATAGTCTATTCTATAGCCTAGACTATAGTCTATTCTATAGCCTAGACTATAGTCTATTCTATAGCCTAGACTATAGTCTATTCTATAGCCTAGACTATAGTCTATTCTATAGCCTAGACTATAGTCTATTCTATAGCCTAGACTATAGTCTATTCTATAGCCTAGACTATAGTCTATTCTATAGCCTAGACTATAGTCTATTCTATAGCCTAGACTATAGTCTATTCTATAGCCTAGACTATAGTCTATTCTATAGCCTAGACTATAGTCTATTCTATAGCCTAGACTATAGTCTATTCTATAGCCTAGACTATAGTCTATTCTATAGCCTAGACTATAGTCTATTCTATAGCCTAGACTATAGTCTATTCTATAGCCTAGACTATAGTCTATTCTATAGCCTAGACTATAGTCTATTCTATAGCCTAGACTATAGTCTATTCTATAGCCTAGACTATAGTCTATTCTATAGCCTAGACTATAGTCTATTCTATAGCCTAGACTATAGTCTATTCTATAGCCTAGACTATAGTCTATTCTATAGCCTAGACTATAGTCTATTCTATAGCCTAGACTATAGCCTAGACTATAGTCTATTCTATAGCCTAGACTATAGCCTAGACTATAGTCTATTCTATAGCCTAGACTATAGCCTAGACTATAGTCTATTCTATAGCCTAGACTATAGCCTAGACTATAGCCTAGACTATAGCCTAGACTATAGTCTATTCTATAGCCTAGACTATAGCCTAGACTATAGCCTAGACTGTAGTCTATTCTATAGCCTAGACTATAGCCTAGACTATAGTCTATTCTATAGCCTAGACTATAGTCTATTCTATAGCCTAGACTATAGTCTATTCTATAGCCTAGACTATAGTCTATTCTATAGCCTAGACTATAGTCTATTCTATAGCCTAGACTATAGTCTATTCTATAGCCTAGACTATAGTCTATTCTATAGCCTAGACTATAGTCTATTCTATAGCCTAGACTATAGTCTATTCTATAGCCTAGACTATAGTCTATTCTATAGCCTAGACTATAGTCTATTCTATAGCCTAGACTATAGTCTATTCTATAGCCTAGACTATAGTCTATTCTATAGCCTAGACTATAGTCTATTCTATAGCCTAGACTATAGTCTATTCTATAGCCTAGACTATAGTCTATTCTATAGCCTAGACTATAGTCTATTCTATAGCCTAGACTATAGTCTATTCTATAGCCTAGACTATAGTCTATTCTATAGCCTAGACTATAGTCTATTCTATAGCCTAGACTATAGTCTATTCTATAGCCTAGACTATAGTCTATTCTATAGCCTAGACTATAGTCTATTCTATAGCCTAGACTATAGTCTATTCTATAGCCTAGACTATAGTCTATTCTATAGCCTAGACTATAGTCTATTCTATAGCCTAGACTATAGTCTATTCTATAGCCTAGACTATAGTCTATTCTATAGCCTAGACTATAGTCTATTCTATAGCCTAGACTATAGTCTATTCTATAGTCTAGACTATAGTCTATTCTATAGTCTAGACTATAGTCTATTCTATAGTCTAGACTATAGTCTATTCTATAGTCTAGACTATAGTCTATTCTATAGTCTAGACTATAGTCTATTCTATAGCCTAGACTATAGTCTATTCTATAGTCTAGACTATAGTCTATTCTATAGCCTAGACTATAGTCTATTCTATAGTCTAGACTATAGTCTATTCTATAGCCTAGACTATAGTCTATTCTATAGCCTAGACTATAGTCTATTCTATAGTCTAGACTATAGTCTATTCTATAGCCTAGACTATAGTCTATTCTATAGCCTAGACTATAGTCTATTCTATAGTCTAGACTATAGTCTATTCTATAGTCTAGACTATAGTCTATTCTATAGCCTAGACTATAGTCTATTCTATAGCCTAGACTATAGTCTATTCTATAGCCTAGACTATAGTCTATTCTATAGCCTAGACTATAGTCTATTCTATAGCCTAGACTATAGTCTATTCTATAGCCTAGACTATAGTCTATTCTATAGCCTAGACTATAGTCTATTCTATAGCCTAGACTATAGTCTATTCTATAGCCTAGACTATAGTCTATCTATATATTCTATAGCCTAGACTATAGTCTATTCTATAGCCTAGACTATAGTCTATTCTATAGCCTAGACTATAGTCTATTCTATAGCCTAGACTATAGTCTATTCTATAGCCTAGACTATAGTCTATTCTATAGCCTAGACTATAGTCTATTCTATAGCCTAGACTATAGTCTATTCTATAGCCTAGACTATAGTCTATTCTATAGCCTAGACTATAGTCTATTCTATAGCCTAGACTATAGTCTATTCTATAGCCTAGACTATAGTCTATTCTATAGCCTAGACTATAGTCTATTCTATAGCCTAGACTATAGTCTATTCTATAGCCTAGACTATAGTCTATTCTATAGCCTAGACTATAGTCTATTCTATAGCCTAGACTATAGTCTATTCTATAGCCTAGACTATAGTCTATTCTATAGCCTAGACTATAGTCTATTCTATAGCCTAGACTATAGTCTATTCTATAGCCTAGACTATAGTCTATTCTATAGCCTAGACTATAGTCTATTCTATAGCCTAGACTATAGTCTATTCTATAGCCTAGACTATAGTCTATTCTATAGCCTAGACTATAGTCTATTCTATAGCCTAGACTATAGTCTATTCTATAGCCTAGACTATAGTCTATTCTATAGCCTAGTCTATACTCCATTCTATAGCCTAGACTATACTCTATTCTTAGCCTATAGTATAGTCTATTTTATATCGTATAATATAGTATATTCTGTATCCTATAACATGCTATAATATAGTATATTATATATCTTATAATATGGTATATTCTATATAATATAATATAGTTTATTCTATAGCCTATAATATAGTTTAGTCTATAGGCTATAGTTCAGTCTAGTCTTTAGTCTCATTGGTTTTTAAATCCTATTGTTAGCGTTTTTCACTTCATTATTTTTCTTTGTATTTAATGATCTCATTCATTAACTTTATTCATTTCTCTTCTTGTAAATAATGTATTTTAAAATTTAAATACTCCATTAAAATATTACTTAATGTCACGCATTTAAAAAGAAAGTCAAAGAAATTGTATTAAATATCTTGCTTTTTCTTTTTTGCCAAAATATGATCATTTTTTTAATGTGCATTAATATTGTATTTAATTTATTTCTTTTTTAAAAGTATTTCATATTCCTTCTTTATCATATGTTGACATAAAATTTAATTTGTCATTGTCACCAATACTGACACACATTTTAAAGAAAATGAAAATAAAACAAGTTAGAGCACTATATTCGGCTGTGCCCAGTCTTTTATATCCTTCACCACTTCACCAATAAGTAAAAATAAATAGTTTGCCTTAATATTGTCATATTTATACTTAAAAATAAATAATACATACATTTGTTTCAGAAGCTTACTTAAAAAAAAAAAAAAACACAACAACAACTTTTAAGTATACATATATTTATATATTTTTGTATGTATATAGAAACAAAAACAACAGCAACGACAATAATCATTATAATATTGCTGTTGTCAAATAAACTGCTTGCTTATGCAAAAAAAAAAAACAACAACACTAATATTCATTGCAATGCTTCATATAAATTTTATGGGTATATACTGGACATATGCAACAAATCATTTATTCTTCTATTTACAGTAATAATTTGTAGTACATGCTCTCACATTAATGTAATAAAAAAAAATATGTAATAATAAAAGGAGTTAAATTGAATTAAATTGAAATGATGAGTTCAAAACAAAGCATTACTTATTCTCTCTTATTTATTATTTTTTATAAGAGATTAAAAAAAAACAATAATATCAATAGAAAGACATCAAATGAAAATTGGGATTTACTGTAATTCCCTTGCCTGTATTATGAAAAGCAAAGCAAAAACACACATATGTAGGTATGTATGTTGATGCTTTTACAAAATCACATTTTATAGTATATTTAAATAAATAAATGAATAAATAAAATAAAAATTAAATTAAATAAAGTTAATATTCCAATAAATAAAATAAAAAAAAGTTATAAACAAAACAAATAAAACAAAATGAACAGACCACTCCCCCTTGCTTAGGAGTTGAAGCTAAATAACCTCCTGCCGCACTATTGGCGACATGTGTTGCTATGCAACACCACATCGGGACTATAAACCCCTTCCTGCGGTTTAGGTATAAACCACAGCCACCACGTGACTCCCCGAAGAGCCTCTCCAACAGCCAGTCCAGTACGACAACACCGACAAGCAGGTGTTGCCGTACCAGGGGCTACTGGCTCCCGTAGTACCAGATTGTGTTAAGTCTCTGGCCAGGCCCCGAAGGTCCTTTTCTCCCATTATAGACCCACAGACAAGTCCAGGCAATGGTGTACCTTTTTATACCTGCCACGCTGTTACGCTCTCTAAGACCTAAGATATCTTAGAGTGTAACATGATAAGATTTTCTCTACCACGTATGAGCTATACATCAAGGAAAAGATTTAATCCAGTTCAATGCTCCTATTTACAACTAAAAAACGCCCAAATATACATAAAAAAATTATTATGTGTATATATAAGCGACAACTCGACTGCTACAGACATAATATTTGGATGTATATATTCGTGTAATTTCCTTCGCTTAATCACCAAATTTTCTACTATCAATTTGTTCATTGCACACAAGTAAATCGGTAATTGAAATAAGATTTATATCAACACGTATTATTTTCATAATTCATTTTGCCTGATCCTTGTTTTGGTTAATTTATAATCAACCCATATTTAAGAACATGTTTCTTTTTTAAACTTCTTACTCCTTATTGGTGTCGTAGTTTCTTATTGATCCTGTAGTTTTGAAATTCAAATCATAACTAATTTTTAGTATGTTTTCCATGAAAAAAGTTTGGGAGTAATTTCATTCAAATGGACAAAGTATTCTGCAGACGGGTTCAGACAAGTATACTATCTTCTGATAGTAAAATTTGTTGATCCTAAAAAGTTCTATTACACTAAAATTCAAATTTGACTAATATATAGTACCCGAGAAAGCATTAATTAGCACATCAGGTATAAGCGGTACAGTCACATATCATACAATTTCTTTAAGACTATTACCCTACCAACATAACAAAAAAATGCAGCCAATTATAGATAATAGTTTGCGAGTAATGATAATTTACTTGTGATCAAATTTACAAAAATCACATTTGTTTATAAAATAACATAAAATATTTGTTTTTAACAGCATGCCACGCCCACAATTAGCGATATTTTGATGTAATTTTTTTGGCTACCTAAGTTGTTTACTATTGAATGGCGTTAAAATTTTGCAAATCGGTGTTAACAAAAAATTGGACTTTTGGCCAATTAATTTCAATACTGATTTTTCTGATCAAAATCAGCCTCCGATATTTTTAAATTTTCTTTTAAAAATCCGTTTATTTTAACTTCTATTTATGAACCGATCTTACGGAATTCTCGAAAGGAATTCCATCGTTTGATATATATATATATATATATATATATATATATATATATATATATTATCATAAACGACATCCTATCGACATCATTTCTTATAAAGATCCAGAAAATATAAACTTTTTTGCTCTCCAACGAAAATTTTGGAAATTACAAACGAAATAACAAACTTATTTATACCCTTTGCACCTATGGTGAAGGGTATAAGAGTGTAAATTTCAATCACAATTTAACTTGTGGGCGTATGATTAATATTGTACATATTGAAATTAATTAAATAACACTCATACGCTTTGGGGGATCACATAACAAATATTTAAAGTGTAATTTAATATACGCTATAATTTCAACAGTATAGTTTTAAGGCACAGTAATTAAAGGATTGGCTGTTAAATTAATTAAAAATGGAAAAAATGAAAGAGGAAAATACTTTAGGTTTTATTAAGTTAACAATTGATAGACAAGGAAATGAAAAGTTGGTTAAAATTTAATTTCATTTTTGGTTTATTGCATTAAATGTTAATATTTTAGTTATATATATATATATATATATATATATATATATATATATATATATATATATATATATATATATATATATATATATATATATTTATATAAAGAATTTTATATAACTTTATATATTGTTATATAAAGAATTTTTGAAATTTGAAATATGTTTTATAAAAATGTCCTTTGTTTGAAAATGTTTCATTTTATAAAATGTGATATTTGTATATAGAAAATGAGACTAAATTTATTCTAACTTTAATCAATTTTTTTTAAATATTTTTAATTTGAAATTTGATTTATTCTTTTTAAATTTTAAATTCCTTTTTATATAATTTTTTTTTTCATTTTCTCAAATTTTTTAAATTTTAGTATATTGTATTTAATGGTTTAATTTTTTTTTTCAATTTATTTAATTTCCTAATTTTAAGCAATTTCTTAAAAATATTTTTTTATTTGAAATTTATTTTTTTTAAACTTAATTTTAAATTCACTTTTATATAATTTTAATTTTTTTAATATTTTTTCGATTTTTTAAAATTTTAATATATATTTTTTTATTTAATATTAAAAAAAAAATTAATTAAATTAAACTGATTAATTTTATTTACATTCAAAAAAAGTCCTTTTTATTTAATTTTTTATGTTTTTATTTTAGTTTCTCATATTTTTCTTTTTTTTAAATTTATTAATTCATTAAAATTTAATTAAATTTATTTCATATTATTGTTGTTGTTTCTATCATTTAACTATTACCATTGTTATTGAAACCTGATTATTCACTCTCACTTAATACTCTTGTAAATGAGTTTATTTACAATGTTCTTTTAATACTCCTTAAAGTAAAAACAAGTTTAAATGTATGTTTGTTATCAAGTATCAAATGCAAAATAAACTTCCACTTGCATTCACTCTTTCTCTTTTCTAATTATTTACTCCTCGCTCAGTCATTTATTCAGTCACCATAAACATTTTTAACACTTCATAAATATTAATAGACACACAAAACACATACTATCACTTTATCCCTGTGGTATATCCATTCATTTATATGTTGTTGTTATTTACTTTACTTGTATTATTCAAGAATATGTAGTTGTTTTTATTATTTTCTTTTAATATTTATGTTTTATGACTGTACTTTAAAACAAAAACATTACACCACACTCTTTCTTTTTTTCTTTAACACTCGTACTTATTTTTCCTGTGGTGTTTTATTATTATTGTTTTTATTATTAGAAACTAAATAGTTTTGTTTATATTTTTACAGCAACAAAATATTGCCGTTACTTTTTTAATATATAAAAGTTTTAAACACAAAATTTTTTTCTCCACGAACTTTTCCGTTTATTTTAAATAATGTTTCTCATATCCTTGCCGCCATAAAACTAAATTTTCTTTAGGAAAAATAACAGCTTTTATACTTAGGCCACATTTCCAATATGATTTAAGAGCGAAAAATAAGAGAAATGTTATGTGTTTTTGAAAAGAAACATTTTAAGAGATTTTTTTTTTAATGGAACAAGGAAAATATAATTTAAAAAATCTCTTAATTTTAAAATGTGAAAGCAATAGAATTTGTATAAAATTTAAGAACTATTCATAATCAAAGTAAATTATTTAATAAATATTTCAATTATTTAAAAAAATGTATTATAAAATATTTGGCGAGTAATTAAGTTTATGGCTACTTAAGTTAAGTAAGTGGGAAATAAATTACATTTTTCTAACATTCAAAAAGAAATTTTTTTATATTAAAATGTAAATCAAAAGTAATAATATACATACATACACATATAAAAAATAAATTTGCATTAAATTTTTCACCAAAAATACTTTATTTACATGATGTAAACAATTTTGATTTTATAACTACATTATGTCAGTAATTAAAAGTTCTAATAAATTAAGAAACAAAATTTTACAAATTTTGACAAAACAAATGTTTATATCATATCAACTGTAAAATTTAAATATTTTCCAAAAATATTTTGTTTGTAATACGAATACATTACTTGCATGATAGAAACAATTGTCTAAATCTAAATCTAAGTAAATTAAGAAAAACTAATTAAAACTTATATTTTATACAAAATTTACATCATTTGTACTAAGAAATCATTATTTACACGATGTAAACAATTAGAAAACGTGTCAACAATTAAAATTTTTAGTTCAATTATTAGTTTTTGCAAAAACTATTTTGTTTATGCTACGAATACATTATTTACATGATGTAAACAATTCAGAATTTGTGTCCAGATCATGACAATAATTAAAATTTTTAATAAATTTAGAAACAAAATTGTCTATACGATTGAAAATTTATACAAAATTTACGTTGTTTGTACTAAGAATATATTATTTACATAATGTAAACAATTCTAAAAACAAGTCAATATTTAAAATTTTTAGTAAATTTTTTTACAAAAAATATTTTGCTTGTAACACGAATGCATTACTTACATTATGTAAACAGTTCTGAGTTTGTAGTTACATCATGTCAATAATTAAAATTTTTTACAAATTAAGAAAATAATTCAATTTTATAATAATTCAATTTTATATTAAAATACATTATTTACTTGATGTAAACAATTCGAAATTAATTTTTACACCATTTCAACAATTAAAGTGTTTAATAAAAATGATATTTTTACAAAAAATAATTTGTTTATACTACCTATACATTATTTACATTATGCAAACAATTGAAAATTTATGTCTACATCATGTCAATAGTTAAAAATTTTAATAAATCAAGAAGCAAAATTTTATATCTTCTGTTTTATCCAAACATTACATTCTTTATACTAAATACATTATTTACATGATGTAGATAATTTAGATTTTCGTGTCAATAACTAAAATGTTTAATAAATTAAGAGAAAACATTTTAATTTATATTTTATACAAAATTTACATCGTTTGTACTAAGATTACATTAGTTACATGGTTTAAACAATTCGAAATTAATTTTTACATCATGTCAACAATTAAATTTTTTTATAAAAATTATATTTTTACAAAAAATATTTTGCTTATATTATTTATACTTTTTGTATATGATGTAAACAATTGATAATTTATGTCTACATCACGTCAATAATTAAAAATTTTTAAAAATTAAAAAGCAAAACTTTTAATATTTTATTTTATAAAAAATTACATTCTTTATACTAAAAATACATTGTTTACATGATGTAAACAATTCGAAAAGCATTTCAACAATTAACATTTTTACAATTAACATGTTTATAATTTATATTTTTTATTCGTTGTTTATACAACGAATACATTATTTGCTTGATGTAAACAATTCAGAATTTACAAAATTTCCATTTTTTATTTAATTTTTTTATTGGAAAAAATTATAGTTTATTTATTTTATATTATTTCATCATTCAGTTTAATTTATTTTAATATTATTAAAAAATTTTTATATTAAATAAATATTTCCCCTCAAGATTTGTATCATTTTAATTAAATTCTAATGACCTTGCTCTTAATTTAATTTTTGTGTTTAGTAAAAAAAAATTATTATAATAATTTATTTATTTTGAAAAAATCTTAAATTGCCAACAAAATTTATTTCACATTTTCCAAAAGAAATCTTTAATTCAATCAAAATTTGTTTAACACATTAATAAAGTAGAGATTTTTTTCAATTAAAAACAATTTTAATTTAAACACTTTCACACTTTGATGTCAGTCGTTAAAATTTACACACAAAAAAACAAGAAAATATTTATTGAAAAAATAAATTTTCAATAAATAGTAAAGAAATTTAAGAATTAAAAATAAATTATTAAAAAAAAAACAGCATTAACTTAAAAATATTAAGTTCTTTAAAAAAATCCCCTATTTAACTTAATTTAATTTAAATTTATTAAACCCTTCTAGACCCTTTTCTATAGGCTTAAATGTTTAATGTTCTTTAATCTATAATTTTCTTTAAAAGACTAAAAATGTAATCAATAATTGTGTTCTATTTTTATATATTTTGAATTTTTTCACACATTTCCAAAATATTTATTTGGATTTTTCTTCGTGCTTTAATCACCATAAACAAAAATAAATAAATAAATGTTTCACGTTTGACTGCAATTTAGCAATTTTCACTAACAAAAAATCTATTTATATCGTTTTATCTGAAATTTTGCTCTTAATGAGTCATTTAAAAGCAAATATTTTAAATTGTTCCATTAATTGATTTTAAAACAATAAGTATAATTTTAAATTTTATTCAAGTGCATGAAGAAAATATTCACAATGACCTCTAAATGTCATTTAAGGAACTAAATAAAAAAGGTTTTAATTTTTTATATTTTTCTCCTTTTAGATTTTATCCAAAATAAGGGTTTTTTTATTATAAATAAACCATTTCAGAGGTTAATGAAAATCGACGAGTTTGAAACCTTATAATAGTCAAGACACCAACCCTAGCATCAAATATAACAGTTTAAGTTTAGTAGCAGTAGAACATTAAGAGAAGCCAAGAGAAAGTCAAGAAACAAATCTTAATTAAACTGTATTATAGACATTTCTCAATAATTGTAAAATTTCAATTAATGACATAATAAAGACATAAATTCTCAATTGTTTACATCATGTAAATAATGTATTTGTAGTATAAGTTAAATATTTATAGTATGAGTTAAATATTAAAAAAATAATTTTAATAAAAATTTTAATTTTTAGTATGTTTTATGAATTGTTTACATCATGTAAATAATATATTGTTAGTACAAAGAAAGTAAATTTTGTATAAAATTATATTTTAATAATTTTGTCTTAATTTTTTTTAAAAAGATTAATTAATGACATTATGCAGTCACAAATTCTCAATTTTTACATCATGTAAATAATGAATTCGTAATATAAATATAATACTTTTTGTAAAAAGTAATCATTTTTAAAAAATTGTATTTATTTGACATGTATTTTAAATTGTTTACATCATGCAAATAAAGTATTCTTAGTGCAAACAATGTAAATTGCGTATAAAATAAAAATTTTACTTTTTTTAATTTATTAAAAATTTTAATAATTTACATAAAGTAGTTTCAAATTCCGAATTGTTTACATCATGTAAATAATGTATTCTTAGTAAAAACAAAATATTGTTTGTAAAAAATTATAATTTTACTGAAAATTGTAATTGTTTACATCATGTAAATAATGTATCCTTAGTACAAACTATGGAAATTTATATATATATATATATATATATATATATATATATATATATATATATATATATATATTTCTTAATTTTTTTATTTTAATTCGTGAGATGATGTAATTACAAATTCTGAATTGTTTGCATCATGTAAATAATGTATTTTTTAGTTTAAATAAATAAAATTTTGAGAAAAGTAATAATTTTACCACAAATTTTAATTGTTTGAGATATTATTCGAATTGTTTACATCATGTTAATAATGTATTATCGGTTTTTTCTTAATTTATTAAAAAATTTAATAATTGTAGATGTAGTTTTAAACTCCGAATTATTTGCATCATCATTTACATATATATACACACATATATATAAACTATAATCAAACGTTTTAGTTTAGTCTATAGTGTATTTACGACTTTTCAAGATAAAACACAATTGTTTTCACTTTTCTTAAGTTGGTAAAGTAGTTTCTTTATTTTTATTTATTTATAATTTTATGCCATCAAAATTAAAGTATATTTTTTGTAGAGAAATTAAGAACTGTTATTTTCATTTCCTCTCATTAAGGTCGTATAAGGAAATATTCTTTTTAATAATTATTTAAGCAAAAAAAAAATATATATCAAATTCAATAATTTTGAGGAAGATAAAAACACAAAACATTTTAAGCATCTAATTCATATAAAAAAATAAACATTTTCCTTTTTAGTAATTTAGAGCAGTTAATATTTAATTATTTTAGTAAGAATATTAAGAGTAGTTTTCTATTCCAAAAGATATCACACATTTGTTGCTAGACAAACCAACTTTTTTAACTTTCCTTTTCATTTTTCATTAAATTAAATTAATTAAATTGTTGTTAAAAAAATATACATAAAATAAAAAATATATAATGAAAGCGATTAACTCTGCTCAGATTTAGACCACATTTTGTATCCAATTAAGGGCGCCTCTAATGCGACGCAAACGTGCACGTGACAAGAAACTGCTGATTAATAAATATTCCACATAAGTACGCCGTCCTGCCTGCTGGTAATTAAAAGAGGAGGAGATAAGAGAGTTACTTCTGTTACTGCCCAATTTGGATTCACACATAATTTTGGTAGTTAAAGATAAAAGCCATTGTAAAATCTGTAAAAAAAAATAAAAATAAAGAAAAAAATTTATTTTTCGTTTTTTTTTTAAGTTATTTTTGCCTAACCTCTGGACTATTGGGTAGGCCTCCCAATTTAAGCCATTGTGATGGAGCCCATAAAAACAACTGCATAATATTGGCTGCTACATCAGGACTAACACGTTTCGAAGGATTAGGTGATAAAATATTATAAATTAATTGTTGCACTAAGGCTGGACATTCATCCGATAAAGCAGGCAAATCCTCATCTTTATAATCCGAATTGCGCAAAGAAAATGTTTGTTCTCCTTTGACTGCATTAAGACCATTACTTGAAGAGTAAAAGGGATTACGTTGACCAAAAATCTCATAAGCTATGGCACCACAAGCCCATAAATCTGCCTTACTATAGTTTAACATCGCAAAAGGACCAGGCATTTTATTAATAATTTCGGGAGCCATTAAAGCGGCATTACCTCCCTTATCTATGTCATAGGAAGTATATGGTACTTGCAGCCCATGGACTTTGTCAGCCAAACAGCAACCAAAATCGGATAGCACCAAAATAGGAGGAGAATCATCATCATTCAATTCTATTAAAATGTTATCAGATTTCAAATCACGATGTGCAATGCCATGACGGTTAATATGGGCCACTGCCTCTAGCAATTGGGTTAATAACAACAATTTGGTTCGTGTAGTTAAATCATGAGAATCTAAAAATGATCTTAAACTATAGTCGTAACGTTTCATTAACAAATATAAAGACATATTGCGGCCATAACCATGGGGATTTATACGCTGAGGTTGGGCTATGGGATATAGCAAATGGCCATCGGGAAAATTGCCTACTTCATCACAAAAGAAGCCATACATACAGACAATATTGGGATGAGGAGGTAAAATTAAAGTTTGATCTTGTATATGCTGCTCCCAAGATTCGGCGGCCTCATTCATATAACGTTGGCGGGCGGGTACAGTTTCTTTATACATGGCTCGTAAGATCGCCATGGCATTGCTTTGGATGTCATAGTTGAACATCATTTTCAAGGCCAAAGGAAAGCGGCGTATGCTAGCAGAGGAGGAATTGTCTAAAGTTTGCTGTTTTTATAAAGAAATAGAAAAAAATAATTTTAATCTTTATTTTTAGATAAAATTTAAGAAAAGAAAACTTACCAATACTGCTAAACCACTGCTGACACCCGAAAAAGTTACCTCCGAATTTTTAGATAATCTGAAATCCTTTTTCTTTTCTCCAGAATCTTCTTTACATAAAGTCTGCTCAAATTGCATGGCTGCCGAGGTTTGACTAAACATTTGCACATTGTCAACGGAGCCACCAAAATTATGCACAAACCTAGACATATTTTGCAAAGGAGACATTAATTCTGGACGAAAAGGCTGCTGTTGTAAGGGTTGTGTAGGTGGTTCCGGGTAACTAGAAACCTTCCCTAATGTAGAGGAAGCTGAAGTTACTGAATCATTTGAAGTATCTGCTGTAGCATTCATTTGATTTTTCAAAGCAGCAGCATAAACCACAGCGGCACAGCCTTTAGCTATGGCTGGTCCAATAGACAACTTTTCTATGCTAAAGCTAGAATCTAAAGTTTCAGAAATTTCATCATAATTCCAAACATTTTGTAAACGATTAGCAGCTTCACGTATTTCCCAACAAACTCCCTCCAATTCATCTTCTTTTGTTAAAACACCTGCTCCAGAAGCTAAACTAACACCAATCAAAGCAAAAAAGGGAGCAGAATCACCATAGAATAGTTTTTTAGTAGCTTGACTACGTAGCTCGGCTGAATAGGTAGTAGTAACACGGTTTAGGATATTATCAATAAATAATTTACGGGCATGTTGACCAAAACGAAAAATACCAGCCGAACGGGGTACACTAGCCGCTAACTGGCCCGTAGCTGATGAGGAGCCCGCAGAACTTGCCACAGAATTTAAAGCATTTTTAGCAGCCCATTTCTGAGAAGAGAAAAAAAAGAAAACAAAATTAAAAAAATTAAATTTAAAATAAAAATCATTAAGTTTTGAACTTACTTTACCCGCTACTGCCGCTACGGTGGGCAAACGTTGTTGGCGTGTATTTCTAGTTTGATTTTGTTCCAAAATGTTGGTATGTATATCTCGTTTCCAATAGGTCTGAAGTAAAAAACGACCATGTTTGACCAGTCGTGAGGTTAACAAACGTACAGACATAATGCCTTTGGCCCCTAACCAACAATTATCAAAATCTTTACTCCACGAGACTAATAAAAAGCCTCTAATAAAATTTTTAAGTTTAAGAAAAATGAGAAAAATATTAATTGCGTTTTAATTTTTGGTCACAAAATTTGACATTTTTTTATATATTATACACATTTACTTACCCCTTTTGTCTTTCTTAATAATTTTATTTAATTTATTTAACGCTTTTTCTTTTATTTTAAAAAACTTCCACCGCTTGGTGCGGCTTTTTCTGGGCAAAACATTGAATTTTTCTAGCCTCCTTTCTTTCCCCACACAAAATGGGGGAAAAATATCACCCACAAACAATTTTTTTTTTTTTCTAATGTTTGTTTTGTTTTCGTGTTTCTCCTCTTATTGGTATGTTGTTTTTTCTTTTTCCTGGCTTTTGCTGTGCAGTTAGATAATCATTCACTGGGCTTTTTCAAAATGAGTAGTATTCTGTAAATTAATTAAATTTACAGAAATTTTATTAAATTTACAGAAATTTCAAAGGTTTATGTATAATTTTTATAAAAAATGTAAAACTTTACCTGATGTAATGAGTTTTTTTTTAATTTTCATAAAAATTGTAAAGAATTTCGTTAAAATTTCATATTGTTTTGGTCGATGCGTATTAAAAATAATTCTTACCACAAACAGCTGGAAATCAAAGAAGCAAGCTGACTATAATTTATCGGCGGCGGCGTCTTATCGGCTGCACACCGATTTTTCATCGGCTTACGTAGTGTCTATATTCGACAAATGTTTATCATATTATATATATATTTATTTATATAAAGTTTTCTTTTATAAGTAACATAATTATAAATAATTTAAATCTTAATATAATTTTACTTTGTACTGATAACTTTCTTTTTTTTATTTCTTCGGATATATACGAGTAATTCCATATTAAATTTAAAAAATTTTGACCCTTGGTGACCGATTTAGATATAATTTCGTGCATGTGTAGAGGAGAATATAGAGGCATGTAAAATGAATTTTTCTCATTTTTATTTTGAGCACTGTGGCAATTCTATAGCTTTGAAGGTGATTAACATATTTATTTAAATGGCCATAACTTTTGATATATAAAATATATCAAAATAACTTTTTTGCAAGATTTGCCAAGACTTGTATTGTAAGATGTCATATAAAATTTTTAAAAATAGTTTTATTAACATATTTTTTTTTAAGAATTTTCTTTAGTGACGTGTATCTAAAAAGTCCACCTTTAATTTTTTTTTTATATTTTTTGGTAGGAAGCCTTATCGGTATACTTGCTACAGTGTAAATTTTAGAGAGCTCAAAAAAAGAAAGTAAAAAGAACATGGAAAATTCAATTAAATTAGAATAGTGAAAAGACAAAAGATTAAATATAGAAATAAAATAATTTTAAACTTTTGTGATTTCGATATATAATGATGAAAATAACAAGAAACAATGATGGATTTTTATTATTTTTGAACATAAAAGTTTGTCAATTGAAATAATTTGTCCTCTCAAGGATTTAATAAATATGGTCATGTTAATAATCATTAGGAAAGTATTTCAATGTACTTTTGAATGATCTTAATATAATTTAAACTAATTTAAACCGTATATTGTAAATAAATATATTAAAAAATATATATCATATTTAACCTATGTCGAAAAATTTTCGGCGACTGTTAAAATTCATCAGCGGTTCGACTCAGCCTCCTTTAAAACTGTCCGGCGCAGGTGTCTATGCCAGATGTAAACAAGTATGCTACCAGATGAGTATTAGAGATAAATATTGATACCAGATGAAAAATGTGGCCATATTATTAAGAGATTTATAGAAAAAAGGGGAAAATTGCTTTAAATATAGGAATTAAAATAAATGACATGCAAAAAAATGTCATACTAAATTAGTTATTTCATAATTTCCTCAATTTTTTTATTAATTTTAATTATTTTAATATTTATTATTAAAATAATTCTTTATTTTTTCTTTTTACATTTATAATTTTTTCAATTTATTTAAAAACAATTTTCAACTGAAACATCAACAAAAACATATACTTCCTTCGTATTATTTTTTAAAATCAAACAATTTGGGTATAACATCTCCACATTTAGCCGACAACTTTATATCAGCCAAAGGATCTGCTCTCGTTTCTCCTATATTCACTATAGCTACCGGCAGTTTTAAGTCCTTAGTTTGTAAAACCATACGATAGCCGGAAAATACAAAAAGACTTGAACCCAACACTAGCAAACCGTCACCCGTATAAATCATTTCTGCTATACGATTAATACGATCTTTGGGTACATTATCACCGAAAAAAACAATCTCTGGCATTAGAAAACCATTACATTTTGGGCAAGGAGGTATACGAAAATTTTCTATATATTCCTGAGGTATTTCCACATCGCCATCAGGTCGTATCATTTCAGGAGCATCTCTGAATTCAGGATTTAAAGTATTCAAAATAGTTTGAAACTCATGACGATCAATGCGATAGTTACAAGATAAACATTTTACCTCATAACCAGAACCATGTAGTTCTAAGACATTTTTAGAGCCAGCTTTTCGATGCAAGCGGTCAACATTTTGAGTTACTACACATTGAAGTCTTCCCTCCCGCTCAAATCTGGCTAAAGCATGATGAGTAGCATTAGGTTTAGTGGCTGAGAATGTAGGCCAACCCACAAAATTACGAGCCCAATAACGCCTACGTACTTGAGGAGATTTAATAAATTCCAAATATTGTATAGGTTTATGATTGGTGCGGGCATAGAGGCCCACACCCTCTGAGCGATAATCGGGTATACCTGTATTATAAAGTTGACATTTAATAATAAATACTTTTTATGTTGGAATAGAAACTACCTGATTCTGTAGATATACCAGCACCCGTTAAAACCACTATATTGGGTTTATTGAGCAAGAAGTCTTCTAACTTTTTAACATCTTCCTCTAAAACTGGTTGGTGTTTAGGTACAAATTGTTGTTTGGCAGGCGACCGATCAGAAATTTTAAAGCGTATACGCATTAATTGAGTAAAACGCATTTTTATTTTTTAATGTGTTTATTATTTGATTTTTTTTTTTAATTTTAAAATTAAATGGCTAGCTATTATGCTATATTGCCAGGATATCACTTAAAAGAAACTTCCTTCGAAAACAGCCGCCGATATATACCTTCGCATAAAATAAAAATTCCCGAATTCAGCTCGAGTTTTATGGTCTCCCCCAATATCAATCTTGATTTTTATATCGTGCAGCACCAGGTTACAAACATAAAAGTTTGGTTAAACCCGAATGCATGTGACAAATGAAAAGCCTCGAAAAACTGTAAAGGCACAGTTAGGCGACAGCCAAGCACTTGGCCAGTGCCAAAGTGAAACGCAAAGTTTTCGAAGGCCAAACAACAAAAACCCGCCAGGGGCTCCACTTAAAGGCCCAACCAGTCAACTTTGCGACGCAACGTAAAATGAAGAAAACTAGCGAGAAACATTTTGTACAAACAGTGAACAAAAGTAAATAGATCATATGTTTTTGAACCAGGGATGGAAAAGTTGATATGATAGTACTTTTTTTTTTGATATTATTTAACATTTAAAAGTACCGAGGTACTTCGAGTAATTAGTTGGTCATTCAACAATTCAATTAAAAAATTAAGATGTATTTGGAGACATTTAATAGTATTAAATTTTCGATTAGATACTTATGATAGTATTTTATGTATATTTTGTATATATACCTTCGATTCAGATTTACACTTGGTACTCAGAAATAATTAAATAATTGTAATAACTCTCCCATGATTAAATGTTAGGTCAAATAAACTATATTATATAAACATTTGTGATGTTTAATTTATAATAAAGATATTACATTTTTTCAAAAAAGAAAAAAATACATATAATGATATAATACATATAATATATATATAATATAGTACTGCAAATTATTAGCTTCTGTATTCTGTAACTCTTTTAACAGTGAAAATCTTATAAATTTAAAAGTATATTATTTTTTAACAAACGAAAAATTGAAGTGCATGCTTTTGGGGAATTGGTTGTAGATGTCTTTCTCTTAAATTTTATTAAATTTATTAAAAGGATCTTCATATTTTACTATAATATTTAACATAAATAAAAACATTTTTTTAATTCTTCATTTTACATAATTTGAGATTTGCACTAATTAAAAAATATATATAAAAAATTTTAATTTATGTATTGCACCCCCAATACATAAAGTCCATTGAACAATTTCTTGATACCGAAAAATATTTTCATATTCAATCTCTTTTTATTAACAATCATTGTGTGAACAACCCTGTTTTTTTGGTTGTTTGAAACATAGTGCCTTTATTAAAACAATCGTCAGAATTAACACAAATTTATGGAAGGTGACACAAAAACAACAATAAGGACAATGCATTGTTTTTTTATATATGCAGTTTGATGCCGAAAAAACCAAAATTAATAATCAGCTGTTTAACTAAGGTTACCTTGTATAGATTTACACTGATTTTGACGTTTGTTTGATAAAAATTTGTCTAATATAAAAACAATGCAAAGAAAATAAACTGCTGGGTTGTCAAAGTCCGAAGCTGGGTAAAATATATTTCTTACAGATTTCTACGGTATACTACCTAGAATTTTTGTGTTAATAGCTACTTACACATATCTGCATAAAGCAGGTAGAAAAAGCTGATTGTGATACGATGATTTTTTGTTCACTGACTGCGCTTTTTAACTTAATAAGTATAGAGAATGGTCACATACAAAACAAAAGTTAAATAAAAAAAAACAACTGGGTAAAAGTTCAGGGTGAATGTTGAAGGAAAAAGAACAAGCATGAAAACATTAAAGGAAAGAGATGCCGGACCAAGGGCAAAAATAAAATGAGAAAATTTTTAAAATTTAGAACAATTAACAAGAACATTTGTAATAAATTTAAAAATATGTTTAAAAAATGAAAATATAAATTTGTTTGCTTTCTGACATATTGGTAGATTTTAGGTCAATAACTTTTAAAATTTATTGAACTTTATTATATCATTTAAAAGAATAATTCTAACATTAATTGTTTCAAAGAATTAATTTATTCATTAAGGTTTTTATTTCATTATTAATATCCTTAATATATTAGAAAGATGATGGGAAATAAATTATCATACATTTAAGTAAGTATTCTAAAATATATTTTTGGGTATAAACATTCATAAACTAAGTTCAAGCTATTTACATAAAAATCATTAAAATATTAATGTGCATAATAAAATATCAACTTATTTATGTTATCACAGTGAAAATAATGATGAGCTACCTAACATGATTAAAATGGAGCTTTTTCAAGCCGTATCAATTATGCTAACAAGGAATTATCCTGAAAAAATTAAGCAACAACGGTTATGCAAATTATGTTGCATATTATTTTATAATACTATATTTACCTCGTTGTTGTTGATTCCAATGAGCTCCGGCCCTCAATATACTATATTATATATATTATACCATATATTTATATTTTTTTTTTTTTTTTTTTGACTGTTCATCTTATAAGATAGTTGTGTAGAGAAATCTCATCACAACAGTCTCATAATACATCTTATAATACTAATATTTAAATCTACACGTAAAATAATTCTCTCAGAATGCGAATTTGACACTGTCTGACACAAACATCTTATATATGTTACGCCTGGACGTGCTGTTAAAATTCGCCATGTAACTAAACGGAAAATTCAGCAATTAAAAATCGCATCTGACAACCCTGAGTTCACCTTCTATGAATTCGCCATCCTTTATAGTAAATAAGTCTTGGGAATGCCGATCAAATTTCATGACGCTGTTGGGCTTTACATACTTCAACGGCGTCTGAAAATTATTTTCGATAAGGATTAGTTTTGTTTTCGAAAATATTGTAAACTTAAAAAATTTATTTCGTAATTAATAATTTTTATAAGAAACTTAAATGAATCAATTATTTATTCCTTTTAATATGAAAAATTTCCGCCTGCTATTTTATAGCATAGGCGGCTCACGTATTATATTTGAACGACGGCGAATTACCTAAACAGTTGAGAAAATGCATTCATCGTGATTGGTTGTAAATGCGCTGTTATTTGTAAGAAGTAGATTATAATTTTTCAGCGAATTTTATTTAATTTTAATAAGAAAAAAACTGATAAAAAAAGCCGGTCGTTAAAAGGAATTTATCTACAAGTAATGTCTTGCTCACAATATTAACTAAAACTGCAAATATTAAGATTTAAAAACAATACACTTTTGTACCAACTTAAACAAATTTTATTATATTTTGCCTTAAAAATAAAACAAGCCAATAAAAAAGTGAAGCAATTAAAAAAAAACGTTAAGAAAAAGAAATAGTTTTCTGATAAAACAAAAAATACAAAATTGTGTGTCATCGTTTATAACATTGTCCCGTGTACAAATTGTTGTTGGAGTTCTCTTCATTTAAAAATTGTGTGTGTGTGTTTTTGTGACTTACGTTTTGTATGATTTTCTTGAAACACAAAAAGAAGACAGTAAAAGTTAAAAATTGTTTTTACCGTTTTAGCAGATTTTCTTATTTCTTTTTGTAAAATTTCAATAATAAATAATTATTGAATCAGCATAAATTTTTTTATATTACAAGAAAAGCAACAACAAGAAAATAAAGCAAAAACAAAAAAGTACTTTTTATTAAGAAGGAAGGAATACAAGTCTAATTGAATATGTCGGAAACAAAAAGTGTAAGTACTATCCTGTTAAAGATTATAACAAATTTATTAAAATTTTGCTTAAAATAATACGTTATTGTAACTAATATTTATTATCAAGGGCGCGGTTATCTTATTTTTTGCCTTAAATTTGCTACTGTTGCGTTTTATCATATTTTGCCTGCTGCTCATTTCTTTATTTGCTGTATATGTTTAGTTTTGGGGTCCTCCTGCTTTTTTTTTTGATAACGTGTTTTGTTTTGTTATTTTTTTTTCCTTTGTTCATCTTTTCTCCTTGAAATACAACTCTGTATTTGTCACTTGTTTTTTGTGTTGTTGTACTAAAAGCCAACAAAAAAAAAAAAGAAAACAAGGATCGTAATTTGTCATAACTGTAAAAGAGTGCAATGTTTTAAAGAGTGGCTAGATTAATATTAATAAATTTAATGTTTTAAATCAAAGATATTGCAATATTATAAAGGATTTGAATAAAATTTTGGTACATATTGAGCTCCATAACAGCCCATCTACACGTCACAGAATATGTAAGATATTTCTGTCAAATTCGCCCTCTGAGAGAATTATTTCACGTGTAGATTCAAATATTAGTATTATAAGCAGTTTTGCCGTTTTGGTTATTTGTAGCCAAAATTGGTTATTTTGTTTTCCTATCTGGATATAATGACTATCTCAATTTTTTTATATCAAAATTTATTCTTATTTATTTTAAAAATATTCTTTCCTTTGTTAATCTTGCCAACAATAAAAATTCATCATACATTTAAAAACTAAAGGTTCCTACGAGTATAATGTCTCATTACAATTTTAACTGACAATGAGAAAATTTAAATCAATAGAAAATATAAAGATTTTCTAATATTTAAACAAAAGTAAAATTGATTGAGAAATTTTTGTGAGAAAGTTCCAACGATGTAATAAACAACCTAAATACTTTTAATTATAAAATAAATTACTATTAAAAAAGAAATTTATATTCGGTGCGACCTACTATATGCTATCATACATTATTGTGAATGCGCTTAAAGTAATACTTGCTATGGTTATTCTATGTTTAACTTATTTGAGCAAAATTTTATTAACATATTAAGATTTATGTGGAATTTAAGTACTTTTAACTAATTTTCGGGAGAGGAAGCTATAATTCATTTTTAAGGCGATCCTTTTGAAACTGAATGCCATATTTTATGTAGGTACATACAATTTTTTATAGAACGTTTTAGGATTAAATTTTTTTTTATTTGTACAGAATTCTATAGAAATACGCTTATATGTATTTAAAATATTTGTGCTTATTACTCCAAGAGAACATTTATTTGGGGACTAGATGAAATAATGAACCAATTTCGACCAGTTAAGGAGATTCTGAGTCGATTTGTAAACTTTAAGGCGTTCCTCAATATGTTGCTGTAGGGAATAAAAAAATTTATCTTTTTTAGTTTTTAAAATTATTCAAGAACATAATAAAGTAATAAATATTAAAAAAAATTTTCTGTAAACACATAATTGTAAAAGTCAAACTTATTTCCTATTACTGCTATTTTGCAATTCTATATTATTTTATATCATATTTTATATATTATTACAATCTGGTTTGCTTTTGACATCATATCATAAGTACCAGAGAATAATTAAATTTTTATTATTAAACTTTATATCCCAACACCCTACAAAGTTGGATTACGGACCACATTTTGACAAATATTGTTCTAAACAGTTATAATTTAAATACTTTTTTTTTCCTAAAGACTAACTAAAGTTATGATTAATACGCAAAATATTTAAAAACACAATAAATATATTAAAATTATATTAATTTTTATATAATAACCTTCAATTTTTAAAATTTGGTTATTTTTTTTTTCCAAAATTTTTATTAGAAAAAAAAATTTGCCGTGTCAATACTAATTATAAGAAGTATTATAAGACTGTGATGAGATTTCTCTACACAATTATCTTATAAGATGAACTGTCAAAATACGCGTATTTAGGAAATTACTAAAAAAAAAAAATGTAAAATTGTTTTACGTTTTAAAAAACATTTTTGTAAAAATTAATCTAAGAAAGTGCGAATTTCTTAAATAAAAAATTCTTAAAAAAAAAATACTCACTGATTGAAAATAATGATATCTTATAAGAGTTATTAGAATACGTGTACCCCTTATTTAAGATTTAACATAATATAAACAAAATGGTTACTCTCTTTTGTAATATGTTAGTTATCTCACATATTATATCAATGTTAATCTCAGTTGTAGACTTGGGGTAACTGCTAGGCAATTTTTTTTTTTTTTATCAAGACAAACTTCAAAATTAACCCGAATTTATGGAAGGTAGCAACATTTACACAAAAACAACAATAATTAAAATTCATTTATGTTTTTCTTATATGCTGTTTGACAGTTCTAACAAGCTAAAATAATAATCATCTGTTTAACTAAGGTTAACTTGTATAGATTCGAACTGATTTTGACGTTTGTCTTGATAAAAATTTATTTATGAAATTCTCAATGGAATTGAGTTTATGGAAACGTAGCGAAAACAGTTTGTTAAATTTCCGCTCTAAATAACATTTTTATGTTCTTAAATAAATACTGAACAATTTTAAGCATTATTTTGAAATTCTTACAAACTGGGGACGAAGATATTTAACTTCAAATCCAATAATTGTATTTCATAAACAGAAATCGAATACATAAACTCAATTTATTGATTTTGTTGAGAAAATGTTGTTAAGCCAATCCATGTTGGATTCTATAAGCAGGCTGAATATCATAAAAAATTTTAAAAAATCAATGAAATACAAAAGATGTTCAATTTGAAAAAAAAAAATACTCAATTGCAAAATAAAAAATCGTTATTACAAAAAATCGGCAAATTGCCAGAAATTTCTAAACATTTCTAAACAAAATACACGTATACAAAAAAGAAAAAATCAGGATCACCGCAACTATTTATTTTTTAATTAATTTTGATAATGATTCGATAGTTTTTACTTGTGATTTTGTCCGCTCGTACTTAGTTAACGATTTTTAGATCTTTAAAAATTCGATATATATTTTTATTAATACATGCGCGATCTAAATTAAATACCTTTTTAATGATACGAGTATATAACATGACCATATATATTAACTGCTTGGGAATAAAATTGACATTTTGCAGTGATATATAGAAATAAAAATTTTAAATTTTCTGTTAAAAGAATTCTGCTTGAAATATTCAAATTAAAAAATATTGCTAACTTAAAATATAGCAAAAATATAACAAAATCAGAAAAAGCGATCTTTAAATTAGTTTTTTTTTCGAATTCAGCATTTTTTATGAAATTATCTATTTACATTTTGTATATTAGAAAATTTGTGAAATTAGCGTGTTTCATTTGGAATTTAGATATCAATTTTTATAGAAATTTTCTTCATTTCATTTTAGCGATTTTTTTACGAATTAATTTTTTATGAAAAAATTAAAATGTAAATTAATTTAATTACGGATAGTTTAACGATTTCTTTGCCTAAATAAGGCGTTTTATATTAAAACGTTTTTATTGTAAAAATGATCAATTTTTTTTGAATTTTTAGATTAAAAGTTTTAGTCTTTTTAGAATTCTGTGACTATGAACAAAAAATTTAGTGTAAGATAAAATCTGATTTTTTGAAACAATTTTTTTTCAAAGAAATTGCGATTTTTGTTATATATATATATATATATATATATATATATATATATATATATTTTTTTTTTTTCTAAATTTTAATTTTTTTATATGAAATTACTGACTGACTTTGAAGGAAAATTATAATTGAATATTTAAATAGATTAACTTAAGAATTTATCGCTTAAAATTAAAAAAATAAATAAATAACTACATACCGTATTTCTTTCATTATTTTCTAAAAACTTAAATGATTCATTTCATTTTAAAGTAAACTCAAAAAAATATTAATTTTCTTAAAAAATAAATAAATTTATTTTTATATTTCATTCACATGTTCAGGCCCCAATTGTTATCATTATTAAAACAACAACAAATTTAAAAAAAAAAAAACAAAGATAAACAAAGG
Organism: Protocalliphora azurea; assembly: GCA_932274085.1. NCBI lineage: Eukaryota > Metazoa > Arthropoda > Insecta > Diptera > Calliphoridae > Protocalliphora > Protocalliphora azurea. Next base: position 5,776,745 of record OW026523.1, read on the forward strand.
CACAAAGTATATCGTTATTATACAGCAGCATGTTATTTACACCATCTTTCCCATGCTCTTAATTTACAGAAAAATAAAAACAATTGTGTGATAAAGAAAACTTAACAGCATACATTTACACATATACTTTATAAACTACTTCACTCTTCAAAGTCAATTGAACTCTTTATTTAAATTACATAAAAACAAGAACAAGTAAAAATATAAAATAAACCCGCCTAGTATGTTTATAGAGAAAGAGTGTAATATTAAAACCGTTATAGCTAAAGGGGGATATATATGTATAGAGCAGTGTAGTACATACTCATAAAATGCACTTACATACTAACGTTATATAGTAAGTGCATTTAACAACAACAATTTACAGCTACTGATGCCAAAACAAAACGATTTTTTCTGTAAACAAAACATAAAAAAAAATTACAAAAAGAGTTAGCAGAATATTAAACGAAGTGTGAGTGTGTCTGTCTAGTAGTAGTGTGACAAACTCTTGTTTTTTTACACCTACAAGTAAACATTTTTTTAAATATCCTTTTAAGAGATTAATTTGAAAAGACAACATTTTAAAGTAGATATTTAGATTGGAGATAGGAGAAAAGCTGTAAAAAAAAAATATTAAATATATTGTTTTTCAAAAAAAGTTTATGACGACATTAGCTGTTGGGTGTTCATAAGATTTGAATTTTTTTTTTGTCCTTTGTTTGCACAACAAATTTTTTCTTTGTTGTCTCCTCCCTAACATCCCAGACTTTCTTGCATATATTTGCACTTGAAAAAGCACTTTACATTTTTTATGCAAATACCAAACAATATTCATACTTATAAACGTTGATCCATAAAAACGTTAGTCAAAACAAACTGACTGTATATTCAATCAAATGATATAATATGGGTTGGGATTGCAGCAAGGAAAAAAATATGAAGAAAAAGAGGCCTGAGAGAAGGCCTTTGAATACTCATACATAAAAATTCTTTTGAACTTGTCTACACATTTTTGCCTAAAAGGAAACTAGAAGGCCTTATATAAGTGCTTATAACGAACAACTTTAGAAAAGCATTTTTAAAATGTTGTAGATATTTGAAAATCTTTATTTAATTTAAAACAATTTAATATTAAAAATTTTTGAAGAGAAGATATTTTTAAATTGTATTTTTTGCAAGACAAATTTGAAGCCCTTGAAAAGGCCCTTGTTATTAAAGCCTTATTTTCCGGGTTAAATATATTGTGAGTAATAACAGCATATGTATAAAAATCTACTGCATTTATCCCCTTGTTTGCTCGTAATATAAATAAATGTTAATAAACATTTAAATTAACATATTCGTTTGTCACATGTACTACCAAAGCGGGAATAAAAAGGGTTGTTTGTTGAAAAAATTCGTTCATTAAAGATGGGTTGGGGTTGTTGGCCAATAACCTCGTAGAAAAAATATTTATAAAAAAATTAAAAAGAACAAAAAAAAAAAAAAAAATAATATTTTTTGGTGTTTATTTTTATCTGCAAAAAGCAGGCCACAGAAAAAACTATAGATATGTCCACAATCTTAACTATAGTTAAGTCTATAAACTTGACTATAAACTGGTCTATAGGTTAGGTTAGGTTCAGTGGGCAGCTGTCCAATCAATAGGAGACAGCCCACTTGGCTCCAATTTGGTCCCGTTTTGATACTCTAAGGGATCATGTGATGCTAATTCACGTGCCAAAGATTCCAGTGCAAGTGGATTTCTCCACAGTCTTCCAATATAATATCGTTAAATACATAAGTATGGGCTTAATTGCCATGTCGAAAAGCCATTTAATATTCCGGGGATTTATTCCCCACATTTTACCGATAGCTTTTCTACACATATGTATGGCAATACCGTCCTTTGAGGTTCTAGCGTGTGTGTTCTGGAGCCAGGATAGTTTGGCACCATTAGATCAACAGCGTTTAGCCGTGGAAGTGGTAAATGTGGAATCTTATATCTCCTAGAGAAGAGGACAAGTTCCGTTTTTTCTGGATATAAACTAAAACCACTAATTGCACTCCGTGTACTAAGTAGACATAGAGCAGTTTTCAGACGTGGTATCCTGATATTTCCAGATACAGCCATCGCAACATCGTCCGTGATTTACAGATTTTCCTTTTATTGAGACGCTGAAAATAGGTTAGGTTTGATCGTTCTACGAAGGTGTAGGTCGATCAACGTTTACAGTGTCTTTAAGAGGAAGGACGACAGACTGATAGGCCTGAAATCTTACACCCTTTAGGGCTACAGACAACTGTACATCTAGTTCATGACTCAGAAATATAAGAACATGACAAGCATGATGAGAATTTCCAATTTAGCCAGAGAACTTTTATATCTGCAATGTACTGCAGGTCCGCAGGTATGATGCCATCAGGGTCCTTGGATTTGAATGATGGGATGATCTCTGAAGATATCGCAAAGCACTCTGTTAAAGTTATGCTGCCAGGATAAATTATTCTATAGTCTTGACTATAAACAAGCCCATAGTCTTGACCATAAACTAATCAATAATCTTAACTATAAACTAGTCTATAGTCTTACCTATAAGACTATCAACTATTCTATAGTCTTGACTATAAACTAGTTTATAGCCTTTACTATGCTCCACTCTAAAGCCTAAAATTTGAAGTTGCTTTACAAATTAGATTTTATTTATTTATTTTTATTTTATTACAAACAATGAACAAAATTCACCTTTTTTACCAAAACAAATCATAAATAATAAAAATTATTTTAGAAACTTCGAATATGTATAAAATTTTCCCCCACTTTCTTTTTATTAACTACACGAAAATATAATTTTTGTTTTTCAATTGAAAGTAATTTCGTTGTTGTCCAAATAAAATACAATGCGCGGCTAGCATTTCAATTATTCTTGCTGTTGCTAATAAACAGACATACGACTTTCTATTGTATCCACAGTAGTGACACAATATTTTTTATAACAATTTTTTTTTTATTATTAATAATAAACTACAAACAAGCAAATGGATGGAACACAAACCATACAACAAGAAAATTAAACCAAACTACAATTAATAAGAAGCAGTGCTACTGTTTACCATTTAGAATAATAATAATAAAAAAAAAAATAATAAACGAAATCATACACTAGAAATCTTTTCAAAATTAATTTAAATATGCATTCATTCATATGAAATGAAAATGTGGAAAAAAATCTACATAAATCAATTAATAAAACACGTTCTACTGAACGTCGACGATGATGGCAAATATCAAAATACTTTAATTTTCATTATACAAACACTTTATATGTTTAAAGACCCTTAGTTTTTGTTTTCTTCTATTTAGTTTATTTTCATGACTGGATTTTAATTACAGAAAATCCAACCAGCAGCCCCTATTTGTTTAATAGGATTTATGGATGTCTATGTCTTGTGTTTTGCTTGGAAGACATATTCAAGCAAATGTTTATTTTTATTGGATTTGTTGAGTCTTTCCTTTGTTGAAAGGCCAGGATTAATTAATTTAAATAGTATTTGACATTTTTTTTCTGAAGATTTAAGTGATTTGTTAGTTTGTTAAAATATAGCCACAATTATAGAGAAATTTATAGTCAAGACTATAGACTAGTTTATAGTTTATTGACTATAGTCAAGACTATTGACAGAATAATAGACTGGTTTGAAGTCAAGACTATAAACTGGTCTATACTCAATACTATGAACTGGTTTACAGTCAAGACTATAGACTAGTTTTTAGACAAGATTATAGTCAGGCTTCTAGTCAAGACTATAGTCTGGTTTGTAGTCAAAACTATAATAGACTTGTTTGCAGTCAATATTATAGTTAAGAATATATGCTAGCTAATAGTCAAGACTATAGACTAGTTTATAGTCAAAAATATATGATAGCTTATAGTCAAGACTATAGACATGTTTATAGTCAATACCTTAGACATGTTTATAGTCAAGACTGTAGACATGTTTATAAACAAGACCTGTAGTCTAGTTTAAAGCCAAGACTATAGGCTATTTTATAATCAAGTCCATAGACTAGTTTGTAGTCAAGACTATAGACTAGTTCATAGTCAGGATTCTAGTCAAGACTATAGACTAGTTCATAGTCAGGATTCTAGTCAAGACTATAGACTAGACTATAGACGGTTTTATAGCCAAGACTGTAGACTTATATATAGTTAAGCCTATGGAAGAGTTTGTAGTCAAGACTATAGGATTATAATCAAGACAATAGTTGAGACTATAGCCAAAACTATATTTTTTGTTTTAAAATCAAAAACAGTTTATTAGTCTTTTTTGCGAAAAATGCTAAGAAAAAAGAAAACCAACCGCATCTTGCTGTTAAACTGAAACGTTTTTGCATGAATAATTCTTAATGGTTTTTACGCTTTATGGATTTCTAATTATTCATATACTATTTGTACTAACAACATACTTAAATATTTATTTTTCCTGCAATCTCTTTCATAAAATATTTTTAAAACAATAAGCAACTTCATAGTAAATTTCAAAAAAAAAAAAAAAAAAATTGACTTGGATGGCGATAAAGTAATTTCTGCTTTAATATTCTTTAACTATTCATTGACTGGTGATTTCTGCTTGTTGGTGTCTGCCACCCAATATGTAAATTTATTTACTGCTGCTGTTTGAATTGTCTGTTTGGATTCTTTGTGTGCTTAATTTTTTAATTCTAGGTCATTAATGTTTATTTTTTCTAGATTTTGTCTAATTTTTCTTTTTTTTTTCTTTTTATTTCATTTTTTCCGTAGGTCTCATTTAAACATGTAGGTATTTGTTTTTTTATGGTTTAGTTAATGTTTCTTATTATGTTTTATTTTATTTATAACTAAATTTATATATTTCCATCAAAGGTAATTGATATAATTTTTTCTATTTTGGTTCTCTTTGAAGCAAATGAAAAATTATTTAAAAAGTTGCTTGTTTATAACAGGATGAGGCAATTATTTTGTGTAATTACTTGAAATTTAATTTATTTTGTAGATGTTTTTATGTAAACAATTTGATAGGTGATAAATTTAAATTTTGTTTTTCATTTAAAACAAATAAAAATTAAAAATGTAATTGTAAAATTTAAAGAGTATACAAGTAAAATGTAATATTCCCCAGAAAATTTCAAACATTAATAATAATAAAAAAATAATTTTTCATTTTGGTGTTATATTCTTTAATATTTTTTCAATATTTACTCAATAATTCTTTAACTTTTTCTTTCATTTTGAAATCATTTAATTTTTATTTCATTAAATTATATTTCACTTATTCTGTTACCGCAATATTTTTAGCATTGAATTTTCTTTCTCTTGTTGCTTTTTTTCAAATAACAAATTCCATTATAGGCATTACAAAACATTAATTACACACATTCAATTGAAAACTTAAATGTCTAAACAATTATGAATCATTAAACCTTGTAAATTGAATGAACACACATCACTTTTTTTTATCAAAACTCAACTCTGACTTAAAGACTCCTTTTGTCCCTACCTCTCTCTCCCTCTTTTTCCTTAGTCTGAATACTCAATTAAAAATAAAATCTTAGTCAATTTTTTATTAACTAGGCAAATGCTTTAATAAAATTAATAAACTTATAAAAATAAAATTACAATAAAATTGAATTAATTTTAATTGCTAACACAGCCACAACAAATAATGGTTTTTTGTAAAGCCGCCTGTCTATTCCTCAAACCCCTTTGAAAATACTTTGAAATGCATTCCCCCCTTCTTCATGCATTCATATGATTAAATCAAATAAACATTAAATTGTGGGTACTTGAATAAGAGGTGAAATAAAAGAGAAACAGTAATAGGGAAATGAAATGGGAATAGTTAGGGAATTATGTATTTATTAAAATTCAAATCAAACAAATATTGTATAAGCAATTCCAATAAAAATTTTACATTTTCTAATGTTTTATTTCGTTGTCGAAATTTTCTAACACAATTTCGAAATTATCAAACATACTACAAATGCCTAAAATTGAAGAAATTATACATTAAAAATAATTTCCTTTAACAATTCGAATTTCATTTTTTTCAATTTTGAATTATTCGAACTTAAATTCGAAGTTTTCCGATTTTATTAAAATATCATAAGATTGAAATAAATCATAATGTAGATATTCCTCATAAAAACATTTTCGAATTAATTTTTTATACAAAATGATCATTTTATTTTATTTTTTTTAAGAATTTCGAATTATTCGAACTTACTTTCAAAATTTTCCGATTTTATTAAAATATCATAAGATTGAAATGAATCGAATGTTTTTTTTTTTTTAAATTTTGTATTTTTCGAACATAATTTTGAAAGCGTCTAACTTGTTGCAATTGAACCAAAAATTTAATCATTACAATATATATTTCTAATGAAAATTTTTAATTTCCTAATGTTTCATTGCAATTTCGAATATTTCGAACATAATTTCGAAAATATCTAACATGTTGCAAATAGACTAAAATGACATAAATTATACATTAAAAAAATTTCATATAATGAAATAAAATTTTCTTATATTTTTCGAACTTAATTTCGAACAATGACTTAAAACTCTAATTATCACAAAATTCGTTCTTTTATACAAACAAATACATAAACAAATAATAAATAATAAAACCGTTGAATAAAAAACGCTAGAATAAAAAGAATTTTGTTATAATTTTTTTATAATTTATTGCTTAAATGAAAAAAAATCGCTAAATTGGAAAAAATCACTAAATTACAAAATAAAAAATTTATAAGTCGTAATAAATCGACAAATCGCAAAGAAAAATCGCTGAAATTAAAAAAAATGGCAAATTGCAACAAATTACGAATGTACAAAGAAAATCTCCGAAATATAATAAAATTGCCAAAGTATCGCCAAAATACAAAAACAAATCGCGAAGTTCCCAATAAATCGCCTAAATACAATGAAAATCCTTTAAATAAAGAATATATATAGCCAAAATACGAATAACTACAAAAAATCATTAAATAATAATTAAAAAAATGAACAAATTAAAATAAAAAAATGTTAAAATACAAAAATCTCCAAAATAAAAAATAGAAATTAAAAAAATCATTAAGAAAATCGCTAGATATCATTTGAGTTTCGAAATATCGCTAAAATTTATCGCTTTTTTATAAAAAAAAAATCGCTAAATTACGAAAAGAAACCTTGGCGATGGTTTCTATAAAAAATCATCTAAATTTCGAAATAAGTTACAAAAGAAAAATATTGCTAAGCTGCAATAAACACAAAACATAAAGAAAATCGTGAAATCTAAAAAACCAAAATAGCCGAAATACGAAAAAAATAAAAAAATGTGACAAATTACATAAAATTAAAAAAAAAAAAATCACTATAAATTATTTAAACTTCGAAATAAGCTTTAAAGGAAAAAATTGCTAAGCTGCAATAAATCGGCAAAACAAATAGAAAATCGCTGAAAATCACGAAGTTCGGTATAAATCGTCTAAATACAATGAAAAACCTTGAAATCCAAAAAACAATAATAGCGAAAATACGAATAATTACAATCATTAAATAACAATTGAACAAAAACTTAAAACTAAAAAGTTAAAAATATTTTAGCAAAAAATACAAAAAAAAAAGAAATTCCCAAAATGCAAAAAATCTTTCAATTAAAAAAAAAATAAAAGAATTAAAAAAAATCGCTACAAATCTATATAAAATTCGCTAAATCACAAAAAATCGACAAATCCTCTAAATTACGAAATAACCCTAAAATATAAGAAATTGAAAAATTACAAAAAAAAAAGAAAAAAATCGCTAAATTACAAATTAGAAAAAATATTAAAACATAATTACAAAACTGAAAATAGTCAACTCATAAAAAACATCGTTAAATAAAAAAAAAAATACGAATAAATTTTAAAAAATTGTTAAATAACAATTAAAAAATCGAAAAATTATTGAATTCCAAAATAGTCAAAATACGAATAAATTCAAAAAGTCGTTAAATAACTATTAAAAAATCGCCAAATTTCAAAACTCCCTAAATTAAAAAAGAATAAAATATAAGAAATTGCAAAATTACAAAAAAAAAAAAAAAGAAAAAAAAAAAATAAAAAAATCGCTAAATTACGAAAAAAGAAAACATTACCAAATTAAAAAAAATATTAAAACATAATTACAAAACTGGAAATAGTCAACTCATAAAAAAAAACATCGTTAAATAAAAAAAAAAATTTAAAAAATAGTTAAATAACAATTAAAAAATCGAAAAATTATTGAATTCCAAAATAGTCGAAATACGAATAAATTAAAAAGTCGTTAAATAACAATTAAAAAATTGCCAAATTACAAAACTCCCTAAATTAAAAAAGATTTCGTTTAAATATAGAAAAATTTCTTATTTTCTTGTTCCAAAAAAAAAAAAAAAATGTTTTCCCAATAGAACTTATTTTATTTCTTTCCTCGACTGTTGTGGCTTATACCCATTCTCTGTGCACCATTAAATCCTCCATTATACCGTTTTCTTATTTATTTAACACAAACAGCACGTTTCTTACAAATAAAATTAAAAAAAAAAAAAAAACTGAAAAAAATATTGCATTAATTTGTGTGTCTGTCTGCTGGCAGAAAAAAAATTTTGGTTTATTTTTCCTGTTCTATGTTCTCTTTTACAAACAATTTCTATATTCATTTTTCATTAAAAACACCTTTACTTTGAATACAAAGACTCGAGAGGGAGAAGAGGCAAGTAGTTTGTGTGGTTTTGTTTGGTGTACCTGTGGTGATGGACACTACAAAAGTCAGCAGACAAACCAAACCACATGTGTGTTATATTATATTTATTATATTTGAAGTAGCATCACGTTTCGCAAATGTTTTGTGAGAGAAAGTAAAAATGAATTGAGTTAGTTAATTGGACAGAGATGGAGAGAGTAAAAAAAGGGTACGGGTGTGCCGGCGACAGACTGCACCTGCATTTCCATAAGGTTTTTTTGTGTTAAATTATATGATTAAAACACTTGATTAATTGTTTTGTTAAATTGTTGTGTAATTTGAGTTTATCTTATTTATTTTTTTCTTGCTCTCTTTGTTTATTTGCAGTTTTCCAGCATTGAGACACCCGGCTATGTGGGTTTTGCCAATCTACCCAATCAGGTGCATCGTAAATCGGTTAAAAAAGGTTTTGAATTTACTCTAATGGTTGTAGGTGAATCGGGTCTGGGGAAATCGACACTGGTGAATAGTTTATTTTTAACAGATCTTTATCCGGAACGTGTTATACCCGATGCCATTGAAAAACAAAAACAAACTGTTAAACTAGAAGCTTCTACAGTGGAAATCGAAGAGCGTGGTGTTAAACTGCGTTTGACAGTGGTGGATACACCTGGTTTTGGTGATGCCATTGATAATGGTGATAGTTTTAGTGCCATATTGGAGTATATAGATGAGCAATACGAACGTTTTTTGCGCGATGAAAGCGGCTTGAATCGTCGTAATATAGTGGACAATCGCATACATTGTTGTTTTTATTTCATATCACCTTTTGGCCATGGGTAAATATTAGAATTAATTCTTCAAATTTTAAATGAATATGAATTTATAAATTTTCTTTTTCCAGTTTAAAACCTTTGGATGTTGAATTCATGAAGAAATTGCATTCCAAAGTAAATATAGTGCCTGTCATTGCCAAAGCCGACTGTTTGACTAAAAAAGAAATTTTACGTTTAAAATGCCGCATTATGCAAGAGATTGAAGATCATGGTATTAAAATTTATCCACTGCCCGATTGTGATTCCGATGAGGATGAAGACTATAAGGAACAAGTCAAACAATTAAAAGCCGCTGTGCCCTTTGCTGTATGTGGTGCCAATACTTTGTTAGAAGTTAAAGGTAAAAAGGTACGCGGACGTTTGTATCCCTGGGGTGTGGTAGAGGTGGAGAATCCCGATCACTGTGATTTCATTAAATTGAGAACCATGTTGATGTGAGTAAAAGATATTTATTTCCCAGAGAACATTTTTTTTATAAAAGTATATGTTTTTTATAGTTTTGAATTTTTCGTTCATAAATATCAATTTTAAATCATGTTTTTTAAATTTTAAAACTTTCGAAATTATTTTCGTTCGAAAATTTCGAACATCTCGAAATAGCTTAAAACTCTTTTAAAATTATCTAAAAATTAATTTGATTGACAAATTTATCATTTTTTATAGTTTTGGAATCGTATTCAAATTCGAAATTTTCGAACATGGTAAAAATTACCCAAAATTCAATCAAACAAGCTTAGAATCCATTCTATTAGAAAAATCACGAATTTCTAAAATTTTCTTGAAGTTCTAAGGTTTCGAACTTAATTTCGAAATTATCGAACATGGCTTAGAATTATATTAAATTATATAAAATATCTATTTCTATAAAAATTATTAAATTTCTCACGTGTTTTGAAATTTTTAATTATTCGAACCCAATTTCGAATTTTCGAAAATGGCAAAAGTTGCATTAAAAATATTAAAAATTGCTTAGAAATCAATAAGATAAACATTTCCCTAAGTTTATAATTTTTTTTTCAGGTTTTGTGTTTTTCGAATTTTCGAAAATGGGAAACATTTTATTAAAAATATTAAAAAAATTTTTTAAAAATTAATTAAATATTTTTGTAAAAAATTTATAATTTTTCTACAGTATTTATAATTTAGAAAATTGAAAATGGCTTAAAATTCAATATAATTATTATAAAAATTATTTTCTAAAAAATTTCTCATATTCTACCATTTTTTGGTGTTTCCAATTTTTTGAACTCAATTTCAAACTTTCTAACATGTTGATAATGACTTAAAATTCAGTTAAATTGACATGAAAATCATTTTAAATAAACTTTTTTTAAAATTATATTTTTTCTACAATTTTTGTAATTTTGGATTACTTGAACTTAATTTCTAAATTTTCGAACATGCTAAAAATACTATAAAATCAATATTAATCACTATGAAATACTTTTTTAATAAAAAAAAATATATAACATTTTCTAGGGTTTTTCAAAATTTTGATTTTTTAGATTTAATTTCGAATTTTTCGAATTTCGATCATGCCAAAAATATCACAAAATTAAATTGAAATTTGAAAAAAATGTAATATTTTCTATGATTTTTTGGAATTTTGAATTTTTTTAACTTAATTTAGAAATTTTCGAATACGCTAAAAAGATCATAAAATCGATATTAATCAATATAAAGTACATTTCTAATAAAAATGTAACAATTTATTGCGAGAGAATTTTTCGAACTGGCTTAAAATATCATAAATTTCCAATTTTTAAAACTTAATTTCGAAATTTTAAATGATTATAGAAATAAATTTTTAAAAAATTCATAATTTTTACGATTCTTTGGAACAGTTTCGAAATTTTCAAACCTGATTTAAATTACTAAAGTTCTTTCTTTTATATATATATATATATATATATATATATATATATATATATATATATGTATATATATATAAAAATTATATATATAAAAAAATTAACTTAAATATAATTTTTTGTATATTTTTCTCTTATTCAGCACCCACATGCAAGACCTCCAGGAAGTAACCCAAGAGGTCCATTATGAAAACTATCGCTCTGATCGTTTGGCGAAGGGCATTAAAAGCAAAGAGAATGGCGTCAAACAAGAGCGTGACTCTTTGGTACCCACACAAATTGTGGTAAATAGTGTATTAGGTGAAAAAGATCGGATATTGCAAGAAAAAGAAGCAGAACTTAGACGTATGCAAGAAATGTTAGCCCAAATGCAGGCTAAAATGCAAGCGCAACAATAGAGTAGTAGACAACAAAAACAGAAACACTATATATAGACATGCACCTTTTGGAATAGTTTTAAGAAGTTTTAAGAATTTTATATAAAAAACAAACAAAAACGAAACACGAAAAAATGGTGCCGATTTATTTTGTTTAAATATTTTTTTACTTAAAAAATAACTTTTATTTAAAGAATTTCTTCTTTGATGAAATATAATTTAAGTTTAATTTTCGTATATTTTGGCCTCTAAAAAAATCTATTAAATTTAAAAATAATTATATATATAAATATTTTTGTAAAACTATAAAAAATATTAAATATTAATTAAAAAAAAAACAAAAAATTTAATAAATTTTATTATTTTTTTTTAAGAAAGGTGGTTAATTGAATCTCTCTTGTCTTTATTACCACAAACACCCGCTACATATGACACAAACCTTTTTAACACTCACACATATTTAAAAGCATATTTTTAGGGTTTAACCTAAAATAAAACCAATACACTAACAAATACTTAACTTTGTTAAACACTTGTTATTTTCAAAATAAAAGAAAGAAAAATTAAATTAAACTTTCCACAAAAACGTCCTATCAATTAATAACAACCTAATTCCTAATTATTAAAAATATATTTCATCGTTTATTAAAAAAAAATCAAACTTATTATTATATTAATATAATAAATTAACCTTAAAAAATTAAACACAATTTTCTTATACAATTGCTTTAATACAACCTCTTTATGTATTATAATTCTCAATTATTTTAAAGCTCATTATTTTATCTCCTTTTTATTCATTTTTTAATACTATTTTTAGAATCCTTTTAAAGAAAATAAATGACAATTTAAAAAATCTCTTAATTTTAGTTTGTTTCAGTTTTCTCTTTGGTTTACATTTTTCTTCGATTTTGTAATAAAATTTAAAGCCTATCAAAAATAAAAATATATACAAATAATATAATTTCCTTGTTTTAAATACTAAAATTAAATTTCAACTACATATATTAACTAATATTTGTCATACATCTAAACATATATTATTAAAAAGGAAACATTTATTATATAAAAATAAGAAAAATTACAAAAAAAAACATTTCAACATTTTTATTAGTTACTTAAAAATATTAAAAAAAATTATATATTAAATATATGCGCTTTTTTTATACAAACGATTATAATTAAAAATGTTTTATTTAATTTATAGGTAGTACCAAAATCGCAAAATTATAGAAAAAACGCTAAAATACAAAAAAGCGCAAAATTTTAAACCAAAAAAATACAAAAAGTCGATCAATTAAAAATCTCACAAAATTACAAATTATAATACAAAAAATCGCAAAATACAAATTCAAAAAATATGTAAAAATGTAGAAGAAAAATTCTAACATCTCCATAGAAAATAGTAAATTATACGATAACAGTGATGTGGGAACAGTTGAAATTCAACTGTTGCCAGCTGTTATTTTCTAAAATTAGACAAGAAAATCAATCAAATTATCACAGGAAATATTTAATTATATGATAAATTACAAGTGGGAAATTTAAATAAAAGATTTTCTTTTGATTAAAGTTAATGGACATTTGAGTTATATTAATGATTTGTAATGTTTTTTGAAAAATTAAAACTGGGAACAGTTTCTATTTCAACAGTTTTTCAGTTGATATATTTTTTTAAATTGAGCAGAAGATATCTCCAAAATGTTTGGAATTAAATTAGCAGAGGAAACATTAAATTATGAAATTAATTTAAAGTGGGATTGTTTACATTTGAACTGTTCCCAGTCTAAATTTTTAAGAAATTTTTAATAAATTTCATGATTATTTCTGTCGCTTTTTTCACATGGTTTTGTAAAAATTTTAGATGGAAACAGCTTTTGTTTTAACTGTCCCACTTGATATTTTTTTAAAATGAGTCAAGAACAAATTTAAAAATGGCTAGATTCAAATAAGTAGAGAAAATAGCTAAATTTGAACTAGAAACAGTTTATGCTTTAACTGTTCTCAGTCTAAATTAATTTCTTCGTATTTGTGTTGCTTTACGGATTTCTCAGGTTTAGAAGAGTTTTTAGCTGAGAACAGTTATTATTTCAATTGTTCCCGAAATTTTAAGGAAACATTGATTTAAAAAAAGTATTAATTATTTATATTAATTTACCAATTTTTGAAAAAATTTTAGCTGGGAACAGTTTTAACTATTCCGAGTAGAGATTTTAAAGAAAAATTACTTTTTCTTAATAATTTTCTTTGATATTTATGTTGCTTTACTGATTTTTAACGTTTTTTTTTTATTTTAGCTGATTTCAATGTTCCCAGTTGATATTCCTCTAAAATTAGGCCAGAAACATTTTAAAAATTGTTAAAAACAAATCAGCAGAAAAAAACTAATTTATACGATGAATTTAAAAAAACATCCTTTTTAATTTTTATTTTTCCTGAAAGCACTTGTTTAAAAGAACGCTTTATGAAAGTTCAGCTTTCATTAAAAAATAGTGGATTTCTATTAAATAAAATTATTTTCTAATAAGAAGTAAAATTGTTATAGTACTCTGTTTTATTTCAATAAATTTTCCATTTTTTCTTAATAAACAATAATTTTCAAATATATTAATTTTTTAACGATTTTATCAGCTTATATTGTTTACCTCTGGTAATACTCTTATTTACTTATACTAAATACAACCCTGTAAAAAACATACACAAATAAAAGAGAGCTAAAAAAACAGAGCGCAATAATTTTGACATTTTTCTTTTATACAAAATTCAACAAATAAATAAAATACCAAAAATTTTGTCATTTGTGATTCTTAATTCGGTTGGTGTAAAACGTTTTAAGAGGAAGGGTTTGGAATTATCGGTAAAAGAAATTCATATTAAAGCAAAAAAATTAAAACATTTGAAACCAGAAAATATTAATATTATTAGTGTAAAATGTTTTATAAATATAAATAAAATTAAAAAAGTGCAAATTAAAATATAGAAAAAAGAGTGGAAAATAAAAAGCGGCCTGCGAAGAAATTTTGTAACCTTTTTTGACATTGAACAAAAAGCCAGACATTAAACACAACGAACAAGAACAAGGCAAACGGTCAAAACGGAAGACAGACACAAAAATGTGGTACATTCGCTAAAAATCACAAAAATTACTAGACACAGAAGAAAATTTTCAGATTTTTTAAACAAATTGACGGAATAATTATTAATAATTAATAAACTTGCTTAAAAAATAAAGAGCAATAAAATTAACATAAAAATTTATACCAAGTGCAAGAAAAGTGAAATTAATAAGAAAGTAAAAATAAAAGCAAAAAAAAAAAAAATACTCATATATAAAAATAATTTATAAAAATAAGCTTTTTTGTATATATAAATTTTTTGTTGTGTAATCAATCTACATGCGAAAAAAGAATCCTACAAAAAAATTGATCAGTTATAGAAAAAGTTTTCTCATATGAGTGCTTTACTTTTAACACAATAACTAAAACACAGTGCTCTATAAAATAAAAATAAAACATAAATCAACAAACAAACCAACCCGCTTGACGAACGTGCAAAACCACACGCGACTTTTTACATCATTCATGTTTATATAGGAACTTTGCACACGTACTCATAACATATTAAACATAAGCAATTCTTTAAAGAAAAAAATTCCTGTCCAAAAACAACAAAAAATACTCCAAGAAAAACCAAACTACGCATAAGAAAATTTTCCAATCTGTAAACTTGTGGAGATTGTTGTTTATTTTATGCTCCCCTTGTATTGTAAACAACAACAATAATAATAACAACAATAAACAACCTCTATTACAAGAAATCATCGTCAACATATCACGAACGACGTCATTGCCTATACACATAAACAATATTTCGTTTGACTCTGTTTAACCTCGTCTTTTTTTCTTTAACTTGTTATCGTTTTCGGTTTTCATATGTTTGTTTCGACAAACAGT
The DNA here is from genome assembly GCA_932274085.1 of Protocalliphora azurea. Classification (NCBI taxonomy): domain Eukaryota; kingdom Metazoa; phylum Arthropoda; class Insecta; order Diptera; family Calliphoridae; genus Protocalliphora; species Protocalliphora azurea. The sequence continues at coordinate 5,792,469 of OW026523.1, forward strand.
AGTATAATACAGTGTTAACCAAACTTTTTTTTCATAATTTTGTGGTTGCCTATCGTTTAGGGTAAATTTACGTCAAAATCAAAATACCACCAGCACAGATGGCTAAAGACGAAGAAGATGATTTATTACCTGATAAGGATGCTGCCAAGGGCTTTTATGCGAAATATGAACCCAAAGAGATATTGGGAAGGTAGGTTTGTTCAAGGAATTTAATTAAAATATTTAATTTTATATTAATCAAATTAAACAAAGTTGATTCATTTAATTGGGAACAGTTGCAAATTTAACTGGAATTTTTATTTAAAAATAATTTTGCAAATATTGAGAATAATTTTTTCATTTGTATTACTTTTAACAGATTATATTTCTACTGTTTCCAGTTAATATTCCTTTAATTATATTAATACAATATTAAAAAAAAAATATATTACGATCAAGATCATAGAAAAAATAGCTATTTTTTTTAAATTTTAAGTGGAATCATTAAATAGGGCTGAAAATGTATAAATATAAGAATAAAATATAAGAATAGAAAAATAGAAGAATAAATATAAGAATAAAATAAGAATAGAATATCATACGAAGATTTTAAAGTGGAAACAGTTTTTCTTTCAATTCTTTCCTTTCGAATTTTTGTACTAATATTCTGAATGATTTATCTTTTTTTCGGAACAATTTTAGTTGGCAAAAGTTTTTATCTTAACTATTCCTTGCCAAAATTTTTTTCTAAGTTTTCTTGAAAATTCATATTACTATATTGATTTTTTAATTTTTCTGGAAGAATTTTAGCTGGGAACAGCTTTTGTTTCAACACTTCTAAGCTGATATTTCTTAAAATCAGACAAGACGATTTTAAATCATTGTTCATTCAAATCAACAGAAAAAATTATAAAAAAGGAATTATACAATAAATTTTAAGAGGAAACAATTTATATACCAACTGTTTTAGATATTTGTTTTGATATAGTGATTTTAAATCTTTCTAGAAAATTTTTACCTGTGAACAGTATTTATTTCACTCTTCCCAGTAAAAATTAAAAAAAAATAAATTTTTAAATAAAATTTTAGTATATTTATTATTAGAATAATTTTCTTTTTTCCAAAGAAATTCTAGCTGGAAAGAGGTTTTATTTTAACTGTTCCCAGTTGCTATTGATAATTAGGACAAAAAAGCGTTTAAAGTTATTGTAAATAAATAAATTTTTATTTAAACTGTTCTTAGTCGAAATTTTATAGAAAAATTATTTTTTTATTAAATTTGATAGTTATTTGTATTACTTCAGTAATCTTTTATATTTTTGGATGAATTTTAATTGGGAACAGTTTTTGTTTTAAATCTTCCCGGTTGATATTTCATAAAATTATTAAAAAAATAAAAAAGTAAAAAAATAAATGGATAATAATCAAATCAACTGCGAATTTAAATGTTAAAAAAGAAGAAAATTAAGAATAAAAATAAAAAACAAAGAAATTTTTGTTCAAAAATATACACGTACATATGAAATATTTAAAAGAAAAGTTAAAAAACCAAGCAAAATATTTAGTATTGGAATGATAGTTTGATTGCAACGTTAGTTTATTGCACTATTTACAACAAATTTAAGTGTACAAAATTAAAGTGTACAAAATTTTTACAATTGAAACAATTATTTTATTGTCAGAGGAGGAAAACAAGTACCAGCGAATTGTCGAGATTTGCGGGACGCATCTGACTCCTTGGACCTAATTCAATAAAACAAAAAAGCTTTTAAATTAATTATCTGTATTAGATTTTTCCACAACTTTCGAAAGCTTCACAAGTCCGTAAGCAATCGACCAGTTGTTTTCATTTTATTAAAAATTCGCGGAAAAAATCATTCACTTTATTTTATCATGAAATTATTAATGGGGAATTTTTTCACGTTTGCAAATTTGGAAAAGGGAAAACATTTCGAAGGAAAAAGTATTCATGATAAGGGTGAGAATTGTTTATCAAATATTTTGTTTAATTATATTATAATACTGAATTTTTAAGTCTGAGAATAATTTACATTTTAGCTGTTTTCATTTGAAATTTCATGTAAAAACTGTTTTTTTAATATTCTAGTATATATATAATAAACGAAATTTCTCCGTGTTTTTATAAATTTTATTAATTAATTTTTTTGCAAACGAAATTTATTTAATAAACATAACGTAATGTCTATACCAGACAAATTTATATCAAGGTAACCACAGTTAAACTGCTGATTATTAATTTTGGTTATTACTGCTGTCAAACTGCATACATAAAAAGCGTTAATGAATTCGCCTTATTATTATTTTCCTGCAACTTTGCCACTACATATATTCGCGTAAATTCTGACGTTTGTTTTGATAAACAATTGTCTAATATAAACTATATGTAAAGAATAAGATGTCATCTTAAAGTTACCAGAGGGTGAAAAATTGAGTGGTGTCAGTGTAAGAAAGTGGAATATGGAGAAGTAAAAGGCAACATTTTGTTTTTTATATATTTAAAAGAAAATTAAATTAGGTAGTTTAAAAAGACAGGAATAAAACAAATTTATTAGTTTTGGTTTTCATTTGGAGTAAAAAATTGGAAAAAAATTTTCATATTTAAAATATTTTTGGTTGTTTTTGATAAAAAAAATTTAGACAAGCATATATTTTGTTAAGAAGATTTTTTTGTTTAATGACTTAGAAAATTAGTATTATTTTCTAAGCAAAGAATATTTTCTAACATTGTGCAAATGACAGCCAGTTTTTTAATAATGTTAAAATAGATTTGAATATTAATTTCCACATAAAATACTGACAAAATATGCTTTTAACTTTTTTAAACTGATTTTATTATGTTTTTTCTTCTTATTCTAAAAAAATCTAACCTAAATAGAATATAAAATACGTGAAAAACTTGTATATTTATAACTTATTCTCAATCTAAAAGTTTAAAAACTTTCCATTGCATTTTTGTCCGTCTCACTACTTGACGGCCACTTGACCAGAAAAACTACGATGCCCTCATCTCTGCGATGTTAACATTTAAACAAACATTTTTATTTAAAAAGTTTTTATTTGAATTTCATTTAACTAAAAAAAATATATATATATATATATAAAATAGAGGGGCCTGTCTTTGGGGCTCGACTGAACTAGCTGACAGACAGACTGACTAACTGCCCGGTTTCAAGCACACATTCAGTAAAAAATATATGTATATATGTTTATATGAATTAGTGTTTTTGGCACGTAAAGTTGTATGACAACTTACGAAATCATTTATTTTTATTTTACATTTTCTTGTCTGTTTGATTTTCAATTTAAATAATTGATTTTTTTTTTTTTTTTGTAAAAAAATAGAGAATACCAGAACAAAAATGTAATGATATATAAAAAATGTAAAAATATATATATGTATGGAGATAATATTAGAGAGAGTAGAGCAAGTGCGGAGAGAGAGCTCTGCAAAATTTAAAAAGCAGGTGTTGTTTTGTTGTAAATTTTATTTACTTGTTTGTATGTTGTACAACATTAAATATTTGTCAGGCGCTCATCTTTAACAGCTGCTAAATTTTTAATATATCTTGGCTAATATTGTGGGTTTATGTATGACTCGATATATTTTTCCATACATTTGTACATTTATAGAAATTTAGTTTATGTGAAAAATCTCCTGTTCATTTTTATTTTGCACTATTTCTCATTTTTTTAATATTTGCTTTAATTTCTTGTTATTTTTACTCTATTCTTCGTATTTCATTTGCTCTTATATCTGCTATATTTATAAATATTTTTTCTATTTTTTCTTTGGCATTAATTACATTGTTAAATGTGACTCTTTGGCGAGACACACCTCTTTCATAGAGCTTCATTTTCTCTGCCCCCCTTTGTATACTACACTAGTCACTTGCTAGTCTTATGGCTAATGGTTTCATATTAAATACATGCACATATGACATTGTATTTTTTTATTACATTTAATTGTTTAAAAATAGTTTTTTTATAGTAAATTGCATGAAATTTTTAGTAATAAATATTTCTTATAAAATAAATGTAAAGAATTTATTAATGATAGATTTTAAAAGATAAACATTTATTTATATCTTAAAATCGTCGTTATTATCAAAATATTTAAATATTTTACAACTAATAATATAATAATAATAATTGTTAATTTTTCTTATAGAAATCGATTTTTTCTCTATCTACAACTTTTAAATCGTTAACAGAATTTACAATGGACAATTTCAATAATGAAAATTAATTTTGATTTATTTCTTTAACAGCTATATTTTCTAATATTTAAGATCTGGCAACTCAATCTCACGCAATGCTAATGTTTAGAAAAAGTGTGTTGCCACTATATTGAAAACAATTGAACAAAATAAACTTATTCTATATTCTTTTAGAGCTGGAAACATACATAACTATTAATCCCTATTTAATCTGCTTTTTCTTCCATCATACATCATCCTTACTTTAACAATATATGTACAAAACATTATGGAGAAAATTGTTTTCCTATTAAAATCTTAAATAATCATAATTCAAAGGAGCATATATATTCCTCAAGCAAATTTAAAAGTACATTTGATAGTTCGATCAGAGCCTTTTTGTCTTCCTTAGACTTAGCTTAAAGAGTTTTATTCCATAGGAGTTTTGTTAACCTATAAATGGAGAATAGAGAATATAAACCTTCTTCTGTTATTTTCTTACCTTGTTGATACCGTTCGTTTACAAATTTTAAATACAAAAAAATGGAAAACATGATGTAATGTGATATTTCGATATAGAAGTGGTTTCAACTCGATGCCAATTGGCATCAATTTTTGTTAATGGTTTGAACATACAGTGTTAATTTTGAACAAATATGTGGCAGATTCACTATAGACACTGAATGGTAACGTTTTCAACTCGAATGTGGTCGGTTTTTCTTTGAGTGTAATGTTTTATTATTTAATTCAATTAACAATTTCATTTATTAATGATATATTAAATGTTTTCATATAGTATGTAATAAATTTATTACTTAATTTATAATGGATTTTTATTATATTTTAAAGTTTCCTAGTTTAATTCCTAAATTTTTATTATTTATTAATTACGTCTTTATTTTAATAATATTTTAATAGTTCTTCAGTAAGGTTTTTTATTGATATAAAAAGAAATTTCAAGCAGTTTCGAAATTTTACCTTATATAAAATAATTTCAAATAGCATTGAAAATTTTTTGTATTACAAGTTCTTTCTTTCAATATTTTTAAAAGTTTTTTCCCAATTTTTTTTTTGGAAGCCATACCTTTTCATATATGTTTTCAAACATTTTTTTATTTTGCACTGTTTTTTTTTAAAGATTTTTTTTTGTTAACATTTTAAATTTATTTCTTTAAAAATTTTGTTTATAGTATATATTATGTTTATTCAACTTTTGTTTATTTTTGTAACTTATTCATTCTTTAAAATATTTTTGTATGTCTTTTTATTTTCTTATTTTTTTACGGCTGTCATACATTATAACTCGCCACAATTTATTTTTGCTTTTTTAGCACACTTTTTCATTTGATTTTGAAAAGAAAAAGGCATTGACCGTAAAGGTTATATTTGTTAGGAATTATATCACACGTATAAATAATAATATCTAGAGTAAAATTTCACTTTTCACACCTTTATGCTTATTTACTCAGGAAATTGTTTGAAATTTAAAACACAACAAAGGAATTACAAGCATATAGTAGGTCATCATAAAAATAAAAATAAAGATAATAAATGGCTTAAGAAGAAAATAATAATAATAGACAGCTTACCGTCTCAAAAAGACAGGTGTATTTTCTTTTAATTACTTTAGAACATGTATTAAAATAAGGGTGGGTTTTATTTAGTTAAATAACCTTAGAAGTATACTAAGTAGATTTAAAACTATCAATGGATTAATTTTATTTTAAAAAATATAAATTCTTTAAAGAATTTTATTATTTTTGCCTTTACCAGCAATAAAAATTATTTCCTTATTTCTATCCTTAACGCTAAAGTTTGCTGTATTTATTTTGTTATATAGCATTAAAATACACGTTTTTTAATGCAGCTGTCAATTGTATTTAAAGCTAAAGTATTTTTTGTGTTAGTATCGGAAGTACGTTGAGTGCGTTCTATATTTGGCGCCTTTTTAGGGCTACCAGCTGTTTTAAAATTGGGTGTTTCCATTTTTATAAAGGAAATCGCAAAAAAAGATTTTAATTAAAAAGAATAACATTAAACTGAAAAAAAAAAAAATAAGAAAAAATGTAAAGAAAATACATTTTTTACTTCAAAATTTATATTTTTAAGAATTAAACAAATTTGGCTGAATTAATTATAATTAGAATAATATATTAACCATTTAATTTCTGCAAAAATCTATAATTTTTTTAAGAAAGAATTTCATAATACTTCAGCGTCTCACCGTAGTGTTATCTGCAAAGGTCATCTATTTAACTTACAACTTTTTGGGAAATGGAATCTGTAACTTATTTTCCCTATATGTTATTAAGTAAGACGAATGGTTTGCGATAAATCTTTTTACAATTATTTTGTATTCTCCTTTTTCAATTATTATTGTTTATATGATTAAAGCTACCAGTTTTTTAGGTTGTAAATCAGCAATGTATGATTTGTTATTGTTTAGCCACTTATTAAGTAGCAATGAACAAAGTTGTTGTTATTTTTGATTTGTCCTTCTGTTTGTTTTCTATTTTTTTAGAAATACTTAACAATGGCAGTCATCAAGTAACACCTTACACCATGCCGTGTGTTTAAGGTTAATTAGTTTATAGTTTTTTTTGAACTTTTTTATATAGATATTTATATTTGTCTGCAATTTTCAAATTTTTCCTTATTTGAAAAAATTTCCCTGTAGGAAAAATTTTATTTTGGAGAGATATTTTAAATTCATTCCATATTTGAACATAATTTTTAACACTTAATAAAATTTGGGTGTAATTTTTAAAATTTCCCTTATTAAAAAAACCCCTATAAGGGAAATTTTATTTTGAAGAGATGTTTTTAATTATTTTATATATTTGAGCATAGCTTCTAGCAATAAATACAAATTTTGAAAAATTTCCAAAATATTTTCATAGTTTGGGATTGAAAAAAAAAAACACATAATTCCAATTAGATTATAAATTCCCAAAAAGTTTAAAAAATCTTAAAATAATACCCATATATTTTTAAAACTGAGTATTTAAGACTGTAAATAAAGTAAAAAAAATCAATAATTAAGAAAAATTCCAAATAAGTTTAAAATCTCCAAAATATCCCAAAACTGGGTATTAAAACCGGAATTAAAAGATAATTATTCTAAAACATCAGAAAATAATCAAACTAATTTAAAATCGTTAAATTATTCGAAAAACGTAAAATGAATCGCTAAATAATAAAAAATAAAAAAAATGGACAATAAACGAAACAATCACCAAAATGCCAAAAGATTTACAAAATTATTAAAAAGCTTAAAAAGAAAATCAACAATTATGACTATGCCTTTTCCTTTTAAGGATGTTCTCGTTTTTTTTTTTTTTTTTTTTTTTTACTGAACTTAACAACCAAAATTTCCAAAAAGAATTGGCACAGATTTGTTTGCGTATTTAGCCACCCAAAACATTTTTCACGCCATTTTCACGTGCAAAATGAGTGGTGTGCAACAAGTAATTTCAACCTATTTGTTTATAATTAAATTAATAAATAAATTGTTTTATATGGCAAAGACAATGATTTCTTTATCTATATAATATAAAAGACAATGAAACAATTTCTTTTTTGTTAATTTTTTTCTAATATTGATAATATGTAAAATTTTGTTTAAAAAAGATGAAAGGAATTTTTCAAAAAAAAAAAAAAAAAAAGATTATTTTAGGATTCTTTTTATAAAAGAAAATATTAACTGAAACTCATTAATTTAGCTCACCAAAAACTTTAATTATGGAAGTTAATTATCTGGTATAAGCATTTCTTTGACCTCTTTCGTTCCTTACAATTTTTAATGTTCCGTTGGGTTTTTTATTTAATAATTTATTGTTATTTTTATCACTATTTAACACCTGTATCTTAATAATCATTTCATTATTTTTGCTTATTTTGCATTTTGATTTTCATTTTATTGCGTATTTCTTCAATAAAATAATTATAAAGTTTGTTAATAAATTTACAAAAAATTTTGCACATTTTTAAAACGACCAAAAACAAAAATATGTTATTTTACGTTTTCACAATATACATATTTAATTCACTATATGGGATTAAAAAAAAAAAAAACAATATAAATTTTAAGTTGACCAATCTTTTATCTGTAAATATATATGATTTTTTTCGTTTTGTTAAAAAAAAATAATCAATTAAATACGTTTTATAGCTTGAGAAAGCTTGGAAATTATGTGTGTGTTTTAATTTGATTTTTTATTAATTGAAATAAACTATAAAACGATTTTAAAGTAATATTAATTAATCACGCATTTAATTTATATAAAAAAAGAAGAGAGTTAATACTTTAATAAAAAAGGCAGTTGAATTATTAAGTAAATCTTATTTTATTTATTTTCTATTAAAAGATCTTTAAAATCATAAATTTTTAAATAAAAATGTTAAGAAGTTTCTTTAACAATAAATTTTATGACAAAATCGCAGAATTCTGCTTGTTAATAACGTGGTAACACCATTTTATCTTTGTCAACATGGCATTCCATCACTAGCGGTTAGCAAACAAAAGAATAGAGCTGCCACTTTGTAAACAAATTAAATATTTAAGGGATTTTTAACCAAAAAATATATAAAGTGGAAGTTAACTGAAGAAAATAAATAAAATTTAAGACAATTAATTAAATTTTCAATAAAATTTAAAATTTTAAAAACAACATAAGATATATTTTATTAAAAAAATTGGAAATAATTAAATAATTTTAATTACGTATGCAGAAAAGAATAATAAATTGGCATAGCTATATTTTTTTATATCAGGGCATCACTACACTAATTGTAATTAACCCACAGACCAGTGCTGCCAGCTGGATTAAAGAGAAAATTTACTATTTCAAAGTAAAAAAGAATTTTAAAATTTTATCTTAATAATGCATAAGTGCTTCTTAATTTTAATTCCCTTACCAATTTCAGTTCATCATTTTCAACTATTAATAAGTAATTTTTAATATTTTATAAAATTAATTTGCTTTTCTAGCAAAATTTTCAATATTTTTTTCCAAAAATACACATTTCCTGGAATTATGAAAACAAATATAAACTCTACTCCTAATGTAATTAAACACCTTCTAAAAGGTGTTTAAACTTTAACATACATATGTTTAATTTTCAGTTAAATATATTGTTTTATTGCTATATCAACATATTTCCGGTAATAACTAAATGAAAACATTTTTAAAGGCGCAATTTTATTTTAAAACCAACACCCTCTCCTTCGGCTCCCAACTCCTACCACATAATTAAAGAAAACTTCTTTTAATTATGGTCTAGGGTCATTGTTTTATGTTTTAAAAAATAAAGGTACAATAACCTTTTCTTTTTGAAAACAAATAAAACTAAAATTTATTTTTTTTGGCAAACACATTTAAGTTCAATAGCCCAAACTCTCTCACGCTGTAATTTTAAGCGTAAATTTATAATAACAATTAATTGCCTATTTGGCTTAAAATATGTTTACAAATATTGTTAACATGTCCCTTAAACTGTGGCGGTTTGATTTTAAATAAATAATTTTGAAAATGTCAGCAACATTTTCATTCATGTTTAGTAAATGGTCGCTATTTTGAAAAAAAAAATAAGAAAAAAATTAAATAAATGTTAAATTAACTGAAAAGGTTTATTGACTTGTAATATAATATAATAAAGAAAAAATAAAAGTAATCAAATATGTACAATTTATTTTTATTTCTTAAAGTTGATGTACATCTTCTAATGGTAAGATGGCGATTTTTGCTTACAAAATATTGGCATCAAACGTCAAAATCAGTGCGAAGCTATACAAAATAATCTCAATTAAACAGCAGATTACTATTTTAGTTATTACAGCTGTAAAACTGCATATAAAAATATTTATGAATTCGCTTTATTTTTGTTTTTGTGCAACTGTTTCCATCTTGCATAAATTCGCTTTGTTTTTGACGTTTGTTTTGATAAAAAATTATCTAATATAGACACTATGTAAAAAAAGCCAAAAAACGCCATTTTTTATCTGAAGGGAATTAAATTAAAGAAACAATAACAATTAATTTAACTTATTTAAAATAAGTGTAAAAAATGGAAACTTTTAAATTAATTTTAGCATTAATGAATTTTTATTTGTGGTCAAATTTGATGTTAAAATTTCTAACAAAATAAATTAAAAACCAGAAAAATCCAATTGTTTATTTTATAAAAGCGTTGTGATTTAATTATTTGATATTTTTTCATTTTTTTGTGTTAGGGGCTAAAAAAGTATAATTTTCTTTTTGGGGATTGTATGGGAATTTAATTTTTTTTGATTTATATACATTTTAATGCTTTAGATATTAATTTAAAGCAAACAAATAGAAAAATATAATTAAATTTCTCTTTAAAAGTTTTAGTTTTGTTAAGAAAATTATTTTCCCAGTTAAATATTTTTTCCGGGACTTCTATTTTTTTTTTGAAATTTATAATTTTTAAAAATATTTCTGTCTAAAGTTAAATATATGTATTTCTTTCAAAATTTATATTCTTAAAAAGAATATCCTTTTCATTAGTATTTTAAAATTATTTTTATAATTTTTTTATTTAAATGAAAATTTGAATTGAATTTGAATGTTTTGTACTTTAATTGAAGCCAACAAGTATAAATAGTAAATTTCTTCATAAAAAAGTAGGAATTTTTTAAGAAAATTATTTCCCCCAGTTAAATATTTTTTCCAGGAGTTCTATTGTATCTTTGAAAAATTGTATCTTTTGCTTGTATTTGAATTCTCAAATTGAAAATTTAAATCTCCATTTTTTTGGGTATTTTACAAAAAGCTTTTGGGAATAATTTTTTTTTTTTTTTTAATTTAAATGGGAATTTTAATGTTTTGGTTACTTTAATTGAAGCAAACACATATAAATAGTAAATTTATCCATAAAAAGTGCGACTTTTTAAGAAACCATTTTCCACAGTTAAATATTTTTTTACCGGGATTACATTTTTTCTTGGAAATTTAAAATATTTGGACATATTTTTTTGTGTTTAAGTTATTAAATTTTAAGTATTTGTTTTTAATTCTACTCCTCATAAAAAATTAAAATCCCCTTTATAAGATTTAAAAAAAAATAGTAAACATTTTCTGTTTGGGGATTTTGGGTATTTATTTTTAATTAAATGAAAATTGAAATTTTTTTTAGACTAGTATTAGCAAAACAAATATTTTTTTTCTAAATATATTGTATTTTTATATACATTTAATTACATTTATATACAGTTAAATTTTTTGTATTAAAAATTTTAAAGTAAATTTTTTATTTAAATTTGAACCCTCATTTTTTATTTATGTGGGAGTGTCTTTTTTTAAATACTGAAACAATTTTAATTTGGCATTTTTTTAACAAGAATTTTTGATAAGAATTTTTAAAACTCTTATCAAAGTTATACTAAATAAATTAAAAGTTTAATTTTAAATTTAATTTGTAAAGTCTAGTAGGCCAAGTTGTTTCATAAAGATTTGAATCTGACTAGACTTCCAACAATTGTTAAAAAGAAAAAAAAACACAATTTACGTCATTTATTATTTCTTTTATATTCTTAAACGTTTTTAAGTATTTTATATCAAATGTTTTTATTTTTCTTTTGGCCTCTTCAATGCATTGGACTTTTTTAAATTAATTTTTGTTAAAAAAAAATTTCATTTTCCTTAATTTATTTCACTTTTGTCACAACCAAGGTCATAATAGTTTTTAATTTTTTATATTATTAAAAAAATCTATTGTATATTATTTTTGTGTTTAGCTTTCTAGTCAAGGCCGGTTATTTGCCAAAATATTTAACTTTTTGCTTGTTTAATATTTTTATGTTTTTTTTTTTTTTATTTTAAGAAAAAATAGCACTATTTTCAATTAGTTTTTATTGACAATTGATTAAAATGACAACAAAGTTTAAAATGATATACTAAATCTATTTATTTTCTTGAAACTAACATACAATTTTGTTAAAATTTGTTAGATTTTTATAAGAATTATAATTTTTTTATTTACAATTTTAATTAAAATTTACTTTTTTAAATTTTAAATATTTAACACTTTTTAGTTTCAAAAATAGTGGCATCTCTGCCTGTTTGTTTACATTCTCATAATTCTCTCATATAAAAAATAACGATAATTATTTTATTCCAGTACAGGTTTTAGTCAGAAATTGTCAGAAAAGTAACAAAATGCAAATAAATTCTTAGTACAGGAACGCTTTTCTGTAAATTCTGACTAAAACTGTAAATTTGACAAGTGCTGGAACAGAGCTAAAGAATATAAGACTTTTCAGAAAAAAAACTAAGATTGTGATAGTTAAATTTTATTAATATATATTAGTGTTGAAACCACTTTCACTACACATTATAAGAAATAATTTAAAATTATTTTAAATTCTGTTTTATTTTTAATGTCAAAAATAGCAACTTTGTGTTCGTTCAATTTATATTTCAACATAGAAAAAGGAATGTCAAAAATAAAAAAAATTGCAATAAATATAGGTGAAAAAATAACAAAAATATTGTGCACTAATGAAGAAATATGTCGCGAGTGCAATTTTCCTTCAATTGTAAAGGAGAAACTTGTTTATTTTGTGTTGTTTTTCTCTCACAAGTGTGTTGAATTCTATGTGAGGCAAGAAAAATTTTGTTGTAGGAAATTGAGCCAATTTCTTTTCTTTATATTCTTTGGCTGCAATGTTGTGGAATGTTTATTTACCATCGTAAAGTGTTACCAGATGCTTTAAAAATTGTTTGACTGTGGCTAGTTATTATTGTAATTTTATATCTTAATACATACTTTCTTTTAAAATATTCCTTTAAACATAGAATACAACTAGAAGTTCATTTTTTTCAAAACACAAAAACAAAATATATGTTACTTCATGTATTTTGTTGTTCGATGAAATACAAATTAAAAATAAGCTGATTTTTCTTGAGTTTGGTATCATTTAAATCTAATTCAGCTAATTTATTATTAGTTGAGTAGCATTTAAAACAAATTCAGCTGCATAGTTTTTAGTTAAATTATAATTTTAAGAAATGTAGCAGTGTAAACTTTAGCTGAATAGCATTTAAAACAAATTTTCCAAATTAATCTTTAGATGAATATGACTTTAAACTTATTAACATGCTGAATTTATAGCTAAATAATAAATATAACAAATTCAGCTGCTTAAAAATACTTTCAACTAATTCCATTGCTTCATTTTTTATACAATTTAAACCGGATAAAATAAAATAAATTTTTGTTGCGACCCTCGTTGTTTATACATACATACATATATTTCACTTTCTACAATTTATTGTAATGTCTAGAATTTGGTTATGGCACAATAATATTTTAATTAAATGTGAAAAGAATAATACAGTGTATGACAATATAATAGAAACTTTTTTATTTGTATTTAAGGAATTTTGTAGGTTTATTTTTAAATTAAAAGATTTTTGGTTATTTTATTTTATAATAAATTTTTATTTAATTTCGCTTTAGCTTTCAAGTTTTTAATTTTTTTTCTATAAAAATAGTGATAGCTTTCTTTGTCAAAGAGTGGCATCTCTTTATGATTGTTTATATTTTCTTTCTTCTCTCAAGCTGAAAATAACGGTATTCGTATTGTGGAGCTGTGTATATTTACAATTATATACAGTGTTGCCATTTTGTTAAAAGAAATTTTTTGTCTTTATAGCAAGAATTTATATATTTTTTTTATTTATTTTATAAATTATTGATTAATTTAATAAATATACAAAAGTCTTAATTTAATTTCTAAATTTAAATTAAATCAAATGCAATTTAAAAAAATTTATTTAATTCTTAACAATTACGTCGTTTACATTAGTGTTATAAAAAAAATACTGCGTTATAAAAGCGTAGGTGATATAAATATTTATGATTCTTTCCCTTTTCTCAAAGTAATTTATAAACAATTAAATTTAAATATTTGATCTGTTACAAAGACTATTTACATACATATATATGTACTTACATATGTAGTAGTTGTTGTAATAAGAAAAAAACTTTCTAACAACGCAATTTCTTCTTTTCGATTATATTATAATATACTTATAATGAATTAGAATTTTTGCATTAATTAATATTTTTTTTTTAACAAATTTAAAATAAAAAAAATATTTTTTTCTTTTTTTTATATTTTATCACTTAACAAATCAAAAAGGGTTTGTTTAAGCGTGTGGACACACACCTCATAGACATGTGAATTAGAATAAAATAAAATTAATTTAAAGAAAAAACTTTACAGGTTTATTTGTTGTTCTGAGCTAAAACACACATCGCAAATAAATTAGAAAATTTAAACAATAATTTGAATAAACATTAAAAGTATTATCAGCAACAAAGTGTTTCTTTCTAATCAATATATAATAAAATAATCAATTCTGATTAATCATTAAAAGGCATCTTTTTCATCTTCAAATAAAAGTTTTCTTTTTTATTTTTCTTATTGAATTTTTGCTAAAGAATTTCAAAATTTCGTTTAAGACCCACACGCGACATTTATGTTATTAAATCCAAATTTTTTAAAAGAAATATTTAATTTATTTGTTTTTGTTTTAATTATTTTAGTCGTTTATTATTTTATTTGTTTTTAGTGTTATTGTTTAAATGAACTACATTTATATTTTTCTATTAAATACGAATTCCAGCTGTCTGTTAGTATGTCTAGTTATTAAAAAATTTCAAATAATATTTATATCATTTTATTTCTAATTAATGATGATGTTTAAAGTCTGAAATAATTTACACCTGAATAAAAATAATGTAACTTAATTCAATTTAAAAAATAAAAAAATAAACTACATATTTAAAATTTTCCTTTAATTAAAAAAAAAAAAAAACAAATTTAAGATCAATAAATTTTTATACTAATCTAGATGTTTAATTTTTGCCGAAGAGCATTTTTAACTATGGTTTTTAACTATTTCAGTTGGTTTATTTATAGCTGGTTTATTTTACGCTGAATAAAATTTAAACTAATTCAGCTGCATAATTATTGGCTTGAAGTATTTAAAAGCTAATTCAGCTGCGTAATTTTTTATTAAAAATATTTTAAACTAATTCTTATCTGAGTACTATTAAAAGCTAATTCAGCTACATAATTTTTACATGACGAGCATTTTAATTAATTCTTAGTTGCATACCATTTTCTAATCTATATAACTGATAAATATTTAGCTGAATAGCATATAAAACTAGTTAAGCTGTTTTATCTTAAGCTGAATAGAATTTTAAATTAATTCAGCCATTTAATTTTTACATAAATAATATTTTAAACCAATTCAGCAGTTTAATTCTTAGCTGAATATCATTTAGAAAAAAATAATTTTCAGTTGAATATCATTTCAAACTAATTCAGCTCTTTAATAAACATAAAAAAACTTTTTTAGTCTATATATCTTTAGTCTATATAAATATTTATCTTGAGGTGAATAACATTTTGAACTAATTCAGCTGCTTGGTTTTTAAATGAATAACATTTTAAATTAAGATGCTTAATTTTTAGCTGAAAAAAAAAAAAAAATAAAAAAAATCGGCTTTGTAATTTTTATATAAATGACATTTTACACTAATTCAGCTGTTTAATTATTAGCCGAATAATAATTTTAATCTATAAATATTTACTTGCTCAATTTTTAGCTGAATAACATTTTAAATTAATTAAGATGCTTAATTTTTAGCTGAAAAAATTAAGAAAAAATTGGCTTCGTAATTTTTATGTGAATGACATTTTACACTATATTGAGCTGTTTAATTTTTAGTCGAATAATAATTTTAATATATAAATATTTACCTGAAGAAAAAATCGGCTTCTTAATTTTTATATGGATGACATTTTACACTAATTCAGCTGTTTAATCATAAGCCGAATAATAATTTTATTTTATTAATCATTTAAGACTAATTTTGCTTGATTTTTAGCTGAATAACGAGTAGATTAAATAAAATGTCTCTTTTAAAATGTTGGCATCTCTACATGATTGTTGACATTTTCATTGTGCTCTTAAATTAATAATAACGGTACTTGTCAAATAGAGAAATTATTATTTACAATTGTAAACAAAGTTTCCATATCATTTAAACAAATTGCAAGCGTATATTTACAGTAGAATTGTTTTAAATAAATTTTTTACTTTAAAAGTAACTATAATTTTTTTTAAATACATAAATTTTCTTAAAATTCTTAAATATTATAAAATGTTTATGACGAAATATCAAAAAACCGCCGAATTTTAATTTGATAAAGAAAATCGCTGAAAGTTTGATGAATCACGAACATTTTTGTGCAAAAACTTGAATATTTTTATAATTTATTGTTATTATTGCACCATTCATTTTAATTTTTAAACAACCTGTAAAAATATTTTTCTTGCAATTTATGGCATTAATAAACCTTTACAACAATTAAAGCAATAAAAATGGTTTATGATTAATTACCTTTCCAAAAAGGTAAATAAAACAAAAACATTTACTAAGACCAGTTCAGACCTTTACGATAACAACAAAAAATCGCAACAAATAAAAATCATTCATTTAGAAAATGCTTAAGGCATGTAAAATGCATGTGATTTTATTTGTATTGTTTTTTTCAAAATTTTCTATTACATTTAAACAAATAATTATTTTAATGCAGAAGATTATAGAGGGATTATTAAATAATAATAAAATGACAATTTCATGTTAGAGTCTTGGTTAAAATTGCCGTCAGTTTTGAAACAAATATTTACCAAACGATTATAGTTTTGTTTTGTTAAAAATAATATAACAAATATTAAACAAATAAACAATACAAAAAATAACATGCAACATTTACAAAATGCATGATGGCAAGATAAAGTCTAGAGGACTTTTCAAAGAACTTGAATTATTATTAGAAAGATAAACATAGAACAGGCAGTAAACAATCTTTGCACTATCTTGTCGTATTTGTTTAATGATAAGGATAAAAAGACTCAAGTAAAGTTATCTTAATGTGAAAAGACCCGGAAAATCCTCTTTTCGGGGTCTTAAGTGAACAATGAGTGCTGAATTGTAACAAGGGAGGGGAAAATGTAAATAAGGAACTTAATTAAAAATAAAACAAATAAAAAAATAAATTTAGAAAAGTCTTAAGAAAATTAATGAAAATTGACTGGAAAGTAAGAATTTATTGCTTGGAATTGAAATTAAGAATTCCCAAAAATTTTACAGATTTACAGGATTCTTCATAAGAACACAAAGAATTTTTAAAGAGAAAGCAATATATATATATAACCCACTTATTTTTCCCGATTTTTTAAATTAGGAATTTTTTTAATATTAACTGGGAAAAAATCTTTAAAACATTAAAAAAAATTATTTAAAAAGTTAGAATTTATCATTTGGGATTGAAATTAAGAATTCCTAACATTTTTACAAAAATCCCAGAAAATAAAATAAAGTCATAACAAATTAAAAACTTTTTAAAGAAAAAATAAAATTAAACTAAAATATATAAATCTCACTTATTTTTCCTGAGTTTTGTAATGAGAAAATTGTTTAATATTAACTGGAAATTAAAAAAACTTTGAAAAATGGTTTGGGATTAAAATTAAGAATTCCCAAAAATTTTGCAACAAATTTCAGAAAATAAACAAGTGAGAATGTTTATTCGGCCTGGCCGAATTTATATACCCATAATCTGCAACTTTTTAAAATATCATAAATAAACAAAAAATAAAAAATAATAATAATAATACTGAAAGAAAATAAAAACAAAATTAAATATAAAATCTTTGTATTACCGTCTAAAATAGTTAAGTATTTTTCTATCGCATTTTTTGACATACCAATAAAATAAGCAATTTTGCCGGAATTCAAGTGTAAAACAAGTTGAATTCCAGTGGAAACTTAAAATTTCTAGTGTTGAAATATAGTTGAATTGTACTATAACTCAACAGTATACTCCAGTGAAAAGGAAACTTGAATTCAAGTCGAACATAACAATGCTAATACAGGTTCCCTCAAGTATTGAATCTTAGCGCAATTCGAACCAAAAAACTTATTAAAATCAATCCTTTGGCAACAGTGCATTTCAAGTACTAAACATAATAGAATTCAAGCTATATTTCTATTTAATTCTTATAATCTCAAAACAAACATAATATTTTGCTGCTTTAATATTTAATGTACCGCGTTCACATGGTAATTTATTAAAATATGAAATGATATACATAAATACATGCTTATAACAATAGAAAAACAAAAAGTAAAAGGATAGTTAAATGAATTTAGAATAATAAAAAATACATATCTTAAATAAAAATTTAAAGTTGAACACGTCAGCTCCACAACGTTATTGCAATATTTTGCATCAAAATTCTGATTGCTTTCTTTGATTATGATGAATGGATGCAACAACTGCGTCTTGAACAAAAATAATTTAAAGTTTTACTCAATTTTTCGGGAAATTTAGAATTCTTATTTATTTTTCTTCCTCACGAATTTGAAAACATTTTTTATTATTTAATTTTCTTGACAAGACACAAAAAGTTTGAATAGAATTTAAAGAAAGTTCTTAATTGAAGAATACTTAAAAAATGGGCTGAAATTCAAGTTGAATTCGAATAAAATTTCAAGGACTTGAATTTTAATTTTTTGAGTGCTTATTGGGACATTTTATTATTGAAAAATGTTAATATTTGTTGCTCCTTTAGAAATGTTAATATTTTGTGTGTTCCTTTAGAAATACCTTTAATAGCCTATTTACATATAACATAAAATCTCGTTCCAATGAGATTTCATTTGTTTGAAAATTCACTCTGTTTACACACACTTTTTTGACAATTAAATAGATTTTCTTAGGCAATCGCACAAATACATTATCAAAAACCAAACACAAATAGTTTTAAAATTAAAAATTATGAAATAAAATTTATATTCTTTAATTTATTTGTTTAAAAAACACTTTTTTGCTTTTTGATTTGAACATTTTATAAACTAACTAAATATACATACAATTTCTACTATTGTCAAAATAATATCATTTCTATATAGCTCATACACTCAAAGAAAAATAGTGTTGGATAATGATATTTTTCTAATTAAATTTTATTAATCTCATATGAAACTACAATGAGCTTAAACATCACTGTTCAAATATCATCTTATTGTGTTTTTCCTTTTGGCCTGTTTTTCGTTTACCAAAATATTTTCATAAATTTTTGATTTGAATAAAAATTTCACACAAAAACACTTTCTAATTTAAAAAATAAAATTTTTAAACAAATAAAATTTTTGAACAATTATAAATTTCATTCATAATTTTTATTTTATTTTTTCTTTATTTTTAAACTGTTTGATAATTAACATTTTTTTCTTCAATAAATTCCTATGTACAATAAAAAAAATAATCAAAATTTATTCCCTGTATGAAAATTTATTATGTTTTTATGTTATATAATTAAACAATTCGAATGGAGATTTTTTTGGCTTTGAAATATATGAAAAACAAATCAATTTGTATTTTTTTTTTTTTTTGAGAAAACAACTCTTTTTTCAAAAAAAAAAAAAAAAAAAAAAAATAGCATAAATTTTGATTTGTATGGAAAATCTAATTAAAATCTTATAAAATTATTTCGTGCATATGTAAATGTGCTTTAAAATTGAAATTAAGAGTTCAAAAAAATTTTACAGATATTCCAGAAAATTGTTTTTCATAAGAAAACAAAGAATTAAAAAAACAAGCAACATTTATTTAAAAAATCACTTTCTAATAAATTTTCCCGAGTAGTTAAATGAGGAAATTTTTTAATATTAACTGGAAATTTTAAAATGTAAATTTTAAGTATGTAAATATTTTTTATAATTTTTTTAATAATAATATTTATATGATTTTAATAATTTTTTAAATATATTGCATTTACATTTTCTTTATTAAAATTTTTTTAATAAAAATTCTTTAATTATTTCGATTTTTTTCTTTATATTTGTTTACATTTGCCACTCACATGAAAAATAAAAGTGGTTACCATAGATTACAAGTACAAGATTATGTGAGAACAAAATTTTCACAAATATACTCTTTTTTTAAACACAAAAACAAAATATATATGACCACATGTATTTTGTTGTTGCATAAATTAGATTTTTTTCTCTCAGATAACTAGAATGATTTTTTTCAAAAAATAAAGATTTTTATTAATTTTTTAATTAAAAAACATATTTTTAAAAAGAAATTTTTTTAAATAGTTTTCTATTAATAATTATATAATTTATTTAATAGTTTTATAACATTTCAATGATAATTGCAAATAAAATATAAAAAAAGAATAAAATAAAAAAGTGTTCGAAGATGAGAAAATTTTGCCACATTATTTGTTTGTTTGCTTAAACGCTTATTAGATTTTTAGTGCTAAAAATAGCTAATTAAAAGTATTTTATTTGTTCATTATTATTAAGTAAATTTTTAAATATTTAAATACAATATTAATATTTTTTATGGTCTATAAATCTTAATAGACTTGTTCGATAATTTCTATAAAGTAAAAAGCAAAAAAAAAAAAAAAAAAAAACATGGAAAATATATAATTTTACTTACCTTATTACACTATTGAAAATGATAGCAAATAGTTATTACTATTATTTATTTATTGTTTAGTTTAGCAATTATTACTACTTATTTTTAGGTTCTCTTAAATAAATATTTGTAAAATGTGCCGACTTTCTTTACACTTATTGTTAGTAAT
Organism: Protocalliphora azurea; assembly: GCA_932274085.1. Lineage (NCBI taxonomy): Eukaryota > Metazoa > Arthropoda > Insecta > Diptera > Calliphoridae > Protocalliphora > Protocalliphora azurea. The sequence continues at coordinate 5,813,377 of OW026523.1, forward strand.
TTAGATAATTATTGTAAGAAAATATTAGCAGCAAAATAAAACGCAATTTACAAAGAAAGTAATATAGGCAAATGGTTAATATTCTTGTGTTTAAATATATATATTTTTTTAAAGACATAAGAAATGATGAGATAATTAACCCTGACAATGAGATTTGTTAAATAATTGTTATACTATATTTTTTTTAATATATTTATTTCTTTTTTTGTAATTTTCAGAGGTATTAGTTCTACGGTTCGTAGATGTATAGAAAAAGAGACCGGCAAAGAGTTTGCTGCCAAAATCATTGATTTGGGCGCAGGCACCGATACGGGAGATACTAATCCTTATCATATGCTAGAAGCCACAAGACAAGAAATCTCAATACTCCGACAAGTTATGGGACATCCATATATAAGTAAATGTTTCTACTTAATCCTAAAAAAAAACAATATATTTACTAAATTTTTTAATTTTCTATTTCAGTTGACCTACAAGATGTTTTTGAATCTGATGCTTTTGTCTTTTTGGTCTTTGAACTTTGTCCCAAGGGTGAACTATTCGATTATTTGACTTCGGTTGTAACACTATCGGAGAAAAAGACACGTACTATTATGAGACAAATATTTGAGGGTGTTGAGTATATACACTCCAAGAATATTGTTCATAGAGACTTAAAACCTGAAAATATTTTATTAGATGAAAATCACAATGTTAAAATAACGGATTTTGGTTTTGCGAGGCAGCTAAAGGAAGGAGAAAAATTGACGGGTAATAAAAACAAAATTTCAATATAATAAAACCTTAAAGTCTTATAAAAATTATTAAATCTCTTTTCAGATCTTTGCGGCACTCCTGGCTATTTGGCTCCTGAGACCTTAAAATGTAATATGTTTGAGGGTAGTCCTGGTTATGGCCAGGAAGTTGATATGTAAGTTAAATTTATTTATAAACCTTTAATATGGATAAGGATATTAATTTTCATTTTATTTTTAGTTGGGCCTGCGGTGTTATTATGTTTACTTTGTTGGTCGGCTGTCCTCCCTTTTGGCATCGCAAACAAATGGTTATGCTGCGGAATATAATGGAAGGCAAATATAGTTTTACATCACCAGAATGGTCTGATATATCGGGTAAGGAATTTTAAAAATAAAAACTAAATTAAAAAATTTTAAATGATTAAAAAATAACTATATATTTTGAGGCATTTAGGAATCCCATTTAATTAAAATCATATTTAATCCTTCATAAATTTTACTAGGAACTTAAATTTAACTTAAAATGCCTTTTTCTTACACATAACAACACAAAGCAGCTTAAAATACTTTTCCTTTTTAAAACCGCTTAAATGCCATTATCCCAAAAACAAACGATTCCGAAATTTATGCAAGTTAATTATTTTTTTATTATACGGCTTTTTATTCAAATTATTATCTGGATACGGCTGAAATTCATCGATATAATTTTTTAATTAAAAATAATAAATTTCTTTTATAAATTTTTTCATTAATTGGAATTTTATTCGAATAATTATCCGGCTACTTTAAGGTTTTTCGGATATTTTTATTCGAATGTTTAACTGTTATTGCTTTTAAATTTTTATAAAAATCGATAAGATTAAAAAACAATTATTCGGTTCTTTATCCGGATATTTTATTCGATTATTTAATTACTTTTATTCGATTATTTAATTATTTGCATTCGAATGTTGATCTCTTTAATTGTTTTAAAACTTGTTCGAAAATCAATAAAATTTAAAACAAATATTTATTTGGATATTTTAATTCGAATATTTAACTAGTTCTTTTTATTGGATTAAAAAATCTTTAGCAATTTTTTACTTTATTCGGTTTTTTATTCGAATAAATCATTTGCATATTTTTATTCGTTTCCATTTGTCTGGCATCACTTTATTTTCGTTTACATTTCTTCTCTTTTTCAATTATTTTAAGTTGCAAAATGTCCATTTTTAAATAGAGATGCCAATATATAATTTTCAACAAAAAAAAAAAAAAAAAAAAAAAACACTAATATAAGAAATATTTGGGGAAATTTCGATTTATATAAACATTTTGAATATTTTTTTAATATTAAAACAAATTGTTTTTATTTAAAAAATTTTAAGGTATTTTTCTTTAATTTTTATTAATCACATAAAAAAATATATTTTTTTAATTTATTTTTTGTTGCCATTTTGCTTTATTATAGAGGATCCCAAAGATCTTATACGTAAATGTCTAGTCGTTGATCCTACTAAAAGAATTACAGTGCAGGAAGTATTACAGCATCCATTCTTCAATCAAATGGTAAGTTTTAGTTTTATTTTTATAAATAATTTTAGGTAAAGGTTTTCAAAAATATATAATATATTTTTTAGTTTAGCTAAATTTTTTAGATTATACACATCTCCCTTTTATCAATAACATATTAAAATTCTAAAAAATCACCCCACCAAAAATTTACTATTACATTTTATATATTATTTTTTTTTTCATCTCTTTTAAACCACACTTAAATACTTTTTGTTAATTAAACTTAAATTTTCTAAATTTTTTTCTTTTCAAAATTATTTTTTTATTTTAAAGCATTTAAGAATATCATTTATGTATAATTGTTATTAATTAGCCATTTACACAGTTCCCATCAGTCAGAAACCTAAAAGTTGGACTTTAGTTTTTCTTTTTTTTTCTTCTAAGGATATTTTCAATTATTTTTATTTTTACATAAATCAATTTGTTTTAGTTTTTAAATATTTGTTTTATTATTATTTTTTTATTTAAATTATATATACTTTAAAATTAATTTTATTTTTATAATAATTATTTATTCTTTTCTTTTCCTAAAAAACGTTACAAAATTCGTTTTAAATATATTTTTATTTTCTTTTTTTCAAATACATATTTTTTTTTTTAAAATCAAAAAATTACTCGTTTAATAAATTTTTTATTAACAAAAATCATAAAATAAAAAATATAAAAACCAACTAAAGTTGTTCGAGCAAAATATTGACGGTCTCAAACGCAGTCTTTCAACCAAATCTAGGAGAATGAGTCGCATCACTGAAATAGCACTGGTAACGATTTATTCTTGGATTAAACATAATGTTTCCTACTGTCTCAATAACATAACCAAACGAGTGATTGTGAATTATTTTTAATTTATTTTATATATATAAAAGCGTATATAAATTTATGAACTAAATTATAAATAGAATTGTGGTGTGTTACAAAAGTTGAATAAAGATTTATTAAAAATTTTCAGTGAAATGACTAAAATAATAATAATAATAATAATAATAATAATAATAATAATAATAATAAATAATAATAAAAATAATAATAATAATTTGAATACATCTCAAATATAAAGTGAAAAAGTTTTTTAATAATTTTTTATTTTAAAATTACCTTTTTATTTTTGGTGAAATTATCAATATTTTCGATATAGAAACTTTAATTGTCTCGTTTTTTTTACTTTTAAAGCTTTTATTTATAATATTTTAAAATACAGACAGTTTTCTTTACTCTAACTTAAATTCTTAAAATTTCTATAATTCTTGGCTTTAAGGACGATTTTTAGTGCAATTAGCGTTTTTAATTACAAACAATGATAGATTACTGTTTGTTTGCATTTACTCTGCTTGTTTGTTTACATTCCCTCTCTCCTAAAAAAATAGAAGTTGTTGAGAACCATATGTTTATTTACATATGGTTCATCACTGCTTGCTTACATTTATTCGACTTGTTTACATTTCATATCTCTCGATAAAAATATCGGTTATTGAGAAGCTAATGTTTATTTACATTGCAATTGCCATTACTACTTTACATTTCACCACATAAAATGGCGTTTAATGAGAAGTTGTGTTTTTTTACATTTATAAACAGTGATGCCAATAGTTTTCTATAGAAAAAACTTCCATATAACAAATAATTTTTAAAATGTATAAAATTAAAAGATTTTTAATGAAATTAAAATTTTTAAATTATTGTAATTAGAATTTTTCTGAAATTTTATTATTTTTTAATCATTTACAAAAAAATATTGCGAAATTATTGATTTTTTTTAATAAATGTATTTCTTTTTGCACACCCACAATTCTATTCGATAAATAATTTAATTTTTTTTGTTTGTGCCAACGTTTTGTTTTTTATAATTTTTTTTTTTGTTATATTCTTTTTAATTTTAGTTAATTTTATTATAACTTAAATTCTTATATCACACTTTATTTATATATTTTCAAGTTTTATATTTCTTACGTCTTAGCATGTTTGTGCATGTCTTTTACAATTTCTCTACTTTTTCTTAAAATTAATTTTTATTTAAATCCAAAACCAATCACATTTTTTTTATTTATTTTGTGTTTTACAAAGGTGCATATAAAGCAAGATTTTGTTTTTTCTAAATAAAACATTCTAAAACTTTATTATAAATACACGTTTAAATCATTAATCGAATTATTTTAATAAGTATTTTTTTTAAGTTAAGTTTTTTCTTATTTTAAAAATATATATGATTACGTCTTTTATTTGTTTTGTTTTTTATTTTAAGTTTAGCAAATGTTAGGTTAGGTTTCATTTGTATACTCATTGTTTATAAATGGCTATAATGTAATTTTATAATATAAAAAAATAATGTAATTTTATAATATAAAATTACATTATATTATAAAATATATTTATATTTTTATCCGATCATAAATATAAATGAAATATTCATTTTATCATTTTTTATATTTTTTCAAATTTCTTTTTTTAACCAAACACCTTCCTAAACAACAAATCGTTTCAAATCGAATCAAATAAAAAAAACTATAGATTTTATTGCCTGAACCTAATTTTGATGGAGAAAAAACTACTTATCACTTTCGTGAACAAAGCGTACATACACTGAGACAATATTCCAAATTTTATCAAACAAATAATAATAAAAGTTCCACTAATAACAACAATAATAATCATTTTATAAACTCACAACAACAACAATATCATGGACAATCGGCACATAGTCCCTCTATTTTCCTAATACCGGCTGGTCCGGGTTCTACTATTAATAATCAACAACAACAATCCCAACTGATCCAACAAAATCTGCATAATAACTCTATGTCTCATCATAATAATCAAAGCATTTATGGTGCTATACATGTTCCTTCTCATCTTCCCAACTCGAATTGCCAGTCGGCAGCAGCATCAGCTATGGTTAATGGCAATTTTATGGATTATAATAATACTTCGGTACGTTCTACATCGGGATATTATTGCAATCATCCTCAGCAAGTTGAAAATCAACTACATCATCATGCAATGTCTCATCATCAAATATCCTCCTCTCAGTTGTCTAATAATTGTTCTGTTCCAATAACACCATCTGATTTTATCTATCCCCAGGCAGGTTTTTTTATTTTTTTCTTATTTTTTTTTTATTTAATATTAGTCCTACAATTTTATTATAATTTTTTATAAAATTTAGTCTTAGTTGCGATCACATGAGGAATATATTTGAGAATAATGTTTTAGGCTCTTGTAAAATTAAATAATATTTTATTCAAAGGAAGGTATTAATTTTATTATACTTTTTATTTATTTTTCGTTTCCTTTAAAATACGTTTTCCACAATCTGGCATTACTTCATATTTGTTTACATTTACTATCTTATAAAAAATGTTGGGAAGTTGCAAATATTTGTTTACATTTTAAAGAGGCGATGCCCGTAGTTTTCAAGCAAAACCCTCTAATATAACAAATATTTGCAAAAATTACATTTTCTTTGTTAAAAATTTTGAAATTATGTACAATAAAAGCTACCTTAGCGGACAGCTCCGGTAGGCAGAGAAATTTTTTGGTTCATGCCACTAGACGAAGACTCTCTTGGTCGGGCACTGACACTTCTTTCCAAGAAAAAAGTAGCGTAGACAAAAATCAAATCGAAAAAGGAAATGAACCGAATATTGAGGAATTTGAAGAATCTTATTTTTATATTTTTCTATGTTTATATTCACATTTTAGTTTTGCATACATTTTTTGAAAAATTTTGTTTTTGAAAAATTATTTACACATGTTGTTACTGATCAGGCAAAGGCGAGAACAAATGAGAGAAAGAGAGAATTAAAACAATTTGCTTCAGTTTACTATTCGTTTGTTTTTACTTAACTTTTTGCTGATTTTTAAGAAAAATCAAGTTTTCAATTTAACTTCGACTGTTATTCTTGATTAAAAGATCTTCATACAAAAAAAAAAAAAAAAAAAAAAAAGAGAAACAATAAAGAGAAAATTAAAAACTTGATCTCTAAAAACAGCTATCCACTCCAGTTACCTATGTCCTGAAGACGTTATCGATGATGGGTGGTGCATCATCGCACGACACATTGACGATAGATTCAAACAAATATTGACTGCTTTTTTTTTAACAAAGGGCACTGAAATTCTGCACAACAACCTGAGTGACGATGTCATCAGCTATGTATATTAAAAAAAGTTTGTGGGATCCGCTAAGAATCGATACCAGACACCTTCTTCTTCACTTCATTTTTCATTTCATTCATTTTTCTAAGTTAAATAGTTACTGGACAAAATCTGCGTGACAATCGCTGTCCGGGTGTGGGAGCTTTCACTGTACATATTTTAAAGGAATATTTAATTAAATTTTTCCTATATTTTCCTAGTGTGAACGCAACTTTTTAATAGTTTATTTAAAGATAATTTATGTCTAAATATTGGTGTATATCAATTTTGGCTGCACTGTTTTTTTTTTTTTTTTTTTCTTAATGTATATAATAATGTAAATGAATTCTGAATTTTCTCTTTTGGTATGTTTAAATACTCTTATATGCACCTTTTTATAAAATATTTATACATATATATATATATATATATATATATATATATATATGTAAAATTGTGTGTATATTTATAAATATGTGTATATATCTTTAATATATTTTGAACGGTTATTTAACAAGTTATTTTAGTTAACTAAAAATATATAAAAAGGTGTTGGATATTTTTAAAATTAACTTTTGGTAAATTGAATATGATTTTTTTATTAACATAAAAACTAATTTCTTAAAAATTTTAACTTAAAAAACTTTAACAACAAACTTTCATTTAAACATGATACGCCTGCCATTAGAATACAACTTGAAGTTTATGTGAGAGGCACTTCGAACTAAATTTTCAAAAAAAAAAAAAAAAAAAAATACTAATTTTTTCAAAACACAAAAACAAAATATATGTGACTATATGTATTTTGTTGTTGTATGAATTAGGTTTTTGACAATTGAATCAGATTCTTTCCTCTCACATAAATATTTACTTATTAATTATTATTAGCCTTCATCTTATAAAATTCTATAAGAATTTGTGAGCAATAATAGTCTCGAAAATGTAGTGAAATTTTAATATTGAAACATTTTTTTTTAGTTTATTTCAACCAGTTTTTGACAATATTTTATTATAGTCAGAATTATTTTATTATTTCTATAGAATTTTCTTTAAAATTGTTGAGCGATTTCCTTCATAAGTTTAGTTTCAAAATCACTATACATTTGCTAATATTCCTTTTTTTTTAATAGTACCGTTATTGGCCGGATGCTAACGTTAGTTTATATTTTCAAACAGTGATGCCATATATTTGTCATACAAAATTATTTATATTGTAATTATACCCAGCAAAAAACGTTGCTTACTTAATTGCAAATAGCTTCAATGTGGCTTTCAAAAATGCAATAGATTAGGTTATTGACTCAGTGCAAAAGGCAATCTTCCTTACCATATTGCTTCGTAAAAGCACAGAAATCCATTTCTGTTGCTTCTATATAATATATATACATGATTTTTGTTCGAGATGAGCCGCCTAGAAGCAATGGAAGTGGATTTTAGTCCTTCTCCGAAGCAATATGGTAAGGAAGAGAGACATTTTTTTTTTGGAACTTTAGTTTTTGAAACTTAATGAATTTGAAATAGAATAAGATTTTTTATTAAATTTCAAATAAAGTTTGTAGTTTTTTATTGAAAGATGTTTTCAAAAATTTAACAGATTAGGATCAAAAGTTAGACTTTTTAAATACATGATGATTTAGGACTTATTTAAAAGCCAAATAAAAATGTCTGCTTTGCCATTTCAGCTTTTTGTGAGCAAACTAATATTTTAATGCTTTTTGCCTAGTTGCTTCTTAAAAATCTTCGTTAAAGTAATTTTTTATTGTTTAAATTTAATATTTTAAAATTTTATTTATTTTAATTTTTACTAACATTCAAAATTTATAAGCATGTTATGTGTACTTTTTTTTGCTTATTTTAATTATTTATGTGTTTTGTTTATATTACTCACTTATTGAAATTAGAAATTATATTGAGTAATGAAAACAGTTTGAATAAAATATTTTAACAAAAAGAAATCTGGGAGAAAAAAAATCATTGAAAAATCAAAAAAAGTTTATATATATAATATCAAAAATATATATATATATATATAATCAAAAATTTATTTTAAAAAATTTCGAAAAGCTAATCAAAAATTTATTTTTAAAACGCTTCAACTTTACTGGGAACATTTTTACATAAAAATTTTTGAAAAACAATTTCTATAAAATAATTTCAGTATGGTAAAATATTTTATAAAATAAAAAGATTATTGAAAAATTTATGAAAAGAAATTTAATTTTTAAAAATCTAAAGATTTTTTTTAACATTATTAAAAATTTTTTTAAAAACTTCATTTAATTTCAATTTATTTTTGGAAATTTTTTTTAAATGTTTTTTTTTTAATTTATAAAAAAAATAAGAATTTTATTAATTAATGTTAATTTTAGAAAATTAAAAAAGCGAGATTTATTAACAAATTTGTTAAATTTATTAAAAGGTTTTCAAAATATATGTAAAAACACTGTTCGTAATTTTAAAAATTTTTTAAAATTCCAAATTTTTTCTCGGATTTAAAAATATATTTCAAAATTCTAAATTTTATTCGTTATTTTTTTTTTAATTAAAACAATAAGTACATAAATAAATAAATAAATTAATTAAATTTAAATACATTAGTTAATTAAAATACATAAAAAATAAAGTCGAAAATTTAATAAAAACTTTTAAAACATATTACTAAAAATTTATACAAGAAATTTTAAAAAATGATTATAAATTGTTTTTTAAAATTTTATAAAAAATTGTTAAAAAATTTTTTGTCGAAAATTTGTGAACAAAATATTAAATTTAAAAGATTAATGAAAAAATTAAATTTATTAATATATTTTTTTTATTAATTAAAAAATTTGGAAAAATTAACATTTATAAAAAACAAATGAAGGTTTTAAATTTACAAACAAATTTATGAAAATAAAAAATATATATATTTTTTTTATTCTAATGAAGAACAAAAAAAAATGTTTAAATAAATGGAAAAACAATTTTTGAAAAACAAACAATTTTGAAAACTATGTTAATAAAAAAAATTGGTTTGTAATTTTTTAAAATTTATAAAACAAAAATTGAAAAAATTGAAAGATATATATATTTATTTATTTATTCGTTTATATATATATTTATATTTATTTATTAATTTTTAAATTTGGAAAAATTAAATCTAAATGAAGTTTTTAAAAATGTATAAAAAAATTAAAAATTGAAAAAATGTTTTTTTTTTTAGTTTTTTTCTTTTTTTTAAGAAATTTGTTTAAACCTCTATATCTAGCGTTTTATTTAAATCATAATTAAAACTTGGACTGTTCAAAGGAGAGCTAAAAAGGTATTTTTCGAAAAACATAAAAAGAAAATATCTTATTTCTAAAAACAAAAAAAAAAAAAAAAAAAAATGGAAAAAGTTTTCAAAAATTTTTTAACTATAAAAATGTGGTATTTAAATTGCTTTTATACTTTTATATGATTTTTCAATGATTTAAATTAGATTTTTGTTTATTTATGTTTAATTAATTTGCTTTCAAATTATGACAACTAAGAAGATTTCCAATTTTTTAAAGGAAAGTGTAAAATTTAATTAAAAATTCTTTTTTTCTTACCCACAGCTACGCAAGTCGTGTCGTTTTAATGCCCGCAAGAAATTCCAATTTGCCATACTAGTGGTGAGAGCTGTTATACGTATAAGAAGATTGCGCTATACCGCTGAACCTTTGAGATGTGAAGAGGCTATACGTGACCCTTACAGAGTTAAAGTATTGCGTAAAGTACGTTTTTTTTTTTTTAAGAAAAACAGTTTTCTTGAATTCTATATTATTATTTGTTTTTTCTTATATTCTTTTAGGTTATTGATGGATGTGCTTTTAGAGTATATGGTCATTGGGTTAAGAAAGGTGAGGGTCAAAATCGTGCCGCCCTATTCGAAAATACACCACGAACTGAATTACATGCTTTGTATATTAACAATTTAAGTCGATAGTTAGTTTCCTTTTAAATACAATATAAATATTTAATATTAATATTATTTAAAAAAAAGTCTTCTCTTTAATAAATTTGTTTAGTTTTTAAGTTAACAAAACAAGAAAAGAAAACAACACCCTTAAATACCCTCGTCCTTTTGTCAGTCTTTTCTAAAACTTTTCTTTAGCTTTTTTTTGCCAAAAAAAAAAAGATGCCCTTTAATTATTTTATTATTTCAGGTTTTGTTTTTTAAATTTATAAATCTTTAACATTTAAACATGAAAAAATCTAAAAATAAATATTAGTTGTAGTCAACGAAAAGTAATGAAACTAGTAACTTGTTAATTAATGTTGAAATTATATTAAAGAAAATTTAATCTTACAACCCCTATGTTGAACAAAGAAAACAAAACCTATTGTTATTAAGTTAATGTTGCTTTATTATTTAATCACTTTAACTATTGCTGTTTTTAAGTTTTGAGAACTATATTTTAAAGCAATATATATATTTTAAAGTTATATGTTATATTATTTTTTATTAGATTTAGTTTTTAGAAGTTTTTTTTCGTTATTTAAATAAACTAATCGTAGAGCTACGATTAGTATAAAATCATATCAAAATTATTAAAAAAGTAACATAAAAAGTCATTTTACTTTATAATTACTTTTATTTTATTTTTTGTTAAATTGTTCATTTTAAAAATTGAAAAGAAAAATTATGTTAAAAAATAATAATAATAAAATCCCATTAAGAAATATTTATTTATTATAATAACAAAATAAAGATTTCTTTGTTGATAACACTAAAAACAAAAATCCAACAAGTTTTATATAATTTTTCATAAAGGTAATATTGTTAAAAGAAAGGATAAAGGATAAAATGTTTTTATTAAAAGACCGGTTTCACTTATTAGGGTATAACGTTGTCCGTCCTTTAGTCTGGTATTTAGTGCTTGCAATTCTTCAATTTAATGGTGTCCATCCTTCTGTCTGCCTAATAATACATGCAAACTTTTCTGAGCAAAGTACAGGCCATATTTTTGAAGATTTATTAATGAAATTTGGAACGAATAATGTTTTATTAATACATGGACAAAGCTTATTTAGATTGTTCCAGTCTTAAAGTATACCATTCAAATTATAATCACTTTCTGCATGAATGATATCCGTCCATCTGTCTGGTTGGTAGTGCATATAAAACGGCTTTTTACTTACATTTTGTTTCTTCAACAACAAAACTCATGATAAAAACAAAACTACATGTATAAAAAACTATTTTCTCCCTCTCTTAAATTTGAATCTACACGTGAAATAATTCTCTCAGAGGGCGAATTTGACACTCTGACACAAAAATCTTACATATTATGTTACGTCTAGACGGTCTATTATATAAATTTTATGTGATTTATTTTATGTGTTATTTGTCCCTCACCGACGGAGAGGGAGAGTAAAAAAATGAGAGCTTTTGAGAAACCGTAGTGAAAATAAAATAAAATAAATTTTGGGCAGATTCGCTGTTCAGTTTTAGTTGTCAAATCTTCATATAAAAAAAATTATCCGCTAGCTTATGTTTCAGCAAGACTATATATATATATTCTAAAAATAGCACGAATTTGTTTATGTCAATTTATATTTATGCATTCCTATCGATTTCTGTTGTTAATTCACATATTTTCCTGGAACGTTCGTTTTTGTTAGAATTGTATTTTCTGATTTTACGACGTTATTAGTACTTATGATACTTGCCGAGGGCCGACAATAATTAGGGAAATTTTAACAATGAACAAAAATTCACTATCCGTTGAACATCTTACAGTGCCCTTAATGCCCATTAGACAATGTTCTTTAATACGTTGGTTCGAGTTGTTTAGAATGTTCCAGTTTATTAATATTGGTGTGTATCCAGCAAATATCCTCGCACCGCCTAAAGCCCCAATTCGAAACGATCAGCTAAACCAACATCACGTATAAAATTTTCTGGCCTTTGACCGGTATCGACAAAATGTTGGCAGTAATCATTGTGTGGATTAGATGATCGTACACCTTGATAAACCGAGCTTTAAATAAAAATAAAACCAAAAACATTTAATAAAAGCGTAAAATTAACTAAAATTTGCAAACAAGACGAGATTCTGTGTTTCCTACCGTTTGTGCTAACAATTTGTTTGCAAGAACGCTCTTTAAAGCTTTTTAAAACATCACTCAATATTTGTGCTTTAGTAAAGCATTAATAATTGTTTATGATTTTTATAATTTAGACAATTCGTAAATATTTTTGTTAAAAAAATTATAAAATTATTTACTAAAACAGGCAGTGTAACACTTTGGATTTTTACTTGTTAATGAGAAAAAAATTCTAATTGGAATTTAATCTTCTTGCGCTGCGGCAGAATTGAAATATTTCTAAATTGAATAAAACCGTTTCTTTAACAAATAATTACACAATCAAAAATTTTCTGTATTTTTATTATATTTAATATATATTTACACTAAATAATTTATTCATATTACCACTACTTATTGCTCATTGTTTTTATTAGCTCCATATAGTTCTTCCAGTGCAACTACAACATTTTCTGTTTCCATTACAACAGTTTCATTCGCTAACGTTTCAGATGCATTATTATCATTTTGTTGTGCATTTAATTTTTCTTTATAATGCTGAATTTTATGTTCCTTAAGATCAATCGAATATTTAAATGCTTCCGGACATTGATCACAAAAATAGGTTTTTTCGCCTACATGAGTGCGCAGATGTTTAACCAAATCACCACTGGCCGCATAAGCACGATCACAAAATGTACACATATGAGGCTTTTCACCGGTATGAGTAATTTTATGCCGTTTTAAGTGGCGTTTAAAAACAAAGCTGAAAATAAATTCATTTTCATATTAATATGTTACAGAAAAACTTTTTAAAAATGTTGTGTTTTTATTTTACCTCATATTACAATCTTCACATTTGAAAGGTCTCTCACCGGAATGTTTAAATTTATGAGCCTTTAGCGAATCTTGTCTGGTAAAAGCTGAACCACATATTTCACATACATGAGGTTTAAGTTTGGTATGAGAGGTCATATGTTTGGTTAAATTCACTTTGACATAGAATTTCATGGGACATTCGGGACAATTGAATTTTTTCTCGCCATGTCTTTGTAAATGTTGACGCAGAACATTCGCCGTTTTGAAAGATTTGCCGCAATGAGGACATAAAAAGGGAGATTCACCCGTATGTATGCGAATATGATCCTTTAAAGCAGTTGTATTTGGAAAACCTTAGAACATTTTTTTTATAGAAAAATAATTTAATAAATACAATTTTTCTATGTACTTACTTTTTTCACACAAATCACATTTATGTTTCTTATAGCCCATATGCTCATTTATGTGATCATTTAAATGATTTTCTACCGGAAAAGCCTTTTCACATAAATGACATTTATATGGTAAGACATTGGGATGTTTGGAATTCATATGTCTGGTAACAGCAGCCATAGTCTTAAGATTTATATTGCATACTTGACATTTAAAGTCCCTTTCTGCATGCATGACCCTATGAGCAGCCAAAGCTCTTGTTTGTTGAAATATCATGGGACAGTCTGGACAAGGATAAGGACCACCTGCCAAATTAATTTCTACGCCGTTGTGTTTACTACTTATATGAATTTTTAGTTTTCGTTCGTTGGAAAAACGATAATTACAAATATCACACACATATTCATTGTCCGGGTCATGAACCGATAAATGTTTGGTTAAAAGATTCTTTTTTGAAAATATCTTATTGCAGTATAGGCAAACTTTATTGCTGCTCCGTTTAAGGGGTACTTTACGGCGGTATTTTCTTTTGGGCTTAATATCTGCAGAAGTTTTGTTTGTGTTATCAAAGAAATTGCTGTAAAAATTTCAATTAAAATTAATAAAAACCGTTTAAAATTTAAATTCAATTTTACCTATCACTATCCTCCTTATCCTCATTAGGCCAATATTCCTCTGAACTACTGCTATCTTCCGGGCAACTTTCATTTTGCGTTTCAATTTCTAATTTAACAGCTTCTAATTGATGATCTGGACTGGTGACTTGATTACCATTAAAAAGTTTAAGACTGCTATTAGAGTTTTCGTCACCAAGTTCTTTTTTAAAATTATCCATTAAAATATCTGTTTCCTCTGTAATATCCATAGGATTTACACCAGCTAAAGCAGCCACAATTGAACCTTCAATTTCTTGCTCTTGTTGATTTAAGATATTTCTTAATTCCTTATTACTTTTTACACACATTTTTACAAAATCATAAGCTATTTGCAGTTTGCCAAGACATTCTTTACATATCTCTACCGGCAATGGAACATCATCCATTTCCAAATCAAAATTAGGTATAGATTGGTTAAGCATTTCCTCTATTTGTAGATCATCTTTGATAAATTCACGTAATTTATGCATATCATTAGATTTAGTTAAACATGTGCGACATATACGACCAAAAAGAATTGAACTCATTTTTTGTTTTTAAATAAATATAAATAATAGTCAAAAAAGATTATGATTTCACACTTAGCTTGTTGTAAACAAAGCGAATGTTGACAGCAAACAGCTGTTTGAACTGTATTATCGACTGTTGACATTTGTATAAAAACAAGTCTTGCGAATGGTTAACATGATGTATGGATTATCGTCAAGCTAGATTATTATACTTCTTGTGTCATGAAGCATTGTATGACCATACGAGCTAACAAAGGAGGTTGTGGATCATGTATAAGCAAATAAAGCGGCAGCCTCTGGTTAAACCTACATTCACATTTGATTTACATTGTAAAGTAGGTATGAAGCGTTTATGTAGACTAATACTAATATAGCGACGGTGGTTGCTTTTAACGCGAGATAAGCCAAAAATTTTACAGTGGCGGATGCTAACAAATTTTTCTCGGCGGCTCGGCTTAGCCGGATTTCAACCGTTCGGCGCAGGTCTCTGCTACTCATTGGCCGAGGGCTCACTCACATCAGTTAACAACCATGCTATCGTGGATCCAATTGCCACTTAATTGATCCTATAGAAAAAGACGAACAAAATTGTAATCAGTAAAATGATTGCATGTGCAAAAGTATGCCACATGGTGTTCGTGGAATTGACTAGGTATTTTTTAAGGTAAATCGTTAATTGCTAAAAAGACTTATTAATGCCTCCGAAAAAAGCAGCTAATAATATTGCTTCAATGCACAATTGCTGGAACTGTTAGTGCGGTGGCAAATGCCAGATTTTGATTTTAAAACCTTGCTAGCAGCTTATCCATCGTGGAAAGAATTAAACACGATATGGGTGCATTAGGCCTTTGGCTAATAAAAACAAATTCTATATTTTTTATCCTAAATCTTAACTATTTTTAATGGTAGTTTTTACATACAGAAAAAATACATAGTTAATCTTTTAATGTGACCAACAATCAGCTTCTTGAAATATAAGTTCACGCACTCACCTTGAAATGTTAGCATAAAATTACTTATGTTCATATGCAATTATCATCAAGAAAGTTTAACAATTAATAATTATTCTTATTTAAATAACGAAAAATATATTTATATGTTTTTTTTAGTGACACAGTTTCATAAATTTCACCAGAACGGTTTTTCCTTATTTCACTTCAATACAACCACTTAAAATTGATAGCTTAAGGATTTTATTTAAATTTTTTGGGAAATTTCATACAAAAACAAAATTCATTTAATACATATTAGCAATATATAACTTATTCATAGCGAAAAATTTCTTTCACTCATCATCATTTTTATCAACTTCATATAGTGTTTCCAGGATAACTACAGCACTTTCAGTTTCCATTACAACTGTTTCATCTGTAAGCACATCACTTTTAACGTCATTTTCTTGTTGCTGTTGTTGTTGGGAATTTAATTTTTGTTTATAATGCAAAATTTTATGATCCTTAAGATCAATCGAATATTTGA
Organism: Protocalliphora azurea; assembly: GCA_932274085.1. NCBI lineage: Eukaryota > Metazoa > Arthropoda > Insecta > Diptera > Calliphoridae > Protocalliphora > Protocalliphora azurea. The sequence goes on from OW026523.1 coordinate 5,829,688, forward strand.
ATGCTTCTGGGCATTGGTCACAAAAATAGGTTTTTTCGCCCACATGAGTACGCAAATGTTTAACTAAATCGCCACTGGCTGCATAAGCACGATCACAAAAAGTGCACATGTGAGGCTTTTCACCGGTATGCGTGAGTTTATGCCGTTTCAAGTGGCGTTTAAAAACAAAGCTAAAAATGCATTATAGTAAAAAGATTTTCTTACTTAAATATATTTATTATCATTTTACCTCATATTACAATCCTCACACTTAAAAGGTCTCTCTCCGGAATGTTTAAACTTATGAGCCTTTAATGAATATAGTCTGGTGAAAGCTGAGCCACATATATCACAAACATGTGGTTTCAATTTAGTGTGTGAAGTCATATGTTTGTTTAAATTCTCCTTGAAATAAAATTTCATGGGACATTCGGTGCAATGGAATTTTTTCTCACCATGTCTTTGTAAATGTTGACGCAAAACATTTGCCGTTTTGAAGCAATTGCCGCAATGAGCACATAAAAATGGTGATTCGCCTGTATGTACGCGTACATGATCTTTTAAGGCGAAAGTAGTTGGAAAACCTAGAAAATTATTAGAATTTCAATAAGTTCAAATAAAACTATATACATATTAAATTTAGACTTACTTTTCTCACAGAATTCACATTTGTGTTTCTTATAACCCATATGCTCATTTATGTGAACATTTAGCTGATTTTCAACCGGAAATGCTTTCTCACATATGTTACATTTAAAGGGCAAAACATCGGGATGCTTACAATTCATATGCCGGGTAAGGGCAGCTACTGTCTTAAGATCCATTTCGCACACCTGACACTTAATATCTTTTTCAGCATGCACAATACTATGGGCAGCTAGAGACCTTTTTTGTTGGAAAATCATGGGACAATCCGGGCAGGGATATGGCCCACCCGATAAACTTAATTCTACATCTGTATGTTTACCATTTATATGAGTTTTAAGTTTTCTTTCGCTGGAAAAGCGATAACCGCATATATCGCATACGAATTCATTATCCGGGTCATGCACTGGTAAATGCTTCGTTAAAAGAGTCTTCTTGGAAAAGACCTTATTGCAATGAAGACAGGTATTAACGCTACTGCGTTTTAAGGGAACTTTTCTGTGGTATTTTCTTTTGGGTTTAATATCTAACGAGGTTTTGCCCATGTTTTCAAAGAAATTGCTAAAGGAATTATATTAAAGCTTAAAATATCAAAAAATTTTTAAATATAAAACTTACCTATCACTATCCTCTTTGTCGTCATTAGGCCAATATTCCTCTGAACTAGCGTCTTCATTATGGTGACTTTCATTTTGCAATTCAATTTCAAGTTTAATCATTTCCAATTTTTGTTCCGTTCCTTTAGCTTCGTTAATATTATCATTGGTATTGTCATCATGGGGTTCTTTTTTAAAATTATCCATTAGTATATCCGTTTCTTCTGATATCTCCATGGGATTTACTTCAGCTAAGACAGCCATCATTGAACCTTCAATTTCTTGCTCTTGTTGATTTAAGATTTTTCTTAATTCCTTATTACTGTTTGCACACATTTTTACAAAATCATAAGCTATTTGTAGTTTACTAAGACACTCCTTACATATTTCCACCGGCAGAGGTATATCATCCATTTCCAGATCAAAATTGGGTATGGATTGATTAAGCATATCTTCGATTTGTATATCTTGTATACATTCCCGTAATTTATGCATATCGGCAGATTTTTGGAGACAAGTACGACATATACGACCCAACAGCATTGTAAAAATGGTATATTTAATAAGAAAATTGAACGAAAAATAAATTTAATACGCACAGCTTGTAAACAAAGCGAAAGTAGAGTGTATTAATTTTCTAACTACAGCTGTGTGAGCGGCTTTATCGACTGTTGTTAATTCTATATTAAGCATTCACAGGAAATGGTTGACGTGTCAGAAAAAAATAAAACGTCACTTTTTTATTTTAATTGGAAAAATCAATCAAATAGAATGCTTGTGAACAAAGTAAAAGTGATGAATTTAATCCTACCAACAGCTGTTTGTACTGTATTATCAACTTATGATAAAGTATTCACAGGAAATACTTTTAATTTGGCAGAACCCGTTTCTAATGATTTTTTAACAAAGTAAAAAAGCTAATTTAACAATTTATATATTTTTTTAGGTTCATTTTTGTTATTTATATATTTTTAGTAAAGGCAATTATAAATACATATGGAATTTTTTATATTTTGATTGTTTAAATAAAATAAAAATCCTATATTCTAACAGCTTATGCTTTTTAGTATAGTAGTTGCTTAATTAAATATTTTTTAAATATATATTTTGAATTTATTTTTTATGCATTTACTTCCATTACAGTTTGTTCTTCTTTCATTTTCAAAGCCGTAGCCTCGTCTTTAGCTTTCTGTTCGGCCTCCTTTTGCAGGCGATAATGTTCCCATTCATGATTCCTTAAATCGGCCTGATATTTATAAGCAGCCGGACATTGGGTACACATATAGGTATTCTCACCGACATGGGTGCGTAAATGTTTATTCAAATCATTGCTTTGAGCATAAGCTTTTTCACAGAATTTACACTTGTATGGCTTTTCGCCAGTGTGAGTGCGTAAATGACGATTTAAATTCATTAAACGGGGGAATCTGTAAAAAATATTTATATAAAAACTCAAACACTTATGAAATAATAAACTTACGCCATAGGACATTGATCACATTTATAGCGTTTCTCGCCCGTATGCAATATTTGATGCTGATGTAAAGTATCCACCCTTGAAAAACGAGCACCACAGGTCTGGCAGACATGATTTTTACCCTCCTGATGCGACATCAAATGTATGTAACGATCCGAGGGACATTTAAAACGTTTGGGACAGTGTGGACACGTATAGGGTTTGTCATCACCATGACGTTGCATATGCTGCCGCAAATTACTAGGTCTATAGAATTTTTTGCCACACAATGTGCACAAATAATTCAAATCTCCCGTATGTATGCGCATATGTTGTTTCATGGCAAACTTAAACGAAAATGCTAGAAATTTAAAAAATTAAGTAAATTTTATCCGTTTTTCTTTTAAAAAATAACAAAGTTAAGCTTACATTTATCACAAAGATCACATTTAAAGTTTTTAATACCCATATGACGATTTGTGTGTATTTTTAAATGTTCCTCTACCACAAATGTTTTGTCACATTTATCGCATTTAAACGGTTTAATTTCTGGATGTTTCTTACTCATGTGTTGAGCCAAACCACCCACATTCGAATAAGCCGATGGACAATAACTGCAAATATGTGTCTTTTCTAAATTTTCCGGTTTTGTTTCGGCCACTTTGGGATTGGGATTCTCTTCGGGATGATGTTTTTCCATGTGTTTCTGTAACATATGGGGATATTTGAAACGATCCCAACACAAAGCACATACAAAACGGTGAGCCTCTGTGTGTTTTTTCATATGACGAACTCGCTGTTTTTCGAATCTAAATGTAGCATCACATTCCTCACATTTATATTGATTTGAGGTCGGTTCGGCTTTTAACTTTGTTGCCGGTTTATCTTTTTCTGCATAATCTGAATCGCTGTCATCCGATGATTCAGCCTGATTAGCATCATTCCAATTATCATCGTTATCATTTTCTTGATTTATATCGACTTCTTCGGGTATAAATTCTTCATCATCATCAGTTTTGTTTGCAGCTTTCGGTGCAATTTTTTCTATCTTGGAAGTGTTTTTGTGATCTTTATGCTTACTATTCATATGTTTTTGCAACATATTATCTGTGGTAAAAGTCTTGCTACATATTTCGCATTTAATTAAATGCGTTTCATTGTCATTGTTACTGCAACTATGCTTGGTAAGCTGATAGCCATATTTAAAGTAGCTATTGCAGTTGGAACAATGATAGGGAGTTTTCTTATCAACAGTTTTAACAGGTTTACGTTTTTTTTTATCGTTTTCCTTGGATAAGTCACTGCAAATTAATATTTTGAACAGAAAATTTTCAAAGTAAAACTTTATTATTATTTTTTCTTTTTTAATTCGAAAATAAATTTTCGGTTTCGTATTTCAAATTGAAAAATTCAAAGTTCGAATACAACTTTTAAAGGTTTTGAATAAAAATTTACAATTTTTAATTTAAATTTTTGAATTTTAAGAAATTTCGAACACAAAAATTAAAATTTATGATTTTTTAAATGTTGAATGTGGAAAAATTTTTATTTTCACAAGAAAATTTTAATTTTGAATAAATTTAAATTTTCAATAAGAAATTTTAATTTCGAATTAAGGTTTTCAAATTCGAATAGAAAAATTTGCACTATCGAATAAAAATTTATAAATTGAACTTGTAATAAATATTCTCTATATTTTTATTCGAACAGTAATTCGAATTTCAAACAACAATTTTAAATGTTGAAATTTTTAACAGATATTTTTATATTAAAAGAAAAAAATAATAAATAAATAAATAAAAGAATAAGCTAAAAGAAATCTAACATTTCTAAAAAATCTTTAAATTCTAAAGAAATGTTTAGTTAAAAAAAATTAATATCAAATTTTAAATAAAAATTTTTAAGGTTGAATAAAAAATTTTCGAATAAAATTTTCATATAAAAAAAAATTTGTTTGATCTTCAAAATTTAAAATTTCGAAAATTTTAAGACTTTTAATAAAAAATAAGAAATTCGAGAGACATTTTTAATTTCGAAGATTTTTTTTTAAATTTATTTATTTATTTTTTGAAAAAACTATTTCGAATAAAAAATTTTCTTTCGAATAAAAGGATTTTTATATTACTTAAATTATAAATAAATAAATAAACATATTTTCCTTTAATCACAAATTTTCCCTTTCTGATATATGTAAACTATCAAATTCGAAAAGTATGTAATTTGTAACACTTTCTTACCTTTCATTATCAGATTCTGTTTTCTTTAAAGCACTTAGAGGTACATCCTCGTCATCATCATCCTCTTCACTGGCCACTTTTCGTTTGTCTTTCTTACAGCTTTTCGAATGTTTTTGTAAAAGACTTTTACTTTTAAAACGTTGTGTGCATTTGTGGCAATCAAAGGGATGTGTAGACTCATGTTTACGACGATGGCGTTTCAATTGAGAATGTTTTACAAACGATTCCTTACATTCCAAGCAAGGAAAGCGACCCACAGAAGGACGTCCCGAAGATGAGAGAGAGAAAGAAGCTGATTTTACAGAAGTATCCGCACAAGCCCTTATTTTCAAAAATATTAAATATTACATGTATATATGTATATCTTTTATTACTACTTACAGTTCATCTTTTTCCTCCGCCTCATCCTCATCCGTAGCATTCTCCCATTTATTACCATTTTCCACATTTTCAAAATCCTCTAACATCTCAACATTATTAAATTTTTGCTCTCCCTCCCCTTCCACCATATCATATTCCACTTTGATTGGATCCGGTTCGTCTTCATTTTCCACTTCACCCGCTAGTGACTGCTGCTGCTGTTTGACTTCAGCCTTTTGTGATTGTTCCCAGATTTTCTGCATTTGTTCGTTGGCATTCATGCATAGTTGCTGGAAACGATAGGATATATGTAAATGCTCCATACATAAATCACAAATTTCTTGTGGCACTGGAAATTCGATATTGGCATGTATGCCGGAGACAGTTTTCATTAACATTTCATTCATGGTTAGACACTCTTCGGTGGTGTCATTTAAATCATGTAAATTATTCGATTTACACATACACACTCGACACATCCGTCCATATATTTCGAGTATTAACATATTTAGCAATACTTTGTGATGTATTTTTTGCTGGCAAAGCGTTCAAAATTTAATTAATTAATAAAATTACTATAAAATGTTTGTGATTTTCTGTACCCCTAAGATATGTAAACAATAGTAAACTGTATTATCTACAATAATGCAATAACCCTTCAGCATACTAAAAGAGAAACGTTTTGAGTGAGCAACACAGAGTGTTGCTGTATTCAAAAGGATTTGATATACACCCTGTTGTAATAATGCTATTTATGTCGATAATAAAAATATTCAGGCCTTGTATTGTGTGAGAAAATTTCGGTTAATTTTAATTTTTTATAAATTTGTTTAAATTTATAATTTTTATTCAAATTAAAATGTTTACATTATTAACTGTCAGATCAATGCTTATATTTCAGAGTTATATAAAAAACGATTATATAAAATTAATTATAAGTAAATAAATGAATAAATAAATTAACAAATTAATAATTGTAAACTTTAAAAATAAATATATTTAAATTTAAAACCATACGATGGTTATTCTATATTTAAAGTATTTTATTATATATTTATTGATAATGTATCTTCTGAAAATTTATTTATTAAAATCTTAAAACAACAAATGTATATTTTCTTATAAAATAGATTCTATATGCTTGTGTTTTTCTAACATTAACTTTTATCTTCCATTTATCAAGTATTTATGGATAGATTTTAAACTATCTTACATTTTTTTGATTATTGCGTTTGACACCTTACCGCAGCAAATAAAAGCACTGTCGTCAGCGTATAAAGCTACTTCTTGATTTATGCGAACAGTAAAATCGGAAATATATATTGAATAAAGAGTAGGTGATAATACCGACCATTGCGGCAGGCCCGCAGGGATTTGCCTATCACTAGAAAGCGTGTTATCAATAGATACCACAAATGAGCGATGATCTAAAAAAACTCTTTATTATTTTTTGCAGGCCTTCATGCCATGTTGAATCGAAGGTTTTTTCAATGTCAAGAAAAATAACTCTAGTGCTCTTACGTTTTCTTTTGTTTGATTGAGTAAAATTAATAACTCTTTTTAGTTGATGTACTGTAGAGTGCTCCTTGCGGAATCTAAACTGTTGAGGGTTAATAATATTATTTTGGTTGGAAAAGTCTAAAATTCTCTTATTAATTATTTTTTCAAATACTTTATCCAATAGGCTTAGGATGCAGATTTGTCTATAGCTAGATTTAGAATCCTTTCCTGGCTTAGAAATTGTAATAACTTTTGCCTTCTTAAATATCGTTGGAAAATAGTCTTCTATTAAGCAAGAGTTGAAAAGGCATTTTTTTTAAGGATAATACTATTAATGCTATCTAAAGCGGGGGCTTTATTATTTTTCAATAAAAGTACAAACGATTTAACTTCATCTAAATTGGTAAGCTCTGCGTTAGATCTGTCAAGAATTGTATCGTTAAGATCATGAATGAATCTTGAGACAGCTGTGTCCATAGGTGAACAATTATTTAAAGTAATAGTGTGTGAATTACCAAATACGTATGCTATTGAATTAGTCTTTTCATTGCCAGTTTTTAAAACTTCACCGTTTACATGAAGATCAGTAAAAAGCATTTTGCTTCCTTTAAGGGTTTTTTACTTTCCAAAATTTTTTAGATCTCGAGGGCAAATTTGGAATAAATTTTGACCAGGATTCATTTTGGTCTTTATTAAGGCGGAAATCAATAAGTTTATTTAATAACTTCAAAATACTTTTGAAGTATTTGAAGTTATTAAAAATTTGACAAGTACTGGATCAGAGCTATTGTAATACAAGAGCTGTATTCAAACAGATTTGTTAATTAATACGCTTTAAATTCTGGAATTTTATATCGAGAACAATAATAGATAGCATATTAAAAATAATTTGATTTATAAGTGTTATTTATATAACGTTATTGAAAATGAGCTGTATTTGTTTAGATTTGTAAACTGAACAAATATTATCCTAATGTCCTTTTCATAAAAAGGACATTAATGGAAAATTTCATGTATAAAAGAACAAAATTCAAAGCACTGGGGCGCTTTCCTGTTAACTTTTACTAAAACCTGAAAATTTGACTAGTACTAGATCAGAGCTATTGCGATATAAGAGCTTTATTCAATGAGATTTGTTAATTAAATTCGCTCTTAATACTTAAATTCTGGTATTTTATATCGAGAACAATAATAGTGTTATTTATATAATGTTATAGAGAATGAGCTGTATTTGTTTAGATTTGTTAACTGAACAAATGTTCTCCTAATGTCCTTTTCTTAAAAACTACCTTTTTTTATTTCATCCTTTTATCCTCTCGATTTACAGCAGACCATTCCTTCGGATGTAATTTTTTGACATGAATGCAACGTCCACTACTTTGGGAAAATGATTTATCACAATATGGACATTTATAAGGTTTTTCGCCTGTATGTATTTTGCGATGAGTTTTCATTTTTATTGAAGAAATAAAGCTAAAAAAATATTAAATTAGTAAACAAATTAAATAAAAATTATCATTTTCATTTCTTACCTCTTATTACAAAAATCACATTTATGCGGTTTCTCGCCTGTATGTGTTAGTTCATGGCTCGACAACGATGCTCTGCTGCTCAAATATTTACCACATATTTTACATACATAATTTTTGCTATGACTCTTTATATGCCTACTAAGCAGTAATTCATTTTTGAATTTTTTAGGACATACAGAACATTGAAAAGGGGTACCATCAGTATGGTTGAAAACATGTCGTTTTAACGTAGAAGAGCAACTTAAACATTTGCCGCATATGGTGCACAAGTAGGGCGTCGCTTTGAAATCATTTAAGGTGTTATCCTTAGAAAAAGCTAACAATAAAAAAAATCTTTTGTTAAATAAAATAAATAGTTAAACATAATTGAAAATGTTTTTTAGCCCACATTGTTGACACGCACTAGTTTTTACATACAAATGAGATTTTTGATGTTTTTTATAGCGTTCTTCTGTCCTAAAATCTACATAGCAAGTTTCACATCGATATGGACGTTTTTGAACATGTATTTTAGCGCAATGCAAATTTAAAACATGAGTATTTTCAAATGATTTATTACATAATTTACAATTTTCTTGTAATTCATTTATTGGTATTATCTCTTTATTTAGCTCGTTTTTATGCAATGTTTCTTGGCTGTAGGAATTTTAATCATTTATTTTATTTATTGCTAAAAAAAAATTAATCAAAATTATCGCATACCTTTCTTTATTATCTGTTTCCTTGATTGATATAAATTCTTCATCTTCCATTTCTTTCAATAAGGTTTTCAAATGTTCTTTGTTATCTGCTGGAATGTTTGTTTTAACCTGTTTGTTAGATATTTCATTATCTGTCAATTTATTTTTTACTTGTTCCCGAGAATCAGTTTTTTCAGAAGAAATTTTTAAATGTTCTTCTACAGTTTCGTCTTTCTTTTCCTCGTCAAAGCTTTTCTTATGCTTAAATTCTATATGGTTTTGAAGTCCTATAAATTCAAAATAACCTCTATCACAAAGTTCACATTTAAAAGGTCTTTCATCAGAGTGTAGTCTCTCACGGCTTATCTTAATATTGGGGGCGCTAAAGTTAAATATATATATATATATATATATTGGGGGTGCTAAAGTTAAATATATATATATATATATATATATATATATATATATATATATATATATATATATATATATATATATATATACATTAATCCATCAAAATGTGTAAACTATGTAGGTAATCAATTTATGTTTTCAGGTTTCCACTCACCTTACTTTATTATTCAATTTATCACTCAAGTTATCCTCTTCAGTTTCTCTATGTACCCCACGTTCAGCTGAAGAATCCATAGATTTCTTTGCATAACCTTCTTTGTCATCTGCCGACATAAAATATGTTGCAATTTCATCAAAATGATTTTCTTTGACTTGTGTATTTTCATCTTTCATCTCATCCAATACTATTTCTTCAGGTTCCAGTTTAACCATCTTTACCTCAAAATTTTCTTTCCATCTTCTGTATAAATTTTCAACTGAATTCAGACATTGTTTTTGGAATGTATAGGCTGTAACAAGTTTATCTACACATTCGTTACATATACAGTTGGGCAAAGGTATTTCTGGATTTTCTAATAGGGTAGGTATTAACATTTTAAGAATTTCTAATATTTTAAGATTTTCTATAATCATATCATTAAGATTGTGTGCTAGACCAGGTTTGGACAGGCAGGTTAAACAAAAATCATGTAGAGAATTCATTTATTACAGTTTAGTCGATTGTAGCCTCAGCCACTGTTAAATACTCTTGAATAAATAATCAAGTTCGTCAAGTTAGATTTTATTTTTCTTTTTAGCAAAAATAATAAATATTTTATCTATTAACACCAAAAATTATTTTGTTTACAAATAATTTGAACACTGCTTTATCATTTAGCAGATTCACAATTCACATTAGTGTTTACACGTTTTTGTTGACATTTTCAATGTCAATGCGAAGAAGAAATGTGTTTACTGCTGCGGGTTATATCTTTGTTCAACTATTTTGAATGATGGCTAATGTGGTATGATAGTCGATAAATCATTATCTGTGTTATTTGTTTAATGTTAAAATTTTATATGTACAGTGAAATATTTTTATTTTTCGAGTATTTTTCATATTTTGTTGCTTTAGAGGCAAAAATCAAGATTACAGCACTCTTAATTTTTAAATAATTTTGATATTGATTTAGTAGCATTTTTATTAGCGATTAAAGTAATGTAAAAAATTTTGTTGGCTTGCTCTTAGTTTACGGATTATGGGTACTTGAAGTTATAAGAATGCAATTTTCTCCTTCCTCCTTTAGTAAATGTGAACAGTATGGGCATCATTAGAAAGGTCTTGAAAAGGCCTTTCGATCTTTACTCGTAATATATTTGTTAATATCATAATTTAAAATGTATAATAAGTCTTATTTCTTTATCATTTTTACAATATATATATATATATATATATATATATATATATATATATATATATATATATATATATATATATACCATTGAATATAAAAAAACTGTAGAAACCTTAAATTAAATATATATATATATATTTAAGTCTTATACTTTACAATTGGTCTAATTGTTAACTCTATTAAAATATGGATCCTTTACATGATTTATGTTTAACCTGTCTTTCGAAGTCTTTGCTAGCTTACAAATAAATGATATTATTGAAGAAAATCTTAAAATATTAGAAATCCTCAAAAGACTAATATCTAGATTTTGCAAAATCCAGAATTACCGTTGCCCAACTGCATATGTAACAAATGTGTGGACAAACTTGTGGCAGCTTATACATTTCAAAAACAATGTTTGGAATCAGTAGGAATTTTATATAAATTATGGAAGGAAATTTTTAAGGAAAAAGTTGTTAAACAGGAAATTGAAGAACTGTAATTGAATAATAATTTGGGGATTGGTGAAGATGTGATTTCGAGAGTAGCTCTTAATGAAAATGCAAAAGTAGCAAAAAATCCTTTTCAGAAAATTAGCATAGATTTTCTGTTGGTACATAAAAATGATGTTCCAAAGACATTAGCTGATAAGTGTAGGATTTTTATTTAATAATATATAAAATAGCATTTATCGAGTATTAAAAAAATATTTTAACAACAATATTAAAAATATATATATTTATATGTATATATATATATATATATATATATATATATATATATATATATATATATATATTTTTTTTTTTTTTTTTAATTGTATATATGTATCATTACTTTTCCAATAATTGTTATAAACTGTTTTCCAAAATTCTTACAGTACACATTCAAATTCCAAATCAATGTAAACTTTGCAAAAAAATATTTATACTAGCAAAAAGTTTAGCCTTGCATATGGCTGAAGCTTATTTTTATAGAACTTTGTATCAATGTAACAAGTGCAATAAGGGCCTCAATATGAAAGCTGCTTATAAGGCTCACTGTAATAGACATAGGAGTATAAAAGCTTTTAAGTGTGGACACTGCAACAAAGGTAAGGCTGAGAAAATGTATAAACATAAATCAAGTAAATATTGATTTTGTTCAGTTTTCGTTTCTATCACAACTTAAAACAGCATTTAATTTGTCATTCTAATCAAACACCATTTTTATGTACAATTTGTTTTAGATCCTTTAATCCATAGAATACAACGAGAAGTTTATGTGAGAGGCACTTCGAACTAAATTTTCAAAAAATTACTAATTTTTTCAAAACTTAAAAACAAATTATATGTGACTACGTGTGTTTGTTGTTATTTTTTGACAATTGAATCAGGTTTTTTCTCTCACATAAATATCTAGTCATTAATCTATGCTTTAATCGTCCATCCACGTTACAGCCAATCTTCACGTAACAGAATATATAAGATTTTTCTGTCAGAGAGTGTGAAATTCGCTCTCTGAGAGAAATATCTCATGTGTAGATTTAAATTTTAATATTATAAAATGTATTGAGACTGTTGTTATGAGATTTCTCTACGCAACTATGTTATAAGATGAACTGTCAAAAAATACACATATACGAAAGTTTGTGTGTGTGGGCATGTATATTTTGGAAATTAAATATAAAAAAAATAATTTTAAAATCCATCTTCAGTTCCTTACCATCGATTGAAAATCTAAAGTCTGGTTCGTTTTTTTTTTAGCGAAATAGGTCTAAAATATTCGTAACTTTCAGTTTATGAAAAAAAAATATATATTTTTAATTTTCCCAATGGAATTTTGTTCCGCTTGACTTTTTTTAGTGGATTTTTGTAAAAAATTTTTTGGAAAATAAAAAAAAAAAAAAAATAAAATTATTTATTATGGACTAATACCTACTACAATGCAACTTTTCAACATTTTACCCATAAACGCAACAAAATTATAAAATTTTTATCTATTTTGTAAAAAAAAAAATGATATTAAACTTTTTCGCATGGTGTACTAAAATTTCGGTTTATGGACCAACATTTATGCTAACAAAATTATTTAATATTTTTTTCATAAGAGGCTCAAAATGATGAGTATTTTTATACCCATTTAGAGAGAAAACACAAAACTTTTTTTACAAAATATTCTCGACCCGCGACTTTCAATCGATGGTAGGGAACTGAGGATCAATTTATTTATTATTTTTTTATATTCTTTCCATATTCAGCTCATTAATATGCATCATTTGAGGGATCAACGGGACTCTCTAATGTACATAGGTCTTCTAAAGTTCCTAAACAGAGTTGCCACTTTAAAAATATTTTTCCTACCAAAATTTTCTCCAAAAGCTACAAATACCTACCAACATTTTTAATTAAAATAAACGTTTACAGAATTAATTAAATCCTTAAATAAAACTTTGCGAGAATCAAAAATCGGTTTCAATTTAAAAATTTGAAAACTTTAAAATTGAATTAGGAAAATGTTGCAAAATTATTGAAAGCTAATAATCCAATAATAAATATAACAGATCAAGGGTATAGGAGAAATTACCATGCATAAAACACCTTCTCGCCAAATTTTCTAAGTGAAAAATAAATTAGTAAATAAAATTTTCATTCCTTAATCCAATCCAAAAATTATATTTGGCAAATAGAAAAGTTTTCAAAATTTAATTTCGTAAACAACTTTGGAAAATTACATTCCATTTTCATTTTGTTAGCCTGAGTTCACACACAGCAATTTTTCTTTCTTTTAAACTTGCATTTACGTTTATACACAAAATTTTACTTTAGTAATTCTTGCTTTAATTACCTTGATTTGTTTTTGTTTTGAAGTACGAAAATGAAAAACAAAACGAATTTAGAAGTACAGGCAAGTTTGTACACTTTTATATTACCTTTTGTTTGCCCTCACACGAAATCAGAATTTCAGCAAGAAAAATTGCCTTGTGTGAACTCAGAGTTAGATATTGCTGATATTAACTAATCATTTTTGAAAATTGTAAAAAGATCTCTTCCGGCCAGATAAAGACTTAAAGGTTTCCAAATTTTAACTTTGTTTTGCTACTTTGATTAAAGTTCAATTGAGCCTTAAAAGATGCCTATAAAAGTCCTACAATTAAATGAAATTAAAAAAAAATCTTATTTTGAACCAAAATTGGAGCATTAATTTCTTAGTTACTAGCAATGAGGATTTGCATACCCCAAAAATTGTATTAAGAATAATAATTGATTGAATTTTAAAAATAATTTATTAGCCATTAATGCTAACATTAAGAAATAATTACAATTTCCTAAAAATTACAGCGTATGCATTTATTCCCACTGAAAGAAATTACTTTTCTTCTTTTTCATTTAATTCCTCTTTTGCTGCAGACATTTCTTTTGGATGCATACGCATGGCATGTTTCTTACAATCATAACTTTGACGAAATGATTTCTCACAATATGGACAGTTATAAGGTTTTTCGCCTGTATGTATTCTACGATGACATTTCATATTTGATGAAGAATTAAAGCTAAAACATAAAGAATTATCAAATTAATTATAAAAAAAATTATATTCTCCTTATGATTACCTTCTATCACATAAATCACATTTATAGGGTTTCTCGCCTGAATGTACTCGTTTGTGATGCACTATGGATGTACTGTTGGTAAAGCGTTTACCACATATCTCACAATCATAAATTTTCCCTCCTTTATGAAGTTTCTTTATATGACAAAGAAGATCCGAATGACATTTGAATTTTTTCGAACATTCAGAGCATTGAAAGGGAGTAGCATCACTATGACGTAACATATGTTGCCGTAAGGTACCAGAACGATTAAAACTTTTGCCGCACGTTGGGCACAAATAAGGTGTGTCTTTAGAGTGAGAAATTAAATGTTGATTTAAGGTACCATTCGAATCAAAACCTATAAATTAAAAGGAAAATCTTAGGTTAAAAATATATTAATATTTATTATGATTTTAAATCTACCTTTGCCACATTGCTGACACTTAAAAGTTTTTATACCCAAATGGCGATTTCGATGTTTTATATAGTATTCTTCTTCAATAAAACCTCTACTACAAAACTCACATTTATATGGATGTTTACGAAAATGTTTTGTAGCCATATGTAAATTTAAGCCGTGAGCTAGCTTAAACGTTTTATTACATAATTTACATTCTTGTAATGTATTTGTTTGCAATGTTTCTTGGCTGGAAGATGCATAAACATGTGTGAACAATTTATTAATAATAACAATAATAATAATAATAATAATAACAATAATAATAATAATAATAATAATAATAATAATAATAATAATAATAATAATAATAATCATAATAATAATAATAATAATAATAATAATAAAAATAATAATAATAATAATAATAATATAATAATAATAATAATATAATAATAATAAATTATATGATCTCTTACCCCTCTTTATTATTTATCTCGCTTCCCTTATCTTCCTCTTCTTTCACTAAGATTTTTAAATCATCTTTATTATCAGTAGACGCTTCATTTATAACCTGTTCGTTAGATATTTTATTATCTATTAAAGTATCTTTTAATGGATTTTCGCCATCATTTGCTTGTTGCTGAGATATTTCTAAATCATAACCTTGATAATCATTTACAGAATCTCTCGTATTCATTTCCTCAGAAGATTCTTCTAAATCTACTATATTTTCACCTTCCTCGTTTTCCCCGTCATACTTTTTCTTATGCCTACGTCTCATATGGATTTTTAGCTCAGTAATTTCAAAATAATCTTCATCACAAAATTCACATTGGAAAGGTCTTTCCTCAGTATGTATTCTCTCGTGACTCTTTTTATTACTACGTGTTCTAAAGCTAAAATGGATATAATAGCAATTTCGTACCTTAAAGTAAATTTCAATACTATTCAATATTTTTCTTACGTTCGATCACATTGACTACATTTAAAAGGTTTCTCTCCACCATGTTTGAGCTCTTGATGTTGCTGTAACAATTCCTTTGTAACGAAAAGTGAATCACAAAATTTACATCTATAGCGCTTTTTAGCATGTAATGAACGATGATTTGAATAATCTGAAATACATTTGAAAGTTTTCGAACACATTTGACAGTTGTAGGGTCTTTCATTTTTATGACGCTGTAAATGCTGTTTTAAAGTAGATGAACGATTAAAGGATCTACCACAAATTGTACAAGAAAATGGTGTATCATTAGAATGACAAATTAAATGTTGTTTAAGAGTTGTACGTGAAACGAAAGCTGTCAGTCAAAAAGAAAATCATATATTTAGTTGATTTTAAGTTATAAATTTCCGTTTCTTTACCTTTGTCGCATTGCCCACACTTAAAAGGTTTTAAGCCCTCATGTTTATTACAGTGAGCTTCATAAGCATCTTTCATATTAAAACCTCTTTTGCATTTTTCACATTGATATATTGATCTGTGCAAGTGAGCCTGAGCCATATGCGAGGCTAAACTTTTTGGACCTTTAAATACTTTTTGGCAGAGTTTACACTGATTTGCGTTAGGACTTCTATAACAATATGCAGAATTTATAATAGGTTATGGAAATATTAAGAAATCTGTCTAAGTTTTTTAAGTTTTCACTTACCCCTCTGCACTAATATTTTCCAATTTATCTCTAGATTCATTATCTGTATTTTCTCTATAGTCACATATAATTTCCCCATTACTCTCACTTTCAGCAACAGAATCCCTAGAAATTTCAGCAAAGTCCATAATAGAATCTTCTTTATTTATTGTTAGAGTATCCATGGTAATTTCCTCAAAAGCATTTTCTATGACTTTATCATTTTCGTTTACAGTTGCCGTAGGAATTCCATCTTCACCAATCTGCTCATTTTTATTCAATTCCAATTCTTCAACTTCCTGTTTAACTATTTTGTCCTTAAAATTTTCTTTCCACATTTGATATAAATTTTCTACTGAGGCCAGACATTGTTTTTGAAATGTATAAGCTGTTACCAGTTTGTCCACACAATGGTTACATATACAGTTGGGCAATGGTAATTCATGATTTTCCATGAGACTGGGTATTAACTTCTTAAGAATTTCTAATATTTTAAGATTTTCTAATATAATATCATTAAGATTGTGAGCTAGGCGAGGTTTGGAAAGACAAGTTAAACATAAATCATGTAAGGGATCCATATTTTAATAGTGTTTACTATTTGCCCAAATTTAATCCATAAATTTAAGATCGGCCAGTGTTTGGGAATACTTTTATCTTTAAGAACTGGGTTTTTATAAAATTTTGCTGGTTGTATTATAAATCTTCAAGCTGTGAAAAAAATATTCAAACATATCAAACATAAATTATAAATAAACTGTAATATTTTTACCTCAAAATTTTATATAAACAAAATCGACACTTTCTTTTGCATTAATTTTACATTAAATTTAATAGCAATAACATTAAATTTCGTAAAAATTAAGAAATATTTCACTGACGGCACTAATTGTAATTGTAAACAAATAAATTGAGCTCTGCTTTATCGTTTAGCATATGTCAAAAGTTAGTAACAAAAGAAATAAACCGCTGTAAACAAAATAACTGCAATTGCAATAGTACTACTTTATCGGTCAATATGTGTTTACAGCAATCATTCACAATAGTTGCGTGAAACAAAAAACAATTCTGTAAGTTCACTTAAAAATATATTTATTAAAAAATGTTTAGAGTGAAAAATGTATATTTTTTAAAACATCCTTTTTAATTTTTTTTTAAATATTTTTTGGTGCTTAATATTTAATTTATTGGTTACTTATTAACGTCTTACATTATAGTATTTGTAAGTAAATTGCTTATATTATTAAATATCTATAATACGAATACTGTATTACTTAAAAATCTATAATTAATTCTAATTGCTGAGATTTTTTTCTACTACAACATTTTCTATTTTCCATTGATGTTGTGTTTGTTCTACCAATTATTGCCTATGATTTATTAAAGTAATTTTCTTTAAACTTGTTGCTGCTGGTGTTGCTGAAGTGGTGGTAATTGTTGCTCTTGCACCGTTGTTTGTTCTTGAGTTTCTTCGGAAATTTTTTGTGTCTGTTCTTTTTGAGCCATTTTATAATGTTGCGATTGATGATGTCTTAATTCGGCTTGATATTTAAAGGCCATAGGACATTGGTCACATATATAAGTATTTTTGCCAATATGTGTTCTTAAATGTTTGGTCAAATCTCCACTTGAGGCATAAGCACGCTCACAGTATTTACATTTGTAGGGTTTCTCACCGGTATGGGTGCGCATGTGGCGTCGTAAGTGAGAAACTGTAACAAAACTGAACCAAACAATTAAATTGTTACAATATAATGGTTTATAAATAATCTTAAATAGAGACTATTTAAAGGTGTTCAAATATTGCTAAATTAGAAATAAAATTAGGGACTTAGGAAGGACCTACGATTGAGGAAAATTTATATCCAAAGATTGCATCCAATTTAGAATTTTATCTTAAATCTAATTGGAACTTAAAAAATCTAATAATATAATATTTAAGTAATTTCACTTACGTCATATTACACTGATCACATTTGTAAGGCCTTTCTCCCGTATGTAGCAATTTGTGCTTTCCCAATGAGTAACTTCTCGTAAATCGGGAGCCACATACATCACAGGCATACGGTTTAGCATTTGAATGAGTTGAGGCATGTTTTATCACATCTGAACGACAATTAAAACGACTGGGACACTCTGGACACTGATATTTCTTTAAACCCATATGTCTTTCCATATGTTGACGAAAACTACTAAAATTGCTAAATGTTTTACCACACTGAGGACACAAATAAGCACTTTCACCAGTATGCGTTCGCATGTGTTCTACTAAAGTCGTGGTGTAGTCAAATTCCTTTTCACATATAACACATACTAAATTCCGATTGCCTTTATGACGATTTAAATGTTCCACTAGATGAGCATGTAACACAAACGTTTTGTCACACTGATCACATTTGTGTTTCTCCACCTCGGGATGTTTGTTGGTGATATGTTCTGTTAAGGATTTTACAGACATAAAATTGCTCTGACAGACCATACAAGGATAATTCGTTTCGGGAGCATCGCGTTTGTGTGATTGACGATGAGCCGAAAGAGAGGCCATTTTTTCGAAGCGCCTGGGACAATCGGGACATTGAAAGCCTTCGGGTCGAGTTTGCAAGTTACGAAATAAACCAGTCATCTTTTCATGTTGAAGTATATGAGCCTTAAGGATATTGACGGTCGCAAAACGATATTTACAGATCGAACATTCATAAGGTCGGCTGGAAGAGTGAACAGAACTGTGACGTTTTAAGCGATAGGGACGATCGAATATTTTGCCGCATATATCGCAAGGAAATTGACCTTTTCTTTTGTTGCAACTTTTAGGTCTGGAGAAGTTAAACATTATTTACTTACGGTAGGAGTATTTTGTTATAAAATAATAAAAACAAAAAAACTTACTTCTCTATTTCCCCTGCACTGGTATCTACAAAATCAATAGCTTTTTTAGTTTCTTTTGCTTGAGGTTTGGCAAAAAGTTCCTTGTCCGACTTATCACTATGATAAAATACAAAAGATAAACTTATTTTTCAGATTTTAATAAAAATTCGTTTTGTTTTACATACTCTGATATCTCGTAATCATCATTAAGCCAATCTGCATCTGCATTATCATTATCAACATTATCCATGGGTTCTTCAAATGTTTCATCCTTAACATTAACCTTGGGTTCATCTGCTTTTTCCTTCTCTATATTTTTACTACTTATAGCATCTCTGCTTTCATTATGCTTTACATTTTTACATTTTTCGCTAATGAAATCCTTTTTCTTGTGCACTTTACAGTGGGCCGATAAAGAAGCCTTTTTCTTAAATACTTTGGGACAATGGGGGCATTGAAATGTAAGCAATTCCTTAGAATCTTTGCATTTTTCTGTTTCCTGGTTATTTTTGTTTTCCGGGGATTTTTGTTCATCCTTAAACTCTTTAGTTATATTTAATTCACTAGTGTCAATTAGATTTGAATATTTCGTAGAAACGTTTCCATTTATATGTGTTAACATATGAGCTTTAAAAGTTTTCTTCTTCGTAAAACTACTATTGCAAATTTCACATATTAAAGCCTGCGTTGTTTTATGTTTAGCTGTATGTTGCTTTAGGCGATTAATACTACTAAATACTTTAGCACACTGAGAGCAAGGAAAATTACCTTTACGGCTATTTAGTTTAGGGAGTCTAGAGATAAATTAATTTGAAAATGAATACTAACTACTATTCAAAAAAAGAAACTTACTTTTCCAAAATTTCCATTTTTAAGAGAGATTTTTCTTTAAAAGACGATAGTTTTTCATTGCTGTAAAAAGATTGAGAAAAAAACAATTTCAATAAAAAAATTGTAACTACTTTAACTTTTTTGTAGTTAAAATAAAACTCAACAAAAAAAGTCAGCTTTTGATGCATTTCTAATATTTTCTTTTACTAGTTTAACTGAAATCTGTTTTCAAATTAGGATAATTTCGAAATGTTGATGGAAAATTTAATTTAAATTAAATTATTACATCAGTTATAATTATAGAAATTTTAATCAAAAATTGGAACAAATTAAGATCACCGGCTCAGTTGAAATAAAAATATATATATTTTTTTAACTTTAATAAAAACTTTTCCGTGTACTTTCTCCTCTATGTATGTTGAACACCGGCTTCACTATATAAACCGTTTTTGCAAATAAAAAAATTTCGTAAATGCAATTTTTCCTCTCAAGGATTTAATTAATATTGTCTTATTATATATCATTAAATGGTATTCATATAATTTATATTTAGAAAAAGAAGTTATTTAATTTATTACAAAAATTGTTTAAAAATCAATTGGGCCGAAAAATTTAATTTTTGGTAAAAAATAGTTTTTTTTTCTAATTGAATTTTTGGTGAGCATTTTAATTTGAATTTGTTTTAAAAAATTTTATTTTTGGTAAACAATTGAATTTTGGTGAAAAATTGAATTTGTGATGAAAAATATAATTTTTAATGAAAAATTTAATTTTGAATGAAAAATAGAATTTTGATGATAAAATTAATTTTTGGAGGAAATTCAGTTTGGGGGAAAAATCTGAATTTATGGTGGAAAATTAAGTTTTTGATGGAAATTTTAATTTTTGATAAAAATTTGAGTTTTTAATGAAAAATTAAATTTATTAAATTTATGGTGAATATTTAATTTTCAATGAAAAATTGAAATTTTGATGAAAAATCGATTTTTTTGTGAAAAATTAAATTTTTGATAATAAATTTTGTTTTAATGAAAAATTTTTTATGAAAAATGTAATTTTTTTTTGAAGAAATTAATTTTTAATGAAAAATTTATCTTTTTGGGAAATTTTAGTTTTTGTTGAAAATTTGACTGTTTGTTGTTGATAGATTTTTTTTTATTTTTTTTTTTTTTTTTTTTTTTGTGGGAAATGTAACTCGATGAGATTTTGCATTTGGTAAAATTTTAAAATTTACTTAAAAAAGTAACATCTTACTCATTTATATACAGTATTAACTTATACCTCATACACTTACCTCGAATCAGTATCACTTTCGCTCCCTCCACCCGCGTTATTATCAAGCGAGCCCAAAGAATCCAAAACTTCTCCCGTTTGTATTTCACTTTCAATTTCATCTTTATCAATTTCCTCCTTCATCTTAAAGCTTGCCTCTCCCGTCAAAGGATCCAAAATTGTCACCAGCTTCGGTTCCGTCTCAAACAACGACAGACCCAACAAATCGTGTAAACGTATATTGGTTTCTATACATAATTGTTGAAATTTATAGCCGGTCAACAATTTGTCCACACAAGTAGCACATACCAAAGTGGAAAATTGGGATGAGATCTTAATATCAATTTGGGGCACTATACTATCTAACATTTCAAGAATTTTATAATTCGTTTCCACATAATCGAAAATTTGATGAAATGCATTGGAGTCGCTTAGACAAGTTCGGCATTTGGAAGATAAATCACTAGACGACATTTTGCTTCTTATTACATTTAATAATAATTTGTTTAGAAGTGCACAATAAAAAAGTAAATCTTTTTTGTGGATATCAACAAAAAATGTATGTTATATTCATTTTTTGTTGTAAAATTTAATTAATCATTCACAATAACCCATAAAAGAAAACTGTTTTATCGAAGAGCGTATGTTATGATATATATATACAGATATATATATATATATATATATATATATATATATATATATATATATATACATATATATTGTTTTCCCTGGTATATATATAATAAAAATAATTTTATTCCATTTAGAATTTTTAACTTTTTCAAAAAGTATTAATTTCTCTATACTAAATGATTTTTTCCCCATAAAAAGATTTTAAATTTCGGAAAATTTTTGATTAATATACAAATTTATTTGTATTTTTTTAACGCTTTTATAATATATTAGTAAGTAAAATGCTTATATTTAATATCTAATAATTACTATTATACTGTACGAGTATGTTACTAAAAAACTTATAACTAATTTATTTACTGAGATTCTTTAAAATCTAAATTGTCTTGCTGTTGCTGCGTTCGTGCTACAACAATATCTTCTATTTTCTCCTGATGTTGTTGTGTTTGTTCCACCAATTGTTGTCTATGATCTATTAAAGGAATTTGCTGATAACTTGATATAGCCAATGGTAAATTTTGTATGTGTTTATTTTTTAATATTTGTTGATTATGATGTCGCTGCGACAGCTGTTGATCTTGTAAGGTTAGTTGTGTTTGTTGCTGATGCTCAAGTGGCTGCTGTTGTTGTTGTTGATCTTGCTTTGTTGTTTGTTCTTGAGATTCTTCGGACATTTTTTGTGCCTGTTGCAAGAGTTTTTGTGCAATTTTATAATGCTGCGATTGATGATGCCTTAATTCGGCTTGATATTTAAAGGCCATAGGACATTGATCACACATATACGTATTTTCGCCAACATGTGTTCTTAAATGTTTGGTCAAGTCACCACTTTCGGCATAAGCTCGTTCGCAGTATTTACATTTGTAGGGTTTCTCACCGGTATGCGTGCGCATGTGACGTCGTAGGTGATAAACTATAGCAAAACTGTAAACAAAATAAATAAATAAATAAGATATATAAATATTGTTATATAGGGACTATATTAGGACCTGAAAATACTGCTTAATTGGCACCATAAAAACCTAAAATACTGTAATATTGAAACTATATATGTGTTATATAGGAACTGTATGAGTCTTTAAGACTTTAAAATTACCTAAAATTGAAACTAATTTATTACTTCAGAAAGGTCTACTATTAAGATATATTGTGAACTTTATAAATTGCAAGTATTTGATCAAATTTAGAACTTAAAAACACCTAATCATGAAATTTAAAAACTCCTACGATTTAACCTAATTTGGAGCTTAAAATTCTACATATTAAAACAAATCAACTTACGTCATATTGCACTGATCACACTTAAAAGGTCTTTCTCCTGAATGTAGCAGCTTGTGCTTTTGCAAAGAATACGCTCGAGTAAATCGGGAACCACATATATCACAAACATGAGGTTTAGCATTCGAATGGGTTGAGGCATGTTTTATCAAATCTGAACGACAATTAAAACGACTGGGACACTCAGGACACTGATATTTCTTCAAACCTGTATGTCTTTCCATATGCTGGCGTAAATTGCTAGCACTGCGGAATGTTTTACCACACTGAGGACACAAATAAGGACTTTCACCACTATGGGTGCGCATGTGTTCCTTTAATGTATTCGTATAGCCAAATTCTTTTTCACATATAAGACACACTAGATTTCGATTGCCTTTATGACGATTTAAATGTTCTACTAAATGGGCGTGTAAAACGAATGTTTTGTCACATTGATCACATTTGTGTTTTTCTACTTCGGGATGTTTGTTAGTGATATGTTCGGTTAAAGATCTTACAGACATAAAATTGCGCTGACAGACCATACAAGGATAATTGGCTTCAGAAGCATTGCGTGTGTGTATTTGACGATGGGCTGAAAGAGAGGCCTGTTTTTCGAAGCGCCTGGGGCAGTCCGGACATTTAAAACCTTCAGGTCGAGATTGCAAGCTAAGAAATAAACCAGTCTCATTTTCATGCTGAAATAAATGAGACTTAAGAATATTAACGGTGGCAAAACGATATTTACAGATTTCGCATTCATGTGGTCGGCTGGGCGAATGAACGGAACTGTGACGTTTTAAGCGATAAGGACGATCGAATACTTTACCGCACATGTTGCAAGGAAATTGACCACTTCTTTTGTTGCTACTATTGGGTCTGTAGAGGTTAAACATAGGTTAATGGGAATATTTTATTACAATTTATTAAAAAAAACTTACTTTTCTATTTCTCCTACTCCGGTGTCAATAAAATCAATATTTTTTTTAGTTTCTTTTACTCGAGGTTTGGTAAAAATATCTTTATCCGAATCATTGCTACATCAATAAACAAATTATAAAAATTTTTTCAAATTTGTAAGGAATTCTTTTACTTTACTTACTCTGAATCCTCATAATCATTATTAAACCAATCAGCACCATCATTATCAACATCATCCATGGGTTCTTCAAATATTTGTGGTAAAATTTCAATTTCTTCTTTAACAATAATCTTAGAATCATTGGCTTTTTCCTTAACATTTCCCTCATAATTTTGTTCCACTTTTTTACATTTATTGTTAAATTTCTTGTGCACCTTGTAGTGGGCCGACAAAGAAGCCTTTTTCTCAAATACTTTGGGACAGTCGGGACATTGAAATATTACCAATTCCTTAGAATCATTGCATTCTTCTACTTTCTGATCATCTTTGTTTTCTTGGAATTTATCTTCTTCATTAAACTCTTTAGTTTCCTTTAAGTCAGTGGTGCCATTTAGCTCCGAATTTTTTGTAGAAACATTTCCATTAGAATGTGTTAGCATATGAGCTTTTAAAGTTTTTTCGGCCGTAAAGCTAGTATTGCAAATTTCACATGGGAAAGTCCGCTTTCTCTCATGTATAGCTGTATGCTGTTTTAGACGATTAATGCTACTAAACGCTTTAGCACATTCAGAGCAAGGAAAATTACCTTTACGACGATTTAATTTAGAGGATCTAGATGTATGTTTATATTAAGTTTTAAATAGAATAACACTATGGATAAAAGAAACTTACTTTTCCAAAATTTCAATTTTTAAAGGAGATTTTTTGACTGATCTTTCTTTTAAAACGGAAAGTTTTTCATTGCTGTAGAAAGGAAATTAAATAAAGTAAATATATAAATATATATATATATAGTTATATATATATGCTTCATAACAAATAGAAACAAATAAACAAAAAAAATATTAAGAGTACACTTAGAATCTACGACTGCCAAAATTTTATTTTTTACAGTTTTTGTTTCTAATATACAAAAAAAAAAAAAAAAAAAAAACAATTTAAATTTAATTATATATGTATCTCTGACACTTACCTCGAATCAGTATCACTACCACTGTCACCACCTCCATCCTCCGGTCCCCAATCATTATCATTATCCGATCCCATTGTTTCCAAAAGTTCTCCTGGCTGTATTTCACTTTCAAATTCTTCTTCCTCTACTTCCTCCTTCATCTTAAAGCTTGCCTCACCCGTTAAAGGATCCAACATTTTTTCTAATTTCGGTTCCGTCTCAAACACCGCCAGGCCCAACAAATCATGCAAACGATTATTGGTTTCTATACATAATTGTTGAAATTTATAACCGATCAATAATTTGTCCACACAAGTGTCACAAACTAAAGTAGAAAATTGCGAAGAGGTCTTAATATCAATTTGGGGCACAATACCATCTAACATTTCAAGAATTTTATAATTTTCCTCCACATAATCGAAGAGTTGATGATAAACATTTGAGGCACTTAGGCAAGTGCGGCATTTAGAAAATAAATCACTAGAGGACATTTTCCTTTTTATTACTTCTAATATTAACACATTTTGCACACAAATTTTTATGATATTTTGTTAAAAATTAACAAAAAAAGAGATGTTTTTTGGATATCAACAAAAAATTGCAGCTGTTTCTACTTTTTTGTTGTAAAATGCAATCAATTATTCACAATAACGGCAATAAGACAAAACGGTATTATCGACAAACAATACAAAAAATTCTTATTGTAATTCATGCACCTGGGAATGATAGCCCAGCTGTTATTGACAATTGTACAAGCTCCTTATATGATAAACAGCTGTAATTTACAACGTTTTTTTTTTTTGTTAACATTTCATAACTTTTCTTCACTTATCATTTTTTTATAAAAATGCCTATAATGCGTCACACAAAGTTATTAAAAAGTCTTAAAACTCAAGCTTTTAATAAAATAATGAGTTTAAGATTAGTTAGTCAGGCAACAAATGCCTTAGAAACAAATACGGAACGAACAACACATTTTGGTTTCCAAACAGTTAAGGAAGAAGAAAAGGAACAAAAAGGTTTGTCTATTCTTTTATTTAAAAATAATAAAACATAATTCAGAAAAAGTTTCATATTATTAGTGCACAAAGTTTTCGAAGATGTTGCCAAATCCTATGACCTCATGAACGATGCCATGTCTATGGGTATACATCGTTTATGGAAGGATATGTTTATCGAACGTTTGGGACCCACACCGGGTACACGCTTATTAGATATGGCTGGTGGTACTGGTGATATATCCTTTAGATATTTAAAATATTTACAAAATCAACCCAATTCCCAGGGTAAACAAAGTCATGTTACAATATCGGATATTAATCAATATATGTTGGATGTGGGTGAGAAAAGAGCTCGAAAACTAGGTCTTACACAAGATAAATTACCTAACATTACCATAGAATGGAAATGTGCTAATGCCGAGGAATTACCCTTTGAGAATAATACTTTTAATGCTTATACCATAGCTTTTGGTATAAGAAATTGTACACATATAGACAAGGTTTTTGGCTTTTAATTTTTTTTAAATTAGTGAATATTTCAAATTACTATTGTCCTTTTATCAGGTCTTACGTGAAGCTTATCGTGTCTTACATCCTGGCGGCCGTTTTATGTGTTTGGAATTTAGTCATTTAGAAAATGATAATATGCAATGGTTATACGATCAATATTCTTTTCAAGTTATACCTCCTATGGGTCAAATATTAGCTGGTCAGTGGCAACCTTACCAATATTTGGTAGAAAGTATTCGCAAATTTCCTAAACAAGAGAATTTTAAACAAATGATCAAAGAGGCTGGTTTCGAAATGGTTCGTTATGAAAATCTAACATTTGGTGTAGTTAGTATTCATTCAGGTTTTAAGTTGTAATAAAAGTTTTAGAGTTTATTTTAATTTATAATAATGTACGTACAAAATGTAATTTTGTTTGCACTTTTATGCGAAAAATTAAAATAAATATTAACTTGTTATTACCAAAGACTACAGTTTTTGGGGAAAAAATTTAAATGAATCCTTTTTTGGGAAAATTAAAAAAAATATTGAATTTATGTTTAAATTGCAAATAAATAAATTGGACTATAATCTAGTCTATAATCTGGACTGTAGTCTAGTCTGGACTATAATCTAGTCTATATTCTGAACTGTAGTCTATAGTCTGGACTATAATCTAGTCTATATTCTGGACTGTAGTCTATAGTCTAGATTGTCATCTAGTCTATAGTCTGAACTATTGTCCAGTTTAGTCTGTAGTCCGGTCTATGGTCTAGTCTGTAGTCCAGTATATAGTCAAGTCTATAATATGGACTATACTCCAATCTAACTTCTGTACTATAGTCCAGTCTATAATCTGCATCATAGTCCAGTCTATAATACGGACTATTATCCAGTCTATAATGTGGACTATAGTCTAGTCTGTATTTCAGTTCGCAGTCTAGTCTACAGTATAGTGTATAGTCCTGTCTATAGTCATGTCCATAGTCCAGCCTATAGTCTAAAGTCTAGACTATAATCTGGACTATAGTCCATAGACTGGAACTATAGGCTATATTCTGGATTATAATTTTGTCTATAGTTTGCACTATAACCTAACCTATAGTCTGGACTATAATCTAGTTTACAGCCTTACCTAAAATTTAGCCTATAGCCTTAGCTGTAGTCTAATTTATACTCTATTCCATAGTCTAGTATGTAGTCCATGGGTCTTCACTAAAAGCCTTATATATTCTCCTTAAAAGATCCCTGACAACTTCTTGTTCATTAACAAACCTTCTTTGATATTTCTTGTTTTTCTCCAAATGTATTTAAAAAAAATTAATTTTATTTTTTAATTATATAATATTTATTTTTATATTTATTATTATTAATATACAGCAAAACATAAAATTAATGTTCATGATTCTTTCTTTTTTAGTGTTTTTGTTTTTCTTTACTATAATTTTAAGCAACTACTACAAACTACATACTTAAATATAAAGAAAGATTTATTTTAAAAATACAATAATAAATTAAATAAAATGTAGTTTTCAATATTAAATAATTAAAAAAGTAATAATAAAAACAGTTAATAAAATATTCCTGCATCCTTAAAAAAAAAAAACGGAAAACATTTTGAAATTAAAATAATTCTTAAGAAATGTTTTTAAACATTTACACCTTTTTTAATAAGAAACTGGCTGTGAAAGTTAACAAATTCTAAGAATTTTTAATTGAGGATTTCTATTTGAATTTTAAGAATAATTTTAAATTTAAATTAAGGTTTTTTCTTCTTTCATACCTATATCAATAATATATTTCATAAGTATTTAGTTTTTTTTTTATTAAATTTCTAAATAATTATTTGTTTTTGTTTTCTTTTTTTTAAGTTTTATACTAAATATTTAAAGTTTAGTTAGTGTTTAATAATAGTTTACTAAAATTATGATAATTTGTATAGGGAGTTATAATTATCTTTTATTTAATATGTATATAGTTTTTATATATATAGAATATAATATTATTAAGATTATAATTAAATATTAATTATAATTTATATATAAAGTTAGAAATAAAGATTTTTTTCTTGTTAGATAAAAAAAAAAAAAAAAAATAAAAGAAGTTTAAAAACAAACAATAAAAAAAAATAATAAAAAGTCCATAAATTAAGCGTCCATTTGGTTTTTGTAGAAAGGTGTAAGTAAGGGGTTTTGTTTTCTTCTAAAGCTCTACCCTTTAGTTATTATTGAATATTACAAGAATTTCAAAATTGAAAAAAAAAATAAATATTAACACATTATTCATTTTGCTATAAACTTTTATCTTAAATCAATTTTTTACCTTTTCTTAAAAGTTAACTTCTTCGACTTTTTCAGCATCAGACTTAAGATCTTGCAAAAGCAATTCATGGCATGATTTTGGTATTAAAGTACCAACAATTTTATCTCCTTCGGTAGTTTTCAAGCGTATAACTTGCATTTTATTATTAGCATTACGCATGGCTAAAATTTGTTCCACTCGAGACCATACCGACAATACCGAACCGGCCAATACATAATACAAACGCTGACGTAAACCCACCTGGAAATATATTCTCTTTAAAAAATTTTCTTTATAAAAAAAATCCTCTAACTTACCTCACACTCGGAACCCATATTAACATTACGACAATTACCATTCCAGTAGGCATGAGAACAGGTATTAACCGAGGCATCATATTGTTGGGTCCAATGTGATTCAGCCTCTTCCATGCTTACTTTTTTATATTTCTTTTCAATTTCGGCCAAAGATTCGTGGCGAACTTGTAGACCCGTATTGGGTCTATAGATTTGAAACATAATATCTTTTTTGCTGGGAGTTTTATCTTTCTTTTTGTTATTTTGTTGTTGCGAGGGCAAAGTGGGCGTTTCAATTTCTACAGCTAAGATGGCGGTACGTTTGTTGTTACGAACTTGATGGGATAAATAGAAACCTTCATTTTCGCTAATTAAATCAGCGTACCTAGAAAAAAAAAACAGGTAACATTGTTTATAGAAATTTTGAGTTTTTTTTAATAGAAATAAATTTGAGGTGAACTTTTTTAACAGAAAAAAATATTTATAGGAAAATATTTGAGAAAATTCCAGTTTAGAAAAAATTTGAATTGAATTTTTTTATAGGAAAAATGCAAGGCATTTTTTTAGAAATAAATTTTTTTGATGAATATTTTTTTTCAAGAAAAAAATTTTAGGTGAAATTTGTTTAATAGAAATTTAGAGATGGATTTTTTTAATAGAAAAAAAATTTGAGGTGATAATCTATTGTAGAAAGAATCATGAACATTAATTTTATGTTTTACTGTATATTAATAATAATAACTATAAAAATAAATATTATATAATTAAAAAATAAAATTAAATTTTTTTAAATACATTTGGAGAAAAACAAGAAATATCAAAGAAGGTTTGTTAATGAACAAGAAGTTGTCAGGGATCTTTTAAGGAGAATATATAAGGCTTTTAATGAAGACCCATGGACTACATACTAGACTATGGAATAGAGTATAAATTAGACTGCAGCTAAGGCTATAGGCTAAACTTTAGGTAAGGCTGTAAACTAAATTATAGTCCAGACTATAGGTTATAGTGCAAACTATAGACAAAATTGTAATCCAGTCAATAGCCTATAGTTCCAGTCTATGGACTATAGTCCAGATTATAGACCAGATTATAGTCTAGACTTTAGACTATAGGCTGGACTATGGACTTGACTATAGACACGACTATACACTATACTGTAGACTAGACTACGAACTGAAATACAGATTAGACTATAGTCCACATTATAGACTGGCCTATATATAAACTGGATAATAGTCCATATTATAGACTGGACTATGGTCCAGATTATAGACTGGACTATAGTACAGAGTCTTTACTTGTTTACTCCCATCGGACGCGTCCCCAGGTGGCGGATAGGGGGGACTGGGCGAGAGGCACTGGATGCACTAATGTACGGTGCTGGAGCCCTCTCCCTTTGCCGACATTAATACATCCTTTGTATCACACCCAGTCCTGGAAACGGAAGGCTTGCTGGACTGGATGCGGTGCATCGATGTATTCTAATTGGTGATTCTGCCGAAATGAATGCATCTCTGGCACTGGGTACGGCCTTGGTGCCATACGTTTTCCGTGGACCAAATAAACAGGTATCATACACTTTTAAGATCAAGGTGGTAGGAAGCAGTGCCGATGATCTGGGAAAAGAAAGATAGTGGGAAAAGAAACTAATCGAGAACAGCTGCCCTCTGATGCTGATGGCAAGGGTCAGTTGTATTACAGCCTAGTCCGCGTATGCCGTCACTGCGCGAGATGGTCTATATTTTACGTGCTTACTCGTGGGACAAAATTGAAAAAGAAACATATACAAAAACAAATAGGTTAAGGGAGGAAAAAGACAAAGGCATAATGGACAAAGGAGATTGGGTTAGGGAAGTGGAAGTGACAGACGCTGACACAGGAGCTAGGGATAGGGTTGAGGTAGGGAAAAATAATGACGACGTTAGGAAAGGGGGGAAGCATGAGGATGAGGACGATGACATTGACTTGCTGAGACTGCATAAGAACATCCTCATGCAACACGGACAATTACTGACCCAACTAACGGAGGAGGACAGCCTGCTGGACTCGGCGAAGGATCTTGTAGGATCCGGTGCGGCGGAGGAACTGGAGGACCTATCTCTTGGATCCGACGAACAACATGAGACAACAGTTGTCTCTGCTCTTGATCGGGACAAGGTTGGCGGAACTGCAGTCACTGTGTCATTACTGGGTATGAAGCAGGAGAGCTCAACGGGGGCATCAGGCACGTCAAGGCCTATGGCCAAAACTATTGTTCGGAAGGAAGCAGACCGCAACCGACAGTCGAACGAAGAACGGTGTTAGGGCCTCCATAGCTGCACTAAATAAGTTGGCTAAGAAGGACCCATCGCTGTTAGACGGACGGGATAGGCATGTTCGCAGGAAATACCGAAAGAGCATTTACAGGTTTGAACGGACCTATGGCTCCATCGGTAATATCTTAGGAATGTCTTATCCCGAGGGTTTTAAAGTGGAGGTAGAGGAAGGTCCGGAAATTGCTCGCAAGGGTAAAGAGTCCGTGTCTACCAGCACTTTAGAACCACAAGTCGGCGCTGGCAATTATGGAGTTGCTCACAAGCCATCCAGCAGTTCTGTAAGTTCTCTCAAGGGAAAGGAGAGGTCAGCTAGGATCGGTAGTGGGACAAAACACATTAAGAAGGGAGTAGAGATGGTAAATCAAACTCTTGCAAGCCTCGCTAAGGAATCTCAAATGAGGTCCATCAGGGGAGCTCTGCCTGGAGATGAGATACCCTCTACCTCTAAGAAAGCTGTTCATGTACCGCATGACTCTTTTAAGGGTCCTCCTAAGGGGACCATAAAAAGAGTGAGGTCTGGGGATGACCAGCAGATTCCATCTGCGAAGAAGGCTGGTAAGGCACCGAGTGGCCCGCTCAAAATCTCTCATAAGGGAGCAGTAAAGCCGACTTGTAGTATCTGTCATCGTCCAAAAAGGGGAAGGATTCGTCCAAGTCGGACATTCTTCAAGCAGCAGTCATTGACCGTGCTAATTCAGATGGGAGAATCAGTACGGAAATGTGGTGGCTGATTGAAGACAGACTTATGGACGAAATCTTCCAGGCAAGGCATAGGCCGGATGAAATGGCCTTCATGGGTGCAGACTGGACAAGGGGTGTCAAGACTGTTGGTTGCGGTAATAAAGGAACTTTTGAGTTCCTGAAAGCCGCGATTGGCAGATGTAGCAACCTTTGTCCAGATGCGCAACTGGAGGTTATACCAGCGTCGGAATTGCCTTTGCGGCCAATAGTCACGGTGTGGATTCCACCACCCATTAAGCAGGTGGAATTCATACTGGGAATATTGGAAGGACAGAATAGGGGGGATCAATACAAGTCAATGGAAACTTGTCTCTTCATTGACTTGTAAAGAGTAGATCGGCAGTAGATCGGGAATCTATTAAGAAATTGGACTCATTGGGGGGGTTGTTACGTTCGGGCTAGGCTATTTCAAATTTCGTTGCACGAAAAATGACAAAGCCAAAGAGGTTGCGGATGGTGCAGATAAATCTGCACCATTGTGAAGCGGCCTCGACCGAATTAATAACCTACCTCAGTGAAACCAATGTGGACGTGGCCCTAATCCAAGAGCCTTGGTTAAATAATAACCGGGTCTGTGGTCTACTAAAGGATACAAATTGTTCAGGCCGTCCACTGAGGACAAGGTGAGTACTTGTATTCTAGTGAAGAATGAACTTCAGTTAATTCTTCTTAATTCTTTCAGTTATGGTGACCTAGCGGTCGTTCAAGGAGAGGCGTTAGGAGGCAGTAAACTGGCCTTGGCCTCGGTGTACATGCCTTATGAGGAGCCGGAACCACCGGATGACAGGGTGTGGGCCTTAGCCGAGTACGCAAGACGGAATGGAGTACGTCTATTACTCGGTTGCGATGCTATGTCAATGGGGTAGCAGGGATACCAATAAGAGAGGTGAGTCAACATTTGATTTCATTATTACGAATGATCTTTTAATCTGTAACAAGGGTAATAGGGATTCGGTAATAGACATCACTTTGACTAACTCTAGGGACCTAGTTGAGGATTGGAGGGTGGCTATAGGGTGCACTTTCTCAGACCATGGCAGGATAACCTTTAATCTGAACTTTCTGGGTTCTGAAGGGAAACCTTTTAGGAATCCTAAAAGGACGGATTGGGACGCTTTCGGGCGGGATCTGCGGTCAAGATTGACTGGAACTCCGATGGAGTTCTTGTCGAGGGATAATCTTGACGAAGTGGTAGAAAATGTAACGGGGTCCATTAACAGAAGCTATGAGCTCAACTGCCCGGTGAGCTATCCGGGTGGAAGGAAACAGCCGGTCTGGTGGTCAGAGGAGTTGAGAGCTCAACGGACCACAGTTGGCAGGCTGTACAACAGAGCCCATAGAACTGGTAAGGACGAAGATTGGGGCACCTATATAGTGTGTTTCAATAAGTACAAAAAGGACATTCGAAGAGCTAAAAGAGCCTCGTGGATTAAGTACAGCGAGGCCATTGACTCTGTCAATGAACTTTCTAGATTCAGGAAGATACTGTCGAAGGACCCTAGTGTTCCTGGGAGTATCCAGAGATCAGATGATTCATGGACGGAGTCTAGTTCTGAGTCATTTAATGTGCTTTTGGAAACCCATTTTCCGGGTTGTAGGGATTCATTGATGGAGGGATCAGGTGAGGAAGAGCACTTCTTCACAGAGTCCGCCAGTGGGATAATTGAAACAGTGGTGAGAGACCTGATTACGGTTGAGAAAGTTACATGGGCGGTGAATTCATTCGAGACTTATAAGTCACCTGGACCGGATGGTATTTTTCTGGCCATGTTGCAGAATGCACCGTTGGTGGTTCGTCTACTACTGGTTGAGATTTTTAAAGGGTGTCTCTTACATAGACATACACCGAGGGGGTGGAGAGAGGTAAGGGTCATATTCATGCCTAAAGGTGGTAGGACCTGTCACTCGAAACCCAAGGACTATAGACCTATCAGCCTATCGTCTTTCCTTTTGAAGACTTTAGATAGTCTGATAGACCTATATTTAAGATCTTCTGTTGGCACCAACATCATGAGTAGTGCTCAACATGCTTATCTGAAGGGTAAATCTGTTGAGAATGCGCTGAGTGATGTGGTCGGACATATAGAACAAGGACTTCGGTATAAGGAATATACCATGGCCGCGTTCTTGGTTATTGAGGGAGCGTTCAACAATATCAAGATTGACACTATCAAGCAGGCGCAGGTGGATCTTAAAGTACATGACTTCTTGATCGAATGGATAATCCTCATGCTAAGCAACAGGATTGTCAATTCGAGCTTGGGTAGAGTATGCTTAAGGAAACTAGTGACTAGGGAGACACCGCAAGGGGGAGTACTCTCACCCTTGCTGTGGCTAATGGCTGTGGACGTGATTTTGCGTCAATTCAACAGCAGGGGACGGAAGATCGTGGCATATGCTGATGATGTGGTCATACTGGTAAAGGGAAAATTTCTTCCCACAATCAGTGAGATCATGCAGTCCGCGCTGGGTGAGCTGTCCTCGTGGGCCGCTGATAAGGGGCTGGGAGTGAACCCGGAAAAGACGGAGTTGGTTCTGTTTACTAGGAGGTACAAGGTAGAGAATTTCAGATTACCGGTACTGTGTGGAACTTAACTGAGGCTTTTCGACTCAGCGAAATATCTGGGAGTATTCCTCGATAGTAAGCTGACCTGGAAGAGGAATGTTCAGGAGAGACTCAAACGTGGCCTCAATGCCTACTACACCTGTAGAAACTCCATAGGTAAGAGTTGGGGGCTCAAACCAAAAGTTGTAAATTGGATTTACACTTCGGTGGTGAGACCACTTCTTGCTTATGGTTGTTCTGTCTGGTGGCAGGCACTGGAACATAAGAGTAATAGGAACCTTTTGTCGAAGGCACAGGGGTGTGCTTCAATTGGCATTACAGGTGCAATGAGAAGCACACCACAGGCGGCTCTGGATGTCATACTTCATCTCTTACCCATTGAAGAGTTTGTGAATGGTATGGCAGCAAAGAGTCTGCTGAGACTTAAGGAATTAGGACTATTAGGCTCATCAAGAGCAGGTCACTCCAGGGTCATATACGAGATCAGCTACGGTGAGGTTAATCTGAACTCCACAGGGGCATCAGATTACATGGCCGCTGAATCAGACTTTGGGGTAAATCCTGTCGTGGTGATAACCTGATAGGGAGATCTGTTCCGGCACTGAGAGACTATATGAAGGTTGTGCAGTGTTCACGGACGGATCGAAGATGAACATAGGTACTGATGCGGGGGTCTATATTATGGGCACGGATCTGAAAGGCTCATTTAGACTCCCTGATGAGTGCAGCGTTTTTCAGGCTTTCTCGGCATCCTGAAAGCCGCAGAAATAATCAGGCAAAACGTTGCGAGGGGTACCGAAGTTACTCTCTATGTGGACAGTCAGGCGGCTCTGAAGGCCTTGGGGACACATTTGGTGAGATCCAGGCTAGTTGCTGCCTGTAAGAAGACACTAAGAGAGCTGATGGAGGACTACATGGTGAGACTCTGCTGGGTGCCTGGCCACTGCAATATTTCAGGCAATGAATTGGCTGATGAACTGGCAAGGCAAGACGCAGCAAAAAATGTCTCGGAGAGGGAAACCTTTGTGAAAAAACCACTAAGTTTCTTCTATGGGAAGATCAATGATTGGATCTTGGTCAGAACCAATTCGGCTTGGGAGAGTAGAGAGGACTGTAGTGTCGAGGGCGATATGGCCGGTACTGAACGATGCAGGCACTAGCACTCTCCTGGGCATGAATAGGAAGAGCTTAAGAATCATGATAGGGGCCATAACGGGTCACTGATGAGGTCTAGATGGGACGCTAGCAATTCCGATTTTTGTAGAATGTGTGGAGACGTCGACGAGACCGAGTCTATTGAGCACATTGTGTGCCATTGTCCACGATTACAGCATCGTAGGATGAAATGGCTGGGTAGCCAATTCCTCGGCGGGCTAAGTGACGTTCGGGTCGCAGATCTTGTAGACGTCACAGACTTCGTCATGAGAATCGACTGCTTAAGGGAGAATCAGGTGCATAACCCTAGGGGGAATGGTAACATTGCTAATCCTCCTATATGATTTTATTTTTTCACTCCTATTCTTTTTCTCTTCTATTCCTACTCTCCTATTTTCTGTATTGTACTCTATATTTCACAGCTCTTTCAACGAAGGGACTCACAATGGACCGAGATCGGTCTCTGGGTGGAAATGTGGTTCTTTCTGGTATCACATCAACCTTCTCTATCTATCTATCTAATCTATTGTATAATATATCTGTAGTTTATTCTATCGTTTAGTCTATAGTCCAGTCTGTAGTCTAAAGTCTAGTCAGTAGTATAGACTCTTGTCTATTCATAGAACAGGCTACAGTCTAGTCTTTATTGTAGGCTATAGTCTAGTCTATAGTGTAGTCTATAATCTAGTCTATTGTAGTGCAGTCTATAGTCTAATATATAGTCAAGTCCTTAGGTTTATCTACAGAATAGTTTTTAGCCTATATTCTACTTCATAGTCTAGTTTATTTTAGTCTGGTTTATTTTATAGCCTAGCTCCTAGTTTAGAATATATTCTCCAGTAATTATCTTCAATTTACTGTGTATAAATTCTTATTTTTTTATTGCTTACTTATCCATAGCTTCTTGCCAAATCATGCCTCTTTCCACTCTCACGATATGCAGTTCGGTGGGTGCTTTACCGGTGGCATGTCTACGTAGGAATCGTACAAATTTAACGCGAGTAACATTTTCGCCAGCTGCTCCCAAATCTAATTTAAATAAAGAAAATTTAATATTCATATGTTTTAAGACATTTTAAAATTTCCTTTCTATACTCACCCAGAATACCCAAATCAAAACGTCCTCCCTTTTTAGCCTGATTAATAATGGCCGTCAGAGTGTCGGTGAAATATTTAAAGAGACGATTTTGCAACTCCACTGGCATGCCTAATATTCTATTCAAAAACTTTGAAATATTATTATAATCCTTGTCCAAACTTAAAACGCCCGGATTAGTTTCACTATTCACAATAATGCCAACACCCACCAAAGCGCCAGCAATATCCTTAAAGAAATCACCACGATAATCGGTGGGTGGTGGTACCAAAGGCTGTTCATAGCCCATTATGGTTTTCATCACAGTTTCTAAAGCCGTGCGGCCATATTTGTTGTCTATGTTGAATTGTGACAAATCACGAGTCTCTGTGGCTCTACGATCGCCATGGGTTAGGGCACCCAAAGATTCTAAACGTTTGGCTACGGTGGAGGCGAAACGTCTTTCACCCGCCAAATCAGAGATCAAAAATATGTATTCGGGTGCATTGACCTGATTGGAACGGTGAGTACGACCAAACTGTTGAATGGCGCGATCAGCAGACCAGGGTAATTCTAGGGTGATGTGAACGCGACGTCTTTGATTACGCACACGACGATCACTTTGTAGAGAAATACCACTGGAGGCGGCTTCAGATATAATAGCAACATCTTTTTCGCCATCCATGAATCTTTGTTTCTCAGTGATATTTAAAGTTTCTAAAGGAACATCTTGTTCAGATCGTGATTCATATTGTATGGAACCATCATCTGATTGCACTACACGACCCTTACGACCAGTCATTTCAGCCACGTTATCGGGTCCACCTAGTTCATCAATCAATTGATCCAGGGTATTGGGGGGCAAACGTTCACCCAGCAATTCAATTTTACGCAATAATTCCTCTTTCATGGAACAGGCACGCTCAATGGCATCTTTGGGCGGAGGGCCATAGTTAAGACGCACACCATGGACTCCTATTTGGGTTACAGTGCCCTTAAGTTCTTGTTTCTTCTGCAAGAGATCTTGGATTTTATCTTGCGTCGATAGGGGTACTTTCTTTTTGGGCGGCGATACTGTAACAGACAGAGACGAGGAGGAGTGGCTATTATTGGTGGTGGTAGTAGTAGTGATGGTGATAGAGGTATTATTGCTGTTGTTGTTATTGTTCGAGGATTCCTTTGTTTTAGTCTTCTTTTTCTTCTTCTTTTTGGCCCGAGCCAACCAAGGATCATTATCCGAATCCGAACCACTGCAGAAGGGATTAAAGTCTGAGGATTCATAACTATCACTATGATGGCCTGTATCTGATTCTTCTGATTCCGAATTGGAGAGTTTGTAATCGGATTCTTTGCCCGATTCATTTTGAGAATCATTGTCATCGTCATCATCATCATCGGAATCATTCCAAGAATCATTGCGTGATTTTTTATTGGCACGTATTGACTGACGTGAGGACTTACGTTTATTGGCAGATGAGGAGGGTGGTTCTTCCTTAATTTTATTTTTGGCTGCTGTTACTTCTTCTATAATAGATTGCAAAGTAGATTTTTTATCTTCTGAGGGTCCGGTAAGACCGAGAATACGATTAATGCGATTGCGATCGGGTGCAGGGAAATGTTTTTCCACCAGAGATTGGAAAACGCCCCTGGAAAGTGGTTTAATTATGGTAAAATGTTTAAAATTTTAATTCAAGGCTTTACTTACTTGGCTGTTGAAACAAAATCGGTTAATTCACCATCATCTCTTTCTAATTGTTCCAGAGTACGGGCTTCACCGGTTGATTGTAAACCTATGACCACGCATTTGCCATATTTAATGGCTTCTCTGGCCACCTTTACTACATGATTTACTTTGGCTGCTATACACAAGTACTTAAAGAAACGTTGATGTGAAGACCAAAATTGACCCCACATGGTTTTTTTCATACGACTTTCAGCATCAATTAGTTCGGCAGCCTCTGTAAACTTTTGCATGGCTTCAACCCACTAAAATGGTTAATGAAATTGTTAATAAAATGTAAAATCCTTAATTTTTAAAATTAACTTACTAAATCCACAGATTCATCATAAATTTTGCGAAACTCTCTAGACAAAGAAACCTCTTCAATTTTGAAGGTAACACCATGAAAACTTAACTGCCTGGCTATATACATGCCTCTTAATTTCATATCCATAGCTACTATTTCCATAGCTCCCACTCCCCTAGAAAATTTATTATATTTTAAAACAAAGAATAATTTAAAAATCTATTTCTTCAACCCACCTTTTCTCTACCGCTGCTATGAAATCATTAAATGTAGGAAATGCTGTACCCTGGCCCCACAAACCCAAACGTACCATATACGCCATATTCTTAGGTTCCGAAGCTCCCGTAGCCGAAGCATATACTACCCTTGCCCTAGGCAATTTATTTTGTAGTTCCAAAACAGTTTGGCCCGTTTTGGTGGGTTTGCCAGAACCCACCGGACATAAGTTTTTAGCCTTGTGACATTCATCAAACACTATGAGACCATCAAAGTCTTCGCCACACCATTGCAGCAGCTGTTTAAGTCTTGACTTATATTTACCAGTCTTATTATTCGATTCACCTATCAAAGCGGAATATGTGCTAAATATAACACCTTTTTTACAGTTGTTATTAACATCCGAGTTAATTTTGGCATATTTAAACTAAACAAAAATACAAAAACCAACAAAAAATTATTAAAAGAATTTAAAAATATATTATACAATTAAATTGAGTCCCACCTTATTTAAAGCATGAACTTCTATTTTACCAGCTCCTATATCAGCCAAATCTCTTTCGGCATCATATTTCAAATCATTTGACACTGAGATCCATAAGGCTTTCTTACGTCCCTTCATATAATTTTCATAGATTATGCCGGCTATAGTTCTACCCTTACCCACACCAGCACCATCGCCTATCAAAAAACCAGCACGACTACCGTCGGGTAGCAAATGATCATGAGCCTGAGAGGCATAGGTTATGGATTCTAATTGTAAAGCACTCAATTGACCACTTTGTATGGTTTCCTGAGGTATGGATAATCTATAGTAAACATCACAGGGTTCAACAGAAGATAAAGAAGCAGTTTCGACTACTGGATCGGGATGTTTTTTACCAAATTTTACTAGAAATAAAATAAAACAATTTTGAATATTTTAAAAAAGTAAAATGAAGAGAAAAAATTTACGTTTGGCTGGCCAATATTCGGCATAAGTTTCAGCTACACCCATTTCTTCATAGTCGGCTTCATATTCTTCTTCGGCTTGCATTATGGGTGTGGTAACCTAAGAAATCGAGACGAATTAGGAAAATATAATAACAAATTGCTAAAAAGAAAGCCAATTCGAAAATATAATCTTATCAAAAGACTTGACCATAGACTGTAGTCAACAAATTTGACTACAGACTACAGTCAATAGACTTGAATATAGTCTATAGTCAATAGACTTTAATATATACTGTAGTCAATAGACTTGAATATAGACTATAGCCAAT
This sequence comes from Protocalliphora azurea, assembly GCA_932274085.1. Taxonomy (NCBI): domain Eukaryota; kingdom Metazoa; phylum Arthropoda; class Insecta; order Diptera; family Calliphoridae; genus Protocalliphora; species Protocalliphora azurea. The sequence goes on from OW026523.1 coordinate 5,870,352, forward strand.
AGACTTGAACATAAACTACGACTTGAACATCAAAATATTATATAGTCTAGACCATAAAATAGTCTGTAAATCTATAGTCTGGATTATAAAAAAAAGTCTATCGTCTACACTATAAAATAGTCTATAGTCTACACTATAAAAGAGTCTAGTCTAGACTATAAAATAGTCTATAGTAGTCTAGACTATAAAATAGTCTATAGTAGTCTAGACTATAAAATAGTCTATAGTCTAGACTATAAAATAGTCTATAGTCTAGACTATAAAATAGTCTATAGTCTAGACTATAAAATAGTCTATAGTTTACACTATAAAATAGTCTATAGTCTACACTATAAAATAGTCTATAGTCTAGACTATAAAATAGTCTATAGTAGTCTAGACTATAAAATAGTCTATAGTAGTCTAGACTATAAAATAGTCTATAGTGTAGACTATAAAATAGTCTATAGTCTAGACTATAAAATAGTCTATAGTCTAGACTATAAAATAGTCTATAGTCTAGACTATAAAATAGTCTATAGTCTAGACTATAAAATAGTCTATAGTCTAGACTATAAAATAGTCTATAGTAGTCTAGACTATAAAATAGTCTATAGTCTAGACTATAAAATAGTCTATAGTAGTCTAGACTATAAAATAGTCTATAGTAGTCTAGACTATAAAATAGTCTAGACTATAAAATCGTCTATAGTAGTCTAGACTATAAAATAGTCTATAGTAGTCTATATTATAAAATAGTCTATAGTAGTCTAGACTATAAAATAGTCTATAGTAGTCTAGACTATAAAATAGTCTATAGTAGTCTAGAATATAAAATAGTCTATAGTAGTCTAGACTATAAAATAGTCTATAGTAGTCTAGACTATAAAATAGTCTATAGTCTAGACTATAAAATAGTCTATAGTCTAGACTATAAAATAGTCTATAGTAGTCTAGACTATAAAATAGTCTATAGTCTAGACTATAAAATAGTCTATAGTCTAGACTATAAAATAGTCTATAGTCTAGACTATAAAATAGTCTATAGTCTAGACTATAAAATAGTCTATAGTCTAGACTATAAAATAGTCTATAGTAGTCTAGACTATAAAATAGTCTATAGTCTAGACTATAAAATAGTCTATAGTAGTCTAGACTATAAAATAGTCTATAGTAGTCTAGACTATAAAATAGTCTAGACTATAAAATCGTCTATAGTAGTCTAGACTATAAAATAGTCTATAGTAGTCTAGACTATAAAATAGTCTATAGTAGTCTAGACTATAAAATAGTCTATAGTAGTCTAGAATATAAAATAGTCTATAGTAGTCTAGACTATAAAATAGTCTATAGTAGTCTAGACTATAAAATAGTCTATAGTCTAGCCTATAAAATAGTCTATAGTCTAGACTATAAAATATTCTATAGTCTAGACTATAAAATATTCTATAGTCTAGATTATAAAATAGGCTATAGTAGTCTAGACTATAAAATAGTCTATAATCTAGACTATAAAATAGGCTATAGTAGTCTAGACTATAAAATAGTCTATAGTAGTCTAGACTATAAAATAGTCTATAGTAGTCTAGACTATAAAATAGTCTATAGTAGTCTAGACTATAAAATAGTCTATAGTAGTCTAGACTATAAAATAGTCTATAGTAGTCTAGACTATAAAATAGTCTATAGTAGTCTAGACTATAAAATAGTCTATAGTAGTCTAAAGTATAAAATAGTCTATAGTAGTCTAGACTATAAAATAGTCTATAGTAGTCTAGACTATAAAATAGTCTATAGTAGTCTAGACTATAAAATAGTCTATAGTCTAGACTATAAAATAGTCTATAGTCTAGACTATAAAATAGTATATAGTCTACACTATAAAATAGTATATAGTCTACACTATAAAATAGTCTATAGTCTACACTATAAAATAGTCTATAATCTACACTATAAAATAGTCTATAGTAGTCTAGACTATAAAATAGTCTATAGTAGTCTAGACTATAAAATAGTCTACAGTAGTCTAGACTATAAAATAGTCTATAGTCTAGACTATAAAATAGTCTATAGTCTAGACTATAAAATAGTCTATAGTCTGTAGTCTAGACTATAAAATAGTCTTTAGTCTATAGTCTAGACTATAAAATAGTCTATAGTCTAGACTATAAAATAGTCTATAGTAGTCTAGACTATAAAATAGTCTATAGTAGTCTAGACTATAAAATAGTCTATAGTAGTCTAGACTATAAAATAGTCTATAGTAGTCTAGACTATAAAATAGTCTATAGTAGTCTAAAGTATAAAATAGTCTATAGTAGTCTAGACTATAAAATAGTCTATAGTAGTCTAGACTATAAAATAGTCTATAGTAGTCTAGACTATAAAATAGTCTATAGTCTAGACTATAAAATAGTCTATAGTCTAGACTATAAAATAGTATATAGTCTACACTATAAAATAGTATATAGTCTACACTATAAAATAGTCTATAGTCTACACTATAAAATAGTCTATAGTCTACACTATAAAATAGTCTATAATCTACACTATAAAATAGTCTATAGTAGTCTAGACTATAAAATAGTCTATAGTAGTCTAGACTATAAAATAGTCTACAGTAGTCTAGACTATAAAATAGTCTATAGTCTAGACTATAAAATAGTCTATAGTCTAGACTATAAAATAGTCTATAGTCTATAGTCTAGACTATAAAATAGTCTATAGTCTGTAGTCTAGACTATAAAATAGTCTATAGTCTATAGTCTAGACTATAAAATAGTCTATAGTCTAGACTATAAAATAGTCTATAGTCTAGACTATAAAATAGTCTATAGTCTAGACTATAAAATAGTCTATAGTCTACACTATAAAATAGTCTAGACTAGACTATAAAATAGTCTATATAAGTCTAGACTATAAAATAGTCTATAGTCTATAGTCTAGACTATAAAATAGTCTATAGTCTATAGTCTAGACTATAAAATAGTCTATAGTCTATAGTCTAGACTATAAAATAGTCTATAGTCTATAGTCTAGACTATAAAATAGTCTATAGTCTATAGTCTAGACTATAAAATAGTCTATAGTCTATAGTCTAGACTATAAAATAGTCTATAGTCTAGACTATAAAATAGTCTATAGTCTAGACTATAAAATAGTCTATAGTCTAGACTATAAAATAGTCTATAGTAGTCTAGACTATAAAATAGTCTATAGTAGTCTAGACTATAAAATAGTCTATAGTAGTCTAGACTATAAAATAGTCTATAGTAGTCTAGACTATAAAATAGTCTATAGTAGTCTAGACTATAAAATAGTCTATAGTAGTCTAGACTATAAAATAGTCTATAGTAGTCTAGACTACAAAATAGTCTATAGTGTAGACTATAAAATAGTCTATAGTCTAGACTATAAAATAGTCTATAGTAGTCTAGACTATAAAATAGTCTATAGTAGTCTAGACTATAAAATAGTCTATAGTAGTCTAGACTATAAAATAGTCTATAGTAGTCTAGACTATAAAATAGTCTATAGTAGTCTAGACTATAAAATAGTCTATAGTAGTCTAGACTATAAAATAGTCTATAGTAGTCTAGACTATAAAATAGTCTATAGTAGTCTAGACTATAAAATAGTCTATAGTAGTCTAGACTATAAAATAGTCTATAGTAGTCTAGACTATAAAATAGTCTATAGTAGTCTAGACTATAAAATAGTCTATAGTAGTCTAGACTATAAAATAGTCTATAGTCTAGACTATAAAATAGTCTATAGTCTAGACTATAAAATAGTCTATAGTACTCTAGACTATAAAATAGTCTATAGTACTCTAGACTATAAAATAGTCTATAGTACTCTAGACTATAAAATAGTCTAGACTATAAAATAGTCTATAGTAGTCTAGATTACAAAATAGTCTATAGTAGTCTAGACTATAAAATAGTCTATAGTAGTCTAGACTATAAAATAGTCTATAGTAGTCTAGACTATAAAATAGTCTATAGTAATCTAGACTATAAAATAGTCTATAGTAGTCTAGACTATAAAATAGTCTATAGTAGTCTAGACTATAAAATAGTCTATAGTAGTCTAGACTATAAAATAGTCTATAGTAGTCTAGACTATAAAATAGTCTATAGTAGTCTAGACTATAAAATAGTCTATAGTAGTCTAGACTATAAAATAGTCTATAGTAGTCTAGGCTATAAAATAGTCTATAGTAGTCTAGACTATAAAATAGTCTATAGTAGTCTAGACTATAAAATAGTCTATAGTAGTCTAGACTATAAAATAGTCTATAGTAGTCTAGACTATAAAATAGTCTATAGTAGTCTAGACTATAAAATAGTCTATAGTAGTCTAGACTATAAAATAGTCTATAGTAGTCTAGACTATAAAATAGTCTATAGTCTAGCCTATAAAATAGTCTATAGTCTAGACTATAAAATAGTCTATAGTCTAGACTATAAAATAGTCTATAGTCTAGACTATAAAATAGTCTATAGTCTAGACTATAAAATAGGCTATAGTAGTCTAGACTATAAAATAGTCTATAGTAGTCTAGACTATAAAATAGTCTATAGTAGTCTAGACTATAAAATAGTCTATAGTAGTCTAGACTATAAAATAGTCTATAGTAGTCTAGACTATAAAATAGTCTATAGTAGTCTAGACTATAAAATAGTCTATAGTAGTCTAGACTATAAAATAGTCTATAGTAGTCTAGAATATAAAATAGTCTATAGTCTAGACTATAAAATAGTCTATAGTCTAGACTATAAAATAGTCTATAGTCTATAGTCTAGACTATAAAATAGTCTATAGTCTAGACTATAAAATAGTCTATAGTCTAGACTATAAAATAGTCTATAGTCTAGACTATAAAATAGTCTATAGTCTACACTATAAAATAGTCTAGTCTAGACTATAAAATAGTCTATAGTCTAGACTATAAAATAGTCTATAGTAGTCTAGACTATAAAATAATCTATAGTAGTCTAGACTATAAAATAGTCTATAGTAGTCTAGACTATAAAATAGTCTATAGTAGTCTAGATTACAAAATAGTCTATAGTAGTCTAGACTATAAAATAGTCTATAGTAGTCTAGACTATAAAATAGTCTATAGTAGTCTAGACTATAAAATAGTCTATAGTAGTCTAGACTATAAAATAGTCTATAGTAGTCTAGACTATAAAATAGTCTATAGTAGTCTAGACTATAAAATAGTCTATAGTAGTCTAGACTATAAAATAGTCTATAGTAGTCTAGACTATAAAATAGTCTATAGTAGTCTAGACTATAAAATAGTCTATAGTAGTCTAGACTATAAAATAGTCTACAGTAGTCTAGACTATAAAATAGTCTATAGTAGTCTAGACTATAAAATAGTCTATAGTAGTCTAGACTATAAAATAGTTTATAGTAGTCTAGACTATAAAATAGTCTATAGTCTGGACTATAAAATAGTATATAGTCTACACTATAAAATAGTCTATAGTCTACACTATAAAATAGTCTAGACTATAAAATAGTCTATAGTCTAGACTATAAAATAGTCTATAGTCTAGACTATAAAATAGTCTATAGTCTATAGTCTAGACTATAAATTAGTCTATAGTCTATAGTCTAGACTATAAAATAGTCTATAGTCTAGACTATAAAATAGTCTATAGTCTAGACTATAAAATAGTCTATAGTCTAGACTATAAAATAGTCTATAGTCTAGACTATAAAATAGTTTATAGTCTACACTATAAAATAGTCTAGTCTAGACTATAAAATAGTCTAGACTATAAAATAGTCTATAGTCTAGACTATAAAATAGTCTATAGTCTAGACTATAAAATAGTCTATAGTAGTCTAGACTATAAAATAATCTATAGTAGTCTAGACTATAAAATAGTCTATAGTAGTCTAGACTATAAAATAGTCTATAGTAGTCTAGACTATAAAATAGTCTATAGTAGTCTAGACTATAAAATAGTCTATAGTAGTCTAGACTATAAAATAGTCTATAGTAGTCTAGACTATAAAATAGTCTATAGTCTAGACTATAAAATAGTCTATAGTCTAGACTATAAAATAGTCTATAGTCTATAGTCTAGACTATAAATTAGTCTATAGTCTATAGTCTAGACTATAAAATAGTCTATAGTCTAGACTATAAAATAGTCTATAGTCTAGACTATAAAATAGTCTATAGTCTAGACTATAAAATAGTCTATAGTCTAGACTATAAAATAGTCTATAGTCTAGACTATAAAATAGTCTATAGTCTAGACTATAAAATAGTCTATAGTCTAGACTATAAAATAGTCTATAGTCTAGACTATAAAATAGTCTATAGTCTACACTATAAAATAGTCTAGTCTAGACTATAAAATAGTCTAGACTATAAAATAGTCTAGACTATAAAATAGTCTATAGTCTAGACTATAAAATAGTCTATAGTAGTCTAGACTATAAAATAATCTATAGTAGTCTAGACTATAAAATAGTCTATAGTAGTCTAGACTATAAAATAGTCTATAGTAGTCTAGATTACAAAATAGTCTATAGTAGTCTAGACTATAAAATAGTCTATAGTAGTCTAGACTATAAAATAGTCTATAGTAGTCTAGACTATAAAATAGTCTATAGTAGTCTAGACTATAAAATAGTCTATAGTAGTCTAGACTATAAAATAGTCTATAGTCTAGACTATAAAATAGTCTATAGTCTAGACTATAAAATAGTCTATAGTCTAGACTATAAAATAGTCTATAGTCTAGACTATAAAATAGTCTATAGTCTAGACTATATAATAGTCTATAGTAGTCTAGACTATAAAATAGTCTATAGTAGTCTAGACTATAAAATAGTCTATAGTAGTCTAGACTATAAAATAGTCTATAGTAGTCTAGACTATAAAATAGTTTATAGTAGTCTAGACTATAAAATAGTCTATAGTCTAGACTATAAAATAGTATATAGTCTACACTATAAAATAGTCTATAGTCTACACTATAAAATAGTCTAGACTATAAAATAGTCTATAGTCTAGACTATAAAATAGTCTATAGTCTAGACTATAAAATAAACTATAGTCCAAACCATGGTACAACAAATTGTAAACAATGATTGTTGAAAGTGAAAAAAAAAAAAAATAATAAAAATAAATAGTATGAAATTTGTTTTTACTGGTTTTATAAGTTGAAATAAATTAAATATTTCTATACAGCACTTTTTTTCTTATTAAAAATACAAATTTCACCACCGAAAGAATTTACTCTTGTTTGTAAACAAACCAATACATGCAAACGTGAACAAAATCTGACATTTCAGTCTTACACTAAAAAATGCAGTAAAAAATAATCAGCTGATCTTAAAATGGCGCCTTGTACTGGATACACCATGGTCTAGATTATAAAATAGTCTATGGTTCAGACCATGGAAAAAAAGCGACATTTAAACAGCTGAGGCTTTTTTCTTTTTGGCAGCAATATGGCGACTTGTGTTCTAAAATCTGTAATGTCAAATTGTTGTTTATGTTTACAATCTTTGCTTTTTTTAATTACGTGAAATGTCAAATGTGTTTTAGTTTTTTGTAAACAAACATGTTAAATGTCAAAATTCAAGTTTACATAAAAGATTTCAATGCAAAAACAAAATACATGGAGTTTTTTTGGCGTTGTAGTTGTTGTAGAGTTGCCATTACCTTACTTATTATACCATGGTCTAGACTATAAAATAGTCTATAATCTGGATTACAGTTAATAGACTTGACAGTAGCCCAGTCAATATAATTGTCTATAGTCCAGTTAGTAGAATTGACTATGGCTAGTCAATAGACTTGACAATATATTAGTCAATAGACTTGACTATAAACTATTATTCAACTCAATAATAAATAGAACAAATATTTAATAAAATTTCTCTCTCCACTCACCTTCATCGGTTGCATTAACAATTGCGACAATAATTGATTTGGTATGCCACTGGTTAAAAACTGTGGATTGGCTGCTACCAAAGCTTGGATTTTCTGTAAAACCATGGCATTGATTTTGGACTGTGTAGATAAACCGCTGTTGGCAGAATTTGTGGAGGAAGGTTGGGAATCGTAACCCAAACCCATGCTCACTTTTAAGTTAAGAGTAAAATTGTAGAGAAAAAAAAAAAAGAAAATAAAAACAAGAGAGAAAAAATGACAGGATAAATAGTGTATTCAAAAGTCGATTATCCTACGAACTAAGTAGATTTAAAAATATTAAAAAATATAAACAAAAATAATATTTAAAATAAATGAAGTTAAGAGTACATATTGTTCAGAGTAAAGAGTTAGTATTGTTGGTTGAGAGATAAAAGTGTTAAAAATAATTTGGGGTATACAATTTAAAACAAAAAAAGTTTTCAGTCAATATGTCTGGTTCTTTCTTCATTGAAATCATTTAAGAAAGCAAAATTTTAAAATAAAATCATTCAAATAATTAAAGAAAAAAAATGTTTATGATCTGATCATGATGTGGTGGCGGTGGATTAAATTAAAATTGACATTTTCGCATTCGTATATTAAAAGGTGGGAGATTTAGCACATTAAAAAATTTTACACATTTTGAAAAATAAAAAAAAAACAATAATTTGCGGCTATTTAAGATTTATCGGAACAAATGCCAAGAAAAATTACAATATGAAAAAAATTATTAGAAAATGTCACGAAAATAACAACTCAACAATTTTTTTTATTTTTAATGTTAAATTAGAAAAATATTTTTAGTTGGACTATAGATGAAATTATAGAAAATATCTTAAAAGGCAAGACTATAGGCTATACTTTAGATGACAGTGAAAAAGATATAAACGACTTTATAGGCAATTATTGAGGTTATGTTGAACATTTTGGAGTTATTTTAAAGTTTTCATTATTTTTTTTTTACAATTTTTGTATTTTTGACTTAAGTTCATTGAATAATTGTAGAAGAATATATTGTAAAACTTTTATTGGACAATCGGCAGAATGGAATGCATTTTCTAGTCCGCCACGACCGTCATCAGTACTTTTCAGCGTCCCACCGTGGTGTTCTGTGTAAACATCATCTATTTAACTTACAACTGTTTGGGAAATGGAATCCTTAACTTATTTTTCCCAATATGTTATTAAGTAAGATGAATGGTTTAATAAAAATTCTATAATATATTCTTCTACAGTTATTCAATGAACTTAAGCCGAAAATACAAAAATTCTAAAAAAAAACTATAAAAAAATTTCAACAAAAAAACTGTAAACAAATTAACCCAAACGTTTTCATTATTTTTATCATAAAAAACTTCTTTTTAAGGTCCCAATCATTTAAAATTTTCTTATTGTTATAGCTTGTTCTAGTTCTAGTTATAATTTACTAATAATTTCAAAAAATATTTTTTGAGGCTATGTTGAATTTCTTATTATATATTTTTTTTTTAATAAAAACAACTTTTTGAAGCTTAAATCATTTAAGCTTTATTTAAGCTATTATTTGCTCCCTTTTTTTGTTTAATTTTTTTAATAATAATAATAATAAATAAAAAATTTATTTTTGAGGTTTTGTTGAATTTTTCAATATCTTTTATGAAAATTACCTTTTTGTGACTTAAATAATTTAATTTTAACTTTAAGATTTTGTTTGCTTCTAATTTTGAGAGAAATTCATGATACAAAGGATTTTTTAAGTTATGTTGAAAATTTTGGGTTATTTTATAATTTTAATTATTATTAATGTAAAAATAAATATTTGAAACCTAAACCGTTCAATAATTAAACTAACGCGATCTCCTGATTTTTAGAAAGAATAGCGATAATTACGAAAAATATTTTTAAAATTATTTTGAATACGTAATTAGTTTAAAGTAAAAACAACTTTTTGAAGTTTAAATTATTTAATAATTAAAAAACTATTGCTCAAACTTGATTTTGAAAGAAATTTTGTTAATTACAAAAGAAATTTTAGGTCATAAAATTTGAGGTTATTATGAAATTTTAATTGTTTTTTTTTACCATTAATAATTTAAAACCATTAAATAATTTTTCTTAAACTATAGTTTTCTTTATTTTTAGAGTAAATCTTAAAAAATTCCAAAAAATATTTTTAAGTTTTTGTTTAACATTTTTAGGTTAAACAAAACCTTCTCATTTTATTTTTTGTTTAAATTTGCTAATAATTCTGCAAAATTTGTTTAAAGTTATTTTAAAAATTTGGAGGTTAAGTTGAATTTTTCATTAATTCTAATTTCGCTAATAATTCTGCAAAATTTGTATGAAGTTATTTTAAAAATTTTGAGTCTATGTTGAATTTTTCATTATTTTTGAGCAAAAAATTTGACTTTGAAGCTTATATCATTAAAAAATGTATTCAAGCTTCTTTTTTTCTTAGATTTTGTTAATATTTAGCAAAAAACTATTTAGAGGTTATGGTTTACTTTTAATTACTTTGAAATAAGAATCGTCTTTCTAATGCTTAAAATATTTAATAATAATTCCTTTAAGCTACTATCCGCTACTGTTTTTGTTAGAAATTTTTCAAATTTAAAAGAAATATGCTTGAGGTTATGTTAAATATTTTTGAGATTAAGTTGAATTTTTCAATATTTTAAAAGGAAAACAATGAAAAATAAAAATGTTTTTGGTTTTTAAGGGTATTTTAAATGTTTTGTACTTGTTTTCTTGCTGGTAAATGTTATTCTTTTAATAATTTTATTTAAATAATTAATCAAAACAAAAGTAAAAATCAAAACTCAAAAAATTATTTAAACCTTCAAACTAAAATTATGTATACTTATTCAGGAAAAAATCTTTTAGCATTTTAAGATTTTTTTCTATATAGAGAACAAAAATTTTGGTTGTTACCAACATTACTCGACTTACTCTGCGCCAATAAAGACGCTGCCCTATTAAAATTTGAACTAGCTTGATAATACGATGAGGCTTGATTAGCAGCACTATTTAAGCTAGATGTTGTATTAGCTGCTAAATTGGGCACAAAACCACCACCACCACTCATTAAAGAGTTGACCGCGTTTGACGAAGCAGCAGCCTTAGCTAAGCTACCACCACTGCCACTGGTGTTATTGAAAGATGGCGGTAAACCTCCAGCAGCTGCTAAAGCTGCCATACCCATTAGTTGACTTGTATTGAAGGGTGTCATACCAACATGTGCATAACTAGTAGCTGAAGGTCCTACTGTAGCTGTGGCGGTGGGTGCAGCACCAGCAGCGGTTGAACTACTAGGATAAGCTGCTGACATTCCAACTGTTTTTATATTTCAAAATAGTATTTTCATTTTTGAAGATTTAGTTAAGTTTATAGTTAGTAGCAGTAATAAAAATTAGTAAATAAATATTAGGTTAATTAAGAATTACTGTTGAGAGAGCAAATTATTAGCTTAACTTACCTGAGGATGAGGTTGTGGTCTTTTTCGGCATATTATTATTATTTATTCTATTAGCAGAAACTGCTCCTGGTTGATTTGCGATTAGTAAAGAATTGTTATTGGTATGTGCTTGTTTTTTAATGCTGCTATTTTTAGCGTAAGTAACGGCGGTTTGTAAATCGCGGCCTCCACCTAAAAAAAAAGACAGAAAGAAAGTTTAAATTGATTTGTTTTTAAATAATTTTAAAGGAAAAATTCATAATATTCTGCATTAATAATTAAAGAATTTTTCTTTCATTATTAAAAACATGTTTAAGGTTATGTTGCATATTTTGAGTTTATATTGTTCATTTTAATATTTTTAATTGAAAGTTTCGATAAATACTAAAAATATTATCGAGGTTATGTTGAAAATTTGGAGGTTATGTTGATTTTCTTTAATTTTCTTGAGAAAAAATTAATTTTTTAAACTAAGACCAATTAATAATTGGCTAAAAATACTGGAACTTTGATAGTTACAAAAAATATTTTTGAGGTTTTTTTTGCATATTTTGAGATTGTTTTTTATTTTTATATTTTTAAAATAAAAACTTTATTTTCTTAGAAAATATTCCATTAAGAATTTTTTAAACTATTTTTCTATTACATTTTTAAATGAAAGTTTTAATAATTTCAAATCATTATTGTGGTTATGTTCAAAATTTCAAGATTATGTTGATTCCAAAAATCTTAATTTTTCAAATAATTTACATAAACTTCTAGAAACTTCTGATTTTTATAGAATTCTTTCATAATTACAAAAAAAAAAAAAAATATTTTGAGGTTATGTTCAAAAATATTTAATTAAATTCTTTAATATTTTGTAAATAAAACTCTTATTTAAAGCTTAAATTAAATTTTAATCTCTTTAAAATATGCTAAATTTATGATTTTGTTAGAATTCTTTGATCTTTTAAAAATATATCTTTGAGTTTACGAAAAAAAAAAATGTTAGGATAAAATTAGATTAAAATCCTGTTTTAAAAGCAAATTAAATTAAGAAATATTTAATGGTGTATTTTTATAAAAATTATTAAAATTCAAAATTTTTAAAAATAAATAAAATTAATTCTTTGAGTGATTTCATTCAATTTTGCTAACTTTAATAACTTGAGGGAAATCACGTTATCTTTTGTCCCGTGTTGTTAACATTTCATTAATTAAATAGTTAGTTTATTAAATATATTTTTTTTACAAATTATGAATCACTAAGAGACCTATGAAAATAAAGTCATACAACTAGAAGTGTTAAATACAACAAACTTGACATTGTACATAACAAAGTATAAATGACAAAAAAAAAAAGAAAAAAGGAAAAAAAGAACATTCAAATAAACAATGCAAAATATTTACATAAACTATGAAGTACATTTAAATATGTTGTAAAAAAAGCAAAAAAAAAACTTAAATTATGTTTGTTTTGTTGAAGAAATATATGCAAAAATTTACATAAATAAAAAATCTCTTCTAAACACATTCTCTCTCTTTGAGGAAAAATCTAATGAAAAATTTCTGCTAGTTCCGCTTTAATGAGAAGATTTTTTTCATGTAGATACATAGTTCATTTTTTGTTTATAAAGAGAGCAAAAAAAAAAGAAAACCCCAAAAACGTGCTTATTGTTAAAAGAAGGAAGAATGTGGTGTTGCTGTTGTATATATATTTTTTTTTATATTTTTTTCTTGATAAATTTGATAAACAAAATAAAAGAAAAAAAAAGCACGTGGTCAACCAACAAGTTTTGTTTTTCAATTTTTTGGCCGGTAATTTATATTTAGATGCCATTTAATTTTTGCTGTAGGCAGTAGTTGTTGGGGTAGTTAATGGTTGATTTTTTTTAATGTAACAAAGAAAAATGTGTATGATATGTATTTGGGAGGAAAAATGAGACCAACTAAATTTGAAGGCAGTAGCAAATTATAGATTATTTTATAAGTCTAAATTACCAGTAATTGGAGCCCTTATAATACCAAATTAGCAACAAATGTAACTCTATATATAATTCTAAATTAATAGAAATTTTAGCTCATTGAATAAGTAGATAAATATAGCACCAAATTAGCAGCAATTGTAGCTCTTTATGCAGTCCTAAATTACAAACATTTTTAGCTCTTTTCAATTCAATGAGTAGCAGTTAAAAATTAGCAATTAGCAACTATCATAACTCTTTTTATAGACCCAAATAAATAGCAATCATAGCTCTTTATATAATCCCGAATTAACAGCAATTTTAGTTCTTTATATAGTTTTAAATTAGCTGAAATCGTAACCCTTTATATAATCCAAAATTAGTATAAGTTGTAGTTCTTTATATAGTTCCGAAATGGCAGCAATTTTATATTTTATTTTAGCATTTTATATTATTGTTAAATAACAGCAATTGTAGCTTTTTATTTTTATCCAAATTAATATCAATCGTAGCTTCTTATACAGTTCTACATCAATTGTAATCGCACACATTTTATATAGTTCCAAATTAGTAGTAACCGAAGCCATAAATTAGCAGCTTCAAATTAGCCGAAATTGTAACACTTTGTATACATATTTTTCTATATAAGTTGATCACATAATTTCTAAATTTTGACGTCGTATTACAATTCATTATCAGTTTAGTTTTGGCTACAATATATATATATATATATATATATATATATATATATATATATATATATTTATATATTTATTGAACAAAAATAAAATACAGATTAAAAATGTATAATGACAAAAATGTACTACACAAATGTTTGTAGACATGGTCAGAGGAGATATGGTTTCAAAGGTAATCAAAGCTACAGGCGAAATATTGTTTTTTTTTTTTTTTTTCATTTTATGTGTAAAGCTTAAAATACAAATAAAAATGTGTGTGTTTAAAAAATATCTAAAACACGTGGTAGTTCTAGTAACCGGCATTATATGAACTATACTAATTTATTACATACATACGAAACATTTGAATAAATATTTACATCCGTGGTAAGAATAAATGCGTATGTATTGTGTAAATGAAGATTCGCTTTACAAACAATTTTATTTTTAAGTGAGAAAAAATTGACTTTATATAACTCTTTTACAAAGATTTTGATAAAACATAAGGAAATAACTTGAGACTTTGGAAATAGCTAAAACTACCGCTAGTTTGTTACTATATAAAACGCTACGAGCTGAGATAGCTTCTAATGAATAAGTACTTTAATAGCAACTGGTGTGGCTAATTCGTGACTATATAAATTATAATGTACTCGTTATAAAAGGAGCTATATTTGCTGCTAATTGTGGACTACAAAATGCTCAAAGATTGCTATTAATTAAAACTATGTTAGTGCTATTTTTTCTGTTAGTTTGGAACTATATAAAATGATAGGTTAGCTGCTAATTTGGAACTACTTTAAGAGCTACTGATGCGGCTAATATGAAACTATATAAATATCTACGACTTCTGCTAATGTGGGACTACAATTTCTGTCAATTTCGCACTACAGAAGGAGCTATAATTGCTGTTAAGTGTGTACTATAAAAAGCTTTAAGAATGCTCTTAATATAAGAGCAATGTTTGCTATTATATTGGGTATATATATGAAGCTAATTTGGGACCATACAAAGTGTTACGATAGCTACTGTGATTCTTGCAGATTTTCGACTATTTAAAAAGCTAATTTTTAGTTATTTTAAAATGTTTTTTACTCATTATATGTATGCAAAAAAAAAATTTAAAGTTATTAAAAAAAGCTCATGTTATTTTAAACAAATTAAAAATACAAAATATTAAATAAAACCAGTTTTATGTTGAGTACATATTATGTTTACTTTGTTTATTTAAACATTAATGATACGATAATCATATGGTTGAATAAATAGGTAAATGGATGGAAAAAAAATGTTTACAGGGGACAGTGGTAAAGAAAAGTTAATGTAAAGATAATTTAAACTAAAGTATAATAAATTTTTACTCTTTATAATTATTTCTTTTAATTACTCGTAATAATAAAATTAAATAATAATTTTACCAGAAGAATATTTTTGTAATGTAACCAACGCCCTTTTAAATTTTCTTTAACCATTTTCCCTTTAAAACCAAGTTGAATTTACGCGTATAATTATAATTATATAATAAGTCTAACATTTGAGATGTTAGTTAAAATCTCAAGGATATAACACGCCTTATGCACATCCAAGAAAACTTTTATACAACAAACATCTTATGAATACACAATAACAAATACATATCTGACCAATTCAATTCCTTATATACATTCAAATGAAGATAACGATTTGAATATCATTGCATAGATATTGAAAAGTGAGAAAGTTTTTTCAGGGAGTCCCATAAAGATATTATATTGGGGATATTTTAGGCTGTAAATATGGACTATATAAAAAACTGCAATTGGTAGCAATTACATAAATGCGAATTAAAGATTATATAAATAACTTTACATCTTGCCATGTGTGGACTATGTAAATATCTTTAATTGCTGCTAAATTGGAACTATATATATATATATATATATATATATATATATATATATATATATATATATATATATATATCTATATATCTATATATATATATATATATATATATATATATATATATACATTAAACAACTTAAAATGATGTTTTATAATATCTGAGATAAGAAGCAACTATTGCTACTAATTTAGCAATGTAAAAAGAACAAATATTGCTACTAATTTGAGATAATATTTAGACCTATAATTGCTATTAATTTGATACTATATTTGTGTTTGATGCTGCTAATTAAAGGCCATACAAAAAACTATAACTGCTCCTAGTTTGGGACTGTATAAGAAACTAACATTGCTGATATATTAATAGCTATAAATGCTATTAATACTTATGAGTGATATTAGTATAAAACAGCTACGATTGATACTAATTTGGAGGTATATTAAAAGCTAGTATTGCAGTTAATTTCGTATTGTATAAAGTGCGGCGTTTGCTGATAATTTGGGTGCAATTTAATGACTATATAAAGATTTAAAAATGGCTAAAATTGTTATTAATTTGATACAATATAAAGGGAAGATATTGCTGATATTTCAAGACCATTTAAAAATATAAAATAGTTCCTATAAATAGCTATTATTGCTAATAATTTGGGTGTGTTTTATGATATAAATGATATAAAAATTTAAAAAGTGCTAAAATTTATGCTAATTTCGTATAATATATAGGGACAGATATTACTGTTATTTTAGCAGTACAATTGCTGCTATAAATAGCTATGATTTCTACTATTTTTGAATATAAAAAAATTTAAAAAGAGGTAAAATTGGAAATTTTGTGCAATTTAAAGGGAAGTGATATTGCTGCTTTTTTAGAACTATTTAAGAATCTACAATTGATACTATACATAGCTATTATTGCTACTAATTTGCGGTTGTATAAAAATCTACGATTATTCTGAATTTGAGACTCTATGAAGCAGTACGATTTCTAATTAATTAGAGATACTTAATTTCGGACTACAAAAAGGAGACTAAATAAAGAAGCACCATTTTTGTTAATTTGTTTGTGTCTTGGCTAAAAATTTTTTAAAATTTATATTCAAACACATATAAAAAAGCACTATTGCTGTTAATTTAAGACTATATTAAAAGAGATATTTTCCCTGAATTGCGTCTATATGAACACTGCGATAACTACTATTTTGGAATGTTAAAAAGAACTAAGATTGCTCCTAGTTTTGGAGTTAAAATTTTTGGACCATAAAAGGAGTAGATATGGCTGCAAATTTCAGACCATAAAAGGAGCTACAAATGCTGATACTTTCGGACATCAAAAAGAACTAAAATTTCTGATAATTTGGGACTATACAAAGAACTACTTTGCTGTTAATTTCGTCTTTACAATAAGCTTATATTAATGCAAATTTGGAACTGCAAATTACTGCTAATTTTGAACTATATAAAGAGAAAAAAGTTCTTGTACTTAAGAGTTCATATTTTTGTCATTTAAGGAACTCCTACAAATATCAAAACCACATTCCTACCTGCTGTTATATGATGGTCAATTTTCATAACAAATCTTATTATATAAGACATCTATACAATCAACTATAAGATAAAATTCATTATATTTATGTATGTACTCTTCGTTTGCTCATTATAACTGCAATAGCAACAACAAAAACAACTATATAAATACGTAAATAAATTTAAAGGTAAACTATACATAGTTATCTATATATATCTGACATGTATGTATGTATGTATGTATGTTTGTTTGTATGTATGTTTGTTTGTATGTATGTTTGTTTGTATGTATGTTTGTTTGTATGTATGTAGAGAGTATATATTGTCTTGTACAACATTATTAATAATATATAAGTAATGTTCAAAATATTTTGAGTACTTTGTGAATATAACAGTTCAACCATTTGTTTTTGAGGTATCTACATATGTACATAAATATATGTGTAGTTAGGTGGTATGTAGGATTTTTTGATTTTCCTATTACCATTTTAATAATGCGTTTACTTAGCTAAACAAACATAATGTAATATTGTACGAAAACCAATATTTTTCTCATTTCAGTTATGACTTAAGCTAACAAATTTCTCTACCTTACTTCTCATAAATTTGAGTGTATAAGTGGGCAAATATGTAGTGGCATTCCTTAGTGAGTCTTATAACTCATTATCCTTAGTGTCGTACGATTTATACACCTGTCCAGTTTTAAAATATGATTAACATAATAATTGTATAAATAACTAAGCATATGTTGAAGAATTTGATTAGGGGGCAGAGAAGAGTAGAGAGAAAAGGGTATGAAAATGGTATAAGGATGTAGGTAGTTATATATTTGTTATTAGATTGATATAAATGATTTATTTCATAAGCTATTTCGAATTTCATTCAAGAAATCAATGATTTTTAGTAAGGAAACTTAAGAGGAAACTTAAGAGTCTATGAAAAGACATTTTTCTGCTAATTTGGATGATTTTTAGTAAGCAAATTTAAGAGGAATTTTAAATGTCCTCAGCAAGGAAAAAAGGAACAACAATTTTTATCATATAACTTTTCAGACACCAAAATTAGTTTTAATGGAAGTTTTTTTACGACTTACTTAAATTAACAGTGAACGTGCTAAAATGGGCTTTCAAGTGATGCTGATTTGGATATTAAATGTTGTGCGTTTACTGTTAATTTAAGTCTTAAAAAACTTCCATTAAAAAAAAAAAAAATTGGTATCTGAAAAGTTATATGATTAAAGTTAATTTGTTGCTTCTTTTTGCTTTACTAAGTACATTTAAAATTCTTCTTAAATTTGCTTACTAAAAATCATCTAAATTAGCAGAAAAATGTTTTTTTTATAGACTCAAATTAAAAGCAATCTTAAGTAATTTTAAAGATTAAAATTAGCAAAAATTTTAGGTCTTTTTAAATATTCAAATTAACATGAATCATTCGTATTATCAAAGACCAAAATTAGCAGCATTCCCAGGCATTTTAGATATTTAAATCAGCATTAAATAAGCATTAATCTCATCTCTGTTCCAACAGGAAAAAAAAAAACATTATTCTAAGATATTTTTAAAGACCCACATCTGCATCAATGTTTTTACCAAAAACTATACAAATTTCTGATTAGACCAAAATTAGCAGCATTCCCAGGCATTTTAGATATTTAAATCAGCATTAAATAAGCATTAATCTCATCTCTGTTCCAACAGGAAAAAAAAAAACATTATTCTAAGATATTTTTAAAGACCCACATCTGCATCAATGTTTTTACCAAAAACTATACAAATTTCTGATTAGCCGTTATTCCATAGTTTCCATTGCATTTTTATTGGGCTGCCACTTAAAGTGCATGTCATTTCATTATATAATTTATTAAACTTTAAATTATAAATCACACCCCAGTTCCTAATTGACTCACTCACACTCTGTACTCTTATTCACTCTTTCCTTTATTCCTTCTCACTCACTCTCTCTCTTGCCTGCAATGTAACTTATATCCTTTTTCGTTTGTTATTCGCTCACAAATAACCCCTTAATTCATTAATAACGTTAACGTATATTTGTTGTATGTTGTTCCTTTTTCGTTATTGTATTTATTGGCATTAAAATACAACAACTTGGTCGTCATGTCCAGCTTTTTGTTCTTTATGCGGGGAAAGAGGGAGGCAAGGTGGCAAGAGGTTGCAAGTAGTGTTTTCAAGTAACCAAATGTTACAAATATTTTATAGTTAGTGAAGTATGTATGTAAATAATTACATTTGCATAATAGTTATGCAAATTATTGACAAAAATTATGAAAGATTGGAGGAACATTTTAAAATGCAATGCAAAAATAATTCAAATATAAATAAACAGAAGAAACTAATTAAAAATAATTATAAAAGAACTTTTAGAAAAACATAATTTAAAAATCATAGAAAAATACATTTCTCTTCAAGTTCACTTTAACCAAGTATCACTGTTCACTTCTATGCCTGTTAGGTAGTACATACTACCCTAGCATGTAGTTAATGCACTATTTTCATTTTGTACGTTATAAAATTTTACATAACTTCATGCAGCAGTATGCATTTATGCCATGTACCTCTTTTATTTGGTAACTCAAGGTTTATCTAAACTACTGCACTCCACTCCAAATATAGCAAGTGTGTGTAATCGTTTTATGCAAATACCTAGTTTTACTTATACAAAAGTACGTGTACCAAAAACTATGGTAAAACCAACCTAATAATATTATGGGAAGGGGAGTTTTTAAATGGGAAAGTTACAGCAAAAACGAGAAACTATAGCCCACTATGTAACTATGGGCTACAGTCAACAGTCAACACTATAGACTATACTAAATACTATAGTCACGACTATACACTAGGCTATAGAAGAAACTATAGACTAGGCTATAGCCTATAGACAAGACTATAATTGAGACTATAACCAAGACTGTAAATACGTCTATAGACAAGACTATAGCCGACAAGACAAGACTATAGTCGACAAGACAAGACTATAGTCGACAAGACAAGACTATAGTCGACAAGACAAGACTATAGTCGACAAGACAAGACTATAGTCGACAAGACAAGACTATAGACAAGGCTATAGTCGAGATTATAGTCTAAATTATAGTCGAGGGAATAGACAAAGCTATAGTCGAGACTATGGGCAAGACTGTCGAGTTATAGACAAGGTTATAGTCGAAACTATAGACAAGACTATAGTTAATACTACAGACAAGACAATAGTTGAGACTGTAGACAAGACTATAGTAGAGACTATATACAAGGCTATAGCCTGGACAATAGAAAATACTGTAATCAAGAATATAGTCGATATTATAGACAAGACTACAGTTGAAACTATAGCCGATACTATAGTCGATACTATAGACAGGACTATGGCCGAGACTATAGACAAGACTATAGACAAGACTATAGACATGACTCTAGTCGAGACAATAGACAAGACTATAGACAAGTCTATAGTGGAGAGTATATAGCAAGACTATAGTAGAGACTATAGACAAGACTTTAGTCGAGACTATAGACAAGACTATAGTCGATACTATACACAAGACTATAATAGAGACTATAGTCGATAATACAGTTATGACTATAATCGATACTATAGACAAGACTATAGTCGATACTATAGACAAGGCTATAGTCGATACTATAGACAAGGCTATAGTCGATACTATAGACGAGACTATAGTCGAGACTACAGACAAGACTATAATAGAGAATATAATCGAAAATATATATAAGACTATAGTTGAGGCTATAGACAAAGCTACAGTTGATATTATAAGACTATAGCCGAGACCATAGACAATACTATAGTCGAGACTATGGACAAGACTGTCGAGTTATGAACAAGAATATAGTCGAGACTATAGACAAAAATATACTTGAGTCTATAGACAAAACTATAGTCGATATTAGTGACAAGACTATAGTCGATATTATTACAAGACTGTAATTGGGTCTACAGATAAGATTGTAATCAAAAGTGACCATGGGAAAGACTATATCAAAACTATAGACAATACTATAGTCGAGTCTAATAACAATACTAGTCATAACTACGCTATAGACAGTGCTATAATCAAGCCTATATAGTCTATAGCTTAGACTATAGTTAAGACTGGACAATAACCAATAATTTAAAATATAGCTCAACACTATAATCTATTCTAAATTTAAATCTCTATTTTATCAGAAAACATTTTGCTTTAGAACCTTTCTCATTTCGCACCTTCTCATTTTCTTTCCGTATTTAGACGAAAATAATTTTATAAATTAAAATAAAAAGATTTTACTTTTTCTTTTATCAACTGAATAAAATGCATTTTTCTCCTATATAAACACACATATACTCGCAAACAGAAAAAAATCTAAGAAAATAACTTTATATTCCCTTATGGATGCCAAAACAAGAAAAAATGATTTATCTACAAGCAACTTTTTCATAAACTAGTTCAAAAAAGACGACTTTAACAATAAAAGGGTTATTTAGAAAACACAGAACAGGAGAAAGAAGTAAAATATTTCAAAGAGAGTTTCTAAAAAGTTTGAGGGATGCTGTTTACTATTTTCTTTCTTTTTTTAAGAAAGTTTCAAAAAAAGTTATATTCTAAAGCGTAACAACCATAAGGAATTTGTAAAAAAAAGTATAACAGCCACAAGGAGTTTGTATTACTGTGGTAGGGTAATGATTGTTATTTTTCCTATTTTCTTTATTACAAAATTTAATAAATTTTAATTGAGTTTTATGTTTTTGTTTTGTAAACACAGAGATAAATCCAAAGGAAATTTAATTATGAAAGCAAGTAAGAGTAGTGGTTGTATTTTGATTTTAAAATACAATTTCCAGTTTTATTTTGTAAGATTAATAAAGAAAGGATAATAGGGGAAATATTTAAATTACCTGGTACTTCTATTTTGTCGGGATCTTCATCATCATCAAAATCTGAACCAGAATCTTCATCAAAATCGTCGTCCACGTCAAAATCAACGTTTGAAAGTTTTGTGGATGCCTGAAAATGCATAAAATGAAATATTAATGTTTGAAAAGTACTTTTAATTACCAAAGAAACTTATTGTGACAAAATTTTTTCTTTTAAATTCAATATCTAACAAAAGTAACTACTTTTAAAATTCATAATTTGTTTGTAAAGTTGCTGTAAATCGAATTACAAGCGAGTAACCGTTTAAATTATAATTTTAGCAGAAAATTGTTCCAAAAATTATTTTAATTAACTAAAAAATATATTGGTGACAAAAATTTGAAAAGTGACCTTTTTGAAAATTAATTGGTTAAATGCAATGACTTTAAAATATTTTGAAATATTTAAATTTCGTCTAATAGTAATTTTGGTTGAAATTTGTTTATAGTTCTTTAACTTAATAAAGAAACAAATTGTAGACAATCATTTTCCTTAAAAAACAAATTAACTAAAAGTAACCATATAAAATAAAAAGTAACCATTATAAAAATTTAATATTTTTCTGCAAAAATGTAATTTTTCTAGATATTTAATTTTCTATAAGTTATAGAAATATATTGATGAGAAAAATTTTCCTTTAAAATTGGAATTAAACAAAAGTGACCACTTTAAATTAAAAGTAACCATTTGGAAAATTAATTATTTTTAGATAAAACTGCTGTAAATTTCTAGATACATCAAATTTTAAATTATTGTTATTTAAATTATTTAAATTGGTAAGAAAAACGTTCCTTCAAAAACAAAATTAACTAAAAGTAACCACTTAAAATAAAAAATAACTTTTAAGAAAATTTATTATTTTTCTGCAAAAAATATGTGAAATATTTTGTAATTTTATACATACTTTATTTTGTATGTTAAACAGTTTTAGACGGTTACTCGTTTCAATTTTGTTAAAGTAATTGTTGCTTTTTTTTAAATTTTGTCAAAACATATCTTATTTAAAGTCGTTTGTTTTTAATGCAAACATAAGGGTTACTTTCTCATATAAAATTCATTAAAATTTTAAAACTAATTTTAAAAATTTTTTTAAAAAAATTTTAAACTTTTTGTAATCTTTCATTCATTTTTTTTTTTCAAGGAAAATATTGATTTTCTTTTAAAAGAAATGTAGAAAAACTTAAAAAACATAAACGTAATTTTTATTTATAAAAATCAATATTTTCGAATACATAGAAGACTAAAGAACATAAAATTCAACCAACAAGAAAATTTTAAAACACTCAATTTTATTTCACTTTAATTCTAATTTTAGAAAAATTTCTTCAAATAAAGCTTACTTTCTTTTATAAAGAAATTTATTTTTAATTTAAATACAAATTAAATTAAATTTTAAATTTAATTTTTTAAAGTTTTCTATTTATTGTTTTTTTTTTTCTTTTTCACAAAGCAAAATTTTGTTAGAGAGTTAATTTTTGTTTGATATGTCTTTACAACACCTAGAGCACTTTATAACTGGCAATGTTAGTCTAGCGTTAAATACGGTGGAGCTGTTTTTAAACAATTTTACAAAATTTATGAAAAGGCAAAACAGAAAGTCTGACAGAGAAGTTAGCTTGAGTGCAGCAACATTTTATACAGAGAAGAAGAAAAAGGATACAAAGGACAATAACGAGAATTGTGAAGTGAATTCATAACCGGTTATACCCTGCAGTTTTTTTAAAGCCAATGTAATCCTCTAACAATCAAACACTAAACCAATGCAATCCATTAAGAAGAAAATTGATATTTTATTAAACAAAAATGATTTTTTCACAGTCTATTGACTACTGGTGAAATTACTAACCCTACGTTATTTAAATAGGGGACAGTTGTCTCCTGCAAAGTTGTCTAAATAAGCATCAAATGTCATCTAAAAAAAAAAACATAAAATAAAAAGTAAGTTAAATAACCAAACACCTAATTAATGCAGTGTCAACTACTGACCACTTTTCGCTAAACTAGTATTAAGTCTTTTCAGGAACTACATGGTTTCTTTTCTAGCTGTTTTACAAACTAAATGGCTGGCTGTTTGGGGTACATGTTTTTGTTTTACTACACGGTTACAAACAACTTTTCAAAGGAGGCAAACATTAATGTTAGAGCAGTAAATGAGAGATTTTGAATGGGTGTTTATATATGTATATGAAGATGTAAGTATGTGTTTGTGTATGCAAAACGGCACTAGTAGTTATAAATGATAAAATGAAAAATTTAAAACAAACATGCCAGATTATAAATCATAAGATATCAAAATTTAGAATTTGTTATTTAAATCAAAATTTCCCAAAGAAAACAATTTCAAATTTAATTATTACTAAGAGAACTTTTTCTTAAATTTAAACACAGAAAAAAAATTTAGAATTTATGAATTTTTAGACGAGTAACCGTTTAGATTTAGACTAAAATACCTTAATTCTCATTACATATAATACAAAAATGTTTTTTAAATAAAAATTAACTAATAGTAACCACTTTAAATCGAAAGTAACAATTCAGAAATTTAATTATTTTTATGGCAAAATAATATAAATTGAATTTAAATTTTATTGAAACTCTATTTATTTAAAACTTATGGTATTTTATTCGAGTAACCGTTGAAATTTTATGGTAAGTAATCATTATTAGAGCTAAACTTATAAAAATTCATCGCTTATAAACATTTTCAGTTAAAATCAAATTTGATGAAAATAACAACAATAATTAATAAAAAGAATAAACTTTAAATTTTAATGTAAAAAATTGACTTATTTTTAAAAAAATATTAAAGTTTTAAGCAAGTAACTGGTAAAAATTTTTCATCAAAACTTTTTCGTCCTTAACCACTAACTTCCATCTGGCAACTTCTTTTTGGAGAAAGGAAAGCACAGAAGCAAGAGTAATAAACAACAACACAAACATTGACGAATACGGCAACAAAAGCTATGAGGGAACAGCAACAACCCTTTTTCTCCATTATACACAATTTGCAACGGAAAACAGGACACGAACGTTAAAAAAACACACTTACATATAACAAAAATAAACTTGACACAGCAAAAAGGAATAAGCAAATGTACATTAAATGTATAATTGTATGTAAAGGTACATACATAAAAAGGTGAGTTTGTATGTATGGTAATGAGAAAAAGGGTGCCATGCTAATGTTGTGTGCAAAATATATATTTGCTACCCACCATTACTTAAAATTGAAACTAGTGCATCTCAACTATGAACAAACTTTGGTCGAGAAAACAAGTAGAGAACAGACAAAAATATTCGGATGTTATTTAGGAAGGGGAGCCTTTTGAAAACAACAAAAAATTTTAAACTTTTTAAAACTTGTTAAAAGGGGTGGCTTGTTTATATACACATACTGGTTGTTAACAAACACTTGCAACCACTTTGTCAAACATTTAACAGGGAGAGATAAATGCATGTTAAGGCAGCAAAAAAAAAAATTATTTTAGATTATGATTTTTTTATGTGTTTCCAATGATAGTTTATGTTATAAAAGGATATAAATTTATTAAATACTATTTATTATAGAATTTAGAATTTAGTATTTTAACTGTAAATTATATGGAACTTCAATAAATATATGAAAATAAAAAATTATAGCTTATAAAATTTTCTTTTTAAAATCATTATTATACTAAAATAACCACTTTTAACTAAAAGTAATCATGTTAATTTTAATTGATATTTTGTTGCAAATGCTTAAAATATAATCATAAGACATAATTTTGTAAATATCACCAAATTTAAAGCCAGAAACCGTTTAAATGTGATATAAATAATCGTTATATTGGCTGAAAATTATTTTTATTAATAAAAATTATTTTAATAAACTGAGAAATACACTGAAAACTTTTTTTTATTAGAAAACAAAATTAAACAAAAGTAACCAGTTTGCATAAGTAAATCTCTCTGTAATTTTATCATTTTAAAGTATGTGCTTCAAATTATGATTTTATTTTTAATATAAGTTCTTATAAACAATCGTAAATGAGGGAAAGTAACAGTTTAAATATGGTTGAAGTAATTGTTATTTTAAGAGAAAATTATTACAAAAATTCTTTTAAATATTTTAGATACACAATGGCGGCTAAAATTTTCATTTATATCAAAAATTAAACAAAAGTAACCACTTATGATAAAAAGTAATCACTCTGGAAATGAATCGTTTTTAGGTAAAAATACTTTAAACAAATTTCTAATAAAATTTCTTGCAATCATAATTTAGGCCAGTAACCGTTTAAATCTTATTTAAGTAATCGTTATTTAAAATGAAAACTATGACAAAAATTCGATTACATAGTTTATAAATCCATTGGCGACTAAAATTTTCATTTAAATTCAAAATTAAGAAAAGTAACCACTTTACATGAAAAGCAATCACTCTGAAAATTTAATGTTTTTAAGTAAACATATTCAAAATTGTTTACCAATTCTATAAAATTAAAAATTTCTTAGAAATTAGGAAATTTTAAGCTAGTAACTGTTTTAATTCTGTATAACTAATGGTTTTTTAAATTAAATTCTGGTTAAACTTCTTTATATTAAATAAAAATATAAAAAAATTACCACTAAAATCAAAATTAAGCAAAAGTAACCACATTCAATAAAAAATAATCACTTTAAAAAATAAAAAATAAAGAATTTTAGTGTAAAAATGCTTAAATTAAATTAAAGTTTTATTTTTTTTTTTACATAATTTTATAAAAAAATTTAAATAAAAGTAACCATTTTACATTAAAAGTAACCACTTTAAAAGTCAATAATTTTTAGATAACATTTTTAAAATTTAATCACAATTCTATTCAATTTATAATTTTTCACAAATTTTGAAATTTAGGCGAGTAAACGTTTAAATATTGTTAAATAATTCACTATTAAAACTGAAAATTATGCAGGAAATTATTTTAAATAACTTAAAACATAATTCCCATTTAAATTTCTTTTAATCAAATTGAAACAAAAGTAATCACTTTTCAGTATTTTTTAGTTAGAAAAACTAAATTAAATTTTCATTGAAAAAAATTATAAATAATGAAATTTTAGTCAAGTAATCGTTTAAATTTTGTTTAACTAATCATTGTTTAAGTAGAATACTAAGAAATCCTTTAGTGGTGAAATTTTTTATTTAAAATCAATATTAAGTAAAGTAATCGGTCCATTGTAATCCTTTTAAAAAAAGCCAAAGAAAGGCCAAGATAGAAAAAGAGAAATGAGACAGAGAAAAAGAGACAGACTTTAGTAGATAAAGCAATAGAAGAATGTGGAACCTATAATCTAGCAATCAAAAACGACTATCTCAAGCCACTTTATCCCCATTACGAACCCTATCAGGTTACTAAGTCCTCCTCTAGTTCGTTTAGCATGTAACTTCCAACCACTTCAGTCTACTACGGTGAAGCCCTACACAACGACAGAATATATGCTCTACAGTCTCTAGCTCCTCCACATCATCGCACGTTTTACAGAAGTCTGACGCGCCAAAGTCCCACTTACTAGTCATATTCCCTATTACGGGGTAACCAGTAATCATACCCACAATTAGATTCCCACGACTCATGCCCAGAAGATGTTTCGAATCTGCTAGTTCAACCACTACTTCAGTTAAAAAATATTCAGAAAAATTATTTAATTAGTTTAGAAATGCATTAGAATTAAAAATTGCCTACTGTAATCAAATTTGAAAAAAGTAACCAGTTTAGATTAAAAGTAACTATTACAAATTTAATTGTTTTTTAAACCAAAATGCTTTAATTTTATTAAAATTTTATTTTATTTTAAATATCTTAAAAATTATCAAATTTTAAGCGAGTAACCATTTATATTTTGTTTAAGTGATAGTTTTTTAGCTGAAAATTATGCCTAACATTCATTTCATTAATTTAGAAATGTATTGCAAACAGAAAGTTTTATTTAAAATCCAATTAAAATAAAAGTAAACACTTTAATTTATAAGCGACCATTACAAATTTAATTGTTTTTTTATATTTAAATAATCTTAATTAAATTCTTATTTTTGTAACAGAATTTCTGAAAAATTATTTAAATTTGGACGAGAAACCTCTTAAATTAGGATAAGTAATCGTTTTTATAGCTTAAAAATATAGGGAAATTTCTTTTAAATATTAAAAAAAAAAAAAATATTGGTAGAAATATTTTGCCTTAAAAATCTGAACTTAAAGCGGAAATTAAAATAAAGAAGAGACATCCTTTAAAAATCTTGAGACAAAAGATTTACAACCAAAACAAATCATTACACTTGTACAAACACACCACACACACTCACACAAAACATAAAAATGCCATTGACATGGAAAATAATAAAAGCAATACAAATGACCTTGTAATATAAAAGACATCAATGGTAGAATATATAAAAAAATCTCAAAACAAAAAATATATAAACACATATATAAAATATTATACAAATAAATATGTTTCTAAAGGATTCACACAAACACTCAAACAAAACAAAATAAACATGTCCTGCTAAACCATATTCCAAAAACAAAAAATCAAACATTCACATTTATAAAGAGAGTTAGAGAAAAAAAAAAGAATTATCAAAAAAAAAAAATACATAAACATATACAAATCATGTTCATATGTTCTGTTTCGTTGTATATGTTGCATTTTACAATTACAGAATTAGAGTAGAAAAAATAATACAAAAAAATCTGCTCAAAAATCTTTACGGAATATAAAAATAAAAACAAAAAAATCTTGATAAATTTTCATACAAAAAGAGAATTATAACAAAAACACAAATTTTGTATTGGGAATTAATACAATAACAACTGTTTTTTTTTTTTGCACCTTTAATATATACGAAAATATAAAAAAGGAAAAAATAAAAGTAAATAAAAAAAGTACTATACAGAGAATATTTCTATTAAAAAAATATTTACCTACACACACATGCACATGTATTTATAAAGATGAAAAAAAAAAAAATTCTCTTACATGAAATAACCTAAGAGCTTGAAGTAAAATTGAAACCAGAGAAAGGCGAAAAGAAATTTAAGAGTTTTGAAATGAAAATGCCACAATTTATTTTCCATTTAAAATCTATTTTTTAGGATTTAAAAAAATTTAAAACCTGTTGGTAGCAAAATTCTTGGTCAAAATCGAAACTAACCACTTTAAATTAAAAGTAACCACTTTAAACATTAATAACGTTTACATACATAAAAATGTCTCAAATTTATGTATAATTTTATTATTCCTTAAAATAATGGAATTTCAGGTGAGTAACCGTTTAATTTTTGTTTAAATAATCGCTTCTTTAGTTCAATAGTATACACAAAATACTTTAACTTGCTAACAAACTTATTGGTTACAAATTTCTCGTCTTAAACTTAAAGTAACTAATTTAAATATAAAATAGTCACTTTTAAAATTAATATTTTTAACTTCGAAATGCCTTAAATTTAAATAATATTTTATTACTTACACAATTTTTAATTAATTATAAAATTTCAACGGGTACCTGTTTAAAATTCGTGTAACTAATTGTTATTTTAGTTAGAAATAATACTAACTGGCTAAGAAACTTATTGGTTACAAATCTTTTACCTTAAGATCTAAACTAACAAAAAGTAACAGCTTTGAAAATTAATATTTTCGACTTAATTTATATGAGGCAATTTCTAAAAAAAAATTATTTTGGGCAGTTACCCGTTTAAATTTTATGTAAGTAATCGTTATTTCAAAATAAAATACTTACAAAATACTTTCAACTGCCTAAGAAACCTATTGGTTACCTTTTTTTTCTTGTCTTAAAAACGAAACTAGTGAGAAGTAACCACTTTAAATATTCACTTTGAAAATTAATAATTTTTACACAAAAATGCTCTAAATTTTAGTACAATTTTACTACATACACAATTTTTAAGAAATTTTAACATTTTATGCGGGTATCCGTTTAAATTTTATGTGAATAAACGTTATGTTGACTGAAAATGATACATAAAATACTTTTAAATGTCTAAGAAACATGTTGACAACAAAAATTTTCCTTTTTAATTAATATTAACCAAAAGTAACCACTTTAAATTAAAAGTAAAAGCTTTAAAAAATAATAGTTTTTTTTTCGTCAAAAATTTTTTAAATTAAATAAATTGAATTTAAGGCAAGTACCCATTTAAATGACTATGTAGTCCTTCTTTTTGCGAAAAATAATTCGAAAAATGATTTTAACTTACGAATAAATCTTTTGGTGAGAAAAATTTGTCTTTAAAATCAAAAATAATGGAAAGTAACCAAGAAAATCTTAAAGTAACCACTTTAAAAATTAACAGATTTCTGATAAGAATTATTTAAGTTAAATAAAAATTATGACACCTTATGAGCTCCCATTTAGTTTCTACCTATATATTTGTTGGTATAGCAAACAATTATCATTTTAATTAACTAAGAATCCTTTCAGAAATAACAAACTTTCTTTAAAATCAAAATTAAACAAAAGTAACCACTTAAATTTGTAGTAACAACTTTTAAATTTAATTGTTTCTGTATAAAAATTTTGCGTTCTTAATTCATATTATTATTATTTATTATAAAATTGTAAACGAGTAATTGTTCAAAATTTTGTATAAGTACCCAATATTTCAACTGGAAACCATGCAGGAATTTATTTTAAATATTTAAGAAACATATTGGTAGCTTAATTTTTACTTCAAAATCGAAGTTATATAAAAGTAACCGTTGTAGCCACTTGGAAATTTAATATTTTTTGTGTAAAAATTATGTAAATTAAATAATACCATTACCATTTAAGTAATCAATATTTTACCTTGAATTTATAAAAGAATTTCTTTTAAATTGCTAAAAACACCATAATTTAGAATGTATATCAAATTAGAATGCATAACAAATTAGAATGTATAACAAATTTAATTTTTTATGAAATTGTTAATTTTATAGAATTTTTAGCGAGTAACAATTAAAATTTTCTTAAAGTAATCATTATATTGTTTTAAAAATATACGAAAATTCTGTTAAATATATATCTAAAAAATCGTTTTAGCCTTAAACGCCTGTTAAAGTTTAAGAATTAAGATTAGTTTTAAAGCCTATTTACTCTCTTCCTTTTTATCATAAAAAATGTATTAAAAAAATTCTCTTTTTTGTCTCCCCTTATTTCATCTTCCTTTTAGATTTCAATTCTCTAAGAGAGCTCGTTTAATAAATTTTTTATAATACTAGGGTTGTTTTAACTAACGCCTGCGCTTGTTTTATATACCAGCAGATCCTGGGGTTTTGATATTGACCATTTACTTTTAATTCCTTTAACATTCTATATTAACGTTTAGGTAAAAAAATTAGCAATTTGAGTTCATTATGACTGACCCCCTTCTTACAACAACATAATCGAGGTTTGTATATGAACATTTATGAATTATGCGAATTTCATGAGAAACTATTGAAATTGGTGATAAATACTTTTTAAGGGATTTATGTTGAGTGGATTTTTTATGCTACTAATTTTAGGCTTTTTTTTCAGAAATTATTGTAAGAAAAAATCATTATTATTAGTTAAAGAAGGATTTAACAGACAATTTGTTTGGATTTAAAAATAATATATAATAAATAGTTCAAAATGAAATATTTTGAGAGGAATTAAATGGGAAAATAAATTGCTAATGAACTGAAGGAAAATCTGTAAAAATAAATAATAATCCTATATCTGATAAACGGATGACGGCAAACATATTAATTTAATTTTCAGCGGAGGAGGCTTACTATCTCCACAGATTATATTGTAAAGATCACGATCTCATGTCCATAATTTCAGGTGTTCATCGCATATAGGCAAGTCAGAAGTGTAAATTAAATAAAATATAAATCCCAAATCAGCGTATGTGAAGCCCGTACAACCAAGAATATCGACACAAAAGCCGAATGTTCCTATCGCCAAAGTTATGCTCTGTATTTGGAGGGATCAGAAGGGTTTCATCTATTATGAGCTAAGTGAAATCAAGTAAAACGATCACGGGAGATTTATACCAAACACAACTGATATCTTTTTTGAGAGCATTATATGAAAAAGGGCCAGAATATACCATCAGGCAAGAGTCCAAAAGTTAAAAACTAACAGCCGTATTAAAAAAAATGTAATTTGTATTTAAAGCACATACTAGCTAATACACAACTTAGCTCTTAAAGTCGTTATTAAGAAGATAGTATTCAAAAAACTCTTTACAGTCTACATTAACTAATAAACTGTTTTGTTTGTTTATATAGGCAACCATTCTCAGTTTCTTTCTCATTTTTATTTTTATTTTTATTTTTATATATGAAGCACAAACTAGCTAATACATAATTTATCCCTTAAAGTCTTTATTAAGAAAATCGTATTCAAAAATCTGTTTGCAGTCTATATAAACTAATATACTTTCTCTCTCATTTATATTGTCATCGTTGTGAATAGTTAGAATAAATTATTCGTTAACTGCTTTATTCCATTATTATATTTGATGTTACAGTACATTTTTGATGATAAATAAGTAAAGGGCAGCAATGGATGTCTCGGAGAGGGAAACCACGGTGAAACCCCCGCTGAGTTTCTTCTTTGGTAAGATCAATGATTGGATCTTGGTCAGAACCAATTCGGCTTGGGGCAGTAGAGTGGACTGTAAGGTGTCGAGGGCGGTAAGGCCGGCACTCGACAGGACAGGCACAGTCACTCTTCTGGGCTTGAGTAGGAGGAGCTTAAGGATCATGATAGGAGCCATAACGGGTCACTGTTTGATGGGGAAGATGAGGTCTAGATGGGACGCTAGCAATTCCGACTTTTTAGAATGTGTGGGGATTTCGACGAAACCGAGTCTATTGAGCACATTATGTGCCACTGTACACGATTGCAGCATCGTAGGATGAAATGGTTAGGCAGTCAATTTCTAGACAGGATAAGTGACGTTCGGGACGTAGAGCTTGTAGACGGTATAGCCTTCGTCATGGGAATATACTGTCTAAGGATGAGTCAGAGGTACGTCCCTAGGGGGATTATCAACATTCCTAATCCTCTTCTATGATTTCTTGATATTCTTTTTTCTCTTCTTATTCCTATTTTATCTATTCTATATTCTATAGTCTTTGAAATGAAGGGACTTACAATGGACCGTGATCGGTCTCTGGGTGGAGATGTGGTACATTTGGTAGCACGTCTACCTTCTCTGTCTATCTATCTATCTATAAGTTTTTTTTATTTAGCTTATACTAATATAATTATGTATAAATGAAATACTTTTATTTAATTTTTGTTGGTTGTAATTATAAGTATCCAAATCACGAATATTCTGTGATAAAATCAACATCACTATTTCATATTTGTTTTCGTTTACATTATTTTTGTTGAAATTTAACTATTTTTATCATCTTTTCTGTTAAAAATCGTAATTATTAACCCGGAGTTGATACTTTAGTTTAATGGCACCTAAATCTAAGACTTGTGTATATTAATGTACTATTTGGAATTAGGCGGAAACAGCAAAAAACGAAAAAGTCGAATATATGTAATTGTGGCGAACATTTGGTTGACATGCGGGCAGCCAGAATTTTGGTATTTTAAACCAAATATGTTTATGATTTTATTACAAAATAGTTTAAATTGAACATATGTGCAGAAAGTATTATTTCGATTCAAAAAGAAAATCTTTCGAAAATGTTTTTATAATACATTGAGTATCTCGAGTGGAATTACACAATAAACCCCCTGTTTATATGTTTTTAAATAGCTAGGTTTCGGAACGAATCTTAACATCCAAAAATTAAAAAATGTGACTTTTTGTCAAAAATTTACGCATGAATACAAAAAAAAAAAAGATCTTGAAATAATCTTAAAGAAGCTTTGAAGTAGAGTCGAACCTACTTTAAAATATTTAAAGTTAACAATGGTTTACTAAAGGTACATCAAGCGTATCATCGTTGTTTAATACACCTATTACGAATTTTGCTTAGCAATGGTTAGTAAAGCTGTATTAAGTTTTTTGAAAACGGCTGTAATGCTCTAAGAAGTTAGAGCCTGACCAATATTTGTTTCGTTCGATTTGGAATTCCCTAGATTGAATATGCCTTACTTCAGAGCAAGATGTAAAAAAATTTACTTGATTCGTTTTTGGCCTCAAAAATGAGAGTATCTCGTACTCATGTTACACCTCTTATGTCTTCTTACGCTGCTTAATTTGAAACATGCTTAATCTCTTTAATATATAAAATATAGATTTCACGTAAAGAATCCCTTTTAACAGAAGAAAACATAGATTTTCACACTGTAGGTCCGCAGACAAACTAATACGAATAAAAAAAACCCATTAACTGTTTTTTATTTGAAAAATTATTTTTACTAGTTGAAAGTACACTTATAATACATATAATTTGTAATGGCACGTAATATAAAAAAAAGAGTCGCCTTTCTGCAGCTAAAGGATAATGCTAAAATTTTGTATTTTTTTTAATTAAATTCTGATAATTCTTCTGATCCAACCCTATTTATTCAAATTCACTTTATTCTTGTGAGAAATGTTAAAACTAAAATTTACTTCTTACCTAGATTCTGTTAATAAAAATTTGTTTAAATCTATTAAACAATATACAAATCTCAGTTCTTGTTACGTCTGGTGCTACTCAAATCTCAAAAAAAAAAAATAAAAAAAAAGCCTTAAAGCTTTATTAGTTTGTAATGAAAATTAAAAATAATTTCAAATAATTATGGGCCTGATTCAGTACGAAAAGTGAATTGTTTAAAAATAAAAGTTGTATGTAAACTACTCAAAAAAATAAAAATTTTCATACAAATTTTATTTTTAAACAATTTGATACTTTTAATGCATAAGGCCATAAATAAGGTTCAATTAGCAAATATAAAAAATGGGAAGTATAGGTTAGTTTATTAAAGAAAAATATAACAAGGAGCATTTCATAAAAAACTGGTTAACCGACAGAAAAGAAACCGGCCTGTTGAATTATTCGAAAATAAAAATTGTTCGAAACCTATTAACCGATTTCCGGTTTCGGATTTTGAATACACTACTACCATATCTACAAGGAAAGCTCATGATCTATATCTTTTAACAGAAAAGTTATGACTTATTGCATATATTAAACAATATTTTATCAAGACAAACGTCAAAATTAATGCGAATTAATGGACAAAGGTGGCAACAATTGCGCAAAAACAACAATAAGGTTAATGTTTTTAACTGAGGTTACCGCATTGATTTTGATAAAAATTTGTCTAGTATAGACACAAGCCTGAAGACCCACAAAATAAAAAAGGTTCCTAATAAGAACTCTAGAAAAAATGTGGAGGGCGAAAATTATTATTATGCTACCTAAAGGGCGATAAAACGTACGTCCTGGCGTGCTTTTCACAACGCCCTGGTAGGGAATTTCATGTCACAGATGTTGTGGGAAATGTGCAGATAAATATCGTACAAAAAATCAAAATTAGTGAAAAAATATTTGGTCATACGGACATTCATAACAAATGGTTCCACCCACAAGTAAATGTGTGATTTCGTAAAATATTTCTTCCTATCATTATCAAACATAAAGTATTCTAATTTTTCTAGCCTGATCAATAAAAACAAACAAATTGTATGGTTATGTCTGTTTGAAAAGTCTTGGGCCCTATTAAAACAAATTTAAGCTCAAGAAAAAATAAAAAGAGTTAAAAAAATGTGGATTCATTCTAACAAAAAAAAAAATAATAATCGATAACAAAATAAATACTTTTTAACTAAAAAAAGTGATTTTTCTTTAAAATTTAAAACTTGGATAAACACTCCTTAACGGAAACTAAATTTCAAAAAGATTCACTTATTGATTTCATTTTTATAAAAAAGAACTCAATAGGGACTATAGGTAACTTTCAACCGATACTAAATCTTTTTACTAAATGCTCCAATAAATTTGCTAATGCGAGATTAAACGCCCTATCTTTATCAGCTAGTAATGGCCATGTCTCTCTTGTTTATCGTCACCAACTTAAGTAAATCTAGAACTTAATCAAATGCAACGTATTAAACTCTTAAAATATATAAATACATTTAAAACTGTAAAACTAATTGGAAATGCTATGCCAAAGCATTACTTTCAAAAAATGTTCTAATATTTAAAATGCTTTTAAATATTTCAATTGGAGAGTAAAAAAATATTGCAATTATTGTTTATAAAGAGAAGCGCACAAATTCCTATGCAAGCTTTAAAACATAAAACATTTTAAGATAATAAAAAAAGCATTATAAATAGAAGAAATAGCTTCATTTCAATAAATTTAAATTAAACAAAAAAAATTTTTTTTTTTTTTTAAGAAAATTTTATGTTTCTGAGATACTTTTAATAAAAATATTCGTGGAAAATTATAAAATAAAACTTCTTTTTTTAGCTATTTTAAAGGAAAAAGCTATATTTCTTAAAATATATATTAATGAATATTTTATTAATTTATTTCTATTAATATGTAAACAAATTTCCTTTTCCAACCACCAAAAAGCAATGTGAAGATTTTAACCAAAAAAAAAAACACATGTTTTTATTAAAGTTTCACATGTTTTGCAACCACTGTGCTCAACCAGCTGTATAGAAGTGTTACGTTATACGTAACACTACCACAAGAGCAAAAGAGACAACTATATAAATACAGAAACATTTTGACAGTTTCAAAGAACAAGAAAATGAGAAGTGAAAAAATTGGCAAAAAAAAAAAGCAAAAACAACAAGAAAAACGAGCTAATGAAAAAAAAACTAAAGAATTATACCAAAAAAAAATAAAATTTTAAAGAAATTTAATAATACAAATGATATTTCAAGAACAAATTTAAGTACTTATATTAAATGTTATGAAGCAAGTAAAATTTTTTAATAATAAATAAGTAACAAAGTCGTAATGGAAAATTTCAGGAAATGAAAAATGACAAATATCATATGAACAAATAGCAGCAGTACAAGAAAAATTTACGTAAAAAGTCTCACATCATAAGACAAGAGAACTTACCATTTTATAATAATTTTGAAGAAATTGTTAATTTACAATTAAAAAAAAGTTCAAAACTTCTTTTTCTATAAAAATGTTATCACTAGCTTGACTAGCACAGACTTAAAAGCAAAATTTTATAAATATTTAATTTAAGCCTGCACTGAATGATTTTTTCCGCAATGGTTGTTTTGTTAATTCAATTTTTTTATTTAATGGGATGACTATTTGTTTTTTGCATAATTGTTTTTCTCCTCCATTAAATACACTCTAGTAATTAATTGGTAGATACTTCTTTATCAACTTTTTTGCTTGTTAAATTTTTTTATCTTTTTGTGCAAAATTTCTTTCTTTTTTGTAATTTTTGTTTGGCTTATATCAATTTTTTTCTTGCTTGAAACCGTATTAGCACTTTGTTTTACTTGATTCACTTTTTTATATATTTTTTCACAATGTTGCTGCTTTTTGTGTTTTTCAGCTATTATACGCTTTGATTCTTTATTATTTTGTTTTTTTATCGCACGTTTTTATTATTTGCAAATTTTTGCTCGAACATCCAACTGGTTTAAAAATTACCGCACAAATGAAAAAGAATTGTAATTTCATGATGCCTTTATAAAGAATTCTTTTCTTTTATTGTTGTTTTTGTTATTTTTTCTTTTCTTGCCTTTCTTTTTTTCAACGTTTTTGTCATTTTTCTTTTGTTATTTGATTTTTATTATATGGCCAAAACGGTAATGACAAATGAGCGTTTTTTGTTTTTGAAGGACTAAAGCGATTTTTATAGTTAGTTTTTTTTCTCTGACAGTGGTCAAGAAGGAATGCTCCCAATATTGACTACCTACTTGCACTTTGTGTGTGCAAGTAGGTATTAATTGACACTTATTATGGCTATGTAGAAAATTTTTAAACTCCCTTCTTCCCGATTTTTTCTTTTTTTGAGAAAAATTTCTTTGTTTGACAAACCAAAAATTTCCTAAGGGGGAGAGAAGAGGGAGGAAAAGAAAACTAACCATGGTGTGTGTGGTGAGTATAGAGAAATCAACTTACTATGGTGAATTTGAGAAACTTACCCCGAAAGCCGTCATTGGAAAAAGTGCATTATAAACATAATGTGTGAACAGCACATCAAGAACTGCATTATCATTAGTGAGTTTTACAATTACCTATATTATCATAGATTGGTTATACTGGTAACTGTATTATCAATCATGTTTTATTGTTTTTTAATACATTATCTTCTACGTATTTTATTTTTAACAACCCAGTAGTGCTGTGCAAGAATTGAATACCTAGTATTTGCCCTTTTTTGGGTACTCAATACTGTAAAGTAACACAATACTTTTAGAGTTTAATTTTTTAATATTATCGTATTAAAAATATAATGGCTAAAGTACATCTCTTTATAAAGATACAAATTATTTTTTAAATATATAAAAATAATTTTATTGATTTTTGCAAACGTTGAATTTAATGTTAAGGTTATTATTTATTTTATGTTTTATATATACATTTTTTTTAAATTAAATGCTAATCGGTTAAATATATTTGTTTCATTTTTAAATAAAAAATTAATTTCAAAAAATATACTTCAAATAAAAAAAATCTTTTAAGTATCGGTAAGTATCGAGTGCTCAATGAAAAGTATTGAGTGGTAACTAGTATTCAAAAGTAATAGTATTTGCTAGCACTACATCCCAGGCTGTCTACCCAGAAACAGTTGCCGTGCTAATAATATTTATTAAAAATTTTAAATGACGTTAATTATTAAATATAATACATTGCTTTATTAAAATTAATAGCAAATATTCATTTCTTTACAGCTACATAGATTTTTACTAAAACATTTCAAATCTAATTGTTAAATTTTAGCGATTTATTTTCTATAATTAGGAGTAATTATTTGCTACGACCCCTTCTTTAATTTACAGTACTATATTATCATTCATAATATACACATTTAGATAAACAATGCTAAACGATAATAGTGTTGCACATGTAAAAAACGGATAACACATTTTTTACTTATAAAATACTCAAAAAATTAATAAATTAAACGATAATTATTTACTTTTTAAAAATAATTTTGGTTTGTTTCGGACGTTGGTATGGACATGTGAGTTAGCAATACATGATCACTATGGGTTTCACAACGGGACCAAATTGGACTCTCTTATTGACTAGACAACTGTCCTAAGAGCTTAGCCTATAAGTAATTTTTTTATAGAAATTATGTATATTAAAGTTGCATTATTTGCAAACTCGTTTTAACAAAAATAAATTTCTTTTGGTTGACAGGTAGAACACGGATAAAGATAACTATGAATACTGGATTAATATTACATATAATACACTGTTCTTCTTTTTTTTTCATAAAATGCACAAATATATAAAGAAAAAAAATGAAATTTGTGTTTATAAAGGCAAAGTATTATAGAACACGGGTAAAGATGACTATGAATACTGGATTAATATTACATATAATACACTGTTCTTTTTTTTCATAAAATGCACAAATATTAATAAAGAAAAAAAATGAAAATTGTGTTTATAAAGGCAAAGTATTATAGAAATTATATCGAATTTGTATTATTCATAAACACAACGCGTTTTTTTATAAAAATCAATTTTTTTGATATTAGCACTGCAATGGTAGAACAGTGTTCTAAAGAACAATGCATAGCAAGTTAATAACACAGATAGTACAGTGATGTTTATTTTGATAAAATACAAGGAAATTAGTAAATAAATCTAGATTTTAATTTTTAAAGGCAATTAATTTATTATAGACATTTTTTAAATGTGCATTATTTATAAATTTTGTTTGACATTATCACTGTAATGGTACAACAGGGTTAAAATACAGAAAGTTAATATTGCAAATAACATTCTTTTATAAAATTCACAAAAAAATGTTTAGTAATCCATTTTTGAAGGGTATTTATTATAAAAGTAAAAATTTTTTTTGATTAAATATGTAACACTTTTTTAAATAAGAAACAAAATTTTTTGTAATTGCAATTGTATAACAGTGCTATTTATTTATTATTATTACTTTTTTATAAAATGCATAGACAAATTATTAATATTCCCATTTTGAAGGGAATATTAATTTTATTTATAACCACTTCACCACTTTTTTAATAAAAAAAAAAAAAACAATTTCTTTTTGCGTAGTATAGACGCTGTTAGTGTTAAAGATAACCAAGTGCACAAAATATAAGTTTTTTGCACATGTAATATACTTTTTGTTTACTTTTTAATAAAAAACATAAAGCAAGAAATTGACAAACATTTATTTTATAACTGATATAAATTTTTTTGCTGATAATTTTGCTACACTTTTTTTAGTAAAAAAAAAAACAAATTTTTTTAATATTAAAGTTGTAACGGTAAAACAGTGTCCAAATAACAAAGTACAAATGTAAACATTAGCAGCGGATAAATATAGGATTTGTTTACATTACGTTGGATAACTGAATACACGAAGATGTGATAGTACACTGTATGAAAATGTAACATTACAGCGAAACCGGTTAAACAAGGATTGTTATTGTTTTTAATTTGTAGGGAGAAACAAGATAATACTGTTTTTGTTTATTGCAAATATACCGAAATTCTTTTTTTAATTTTAATTTACTTACTAATTTTTATTATATTTTTAAATAATAAAACAAATTTCCTTTTTAAGATTTTTATATATTTTTTGTTGTTTTAATATTTTGTTAATATTTTTTTATTTTTCTTCAATTTCTTTTTATCATTAATTTTCACAAATTGTACTTCATTTATTTATTCTTTCCTGGTTTTTCGTGTAAGACATTTAATAATAATTTAAAATGTTGTTTTGTTTTCGTTAAGTGTTTCTGTATTTTTTTAACATAGACAATTAATTTATAGTTTATAATAGTTTATAACAGTTTTTGTATAACAGTTTACAAAAAAAGCTTCTTGTTTGTTTATTTTTTAATATATATTTATACATTTTTTCTTTAGTTTTTTTTTTTTTGCTATAACATTTAAAATAAAATTATTATAATTTTTTTGTTTTCTAGTAAAATTAAGAACACAATTATTAATTTGTGCTGTTTTTTTATTTTAGTTTATGGAAGTTTTCTTTTTAATGCTGAGAGAACATTGACCATAGTTTGTTTTTACAATAATAACAATTTTCCTATTTTGTTTGTTTTGGGGAGAAGGAGAGATTTTTTAAGAACTACATAAATTTAAGCACAAGATCAGATTTCTTGTTGTTTAATTTTGATTTTTGTTTCTAGGAGTTTTTTATAATTTGTTGTCTTTTCTTAATTAAAATTTGAAAGAAATTAAAATAAAATTAACAAATTTAAAATATTAATTACAAACATTTTTGTATTTAATATTTTTAATATTTAAAAAGCCACAAAAGACTTGATTTAATGAGAATTTATATATATATATATATATATATATATATATATATATATATATATATATATATAAATTAAAATGCTATCTTTAAATTAAATAAAAATTTGTTAGTATGTGTGTGCTTTTTTGTAGGTATGTGTATGTTTTTTTCATTTAACAAAATGACTAAATTTTTATAGTTTCTTTGTTTTAAATTTAACAGTTGTTATTGAATATTAAATATTGTATATATTTTTGTTTTTTGCTTTTCAAAATATTATTTTTTGTGTGTTTTTAACAGTATTAATTTAGTAAATATTAGTTAATTAACTTATTAGTTTAGGAGGGTTTTGCTTTGTTTGTTGTTGTCAAAGACGTTATGGAACCATTTCCATTCGTTGTAGCTGTAGTTGATGTTAAAGACCCATTCAATAAATTACCATTAACAGTTTTAGGCAATTTAGCATGAGCTACAGATTTTTTCGTTGTAGAGGAGGGCGGGAAAAAGACCTAGAGGGAACAGAAAAAAAAAATCAAAATAATAAAAATATTTAAATATACTTAAATAAATATAAAAAACCAATAAAATAAAAAACAAAGAAATATATAAAAAATTAATAGTAATTTTTATTTTGTTAAAGAACAATTTTTGTTATTGGTCTGGCCTTAATAATTTTTGGCCTAAAAATAAAAAAGACCTGAATATATTTATTACCTATGAATTTTAATTAAAATCTATTTTGGAAGTCAAATCTTTTAATAAAATATTTCAATTTTTTCTCGCCCAAAAATGTCTAGTGTTTTTGCTTTTATTAGAGAAACTTTTTTGTTATTGGTACAACAACAGCAACAATTTTCATATATGACTAAAAGAGACCTTAATCTATTTATTTGCTATTATAAACTTTAATTAATGTCCATGTGTTGGATGTAATTTTTTTAACAAAATATTTCGAATTTTTTCACAAAAAATTTTCGTATTATTATTTTTGTTAGGGAAACTTTTTTTGTTATTGTTACAACAACAACATTTTTTAGTATATAATTAAAAGAGACTTTAATTTATTTATTCTTTGTAAGCTTTAATTAATATCCATTTTGAAAGTGCATCTTTTTAACAAAATATTTGTAAATTTTATTTCACCAAAAATTTTACTGTTTTTATTTTTGTTAGAAAAACTTTTTTGATATTGGTACAACAACAACAATTTTTGGTATATAACTAAAAGACAGTATAATAAAATTTTCCCTATTAGCTTTAATTAATATCCATTTTGGAAATCAATATTTTTTTACAAAACTGTGAATTTTTTTCACCAAAAATTTCCAAATTGTTTTTACTTTTGTTAGAGAAACTTTTTTGTTATTGGACTGCCATTAATAATTTTTTGCCTAAAAATAAAGAAGACTCTAAGTTATTTATTACCTATAAGTTTTAATTAAAATCTATTTTGGAAGTTAATTTTATTCAAGGAAATATTTCGAAATTTTATTTTACCAAAAATTTTTAAATTTATTAGACAAAGTATTTTGTTATTGTTCTGATTTGAATAATAATTTAAGTTATATAAATTTTGGAAGCAAATTTTTTAACAAAAAAATTCCAGTGTGTTTTTACTTTTGTTAAAAAAAACTTTTTTGTTATTGGTACCAGAACAACAATTTTTGGTATATAACTAAAAGAAACCTAAATCTATTTATTACCTATAAGCTTTATTGAATAACGCCTTTTTTAAAAAAAAGTTTTATTTTTAAAAGTTTGAACAATTTCCACAAAAATTTCAAAATAATTTCTCTTTAGTTAAAGATGTGACACTAACAATTTTTGACGTAAAAATAAAAATATAAACTTAATATATTTATTAGATATTTTAATTAAAATCCACTTTGGAAGTACATTTTTTAATAAAACATTTCGAAATTTTATTTCACCAAAAATTTTCAGTGTTTTTACTTTTGTTAGAGAAACTTTTTTGTTATTGGTACAACAACAACAATTTTTGGTATATAGCTAAAAGAGGCCTTAATTTAATGCTATAAGCTTAATTAATACCCATTTTGGAAATTATTTTTTTTTTTTACAAAATATTGTTAATTTCTTTCACCAAAAATGTTGTTTTTTTAATATATGATAATAATGAA
This sequence comes from Protocalliphora azurea, assembly GCA_932274085.1. Classification (NCBI taxonomy): domain Eukaryota; kingdom Metazoa; phylum Arthropoda; class Insecta; order Diptera; family Calliphoridae; genus Protocalliphora; species Protocalliphora azurea. Next base: position 5,914,229 of record OW026523.1, read on the forward strand.
ATAAACAAATAACCAAATAACAAAATAACCAAATAAATAAATGAAATAAATAAATAACTAATTAAATTTAAGATTGGCGATAATTTCGGCTTATAAAAAGATTTACGAAAAGACTTGCAATTACTCCTTATTTCGGTTTATAAAAATCTCTCACATTACATCAAATTCTTAACTCTATCTTCATCTGTTTCCTTACCTTAATAGCTCCTTTAATAAGCAAAAAGAACCAATAGATTTGTGGTAAAAACAATATTAAAATACCAATAATACAACCAATTGGTAAACCTGACATGGCCTGCCATATAGTGGCATTAATTTCCACACTATAACGCCACATAACATAAGGCCACATTAGCACACGACACACAAAGAATGAAACCAACATCACCAAACCATTAACAATATAAGGTTGGGATTCTTTCATGCCCAGAGTACTTAAAATGCTACGTAACGAGACAAAGGGGGTAGAGAATTCCATCATAAACATGTAGCTATAAATGCAATGACCACCACCTCGTATATACTAAAAAAAACAAAGGATTAAACATTTGTAACAAAAAGTAAAAATTTGATTTATACTCACTGTGACCACCAAAAATCCCACTGTACCCACAAATATATGATGTATCATCATGACAGGATGTGTAAAAACATATTTCAAAAAACCCCATTTACCATTTTCTGGTATTTTTACTGTTTCACCATCATAATCATAAATTTCATCTTCATGATGTCTTACATGTTGCATATCTTCATTATCGTTGTCATCATTTGAGAAATCCTTTTCCAAAGCTACCAACCGTTGTCCGTTAGCATTAAAAGTACTTGCAATATGTTTATCATATAAACCACCATTACTTTGACCATTCAAAGGTTTGGGCGTAAAAGAAGCCGAAGATGTCATTTTCATTAGTTTAAGTTTATCGGCGATTTTTTGTGTATGCACTTGATACATGGACCATATGTCATACATAAAGTAAGCGGTACCAAACCAACCATAGCCCTCCATTAGGCAGTGGGAAGCATAAACGAATGTTTTACTACAGGTTGATTTACAAACAATTAAACCAACCAGGAATGAAAAGGTAGCCTGTATGGCGGAGACAATTCTGGAAGAGAGAAATGAAAAAATAAAATATATTTAGTTTTTGTTTTGCCAATTTTTTTTTATGATTTAATTTTTCTTAAGGCGCCCTTTTAGTATACTAATAAATATTGTTGTTAGTTAGAGGAAAAAACGATTGCATACTTTTAGGATTTAATAATGCGTAATATTTGCATTTTGTTGGGTTTGTTTTTATATGATTCTTTTTGCTTAGAAAATTGGATTTTAGCCAAAATAAGGTTCAAGGTTTGTAAGAAAAAAAAAACTATGTCATAATTACTCGATTTGAAGATTTAGAAAACAAGAAATTTATTATTTTTTTAAGAAAAAAGGGGAATTTTATTTTTATGTAACTAATACCTCTTAATTACTTAAAAACGTATGAAAAATAAATAATTACGATTTTTAAGAAAACTACTTTTCTTATTCATTTATTTATTTATTATTTGTTTATGTATTTCATTTATTAATTTATTCATTCATTTGTTTATTTATTTATTTCATTCATTTATATTTTATTTATATTTGGTGTTTTGTTTTAACAATTTTTTAAATTACAGACGGCTTTTTAATTAAAAAAAATTATTAAATAATAACGTATGTTTTAAGGCAAAATATGAAATAAATTGAAATTGTATTTTGTGAAAAAGGGTACAACAATTCGTGTTAAAGAATTTGTTGTAGGTGAAAAAAAGTTTCCTGGAAAAAAGTTCCAACTGTGAATGAAAAAAATGTTCGTGGTTAAAAAAAATTTTCGTGGTGAAAAATTACTTTAGTGGTGAAAAAATCGTGAAAAATAAACAATATTGAGATGAAAAAATTGTTGATGGTGAAAAATTGTCTTAGTGATTAAAAAATGTTCGTGGTGATTATTTTAGTCGTTAGAAAATGTTTTAGCGGTAAAACAATTTTCGTGTTGAAAAAATATTGAAGTGAAAAATTTTCGTGGTGAAATTATTGAAATTATTTTGGTGGTGAAAAAATGTTTTGGTGGTTAAAAAATGTTTATATTGAAACTGTTTTAGTAATGAAAATTTTTTAATGGTGAAAAAAATTGTTAATGTAAAAATGTTTTAGTGGTGAAAAAAAGAATACTGAGGTAAAAATTGTGGTGAAAAAGTTTTGGTGGTGAACAAATGTTTTAGTGGTGAAAAGATTTTCGTAGTGAAAAAAATAATGAGGTGAAAAAATATTTTAGAGGTGAAACAATTTTGGTCCTAAAAAATGTTGAGGTGAAAACATTTTCGCTGTGAAAGAAAAACAATATTGAGTTGAAAATATTTGTTTGTGATGAAATAAAAATTTCGTGATTATATAAAAAAAAAATATTGAGGTGACAAATATTTTTCGTGGTAAAAAAAATTATTTGAGGTGAAAAAAATTTCGAGCTGAAAAAATAATAAGCTGGAATTGAAATGAAATTGTTTTAGTAGCGCAAAAAAAATGATAGTGGTGAAAAAATATTGAGCTGAAAAAATTTTGTGGTGAAAAAATGTACGTGGTGAGAAAAAATATTGAGACAAAAAAATTTCGTGGTAAAAACAAATTGGGGTGAAAAAAATTATTGATGGTAAAAAAAAATGAGTATAAATCTATTATCTATTCGTGATGGAAAAAAATTGTACTAAAAAATGTTCCTGGTAAAAAAAATGAAAGATGAAAAATGATGTTGGTAGTGACATAAATTTTCGTGGTGAAAAAATATTTGTGATAAAAAAATGTTGAGCAGAAAACTATTCTTGGTGGCAAATTTTTTGTGGTGAAAAAATGTTTCCTGTCAAAATAAAAGTTCGACGAGAAACATTTTTGTATGCTGAAAAAAATTTTCATTGTAAAAAAAGAAACTAATTTTCGAGGTAAAATAAAAGTGGTGAATTAAATTTTTGGTGATGAAAAGTGTTTTTGGTGAAACAGAATTTTTTATAGAAAAAAACTTCGTGGCAAAAATTCGAGCAGAAAAACAATGTTGGTAGTGAAATAATTTTTTTTTTTTTTTTTTTTTGTGGAAACTTTTTATGGTTTTATTATTTTTTTTATTTTGTGGTGAGAAAACCATTTTTAGTAAACAATGTACAAATTTCATTATGAACAAATAATTTGGAAAAAATAAAAAAATCACCACAAATTCTTTCGCCACAAAAAATTCTGTGAGTAATCAAAACTTAGTGAACAAAATTTTTGAGTGGTGAAAAAACGTATTTGTGGTGAAAATTTTTTTGTTTAAAAAAAAGTACTTTTTTAATATTAGCACACATTAGCCCTCTTGGAAATTATCACTAATGTTGAGTTTTTTCAATCTGTGATTTTGGAAGTTTTAACGAAATCTTCTGGATTCATCAACTTTAAATATATTCGAATCATCACCAAAACAATTTCTGCTTATTTTCTCATCATTATAATGTCTGCATCTGTGATAAGTGGTAGGTGGCTCCATGTCCTTTGAATATATAGCAAAAGTTTCAGCTTTATTGTAGCCTAAGTATTGCTCTGGACTTTCATAATTTTTAGAATATCTTGTGCTGTTAGTTTTGGAGTTTCTATAGGGATTAGGGTTTTTTAAATAGGCTTTTATAAGGGTTTCTATACCAGAAGAGTTTGATTTTCTTCCCCGCATTGGGGACCTTTTTAAAGAATTTTTAATAAGTGGCGTGAGAATCTTGTGGATTCTAGGTAGCCAGGTAAACGATTCCTCAGACTTAAAGGAAACTTTTTTATTTTCTTTAGTTTGTGTGGCTTTATTGGACGATTTGCTATTATAGTGTATGTATGGAAAATATTCGGTGGATTTTATGAGAGGAATTTTATGGGAGTGGGTTTTATGAGAGGATATGTGTTCAGTTGAATCGCCACTTGATAATCTATTTTGGAATCTTCTTTTGTTATTTTGGCCAAGAGGTTTAAGGGAAGAAGAACGCAAATCATAGGATGTTCGTACATTGAAAGTCTCAAATATTTTTTCAATATTAGATTTTCGTTTTTGATCTGAAGAATTTGATTCCACTGATTTGATATCAGGAGATTTATCAAGTTTTTTTGCAGCTATTTTCTGTGATTTACTTTTATAATTCAAAAATATTCCTGGTTCATAATCTAAAGAATTATAAACATGAGATTTGTCTGCTGGTCTTTTATCTACTCTTGGCGATGTCTCACTTGCTCTCTTTAGTCTCTCGTCTTTCTCCACTTTTCTTCTATATTTTAAAATTCTTGGTGTATAATCCTCTTGATTATTAAATTGAGATTTCTTTAGCTTTCTTACTACACTGGGTGGTGTCTCAGCTGCTTTCTCCGATCTCTCTGTTTTCTCTACTTTTTTCCTATATTTTAAGACTCTTGGGTTAAAATCCTCCAGAGGCTTCGTTTGTTTTTTAGGTATCTTTGTTGGTGCATCAGTGGATCTCTCTATTTCCTCTGCTCTTCTTTTATATTTTACATTACTTGGCTTTAAATCCTCTGTATTATTAGCTTTAGGTTTCTGTTGTTTTTTAACTAACCTTAACTGTGTTGTTGTTCTCTTTGTTTTCTCTGCTTTTCTTTGATCGTTTATAATTCTTGGCATATAATTAGGATCTTCTGGTTTCCCTTTCTTTTTTATAAATTTTGGAGTTGTAGCAGATGCTTTATTTAATGACTTAAACCATCTGATACAATTCCTACAATTCATTTGAAAATCCTCTTGAGTTTTTGCTAGTTTGGGAACGATTTTGGGAGGCTTAGGTTTCTCTTTCCTTTTAGCAAGTTTTGGTGGTGCAACAGGTGCTTTGTTCTCTTCCTTCTTTGCAGGTTCTTTCTCTTCTTTCTTCATAAGTTTTTTCTCTTCTTTCCTCACAAATTTTTCTTCTTCTTTTATAGGTTTCGACGTTGGAACAGGTTTCTTTTTTATCTCTTTCTTAACATAATAATCCTCTTCTAAATTATCCTTAGATTGTTGACCACAACAATACCAACGGATATAATCTTTGCATTGTTTCGGTACAGTCTTAATAGGTTTAACTTCGACACTCTTTTTCGGCTTGCTTTGAACAGGCCTAACTTCAATAGTTTGTTTAGGCCTAGCCTGAACAGGCTTAACATCAATTATTTGTTTTGGCTCAACAGGATTAGTTTCGATAATTTTTTTCGACTTGGCCTTAACAGGTTTAATATCTATTTGCTCACAATCACAAAAATACTCGCCTTCTACTAGAATCTTATCTTCCTTTTTCTTAGCAAAACGCAAAGTCCTTTGTGGAGATTTTTTAGGCCCAAATGAAGGCGAAGATTTTGACCTCATTTGGGCCATCATAAAGGCCCTTCAGGTTGATACTTTTTATAGAAAAAAGGCTCCAGCCTCAAACTCAATACTTCACAAAGATTTAATTTAAACTTTTTTTTTGTCAATTTCTTTAATTCTTTCTTCGATTTTTTTGGTCTTGAAATAATCAACACATTGTGAAGTGAAAGATATTCAAAAATTTTCTTTAAATTTTGCAATTTTTAAAGAATTTTACTATTTTTTACTATTTTTATAAAATTTGGAATATTTTCTAAAATTTCAAAATTTCTGTTATAATTTTAGAATGTCTTTGTAAATGAAACTTAATATGTTTGTTTCAAAAGCAAAGTTGTATTTCTAAGAAATCAATCGCTAAGGATTTTAGAAGTAATTATCACTCTTAATTTGTTAATAAGAACAACAATCTCAATCCTGGATTTAGCTTCATGATTTAAATTATTTAATTAATATTTAAACCCTTAAATTTAGGAATGTAAAATAGATTCTTTAGGTATCACAAATCGGATATACAAAAACAAAAAAAAAAAAAAAAAAAAAAAATAAAATTCCTTTAAAGGAATATAAATCTGATAAAAAAATTTTCGGGTCGAAAAAATATTTCGTTGTGAAATACACTTTTTTTAGTGAAAAAATATTTCGAAGCAAATAAAATGTTTCGGTGAAATAAATTTTCATGATGAAAAAATATTTAGTGGTGAAAAGAAATTTCATGGTGAAAAAATATTTAGTGGTGAAAAGATATTTCATGGTGAAAAAATTAAATGTGTTAAAAATATTTCGTGTTGAAATAAATTTTAAATGGGGAAAAAATATTTCGAGGGGAACAAATTTTTTCTAGGTGAAACAAATTTTCATGGTAAAAAATGTTTGTGGTGAAATAAATTTTCATGGTAAAAAATGTTCGTGGTGAAATAAATTGTGGTAAAAATCTTTTTGTTGTGAAATAAATTTTCGTAAAAAAATGCATGGTGAAACAAAAATTCCGTTGTAAATATTGGTGAACATTTTTCTGAAAAAAAAAAAAAATTAAATGTAAAAAACTATTTCGTGGTGAAATAAATTTTCGTACTAAAAAATTTTCGTTGTAAAATAAATTTTTGTGGTACAAATTGTGGAACAAATTAGTTGAGGAAAAAAATTGTGTTCAAATAAATTTTTGAGATGAAGCTGAAAAAATTGAAAAAAATTATTGGAGTGGAAGAAAATTTGTATGGTGAAAACTATTTTTTGTCACATTTTTTTTTTTTTATTTGTTAGAGGTGAATAAACTATTGCGATTAAAAACAATTATTTTTGTGCTAAAACCATTTTGTAAATACAATCTAAAAAAATATTTTGTGGTGAAGTTTTGTAGTGAAAAAAATTTTTGTGGTGAGAAAAAATTGTGATGGTGAAAAGTTTTTTGTGGTGAAAAAAAAAAAAAACGTGCTGAACGAATCCGTTTAGAGTGAAAAACTTTTCCTGGTGGTGAAAAGTTTTAAGTGGTAAAAAATTTTTGGTTAAAAAAAGTAAAATTTTTTATAACCCAAAAATATAGTGGTAAAATAAAATTTTTGTAATGAAAAAATAGTGTGTGGTAAATTTACATTTAATTTCTGCGATAAAAAATGTTTCCTGTCTAGTAGTGAAAAGAATTTCGTGGTGAAAATATGTTTTAAGTAAAAAAATTTTGCGTGGTGAAATAATTTTATTGGCATAAAATTTGAGGTAAAAAAATGTGAAAAAAATTAGGTGGTGAAACAATTTTAATTTTCCTGGTTAAAAATGTTTAGTGGTGAAAAAAAGATTTCCTACTGAAAATTTTTTTTAAGTAAAAAAATGTATGGTAAAAAATTTCCGTGGTGAAAAACTCTTCATAGCGAAAAATTTGAGGTGAAAAATGTGTTAATTTTTTTTGTGTTTGAAATGTTAAATGAAAAAATAAAGAAATTAAATAAAAAAATTGTTAGTGAAAACAAATTTTTGTGGTCAATAATTTTTTTTTGGTGAAAAAGTTAAAAAATTTTGGCGATACATATTTTCAGGTGAAAAGCTCTTCTGTGGTGAAAAAAATGTTAAAGGTGAAAACATGGTGACAAATTTTTTATGGTGAAAAAACTCTATGGTCAAATAAGTGTTCGTGATAAAAATACTTTTTAGTCAAAAATTGTTTGTGCTGAAAAAAATATTTTTTTAAGTGTTCGCAATGAAATTTTTTATTGTTGAGATAAAACATTTCTGTGGTGAAAAATATCTTGTAAGAAAATAATATTTGTGTATAATGAAACAAATTTTTTGAGGTGAGAAAAAAATTCGTGGTGAAAAAACTTGTTCAGTAAGAAATTGTATCAATTTGTACTGAAAAAAATGTTTGTGATGAAAAACCTTTTTTATTTTTAAATAAATTTTTTAAAAAAAATTTTTTGGTGACTTTATTTTTTGGTGAGAAAAAAACACCTATGATGAAAAAATTTTTGAGTGGAAAATTATTTTCGTGGTAAAAAAAATGTGAATAAAAATTAATATTTTAAAAGAAGAAACTGAATATCATGAAGCTAAATTATAGAAGATAATACTGCTCTCAGTTAAAATACAACTCTACATTGAAATTTGTTAAGCCAAAGCAAACTCTTTTTCCCATTTCATTTCCCAAAACATTCTTTAATTAAAAAAAAAATATTTACTTAACATAATTCTAAAACTCTAAAAATTCATAAAAAATATTTAAAATTTCATAAAAATTATAAAAAATAGCAAAATTTTTAAAAATAAATTAAATAAATTTTTATAATCTTATCAAATTTAATGGAAATTTAAAACAAATTAAAAACAGCCATGTATATATCATATCCACCTAAAAATTTGTATAACCAACAGAAAACTCCTTTAGCAGTCCTACCAAAATGTGGTGATTATTTCGCACCTCAAGAGATAAAGAAGACTCCCTGGTCCTATAGAAAATCAAAAAAATTTAAGCGTCTAAAAAAACCTGCACAACTAAATCTTTGTGAACAATTAAATCGTGAACTTTGTTTGGCTGCCTCTAAATCTTGCTGTTTTATAGAAGATCAAGCTACTGAATGGTATAAAAGGCAAAAAGAGTTGAGAACCTTTATGTTGGCTCAAAAGAGACCACAATCTGAGCCTTGTTTGGATTTAAAACCCAACATAAGAGAACTGGCAGAGGCAGCAACAAATAAATCTCCTTTGGACATGGGTATAAAATCGATTACTTATATTTCTCCAGAGTTTCAAGAACTTTTAAAACAACATGATGAACGTATGCGTGAACGTTATTTATTAAATAATTTACCTAAAGATTATACACGCAGACGTTTACGTAAGTTTAAGCAAAAGGTTGAACAAATGTCCAAGGAGGAAGTAGAAGAGATTTCTGAACATTCCTTAAAAACGATATGCAGTTGTGATAAGAAATTTGAAGTTAAAAAGAAAGTAGAAGTTAGAGAGAAAAAAGAAGTTAAACCGGTTAAGAAAGAGAAGAAGGAAATTGAAGAACTTGGAGAAAAGTTAGAGCATGAGGGTGGGTTTGTTAATTGAGGAAGGATTAAAAGGAAGTAAAGTTAATTTCTTATTTTGCAGATGAAGATAAATTTACATGTTGTGGTTTAAGGAAAAAAGAACCCATTAAAACAAAACCTCAGCTTGAATCTCCCAAGGAGCCTTTGGAGAAAGAAGGTAGATTAGTGAAAGTAAGTTTAAATGAAAATAATCCGAATCAAACTATGTTTTTATTTGCAGATGATGAAGATGTACCAAAGCCAGAAAAATCTGAAAAAGATTTAAAACCAAAATTTAGCAAATGTTTTAATTGTTTCAAATCAGATATTAAAGTTAAGGATACCCCACCAAAGGAAGAAAAGGAAGAGCTAGAACAGCCAAAAGTCTGTGATTATTATAGACCCAGAGTATTGAATTATTATAAAGATACGGATGAAACCCCGCCGAAAGTAGCAAAAAAGCCTCCAGATTCCAAGGCAGCGAAAAATTATGCTCCCAGAGTGTTAAGTTATGAAACGAAAGCAGATAAAAAAGCAGCCGATAATTCCCAGAAAGCAACACAAAATTTAGAAAAATCTGAAGATTTAAAAACGAACGAGTCCGAGTCTTTAACTTCAAAAGTAATAAAAAGGGAAAACAAAAAACTTGATGGGTCTAAAGCAAGGAAAGATTATGCTCCCAGAGTTTTAAACTATGAAACGAAAACAGTAACTAAAAATGAAGATCTTAAGCTAAATGATTCCACTACCAAAGCTGTAAAATCCTCCAAGTATGAAAAAACCGCAGAAGATTCAAATGAAAAAAGAAAGTTTGATTTAAAACCTAGAATACGTTCTTTAAGGTCAACGATAAATCAAGATTTTCCTGCTACCTTCTCCCCTGGTCCCATAGAAATCATTAGACCCTTTAGTCAAAACAATAACAACAAGAAGAAAAATACGGAAACTAGAATTTCAGGTGGAACTTCCATAGAATACATTCCCCAAAAATGCTTTTACACAAATGAAAGAAATGACTCGCTTGAGGAAATTTGGACTAAAAGAAATGTCGCACAAATGATAAAATCCGATGATGATTCTTCCAGGAGCTACAGTGACCATGACTCCTTTAGAAGGAGATGTTCCTTAAACTCAAAAGAATATGAAGTGCAAGGCAGAAATTATAGTTGTGAATGCTCTAGGTCCTCTTTAGAGTCTTGGCCAAGAAGATATTCCTTAGAATCTAGAGATGATGAGAATAAATACTATAATTATGAAAGTCCTAGGTCTTCTATAGACTCCCGTCCTAAAAGATATTCCTTAGAGTCTGGAGGATCTTTGCCTTCCTCAAGCTATAACAAGCAATACGCCTATCAGAAAAAGCCAAATTATCCTAGAATGCAAGGACTGGTAACTTCGTACCGGCTAAGGCAACCACAACCTTTTGGAGAAAAGAAGCAGACACATTGTTCTAGTATTAAAACTAAAGCTTATGATAATCAAAGTGTAAAAGATAATCGTTGTGCTTATAGATTTAACATTTTTAATCCCAGAACTTCTATGTTCCCGGAAATTAATAAATATTACTGTCAGTATGGCAGAAAATCTCAAAGTGTCGGTTATAATAAAGCTAGAAATTTTCCAGAAGACTTGCTGCCATCATGTTCCTGTGAAAGAGACAAAGAAAGATTACGAGATTATTGTTCTCGATACAAAGAACCAAACCAAGATCCTTTTAGATACAGGGACTATAAAGACTCTAGAAATAATTGCGTTTGCTGCAAATCTAATACTCCAAAATTATCCAGAATGTATGACTATGATGACCATAGATCTCTTAGAGTCTATCCTAACACTTGCGATTACCAAAGATTTTCCAAAGAATATAGAAGGAATTCTCAATATTTAGATTATCCTAAAGGTGAAATGAAAGGTTGTAACTGCAATAATTCTCAGAGAAATAATGCTAGGAATATGGAGAAATATCCTACTAGTTATGGTTCCCAAACATATGACAGAGCCTCAATTTTCTCCTATAAAGATGAACGAATTCCACCACCTCCATCATGTTCTTACTATAATTTCAAAGTAGATGATAGATACTTCAGAGTTAATCCCAATTCTTGCAATTGTTACAAAACTAATAACGAAAAGTTTTCAAAGTTTGCCAATCCCAATATACCACAAATATTTCGAGAAACTCCAAGTGACTTCCCTTACCAACGGAGGGATGATAGCGGAATTCTTCGGATGTATAGAGAAGACAGAAATGACTTAAGAGAAACAACCGAACCGTATCATAGCAAACTAAAAGATGACTATGAAAGACTCTCCAAAAGAGATGACTTAAGAGAAACTCCAGCTGGCTATCGTAACAAACAGAAAGATGCTTACGAAAGACCACCAATCAAATATGAGTTAAGAGAAAATTCAGCTGGCCATCGTACGCAACGGAGGAATGACTATAAAAGACCTCAAAATTTTATAGAAAACAGAGATGAATTTAGAGAAACTCGTTATCGAGCTGGATCGAAAGACTCTAGAGATTCAAGACCGTCTCGTTCGAAAAGGTACACTGAAGACCCAGAAAAATCGGTTTCTTGGAATCCTAGATTACATAGATCCTCAACTTATCTTGAAAATTTAGAGGATTTACAAACAAAAGACAATAAGTCTGGGATTACCAATTGGTGGAGAAAAAGGATAAAGTCTAAGAGTTATAGAAAATCAAATAGTGCAGCTAATTTACGCAAAAGTAAATCTGAAAATTTTGAGGATATGAAAGATGGATATAGAGAAAAGAAAGAGCCAGAAAATCGCTTTGAAAACAGTTCCTTGGATAATCGTTATCTATCCAAATCAGGGGATAATCGCTCGAGATCCAAATCCTTAGATAGTCGCTCCGGATCCAAATCCTTAGAGTCCAATGAAGATAATTACAGCTACTATGACAATGGAGATAAATATTCCTTGGAGCATGAAAACTTTAGGGAATGTAAATGTCAAATTTCCAAATCCTGCCAATCTAACGGATACATGGATCCCTATGGAGCCAATTATTTTGACAGTCCTCCAAGTTTTTCTCAAGATTTTAAATCGCAAAAATACTCCTGGAAGAATAAAAACTTCAAGGAATGTAAACGTCAAATCCTCCGTTCGGATCCCTATAGATCCAAATGTTTGGATAATACTGAATGTGATTGTAGTTCTCGTCCAAGCTTTTCTCAAGGCAATAAAACGAAAAGATATTCTTTGGATCCTAAAGACTTTGGGGATTGCAAATGTCAAATCTCCAGATCCCTCCAATCTGATAGAAATATTAATCGGTATAGATCCAAATCTTTGAATGATAATGAATGTAAATGTCTCTCTCCTTCGGAATACTATGGCAATGAAGGTCCAAGTTACTCCAAAAGAAGAGATCAAAAAGCAGTTTCCGAAGACTTTGGAGTTTGCGACTGCCAAAACTCCGCTTCCCGTCATTCTAGAGCCGAATCCTCAGCCAATAATGACTGTAAATGTCGTTCGGACTCTGAGGATCAAGGAAAAGTTTTCAAAGACTTTGGAGAATGTAAATGCCAAATCTCCGCTTTCCGCCAACCAAATAAAAATTTAGATCTCTGGAAAGGCGAATCCTCGGACAATAATGAATGTAAATCAAAAGATTGGAAATGCAAAATCTCCACTTCTCCTCTATTTAACAAAAATTCCGATCGCTGTGAAGCTAAATCATTTTTCCATAAGGAATGTAAATGTTCAAGTTTCAAAGAGCATAGAAGAATTTCCCAAGCCTCGAAGGTCTGTAAATATCAAATCTCCACTCCCTTCCAATGTGATAAGTTCTTTAACCAAAATGAATGTAAATGTTGTTCTGATGCCAGAGATCAAAGAAGAGTTTCCCAAATATCAGAAGGATGCAAAGGTCAAGAGTCTACTTCCCGTCAATCCAACAAAAATTCGGATCGGAGTAAAAGCAAATCATTGAACAATAATGAATGTAAATGCCTCGCGGATTCCAAAGATCAAAGGAGAGTTTTCCAAGCTTTGGGCAAACCCTCGGACAATAATGAATGTAAATGTTGTTCTGATGCCAATGATCAAAGAAGAGTTTGCCAAATATTAGAAGGATGTAAATGTCAAGAGTCCACTTCCCGTCAATCCAACAAAAATTCGGATCGGTGTAAAAGAAAATATCTGGATAATAACGAATGCAAATGTCTTTCGGATTCCAAACATCAAAGGAGAATTTCCCCAACCTTAGAGGGTAGCAAATGTCAAGATTCCATTTCACGACAATCCAACAAAAATTTCTATCGGAATAATGAATGTAAATGTTGTTCGGATGGCAAATATCAAGAAAAAATTTCCCCAACCTCAGAGGATTGCAACTGTCAAATCCCCACTCCCTGCCAATGTGAAAAAAATTACTTAGACCAACAATCTTGTGACCGTCAAAGTTGTAAATATCAAGCGCAAGAATGCCCATTAAGTCCCCAAAATAAAAAAACCAAAGATAAAAAGAAAAATTCCTCTGATTTTAAAGAATGTTTATGTTCATCAATATCCCAAAATAAAAAAATCAAAGATAAAAATAAAGATCTCACAAAATTTGCAGAATATTTCCTTGGTACTAACACGGCAAAGAGTAAGTCGAAGACAACCTTTGGAGTAGCTAAAGTTTCAAAAAGCGATAATAAATATAATGGTACAACAAAATCCTGTATGAAATTTGAGTCTAAAAAATCATCAGATTTTAAAGAATGTAGTTGCACTTTACCCAATTCTCCTCGTTGCAGTAGAAATGATAATACTGGAGACTTACAAACAGAAAGTGATATTGAATATTCTGAAGAAAAAAGACAGCAAGAGGAAGAATTTGACGAATGTTTTTGTAATTCAAATAATTCCCTTAGATCTAGCAGTTCTAAAGAGAGTACTAGATCTTCTAGATCTCCAGGAGTTAAAGATAGCGAAGAATCTTTAAAGAATTCTGAAATACATTCTAGTAATGAAGATGATTGCGTTTGTAATATTGATAAAGAAAACTCGTCAACTTCCCTTAAAGAAATTCTACCGAAAAGGCGACGAAGATCTAAAGGAGGAGCCTCTTCTAAAAATGAAGCTACAACATCGAAAGATGCTAGAGATTCTTCTTTGGAGAAAAGCATAAATGATAAAGAACAAATGCTGTTAGAGTTTGGAGAATGTAATTTATTCAACAAGTCACAAGATCCTCAAACAGCGCAGAAGAAATCGAAAGAAATTATTGAATCCTTGAAGGAATTATCCTGTACGGAGAAATTCCCAAATGATAAGGAGATTGAAGAATTTCCTTGTAGTTTAATAAATTCCCGCAGCTCTGTTGGATTTAACGAAAACACTGAAAGAGTTTCCAGATTTTTGAGAACTCCAGCTAGCAAAGAATTTTCAGAGAATTTGGAAGCACAGTTCAGCAAGGAAAATGATGGTTATTGTAACATTGATAACGAAAACTCAGCAAATACTTTCAAACAAAATTTCTCTATAAACTTTGAAAGATCTAAAGGTGGTGCCTCTGCTAATACTGGAAATATCGAGACGCAAGATCATCCCACTGATGCCACAACGTCTCCCGACCCTTTTGTTGATGCCTCAACGTCTCAAGATACTATTATTGAAGTCAAAACGTCTCTAATTTATTTTTCAGATGCCTCAACATCGCAAAATCCTTTTGAAAGATTTAAAGGCGGTGCCTCTTCCAATACTGAAGTTAACAAATCCCAATATCCTCATACTGATGCTACGACGTCTCAATACCTTCATTCTGATCCTACAACGTCTCAAGATCCTCTTGCTGACGCTACAACATCTCAAGGCCCTCGTACTGAAGCCACAACATACCAAGATTCTCCCACTAACGCTAAAAAATCTCAAACTCCTCCCATATCGAAGAAGAAATCCAAAGCTCTATACCTTTGTTGTACAGGCCCTCAAAGATATTCCTCTCATAGTGACTCCGAAGATGACAAAAAATCTAATTTCTTACAATTAAGTTTTAAAGATTCCCTTTGCTGTACGGCACATCGCCGCAAAACTAGAGAGAAAATAGTGAGATTAACTTCCGACGAGGGGAAGGAGGAAATTGTAGTAATAGAACCCCCAAAACTTCCAAAGAAATGTAAATTACCTTTAAGACCTCCTGGAGCAGCAACATTTTTAGCACCAGCAAATGTTTCTAAAAATCATGAAGCCTGTTTTAAAGATTCTCATTATTGGTTAGGTATAACACCAAATTATCCTCAAACTTATCAAGAACGTGCTAAAAAACAACAACTAGAAAGAGATCATTCTATAGCCAGACGTCAAAAATTATGGGCAAAAACTTGTCCACGAGCTCAACCTTCTAAAGAATTTTATCAAGCTAAAAGAGTACCTGACATTTTACCCAACCATAGAAAATGTTTTAGTGGTACTTTTTCCTATAATAAAAGAGAGGATGAAGCTGAAAACAATAATAGCAAAAGAAAGAAAAAACCGTTAAAAATCTGTTCCTGTAAAAAAAGAAATAAACCTTCTTCGCAATATGAAATTGATAACGAGAAAAAGCTGCTTATAAAAACAACAAAACAAGATTTAAAACCCTGTCATTGTCACAAATCCAATAAAGCAGCTAAAAATCCACAAATAATCAAACAATCTCACAGCCTTACTTCTTTCAAATCTTTAACAGAGTCTCATCATAAAAAGTCTACAGAATCTCTTTCAGAAAGGGTTCTAAAAACCAAAGACAGTAATCAAAGTATTGAGTACATCAAGACAAAATCTAAAGAAAGTAATATAAGTACAGAGAATAACAAGACAAAGGAACAAAGAGAAGAGGAAAAAAAGGAGGATATGATCCAACTTCCAAAAGAAAGGAGAATTTTTTAAAAATTTTAACAAAATTCAGTCTAAAAAGTCTACTAAAACTTCTCCGAAAAGAGTTTTGAAAACAAAGCAAAGTAATAGAAGTTTTAAGGATGTCAAGAAGACGGAATAAGGAGAAAAGGAGACAAAGAAAAATAAAAAGGGAAAAGAAGGAGGAGAAATATAAGAAAGCAAAGAAATAAGGAATATGTTAAGACAGAAATTAAGTAATAAAATTGTACCAATAAGTTTAAAGGTCCAAGGAGTTTAAAAGGAAAGGATAGTAATAAAAAATACTAAAAGAAAGTTTTAAGAGTTATTATAATAACTAGCTAAACTATAATACAATAGTCTAGCCTTATAATAACAATTTCTTTTAGAGATTTTTTATAACTAAAGACAAATAGAAATAATGTTGAGATTAATAAAGGGAATAAGAACATAACACTAAACTTAAGACATTGATAAAAGTATAAGACTCTAAAGATATATGAAATTACATGATGAAATAAAAAAATATATTTAAAAGTTAAATTTCTAATAGTATTAGGTTTCAATTTCGTTTAAAATTTACAATTTAAAATCTCATTTTAAAGAGATTAAGAACAATTTTAATAATTTTTAAAATGGTTTTTTAAATTGCTAAATTTCACACAAATAGAGCGACGTATTTTAAGAATTTTAGAACAGAGAACTATGGAAATTTTTTAGTGTTTTTGCAAAGTCATTATATTCTGTACAAAATTGTATGCGCACTAAAATTTAAATCAATAAAATTGTAAGAAATGTAAATATTAAAATGCTTTATTAAAAAATCTTTTAGCTTAGACAATAGCTTAAACTATCCTAAAGCTATAGTATAGAGCTTATATACCAAGCTCTTAATTTTATTTTAACCAATAGTCTCAATAATAGCCTCCTCTATAATTTTGACTATAGCCTAGTCTATAGTCTTGACTATAGCCTAGTCTATAGTCTTGACTATAGTCCAGTCTATAGTCTTGACTATAGTCCAGTCTATAGTCTTGACTATAGTCCAGTCTATAGTCTTGACTATAGTCCAGTCTATAGTCTTGACTATAGTCCAGTCTATAGTCTTGACTATAGTCCAGTCTATAGTCTTGACTATAGTCCAGTCTATAGTCTTGACTATAGTCCAGTCTATAGTCTTGACTATAGTCCAGTCTATAGTCTTGACTATAGTCCAGTCTATAGTCTTGACTATAGTCCAGTCTATAGTCTTGACTATAGTCCAGTCTATAGTCTTGACTATAGTCCAGTCTATAGTCTTGACTATAGTCCAGTCTATAGTCTTGACTATAGTCCAGTCTATAGTCTTGACTATAGTCCAGTCTATAGTCTTGACTATAGTCCAGTCTATAGTCTTGACTATAGTCCAGTCTATAGTCTTGACTATAGTCCAGTCTATAGTCTTGACTATAGTCCAGTCTATAGTCTTGACTATAGTCCAGTCTATAGTCTTGACTATAGTCCAGTCTATAGTCTTGACTATAGTCCAGTCTATAGTCTTGACTATAGTCCAGTCTATAGTCTTGACTATAGTCCAGTCTATAGTCTTGACTATAGTCCAGTCTATAGTCTTGACTATAGTCCAGTCTATAGTCTTGACTATAGTCCAGTCTATAGTCTTGACTATAGTCCAGTCTATAGTCTTGACTATAGTCCAGTCTATAGTCTTGACTATAGTCCAGTCTATAGTCTTGACTATAGTCCAGTCTATAGTCTTGACTATAGTCCAGTCTATAGTCTTGACTATAGTCCAGTCTATAGTCTTGACTATAGTCCAGTCTATAGTCTTGACTATAGTCCAGTCTATAGTCTTGACTATAGTCCAGTCTATAGTCTTGACTATAGTCCAGTCTATAGTCTTGACTATAGTCCAGTCTATAGTCTTGACTATAGTCCAGTCTATAGTCTTGACTATAGTCCAGTCTATAGTCTTGACTATAGTCCAGTCTATAGTCTTGACTATAGTCCAGTCTATAGTCTTGACTATAGTCCAGTCTATAGTCTTGACTATAGTCCAGTCTATAGTCTTGACTATAGTCCAGTCTATAGTCTTGACTATAGTCCAGTCTGTAGTCTTGACTATAGTCCAGTCTATAGTCTCGACTATAGTCCAGTCTGTAGTCTTGACTATAGTCCAGTCTATAGTCTTGACTATAGTCCAGTCTATAGTCTTGACTATAGTCCAGTCTATAGTCCAGTCTATAGTCTTGACTATAGTCCAGTCTATAGTCTTGACTATAGTCCAGTCTATAGTCTTGACTATAGTCCAGTCTATAGTCTTGACTATAGTCCAGTCTATAGTCTTGACTATAGTCCAGTCTATAGTCTTGACTATAGTCCAGTCTATAGTCTTGACTATAGTCCAGTCTATAGTCTTGACTATAGTCCAGTCTATAGTCTTGACTATAGTCCAGTCTATAGTCTTGACTATAGTCCAGTCTATAGTCTTGACTATAGTCCAGTCTATAGTCTTGACTATAGTCCAGTCTATAGTCCAGTCTATAGTCTTGACTATAGTCCAGTCTATAGTCCAGTCTATAGTCTTGACTATAGTCCAGTCTATAGTCTTGACTATAGTCCAGTCTATAGTCTTGACTATAGTCCAGTCTATAGTCTTGACTATAGTCCAGTCTATAGTCTTGACTATAGTCCAGTCTATAGTCTTGACTATAGTCCAGTCTATAGTCTTGACTATAGTCCAGTCTATAGTCTTGACTATAGTCCAGTCTATAGTCTTGACTATAGTCCAGTCTATAGTCTTGACTATAGTCCAGTCTATAGTCTTGACTATAGTCCAGTCTATAGTCTTGACTATAGTCCAGTCTATAGTCTTGACTATAGTCCAGTCTATAGTCTTGACTATAGTCCAGTCTATAGTCTTGACTATAGTCCAGTCTATAGTCTTGACTATAGTCCAGTCTATAGTCTTGACTATAGTCCAGTCTATAGTCTTGACTATAGTCCAGTCTATAGTCTTGACTATAGTCCAGTCTATAGTCTTGACTATAGTCCAGTCTATAGTCTTGACTATAGTCCAGTCTATAGTCTTGACTATAGTCCAGTCTATAGTCTTGACTATAGTCCAGTCTATAGTCTTGACTATAGTCCAGTCTATAGTCTTGACTATAGTCCAGTCTATAGTCTTGACTATAGTCCAGTCTATAGTCTTGACTATAGTCCAGTCTATAGTCTTGACTATAGTCCAGTCTATAGTCTTGACTATAGTCCAGTCTATAGTCTTGACTATAGTCCAGTCTATAGTCTTGACTATAGTCCAGTCTATAGTCTTGACTATAGTCCAGTCTATAGTCTTGACTATAGTCCAGTCTATAGTCTTGACTATAGTCCAGTCTATAGTCTTGACTATAGTCCAGTCTATAGTCTTGACTATAGTCCAGTCTATAGTCTTGACTATAGTCCAGTCTATAGTCTTGACTATAGTCCAGTCTATAGTCTTGACTATAGTCCAGTCTATAGTCTTGACTATAGTCCAGTCTATAGTCTTGACTATAGTCCAGTCTATAGTCTTGACTATAGTCCAGTCTATAGTCTTGACTATAGTCCAGTCTGTAGTCTTGACTATAGTCCAGTCTATAGTCTTGACTATAGTCCAGTCTGTAGTCTTGACTATAGTCCAGTCTATAGTCTTGACTATAGTCCAGTCTATAGTCTTGACTATAGTCCAGTCTATAGTCTTGACTATAGTCCAGTCTATAGTCTTGACTATAGTCCAGTCTATAGTCTTGACTATAGTCCAGTCTATAGTCTTGACTATAGTCCAGTCTATAGTCTTGACTATAGTCCAGTCTATAGTCTTGACTATAGTCCAGTCTATAGTCCAGTCTATAGTCTTGACTATAGTCCAGTCTATAGTCTTGACTATAGTCCAGTCTATAGTCTTGACTATAGTCCAGTCTATAGTCTTGACTATAGTCCAGTCTATAGTCTTGACTATAGTCTAGTCTATAGTCTTGACTATAGTCTAGTCTATAGTCTTGACTATAGTCCAGTCTATAGTCTTGACTATAGTCCAGTCTATAGTCTTGACTATAGTCTAGTCTATAGTCTTGACTATAGTCTAGTCTATAGTCTTGACTATAGTCTAGTCTATAGTCTTGACTATAGTCTAGTCTATAGTCTTGACTATAGTCTAGTCTATAGTCTTGACTATAGTCTAGTCTATAGTCTTGACTATAGTCTAGTCTATAGTCTTGACTATAGTCTAGTCTATAGTCTTGACTATAGTCTAGTCTATAGTCTTGACTATAGTCTAGTCTATAGTCTTGACTATAGTCTAGTCTATAGTCTTGACTATAGTCTAGTCTATAGTCTTGACTATAGTCTAGTCTATAGTCTTGACTATAGTCTAGTCTATAGTCTTGACTATAGTCTAGTCTATAGTCTTGACTATAGTCTAGTCTATAGTCTTGACTATAGTCTAGTCTATAGTCTTGATTATAGTCTAGTCTATAGTCTTGATTATAGTCTAGTCTATAGTCTTGACTATAGTCTAGTCTATAGTCTTGATTATAGTCTAGTCTATAGTCTTGATTATAGTCTAGTCTATAGTCTTGATTATAGTCTAGTCTATAGTCTTGACTATAGTCTAGTCTATAGTCTTGACTATAGTCTAGTCTATAGTCTTGACTATAGTCTAGTCTATAGTCTTGACTATAGTCTAGTCTATAGTCTTGACTATAGTCTAGTCTATAGTCTTGACTATAGTCTAGTCTATAGTCTTGACTATAGTCTAGTCTGTAGTCTTGACTATAGTCTAGTCTATAATCTTGACTATAGTCATAGTCTACAGTCTTGACTATAGTCTTAGTCTATAATCTTGACTATAGTCTTAGTCTATAGTCTTAGTCTATAGTCTAGTCTACATTATCTATTCTAGTCTCAAGTTTTCCATAGTCAATACTATAGACTAGTAAAGACTATAAAATAAGCTATAATCAATAGTTTAGTCTATAGTCTAGTCTATTGTCAAAAACATAGTATATTCTATAATCAAGACTACAACTTATACTTTAATCAAGCTTTCAAAGTTTTTGTATATGAAAATAATTAGTCTCGAGCTTCTTTTAAAGCTTTTGCTAAACATTTTTGAAAGCTCTTGGCTAAAGCTTCTTAAAACGCTTTGCAGAAAGCAATTTTTATTTGAAATACATTGCTAGAAGATTTAATTTATTAAGACTTTTATTAAAAACTTTATTTTATTAAAGCTTTTATAACACACTTTTATCAAAAACTCATTTAAAGCATATAAAATACTTGAAAGCTTTCGCAAAAAACCTCTTTAAATTCTTTCCAAAAAGCGTTAAAAGTTTCCACAAAAAGCTTATATAAAAACTTTTATGAAAAGTGTCTTTAAAATCTCTTTCAAAAACCTAAAATGAGTTTTTTTGCTAAAAGTATTTATGATAAAAGTCTTTTTAAAAGCTTTTATGTCAAACATTTTTAAGACATTTTTTGTTGAAAGTTTGTAATAGATTTTCTGTTCAAAGTTTTTTAAAACGTTTTTTGTTAAAAGTTTTAAAATCTTTTTTGGTTTAAAAAACTTTTTTGCTAAAAAATTGTTGAAAGCTTTTTTAAAAGCTTTTGTAAATTTTTAATAATTTGAAAGCCTTTTTTAAGGGATCTTATAAAGTGTCCTTAAAATGTTTTTAAAAAGCTTTCACAAAAGGCTTTTTAATTAAAATTTTATTAAAAGCTTTTGTGCTAAAACTTTTTTAAAACTTTTTTGTTAAAACTTTTTAAAGCATTTTTGAAAGCTTTTGTGTTTTTTAATTCCTTAAAAGAAAAAGTAATTATTTTTAACTTTATTTAAAATCTTTTATTAAATTCTTTAAAAGCGTTTTAATCGTTCAAAAACTTTTATAATCTTTTTAACAGTTTTTAATGAACTAAAAATATTTTTATATAATTAAGCCTTTAAGAAAGATTTTTGTTGAAGCTTTTAAAAAGAATTTTATTTTTAACTTTTTGTTAAGCCTTTGTCTTTTTGAATTTTTAAAAGCTTTTGTAAAAAGTTTATTTAAAGTATTTTCAAACTTCTTTAAGTTATGTTTTAAAAAGCTTATTTAAAAAATTTTACGAAATTTTTTTAAAAGGTCTTTTAAAATTTTTTTAAAGACTTGTATGTCCTTGATCTTTGAAAGGCTCTTGTAAATAGCTAAAAAAATTTAATATTTTATTGTACATGTTATAAACGTATTCAAAAGTTAAGCAATTTTAAAAGTTATCTTTTTTGTAGCTGCCTGGTTTTATTATAGAAACTGTTGAGATTTTTTTTATAATTTTTAAAAATACTTTGTTCAAAAGTTCTAGGTAAGATTTATTTTTAAAAACGTTCGAA
Source organism: Protocalliphora azurea (assembly GCA_932274085.1). NCBI lineage: Eukaryota > Metazoa > Arthropoda > Insecta > Diptera > Calliphoridae > Protocalliphora > Protocalliphora azurea. The sequence continues at coordinate 5,936,359 of OW026523.1, forward strand.
TATTTAAGTTTAAAAGCTTCCAAAAATGTTTACATTTTCAAATGGTTTATTCTAAGAAAACTTTAATTAAATGCTTTTCGATATCAATTTCTTTCATAAGCCAATTTTATTGAGATTTTTTTTCAATTTAAAAAATTTAAAAACAAAATAAGAAATGAATAATTAAAAGTTAAACTTCGAAACCATTTTATTTCTTTTTCTTTCCCGCCTTTTTCCTGGCCTTCTTTTTAGCATCTTTAGCAGATTTTTTAAAATCTTTTTTCAAAGATTTCTCCTTTGATTCATTAGATTCCACCTTCTTTGATTCTTCCTCCCTTTTTGCTGGTTCCGCTAAAGATTTTGCCATTTCCTCAGCATTTTTTTCGGCAGCAATTTCAATTTTTTCCGCCGGTGGTCCTTTACTTGCTGGTATATCCAATTTTATTAAAACTCCTGAACTTGAAGGATCAGCGGCCACCTTTTTTACAATCTCTAATAATATTTTCTTTTTAACTTTATCCACTTTACCCAAGCGACCCGCATTTATAAACTGTTCTATATAATTAAATCTTTCAGTGTACAAAATATTGGCAAATTTTAAACTTTGTAATATTCCTTCAATTTGTACAGGCTGCAGAAGGAGAAGACTTTTGAGAAAATATTTTAAATCTGTTAAACGTACTATATTGGGTATAATCGATTTCATTAGATGTTTAAAAGCTTTATTAATTTTTATATAGTCTATTTGAATTTCTTCATAAGATTTTACTTTTTTGGGCTCGAGATACAAGTCTGGCAGGCAGATTTTTAAATCCATTAATATGAACAATTCCTGAAGCAATAGCTTAAGCTTTTCTTGATTTATTTTCTTACATTTAAAACGCATAAATGTTTCTAGCGTTTCAAAGTGGCTAAAAGGTAAAATATGATTATCTTGTAAAAGTTTAAGATATTGTTGCCTCTTCATATGATCCATGTGATGTAATAGATCTACAAAATTTGCTAAATAAAGAGATTGTTGTAGACTTAATTTGTTTTTGTTATGCAGTATATTTTTTAAATATTCCAATTCATAGGGATTGATTTCTAGTGAGGATTTTAGGAAAATATATTGAGCATTATAAAAATTAATACTATCCTCTTTGGCTGCAGCCTTTTCCATTAAACTTTTCAAAATTTCTTGAAAGTCATTTAATTGCTCCCGAGACAAGCCTGCATTAGGATGCCTGACTATAATTTGTAAATAATTTAGAATCTCTTTATCCAAAACTCCTCGCTGATGTAAATATTCCATAAATTGTTGCTGCTTTTTTGTTTCCAAATTCATTAGATTTAAAGTAAAACTTAATAAATAATACATGTCCCCCTTAAATAGACCTCCCACATAGGGCATGTGCAATAAACGTTGATTTATTGATCTGTCTGAAACCGGCTTTTTATGCTCTCGAGTGGGATCTTTGGCATCGCCATATATATTAAATTTATATAAATAATTTGCTGTGGATTCCTGTTGAGCTTTTAAGAATTCACACCAATATTTATCGAATTGTTCTAAATGTATGGGTTTATTTTGCTGCTGACATGTTTTATATTGACATTTTTCCATTGAATTTAAGGGAATTTGGCAATTTATTTGTTGGTTTGTTTTAAGAAAACGTTGAAAAGGCTTTAAAGTTTGAGTCATTTTTTTTTTTTAGTTTTTTCTTTAGGGAAAAATTTCTAAACTACAAAATTTTGTAATTAAGATTCCGACAATTTTGTTTTCAATTTTCTAAATTTTTTAAAAATATAATTGAAAAAATTTATCAGACAAAAGTTTTTAATTGACAAATAGTTGGAAGTGTTAGAGAATATAAAATTTATAGGGAAGGGACTTTGACTAAACTATAAACTAGATTAAAATTTAAATTGTAGTCAAAAGTACAATACAGAAAAGTCTAGACTTTGAAACTTTTAAATAAAAAACTATCTTAAAAGCTTTTACAAAAAAAGGAAAGCTTTTAAATAAAAAAAAACTTTCTTAAATGCTTTTAAATAAAAAACTCTCTTAAAAGCTTTTACAAAAAAAGGAAAGCTTTTAAATAAAAAAAAACTTTCTTAAATGCTTTTAAATAAAAAACTCTCTTAAAAGCTTTTACAAAAAAAGGAAAGCTTTTAAATAAAAAAAAAATTTCTTAAATGCTTTTAAATAGAAAACTCTATTAAAAGCTTTTGAATAAAAATATTATATGTATTAATAAAACTAAATATTAAGCTTTTTTAATCGTTTAAAGTAAATCACTTTTAAATACTTTAAATAGAAATCTTCACCCAAAAATGTATAAAGCTCTAAAAAAATTAATGAATAAGGTTTAAACTAAAAACGTTTAAAAAAATCTTTGAAAAAATCTTCTGAAAAAGAAGGTTTAAAATGCAAAACAAATGCATTTTAAAATATTTGTTATTTGTTAATTAAAAAAAATCTAAAAAAACGTTTAAAGCCTTTAATAAACTTTTAACTAAGAATAATTATATAATATAATTATTAAAAAAAGAATTTTGGAAAAAACTTTTAAGGAAAAAATTTTAAAGAAATTTTGTAAAAGGTTATACAAAATGAAAAACCTTTAAGAGAAACTTTAACTAAATAAACTGATACCTAAAAAAGCTTTGAACTAAATAAACTTCTTAAAGAAGCTTTTAACTAAAACTTTTAAAAACTTTTTACAAAGAAGTTTTTAAAAAACTTTTAAGAAAAACAAATATTAAATAATAATAATAATAATAATAATAATAATAAATTATTTAAAAAATAACAAAGCTTAAAAAAAGCTTTTATATATCTAAAAGCTTTAAAAAGTTACTTTTTTAAAGCTTTTTAAAAAATATTTTAAAGAAACTTTGTAAAAGATTTTTATTAAAACTTTAAAAAAGCTTTTAAACAACTTAACAGAAACCAAAAAATAAATAAATAAGAAAAAAATTAACATAAAAAGCTTTGAATCAACCTTTTAGTAAACTTTTAACAAAAAATCTTTGTATAAATGTTTAACAAATGTGCTTTTAATAAACTTTTCAGCTAAAAAGCTTTCAAAGTAACTTAGCAAAAAAACTAAAAAAAAAACTTTTAACAAAAAAGCTCTGAAAAATTTTTTAATAAAAAAGCATTGAATAAAGAAATAAGCTTTTAATACACTTTTAACAGAAAAGCTTTTGAAGAACTTAAAAAAAAGCTTTTAAAAACATAGCAAAAAATATTTTAACAACATTTAACAAAAACGCTTTGAAAAAACTTAACCAAAAAGCTTTAAAAAAAACTTTTAACAGAAAAGCTTTAAAAAAACAACAACAAAAATTTTAATTAAAAATATTTTAACAAACTTTACTGAAAATCTCTTTTGTAAAAGATTTAATAAAGTTTTAACTGTAAAAGCTTTTAAAAAGCTTTTTAATTTTTAAACGGAGAGCTTTTTTGTAAAAGCGTTTAATAAACTTTTAACTAAAAAGCTTTTTGTAAACTTTTAACTTTAAAGAAAAGAAGCTTTAAACGGCTTTTTGAAAGAAAAGTTTTTTTTTGAAATAGGCGTTTAGTACTTAAAAGCGTTTAAGAAACTTAAAATAGAAAAATTAAACAAACTACAAAAGCTTGTTAAAAAAAGATTTTAAACAATTAAAAATTTACTAAAGTTTTAAAAAAACTTTTAATAATAAAAATCATTTTGGCTTTTTGAAAAAGTAAAGACAATGTTTATAAAAGCTTTAAAAGCGGTTTTTATAATAGTTTTTTAAGAATTTTCTTATTAAAGCTTTTAAATAAGATTTTTTGTGGCAGCTGTTAGGAAAGTTCTTAAAGAAGATTTCAAAGAGGCTTTTTAAAGGAACTTTTTATAAAATTCTTAAAAATACCTTTTATTAAAAGTTTTAAACTTTTGGTAAAAGCTTTAATAAAGTAAAGGTTTTAACAATGTATGTATTTTAAACAAATATTTCATCGTAAAATTATTTAACAAATAATTTTTGAAAAAAATTTTAGCCAAAAGCCATTAAAAATTTTTTCCAAAAGCTTCTGAAAACGCAGGAAACTAAATATTTTTTATCAGAAAAGCTTTTAGATTAAAAAAAATCTAAAAATATTTAAAAAACTCACGAAATGTTTTCAAAAGACTAAAGGTTAAGACTTTTTTGAAAAAAAGCTTTTCAAAATGTATCAAAAGGAGCTTTCGCAAAGCTTTCGAGAAAAGTTTTAAATAGTTTTATAAAAAGTTGTTTAAGGAATGTTTAATATATATATATATATATATATATATAATTAACGAAAAGTTTCTAAAAGATTTTTCCGTTTCAATTGACAAATAATTTAAATGAGCTTTTAAAATGTACTTTACAAAATATATAAAATGTTAATTTTTTCTGAAACCTCTAATAATAATTTTATTTTTTTTAATTTGATGTTTATAAAATTTTTTTGTCAAACATTTTAGTTCTATTTTCTAAAAATAAAAAAATTAATAACAAAAAATTTCTAAAAGATTTTTTCGTTTTAATTTCTTAATTTTTTATTCCAAATTTTCCGTTTCTTTAAAAAATTTTTAAATACACATATTCTTTAAGTAAAAATCTATAAATAGTAAAAAAAAATCAAAATGCTTTTGTCAAGCCCTCAAGAAAAGGACTCGAAAGAACCGACTGTAAAAAATTCTGCTGAAACTAAACCTTCTCATATTGAAGAAATTAAGAAAAAACGTAGTTTAATGGATGCTGCCCATCCACCGAAATCAAGTCGTTTACATTTTTTGCAACGTAAACCTAGAGAGGAAACACTTAATTATGTGGTGAGCATAAAGGAGGGAAAATTGGTGAAGAAATGAAAAAGGGAGGAAGCATGAAAATAGTAAAGCTTTAGGTTAATATGCAACTGAAGTAAAATTCGTTTAAAGTGAGAAGATTTCTTTAAGGATCGTAAAACTTGTGAACGAAAAAGAGTCTAAATCTAGTTTTTGATCACTTTAAAAATATTCTACAACTTTAAGACGAAAGCCTTAAAATCTGGATGAGATTTAGAGCTGCTTTTTATTATAAAAACTCGGGGGAAAAACGAGCTTGAAGTTTTTTTTATTTTGTTTTTTGATTTTCAATTTAAAATTATTATTTTTTATTATAGAATTTTATTTTACTTTAAATTTTGAAAATAAATAAAAAATACGATTTCTGATATTTAATAAAATTCTAAATCCTTATAAAATCATCGAATTTAATAAATAAAACGCTTAAATCTTTCTTAAAATAACAAGCTTTTGAAAAGACTTTAATCTTTCTTAAAATCTGGAAGGTTTAAATTTAATTTATCTAAAAATAGATAAAAGTGTATGTGAAGATTATATTTTATACAAAATAAAAGCTTATAAATAAATAAAAATTAATAAATAAATAAAAAAATAAACAACAAGTTTCTAGTATTAGAAATAAAAATAAAACACTAAAAATAAAAACATTATAAAGTTTTAAAAAATAGTTTAAAAGCATTCTAAAAAGCTTAACCCTCTTAAAGTAATTTAAACTGCTTAAAGCTTTCAAAAGTCTTAACGCTCTTTAAAAGCTTTACAAAAACTTAAAATTTAAACTACAAAATTGTGTTTCTTTTCTCACAACAAATTTTATTTTTATTCTAATAAAATAATTTTAGAATTTACAAAAATTTCTTGTAATCCCTTGGCTTCTCCTCTGCCCCTTCCTCTTCCTCTCAAAGATTTTTCTTACTCTGTGTAAGATTAGCTTTCTTACTTTTCGTTTTTAAAACCTGAATGCCTACATTTTCTAAAACTTTCAAAGGATCTTTGGCAAATTCAAAAGGTAATTTATTAAACAATACCTTGGGCTTCGGTTTAGGTTTTCCTAAATTGGATAAGATTTCCAAAGTCTTGGAATAGCAAGAACTAGTGCACACCCTCCGAGAAGTCATTGTTTCATTTGTTAAATCTTTAGCTGTATATAATTTAATTATTTTATCCGAATCATTAAAAGCTTTTGAATACTGTTGTATGAAATCATTTGTTAAATTAAATTTTGGATTTTTTCTAAAAGACTTTGACTTATATTGCAAGTTTCTCTCCGGAGTTTTATTAAGGTTCTTATAAATATCCTCTGGGTATTGTTTGGGTATCATGTACCTGGGATATTTTTGTAATATTGGCTTCACTAAAGAAGGTTTTCCATATAAAGATGAATTGCTTTTTGTTAAAGATTTTCTTCTATTGACTTTAGCTAAACTTTTTTTGAGATTTTTCTCTTTTATCTTTTCTTTGGCTTGAGTCTTTGCTACGAAGCTTTCTTTGGTTTTATTATCTGAATTTTGGTATATTGTTTCGAATTCTTTTGAATTTTTTAAATCTACTTTATTTTCAAGAATTTTCTGTTTCTTATTTTGTGAGCTTTTAAAAGCTTTAGTTTTGATTATATTTCTAATATAATGTATTAAAACAGAATTAGTTTGTGGCAGAGTATTTTCATGATTTAAAGATTTTTTTCTTGTTCTGGGCTTCGTTTCTGGACCTGTCTCTTTAGCGAAACTTTTCGTTTCATTAAAGCTTTCTTTCCTGCTTAAAATCTTACTAAAAGAGTTTTTAGTGGTTATAAGCTTTAAGCTTCTATTTCCATTCCAACTTTTCTCCATAGCTTTTAGTTTAGTATGAGAGCTTTTACATTTTAAATCAGATTTCTCATTAAATTTTTCGTTACTTAAAGCATTTTTTGTTGTTTGATCCAATTTATTCATATTTTTCTGTAAATGTTGGCTTAGATGTAATTTGGCTTCACTAAAGCTTTTAAGCTCTAGATGATTTTCAATTTGGTTTTGAGATTTCTCTGAAGAGTTTCTTTCATTTAATACTTTTTTCTCTTGCTGTTCATTTTTAGATATAAAAGTTCCCAATTGCTGATCATTTTTCTTTTGTAATGGAGAGCTTTTTGTTTTTTGTGAAAAGCTTTCATATTTTTGTTTTCCTTTTAAAGTTAAATTAGTACTAACTTTGTTTTTTAGCTCTAATGCAAATTTTTTAATATCTTGGGAGCTTTTTGTTTCTTCTAAACTTGTATTTTGCAGATAAGTATTTTCTTCACTTTTTGCACTAATTTTCGTTCCAACTTTAGTTTTCCTCTCAGAAAGGAAGTTTTTGGAGCCTTGTAAGCTTTTAAATTGTTGCAAAGACCTTTTAGTATTTACTACACTTTTGAAATTCCATTTATTTTTGGCTTTAATTTTCATACTGAGCAAAGAGCTTTCAGATAGTTGGGAGCTTTTTGATCTTCTTAAATTTTCCTGATTAATCTCTTTGGTTTTTGGGATGAGAAGAGAGATTTTAGATGCCCCAAAGCTTTCGATATGTTGTAAACTTTTAGATTTTTCATCATTTTTTAAATTCCTTTCAATTATTTCTGTGCTTTTCTTATTAGAGATGGATTTTTTTGAGCTTTTTGACTCCCGTGAGCTTTTTGGATCTTGTAAGCTTTGATTTTTTAATTTAGAGATTTTAGATTCTTCGTCACTTTTTAAATTCCTTTTAATTTGTTCTTTGTACTTCGTGCTGGGGAGGGAGCTTTTAGATCTCTCGACCTCTTGTGATCTTGAAATTTTCAAATTGTCATCACTTTTAAAATTCTTTTGATTTCTTGTTGTAGTTTTTCTATTAACGAGAGAAGCTTTAAATTCTTTTGAGCTTTTGGTTTCTAGTGGGATTTGATTTTTGTTTTGAAAGGTTTTAACCCTTTTATAGCTTTTTAAATTAATTTGAGCTTTTGTTTGGAGAAAAGAGCTGTCGTTCTCTTCTGAACTTTGATTTTTACTTTGGCAGCGTTTATCCTTTTCATTACTTTTTAATTTTGTTGAATTAATATCTTTATATTTCTTATTGCAAGAATTAACTTGAAAGCTTTTATTGCGGGAAAAAGAGCTTTTAATATTTTCTTCTTGTTTTAAAGTTCTCTTATTTCTGCCCTTTATTTTGTTATAGAATATAGAGCTTTTGGACTTTTCTGAGCTTTTATGGGCTACAAAACTTTCAGAACCCGAAGAGCTTTTTATGTTTTCTGCGCTTTTTAGATGACTTTGTGGTGTTTCTTTGATTTTTGTTTTGTTTAGAGAGTTTTTAGATTCTTGTAAGCTTTTAATTTCGTTTAATTTATATTTACTTTTGTTTTGACTTTTGACTAAAGAACTTTTAGTCATGCGAGCTTTTACTTTAATTAATTTATATTTTTCTTTAGAGTTTGTTGGGACACACAAATTTTGCTTTTCTGGTTCTTTAGTTTCTTCGTTATCTTGTGATACGTTCACGTCTGCAAAGTTTTGCAAATTGTGCTTGTTTTCACTGCTTTCTATTTTGTTTACAAAAGAGCCCTTGGTATCCTTGTGACTATTGGTCTTAAATAAAAGTGTGGCCGATTCTTTGCCCTTTTCTAAAAAAGCTTTAACTTGTTCTCTTTTTATTCCTTTAGCTTGGTAGCCTTTAATACATTTAGTCTTAAAACGTTTGTATAATTCTTCTTTTAAATCTTTTTCTTTAAGCTTTTTTGCCAATTCCATATCGGACATTTTTATTTTCCTTAACGGTTTCATAATCCAAGTCAAGGATTCTTCTTCCTTTGCAACTTTTGTTTTAATCCAAAATTTTTTGGAATTTCTACAACTTTGACGAAATTTATCCATTAATTTTAAAGATTTTTGTGGAGATTTTTCTAAAGTTTTACAGTCTTTACGAAATTCCAAGGCAAAAATGGAAGCCTCAAAATCTCTTTTGTTTCTGTAAATGTTTTCTTGGCGTAAATCACTTTTCCACAAATTTTCAGACAAATGGGCAGAGGTTTCACCAATTTTCTTGAGATAAGTTTTTTCCTCTAAACGTATAGGTTTCTCTTGACAATATATGGTTTGTATATGTTGGGGTATTTTACGATGATGACATAAGAGAGGCTGAGTTTCGATAGAGTACGGTATAGGAAATTTAATGGACATAACTAGTGCAAAGAATTTTGTAGCAAAACAATGTTTGCCTCTTTGTTTGTTTAATTTAAAATCAAAAATAATATTCAAAAATTTCGTTAAGAATTTAAAAATTTTCAACTCAATTGCCAAATGAAAAAAGGCGTTTTTTTTTGTAAATAAAAATGATGAATTATTAAGGGAGATGCCATATTGTTTGTAAAAATTTTATCGAATACACAAAAAATATTATTTTCCCAAAATTAATTTATTTTTGGAAAATCACTTAAATTTCATAAATTAAAAAGTATTTAGGTTCCCACAATTCCCAAAAAATTTACAAAAATTTCCTTCCAAAAAAGTAAGAAAATTTTTAAAACTTTATATAATCTTAAATAAAATTAAAAGTTTTCTTAAAATTTTTACAAATTAGCTACAAATATCTTAATCCCGGGATTCCCAAAATGAAAAACTTAAATTCGTTTGAAGGAAATTTTTAACACAAATCATTTTCTATCAAATCAATTTTCTAAGAAAAATTAATAAATTATCTAAAAATCTTTTAAATTCAACAGAAATACCAACCAAATAAAAAAAATCTAGAAAATAATTTTACAAAATTTATTTATTTTAGATTTCTCAATAATTTAAAAAAAATAAATTTTGTATTTAAAAAATTAAACAAAAATTTTAAATTTTTTTAGTTCCCCAGAATTCCCAAAAACTAAATTAAAAAATTCCTTCTTCAAAAAATTCAAGAAAATCCTTAAAATTTAATATTTTTTAAAAGAAACTTTAAGTTCTATTAAATTTTTTACAAATTTGCTAAAAATATCTTAATACCGGAATTCCCAAAATGAAAAACAAAAATTCTATTCCTTCCAAAAATTCCTTCCCAAATTCAAATTTTTTATTTCCTCAGAACTCCCAAAAAAATTACAAAAATCACTTGTTTTAAAAAATTTAAGAAAATCCTTAAAATTTCATATTTTCTGAAATAAAATTAAATTTTCTTAAAATTTATTTGAATTTGCTTAGACTTTCATAATCCCAAAATGAAAAACAAAAATCCGCTTTAAGGAAATTTAATACAAATCATCAAAATTTCCAAGTAAAATTAATAATTTAATCAAAAATCTTTTAATTTCTCGAGAAAATATCAAATTTTAAGAATTCCTAAATAAATCCCAAGAAAAACAAATTTTACAAAATTTATTTACTTTTTTTTTTAATTTCTTAATAAAAATAAATTAAATGTAAAAAATTATACAAAAATGTAACAATTTTTAATTCTCCAGAATTCTCAAAAATTTTATAAAAATACCTTCCTTAAAAAATCGAAGATAAATCTTTAAATGTTTAAATAAAGTGAGAAGTTTTCTTAAAATTTTTACAAATTTCCTAAAACTATACTAATCTCATAATTCCCAAAATGAAAAACAAAAAATAAAGAAATAGCTGAAATCATCAAAGTTTTTCCATTTTCTAAGGAAAAATTATAATTTAACCAAAAATATATTAATTTGCCCAGAAAACGTCAAACTTTAACAATTTTCAAATAAAACACAAAAAATCTCCCGAAAATTATTTTATTTTTAATTTACAAAAATTAAACAAAAAATCAAAAGTTTGTAAATTTTCCCATAATTCTCAAAAATTAAACAAAAGTAGATTCTTCTTAAAAATCAAATAAAATCTTTAAAATTTTATATTTTCAAAAAAAAAAAAGTTTTCTTCAAATTTATTTAAATTTACTTAAAATTTGATAATCCCAGAATTCTAAAATTAAAAACAAAAAGTTCCCTTTAGGGAAATTTTTTAAAAATCATAAAAATTTTACAATTTTCTAAATAAAATTTATAAGAACTAAGAATCTATTAATTTCAGCAGAAAAATATGAAATTTTAAGAAATTGCAAATAAAATTAAAAAAAATCTTAAATAAAACAAAAAAAAAATCGAAAAAAAATTTATTAAAAATCCCTAAAATATAAAAAATGCTGTATTAAGTTCTAACCTTTATTTTTGTTTCTTAATTAATCTTTGTCCGACATCTAATGCATTTTGTCCATTTCTTTGAAATGGTCTTAAACAATTTCAATTTATTTTTATTCTCAAAAAATTGACCTTGACGCTGTTTGTCACGCCATAAGTCATGCTAAGAGGACATTTGATAAAAGATAAACTATTAATTTATTTGATAAGCAAATACCAAAGCCCACACTATTTACATATATTTTTTATGGTTGCTTTTTTTTACCAAAAAATTCATTCATTAGCTTAAACAAATTAAACCACAAATAAAAAATGTGGGTGCAACTTTGTTGTGTTTGTAATATAGAACACAACAAGCAAAAAAAATCGATATTTTAATAGATAAAATACATTACAAAAAAAAAAAAAAAAAATGGAAGATTTAAGGACTAAAATATAGTTAGGCCATAGGTGTTGTTTTTTTTTTTTTTTTTTTTTTTTTGTTGACTAATATGTAATATTAAAAAGATATAAATTAGTAAAAATTCAAAATATTGGAATTTTGTTAAAGAAATTAATTTAGTAATTAAAAATTTTCTAGAAAATAATATTATTTTAATTTTTCTACGCCTAAATTACAAAGAAAAAGCTGTTTTCTCTTTCAATATTCTCTCCATCTACTACTGATTGCATTTTTGTTTACATTTTAATTATAAGATTTGTTTACATTTTTAGTAAAAAAAAAAACCCGTTATATTTTCCCTTATGCAAGTTTGTTACATAAATTATGTTGTTTACGTAACTTCATTTCTCCCTGTCTCTCTCTACTTTAATCTTTTAATCTCTTGTGAAATAAAGTAATGCAGTGATGCCAACTTAGCCCTTTTAGGGCTAGATTTAGTCCGTTTTAAGTAGTCAAAAACGCGAAAAATATTTTTTAGCCCGAAACTAAAAAACGCGCAAATTTAGCACCTTTAACAACTTTCTATTAGCCCTTTTTGCTCTTTATTACTTTTTTTCAAAAATGGAAAATTTTTTTTAATGGGCTAACTTTATTTTTTTTTTTAATTTTAAATTTTATTTAATTAGTATCCAAATTTATCCAGAGATCTTAACAAAGAAACTTCATTATTAAAATTGTCTCCAACAATTGAAATTGTTTGAGCGGAAAAGTATTGAAAGAAGGGAACACTTTTGGATCGAGGTTAATAATAATAGAATTTCTATAACCTGCATTTTAATTTACCCAGTTTGCTATTAATATTTTGAGATGTAAGTTTCAAATGGTAAAAATATTGATTACATCATACTTTTTCTTTTCAAAAGAAATTTTTATTTCAGAGCATTTTTTCGCTTTTCACAAAACTTGTCTTAATTGTAGCACAAAACTGTTGTCTTTTTAAATTTAGCCCTTTTAGCACTTTTTTCAAAAATTTCTACGCGTTTATGTTGGTAATAGTTGGCATCACTGAAGTAATGTATTTATACACATAGTTGTCAGATTTTTTCTAACCCTCTGTCGCCAAATTCGGCAAGTTTAAATTTTATTTGGTTTCTTAAAGAAATACTAAAAAATTAACTAAAATGTTAGTATAGTATAATTTTTAGTACTTAAAATTTCGTATAATTTGAAAATGTAAATTCAGCTTTAACAAAGCCAATGATAATTGCGATAGCTAATAATAACACTGTGCTAGTTCCAAAATTTAATAAGCTGGACACCCTACTGGTAAAGCTAAATCGAGTACGCTGAATTTAATGGTGATAGCCGTTTTTCGAAGTTAACGCTCTTATTCGAGATATTTGGGTTTAAACTTAATTATGGAAACTTCATTAGCGAATTAATTAAAAATTAGAAATAAAAGGGACATTTTATTAAACAATTAATCGATTGAATATATTCTCCAAACATAAATTAAATCAGTTTTAGACTGATTTTAAATGTTTTTATATTTTTGTATAAAAAGTTGTATTAGCGTTTAAAATATATTTGATAAGAATTCATTATCATGCACTTAAAATGAAATATCTTAAAAACGAGCGCTTTTAAAAATGGTTAACCGAATTTTAACCCAATGGGAATCTTTGAAATAACAACAGAACAGAATACCTAAATTAAAAAGTTTATACAATGCCCTCCTCTCACTATAAAACCAACATCCCTAGAGATTGAGAGAATATTTTCGGTAGCTGGAAATATATCAACTAAGATTAGGAATAGAACATCTGAACTTCTAAATGCTTTAATAATTTTGAAATTTATTTTTTTTTAAGTAAAAATAAGTTTTAAAAATATCATAATAAAAATGATCTCATTATAGTATTAATATAAAGGGTGGTCCACTCATAATGCACCTTAGCGTCAAGTTTTTTTCCCCAACTTAATTTGACATTTCTTTGTTTCAGTGTTTGACAAATTCAACAATGGATAGGTACACAATTGAGCAGCGCGTTAAGATGTTTGAAGCCTTTTACTAAAATGTTCGTTCAAATCAAAATGCATTTCGTGCACTTTGTGATTTTTTTGATCAGCTTAATCGACGAAATGTGTCCACAATCGGAAGAATTGTGCACAAATTTCAACAAATAAGAATCCACAAGTGATTGTTGAAAAGCCGATGCATCCACAAAGAGTGACTGTTTGTTGCGGTTTATGGGCTGGCGGCGTCATCGGGCCGTACTTCTTCCAAAATCAGGTCGTGAATGGTATTCGCTATCGTGAGATGATAATGGACTTTTTGTGGCCAGAAATTAAGCATATGAACCTGGACGATATGTGGTTCCAACAGGATGGTGCCACTTGCCACACAGCCAACGAAACAATGGCTCTTTTGCACGAGAAAATCAATAGCCGTGTTATGTCACGACGTGGCGATTTTAATTGGCCGCCATGATTTGACACTATTAGACTACTTTCTTTGGGGATATTTAAAAGAAAAAGTGTACGTCAATAAGCCGAGAACAATTCAAGAGCTAAAGGATGAGATAATTCGGCACATTAACGGTATTGAACTTCAATTATGTCTCAGAGTCATTGAAAATATGGAGCATCGGATAGAGGTATGCGACCGAAACCGTGGCGAGCAATTGGCCGATATTTTATTTCACATATAATTGTCATAGATCCTTCTATCATAATAAAAAAATATTACGTTAATTCTCTTTTTGTTTTATTTACAATTAACATCGTGCGTTTTGGTTGGACACACATTAATATTTACATATATTTGTACAATACGAATTTAAGTTTTTTGTTTTATGTTAACTATTTTTATTTTTTTTTTTTTTTTTTTTTTTTTTTTAATTAAAAAATAAATAGTTGTTTTTCTTCTTTTCCTATAATTGTAGTATTTTTTTTTTTCATTTAAAAAGTGTTAAATATTTGGTGTATAGTAAAATATATGAAATTATACTTTAGTCCCAGGAATTTCCGAGAATGACAGATTTTATTTTTTGTTTCCTGGGAACAGAAAAAGTCCGGGAAAAAAGAAACTCTAATTATTATGTGTAATTTCTATATTGCAAATAACCACTTTTGTCGCATAAATATAAAGAATAAAATTAGTGTTGGCTAAACGTCAGATGGTTATCATGGCGACAAAATGAGAGAGCGGCGCTCATATATCACGTATTTATGTGTATTTTTTTTTTATCTTATAAAGAAATTTTTTGTTTACATTTTGTTTACCCCATTTTTTTCTTTTTCTAATTTACTCTTAATGACGTAGTTTTAATAGATACATACTTATCATTAAGAGCACTTGTAAATGCATTTATTTGTTAATTTTTTTTAATTGGAAATATTTTATTTATTAATAATTTAATTATTTTGTTTTTAAATTATTTTCAAGTTGAAAATAAACATCTACACTAATTGAAAAACAATTTGAAAATATTTATTAGGTCTAAAGTGTTAAGGGGAAAATTTCATAACGCTTATCTACCATACGATCAAAATAAAATAGTTGTTGTTGGGTGGTCGGTCATGCTTAAATGGCTGCAAGAGTTATTATTATTATTATTTTTTTTATAAGAGATAAAATCACAAATAATTGTTCTAATTTAATTGAAAATTAAGAGTTTTTTTTGCAGTGTTCACGGACGGATCAAAGATGAACATAGGTACTGGTGCGGGGGTCTATATTATGAGCACGGATCTGAAAGGCTCTTTTAGACTCCCTGATGAGTGCAGCGTTTTTCAGGCTGAGATTCTCGGCATCCTGAAAGCCGCAGAAATAATCAGGCAGAACGTTGCGAGGGGTACCGAAGTCACACTCTATGTTGACAGTCAGGCAGCTCTGAAGGCCTTGGGGACACATTTGGTGAAATCCAGGCTAGTTGCTGACTGTAAGAAGACACTGAGAGAGCTGATGGAGGATTACATGGTGAGACTCTGCTGGGTGCCTGGCCACTGCAATATTTCAGGCAATGAACTGGCTGATGAACTGACAAGGCAAGGTGCAGCAAAGAATGTCTCGGAGAGGGAAACCTATGTGAAACCACCACTAGGTTTCTTCTATGGGAAGATCAATGATTGGATCTTGGTCAGAACCAATTCGGCTTGGGAGAGTAGAGAGGACTGTAGAGTGTCGAGGGCGATATGGCCAGCACTGGACAATGCAGGCACTAGCACTCTCCTGGGCTTGAATAGGAAGAGCTTAAGAATCATGATAGGGGCCATAACGGGTCACTATTTGATAGAGAAGATGAGGTCTAGATGGGACGCTAGTAATTCCGATTTTTGTAGAATGAGTGGAGACGTCGACGAAACCGAGTCTATTGAGCACATTGTGTGCGATTGTCCACGATTGCAGCATCGTAGGATGAAATGGCTGGGTAGCCAATTCCTCGGCGGGCTAAGTGACGTTCGGGACGCAGATCTTGTAGACGTCATAGGCTTCGTCATGGGAATCGACTGTTTAAGGGAGAATCAGGGGTATAACCCTAGGGGGATTGGTAACAATGCTAATCCCCCTATATGATTCGTTCTCATTCCTACTCTTTTCTCTTCTACTCTTACTCTCCTATTTTCTGTATTGTATTCTATATTTCACAGCTCTTTAAACGGATCTCACAATGGACCGAGATCGGTCTCTGGGTGGAAATCTATCTAAGAGTTTTTTATTAAATTTTTTTTTAGGAATTCTTTAAATTATATTTATTCTCATAAAATTAATATATTTGAAAAATTTTGATGATTTGTATAAAATTTCCCTGCGGGAAATTGGTGGCAATTGCAGTAATGGAGCGGTCCCTCAATACCGGTTGAGTACCAAATGACACATCACTCGTCATCAAAGTTCCTGTTGGGAAACAGTTGACACCACAACACTCACTAAATATCAGTTGAGAGTCAATTTCTAACAATTTGTGGCCGAGTGGTTAGTGTTAAAGACTATAAAACGTAAGATACGTCAGAAGAACGTGTATTCGATTCGGAGGGCCGCCATAGACATTAACGAAAAATTATAAAAATAAATATAGTTCAGTAGAAATAAAAAATAATAATAGAGAAGATTTTATCATATTTTTATTATATTAGTCGACTCTATACATGTCATCTTGGACGAGTCCTGTGACATGTCCCAAGGTGAAAATTAACCACCTCCAATGACTACCCCATGTAAAAATAACAGGTTCCTACCATATAAACTAGAACCGGTCACTAGCCCTGAGAACTTGTCACGTAACTAGTCTTGAACCGGTTTTCTTTCCTCTAGAAAAATTCCTCTTTTGATTTTGATTTAAATAAATTTTAAGAAAACTTTTAATATTCTTTAAAATAATTAAAATTTTTAAAGATTTTCTTATATTTTTTAAAGAGAGGATTTTTATTTACTTTTTGGAAATTGGAATTGGAACTTAAAAAAATTTTTTGATAAATTTTAGAAAATTTAAATGATTTTTATTAAGAAAATCTAAAAAAAATAAAATTTTGTAAAATATTTCTTCAAGGGGTTTTTGGGTTTTATTTGGGAATTTATAAATTTTAATTTTTTCGGGAGATTAATAAATTCTTGTTTAAAATATTAATTTTTTTTAGATAATTACAAAATTTTTATAATTTGTGTTAAATTTCCTCAGAACGAATGTTCATCTTTCATTTTAGGATTAAGATATTTTTAGAATATTGAAATAAATTTCATAAAAACTTTAAATTTTCTTTAAATTATTTAAATTTTTACCGATTTTTTTAGATTTTTCTAACAAGGGATTTTTGCAAAATGTTTGGGAATTATGAGGAACTAAAGAACTAAGTATTTTTGTGAAATTTATGAAATATAATTTAATTTATTTAAGATAATCCTAATTTTCTAAAATTTTTAGAAGAGGGGGTTATTGTACATTTTTTGGGAATTCCGGAGATCTAAAAAAAACTTAGTATTTCTGTGAAATTTATTAATATTAATATAATGGATTTTTTTTATCAATATTTCTTATTTCGGAAACTTTTTTTTTGGTTTTATTTAGGAATTTATAATTTTTTTTATTTTCTTAGGATAATAACAGATTTTTGTTAAAATTATTAATTTTTCTTAGGTAATAACGAAATTTAGATGATTTGAGTTCAATTTCCTCGGAAGAGGTGCTTAGCATATTGAAATAAATTTCATAAAAACTTCAAATTTTCTTTAAATTGATTAAAATTTTTAAAGAATTTTTAAAAAATTTTTGTAAAATTTTTAGGAATTCTGGGGAACTAAAAAAATAAGTTTTTTTTGTGAAATTTATGAACTTTCTTTAAGATAACATAAATTTTCAAAGATTTTTCTTAAATTTTGGGATGAGAGCTTTTTACAAAATGTTTGAGAATGTTGGGGAACTAAAAAACTTAATATATTTGTAAAATTTATGAAATATAATTAATTTTTATCAATATTTCTTAAAACAAATTTAAATTTTTCGAAAACTGTTTTGAGGGAATTTTTTTCGTTTTTTTTCGGATTTGTTAAAATTTAATCTTTTCTTGGGTTAGTAATAAAAATTTTTGGCTTTTGGGAAATTAATTATGAAATTAAAGTATTATTATTATTCTTTGATCTTTTCCGGTGAAGGCTATAATTTTTCGGTAAAATTTCTTTAGAGTCAATTTTTGTTTTTCATTTTAGGAATTTCAGGATTAAGAAATGTTTAATTAATTTTAAGAAAACTTAATTTTCTTAAAGAAAAAGTTTTTTTTTTTTTGAGATTTATGGAAGACGGGATTTTTAATTTCTTTTTTGGAGATTTCGGGGAACTAAAAAAACTTTGTATTTTTGTGATTCTTTTTATTAAGACATCTTAGAAAAAATCAAAAATTTGTAAAAAATGACAAGGGGATTCTTTGGTTTTAATTGGGAATTTGGAAAATTAAAATTTTTCTTGTGAAATCAATAGATTTTTAGCTAACGTTTAAATTTTCTTAGTGAAGTAACAAATTTTACCTGTTTGGTGTAAAATTTTCTTGGAGGGAATTTTTGTTTTTGATTTTAGGAATTCCGGCATTAAGAGATTTTTAGCAAATTCAAAAAATTCTTGCGAAAAATTTCTGAGATTTTTTAGCAGAGGGGATTATTAATTTTATTTCTGGGAATTAGAAAATTTACTTTTTTTATAATTTTTAAAATTTTTTTGAAAAATTTCGAAAAATTTTTGAAAATTTTCTTGAGGGGATTTTATGGTTTCATTAAGAAAATTATAAAATTTGATTCTTTTCTAGAAAACTAAATAGATTTTTGGTTAAATTATTAATTTTTCTTAAAAAATTTTAAATTTTAGAAGTTTTCCGTTAAATTTCCTTAGAGGGAATTTTTGTTTTTCATTTTGGGCATTCCGGAATTATTTTTAGTAAATTTTAATAAATTTTAAGAAAACTAATCATTTTCTTCAAGAAAATTTAAAGGATTTTCTTAAATTTTTGGATGAGGGGATCTTTGTTAATTTTTTTTTTTTTTTTTTTTTTTGAATTCTGGAGAACATTAAAATGTTTTAAATCAAATTTTTGAAGCGATTTCTTGGTTTAATTTGGGAATTTACAAAATTAAACTTTTCTAGAGAAATGCAAAGATTTTTTTAATCAAATTATCAATATTCCCTAGAAAATGGCAAAATTAAAATTGTTTTTTTTTTATTTTTGGGAATGTATGTATATATATAATTTAAATTTTTAAGAAAATCTTTCAATTCTCTTTAAAATAATTTTTACTTTTCTCTGATTTTTCTTATTTTTTTTACAAACATATTAATTTAATTTTCTCCCTCCAAACGTATGTGGAATATTTTTTCCCGTTTCCTATGAAAAGATCACTCATACGTTTAGCATAACCTTAAAGATTTTTTTAATAAACTTAAAACTATTTTTATTTATTTAATTTTCTTTAATACTTACTTATTAGTCAAATCCATAACATCCGACATCATTAAACGATATTTCTTGCGAAATTTAATGCCATGTTTTGTTTCCAACAAATATTTATTGCAAAAATCCGTTAATGAAATGAAATAAATAAAACCCAAAGAAGTTAAAAACAAACCACGTTGCATGGAAATACGATCCGTGGTATTGGGTATTTGAAATAGACTGCCCAGGGCCAAACTTATCGAACCAATAGAACAGGCTAAGGACACATAACAGCGATTTGTACGCAATTGTTGTTTAAAACCACTAGCAGCCACCATTTTTGTTGTTGTTTAAATTAAAAACAATTGTGGGTGTAAAAGTAAACGTGTGTGTATTCTTTGTTTTACTCTTTTAGACAAAGAGCGTTGAGAGGAAGTTATTGAAAAGGAAGTTACAATTTCTTTTTTATTTAAGTAATTTCTTGGGAGTTTTATTTCTTCTTTTCTCAAAATTGGGTTGTTTAGTTGGTAGGAGAGAGAGAGAGAGTCTTTCCTTTTTGTTGTTGTTGTTTTTTTAACAGTTGTTATTTAAGCAAAATACTTGATAAATAACAAACTGTTGCTTTTTTATAGACCCGAAATAAAATTTAACAAAATCATAAAAGAAAATTTAATGGTTTTTTTTTAGTAAGAAAACGTTATTTTCACAGTAATTAACACATTTTTATTATTAAAAAGGTTTGCGTGTTGATGCTAAAAAAAACACATTAAGGGAGAAAAACAAATAAAATTAAAGGGAATTTAAGTAATACATTTTTAAACACTAAGTTTCTTTCCACAGTTTTTACACTATTTTTCCCTTTATTTATGATTCATTTTATTTATGTTTTTTATAAATTTTCTTATTTTTTAAATAATTTTATATTTTCTTTATACTTTTTGCACTTTATTTTTCCATTGTATACACAAAAAATTAAATAAACCGTTTATAATCTGTTAGCTTTGAGTAACAAATGTACACTGATAAATTGTTACACCCCTTATCAAAAATTGTGCATTTCAGAAAAAAAAACCTTCAACTCTATAACAAAAACAAACAACAGAAAGTAAGGCAAATGAAGCGATTTCAATAATAATAAAATGTAAATTATATTTATAAAAAAAGTTTTTTATGTTAAAAATTAAATTTTTTAACCATTTTGTATTCATTTTCCCCAAATTTTTAATTTCTATTAATTTTAGGCATTTTCGAAATTTCAAAATTAAGTTCGAAAAAGCTTAAAATGTTTATTTCACAGTTTAAACATGATTTCATAACAAATTTTAAATTTCTAAATGATTTTGGACATTTTTGAAATTTCGAAATTTAATAGCTTAAAAATACTAATTTTACTATTTAAACATAATTTCATAACAAGTATTGTAACTTTAAATGATTCTGGGCATTTTCGAAATTAAGTTCGAAAAATTCGAAATTGATTTTAGCACCTTAAAAATGCTTTTTCACGTTATAAATATGATTTTACATCAAATTTTGCATATCTAAATGTTTTTAGGCATTTTTGAAATTGGTTTTAATAGCTTAAAAATTTTAATTTTACGATTTAAACATAATTTCATAACAAATATAAATTTTTTAACGATTTTAGACATTTTCGAAATTTTGAATTTAAGTTCGAAAATCTCCAAATTGAATTTTAAGACTAAAATTTAGTTCTTTAAGCTTCAGGTAAATATTTTGCAATAATTTTTAACAATTTCATCTATTTTTAAATATTTTAAAAAATTTCGGACTTAATTATTATTAAAGTTTAAATTCATAATAAAGCGTAAAAATATTTTTTTAAGCTTTAATCAAACTTTTTCATTTAAATTTCCTAGTTTTTAGACATTTTAACCATTTTCGAAAAATTCGAAATTATGTTCGAAAAATTTGAAGTTAGATTGAAACCAAAAAAACACGTTTTTAAACTTCAAATAAACATCTTTTGAGGTTTTTTTTTCGGTTTCAGGAGATTTCGAAATTAAGTTCGAAAATTTAAAGTTTAATTTAAGGCTTAAAAATTTCAATTTAAGCATAAAAATGTATTTCTTGAATATTTTCTAAAAAATATAAAAATTTTGCATGATTTTAATCCTCTTCGGAAACTCAAGAAGAGGAATTTTTCGAAGAACTTAAGTTCGAAAAAAATCGAAATAGGATTTCAAGCTTAGAAATCGTATTTTATTTTTAAATAATTTTTTTTTTTTAAATTTTATTATTTTTAATTATTTAACTTTGAAAGATTCAAATTTAAGTTCGAAAAATTCGTACATTAATTTAAAGCTTCAAAATACATTTTTAATATTAAAAATTACTTCAATATCAATTTTCTGAGAAATATTAGAATTTTGAATGATTTTAAACATGTTCGAAAATTTAGAAATTAAGGTCAAAAAATTCGAAATTAAATTTTAGAGCCTTAAAAGGGCTTAAAAGTATTCTTAAACATTTCTAAACACTTTTTAGCATAAATTTAATAAGAAAACTCTTAAAATTTAAAAATAGTTTATTTTAATTGTATTTAAGCGTTTTTTTATCTCATTCAAGTTGTTCACACTGTTTTAATAACAATAAAAATCTAAAAGGGAACAACAAAAAAACTACGTTATAACTTCATTTCATTAAGAAAATGAAGGTGTAAAAGTACTTGAAAACCCTCATTATATTCCACCCTACATAACCATCTCTCTTAAACTAAAAATCTCTTTCTGTTTGTCTCAATTATTATCACTTCCTACAGAGAGAGTTATATATTATAGTTAAACAATAATTGCTCTTAAATAATTGCGAGTCTATCAATTTTGTCAATTGTTTTTTTTTTAGTAAAATTTAATTGTTTGAAATTATTTCTATTAATTTAAAACAAAACTGTGTTTTTTTTTTTTTTTTTTTGCATAAAAAACAGACTATATGTTACTTATTTCTATAACTATCTGTTGTTACAGGGAATAATTTTGTAAAACAAACACAAAAAAGCAAAATAATTAATGTTAATGACAAGCAAAATAATAATTATAATAAAGTCTAACAGATAAGATAAGCAATTAAGTATATTTATAATCGCTAGATTATACAAATACTTTTTACAGTTTCTTTTTGAAAAATATTATTTAATAAAAATAATAATTCAAGAGCTTAAGGGAGGGAAAAGACAGAGGGAGATACCAAGCGAGAGTAAAAAAAAATCAAATAAATTATCAGCACGTGTAGGCGAGTATTTTTACAATTTAATAGAACAAAGCTTAGAAAATAATGGATAGATAACAAACTATAATAGTACATTAGAAGACGGTAACCCCAATAAAATAAAAGAACAGTGGAACAAAAATAAAATAATTAAAAAAATAATAATAAATATTATAAACAAGACTCAGGAAAATTTTCGACATATTTCACCAAATTTTAAATTTCGAAATTAAGTGCGAAAAATTCGAAATGAATTTTTAGGTTTAAAAAGGCATTTTAAGATTTTTAATAATCATAATTTAAGATTTTTTTTAATTTTGAGTTAATTTTTGACATATTCTAAATTATGTTCGAAAAATTGGAAATTAGTTTTTTAGCTAAAAAGTTAATTTTAAGGTTTTTAATAACCATATTTTAATGAATTTTGTAATTCTTACTAATTTTAACCATCTTCTAAAAATTGGAAAATTTAAAAGCTTGAATTTATTTTACTCATGTTTTAAAAATTCGAACTAAAGTTCGAAAACTTCGAAATTATTTTTAGAGCTTAGATCTATATTTTTAGGACAAAAAATTAGTTTCTATGAATTTTTCAATTAATTTCCTAAGAAATATAACAATTTTTGGCATTCCGAAAATATTTTATAAGAATTTTAAAAGCCTTAATTTATTTTAGTAATGTTTTGGAAATTTCGAAATTAGTTTAAAATTTCAAAAATGCAATTTTACAATTAAAAAACGTGTTTCTTTGGAATTATAACAAATTTTCATTTTCTGAGATTTTGAACAACTTTAGCTAATTTAATTTTCGAAATTAAGTTCAAAAAAATTGAAATTGAATTTAAATCTAAAAATTACAATTTTAATCCAGAAAAGGTGTTTTTTTTCAAATTTTTTAGTCACAATTTTATACGATTCTAAAAAATTTTATCTGATTTTGGCATATTCTATTTAAAGTTCGAATATTTCAAAATTAGATTTAAAGCTCAAAAATAAATTTTTAAGTTTAAAAAAATGCTTTTAAACCATTCGTGAGCAATTCGTGCGATTTCGAAATAAAGTTCGAAAATTTCAAAATTGGACTGAAATACTAAAAATACGTTTTTAAGCTAAAAAATATGTTTTTTAGGCCTAAGTGAAAATTTTATGAAATGTAGCGGTTTAAGCTTTTTCGAATTAAAGTTCGAAATATTCGAAATTTGATTTTAACTACAAAAATGCTTTTATGAGCTTAAAATTATATTTGTTAAGTCTAAAGTGAAAATTTTATCACATTTTGAACTGTTCCAGCATTTCTTAATTAAAGTTCGAAAAAATCGAAATTAAAAAATTAGTTTTTTAATCATCTAGTCACCGTTTAATGAAGCTTTAAACAGTTTTAGTAGATTTTAAGGTTTTCGAAAATCCGATTTAAAACTTCAAAATACATTTTTAAGTTTAGAAATGTACTCGTATTTTTGAAACCTAAAGTAAAACTTTGATCAATTATGACCGATTTTGGCATTTTCGAATTAAGGTTCGAAAATTTCGAAATTTAATTTAAAGCCTAAAAATACCATTTTAAGCTTAAAAATATGTTTTTATAGCTTAAAATTAAAATTTAAGGATATTTTAAGTGTTTAATCATTATCGAATTAAAATTCTAAAAATTCGAGATTTGATTTTAAGCTCAAAAATTAAATTAAATGCTTAAAAAAAAGTGTTAATTATTAATTTTTAAGGAAATGTATAAAATTTGGAACATTTCGATCCTAAATTCGAAAACTTTAAAATCCGTTTTAGCACTTAAAATCTCATATTTCAAGCTTTAATCAACATTTCAAAAGCATTTTATATGTATTTATATTCAGTTGTATTTTAGCATATTCGAAAATTTCGAACTCCTTTTCGAAACATTCAAAAAGATAAAATAATATTTATAAACACAAAAATAATGTTTCTAAGCACCTGCTTAATACTAAACATCATTTCCTAAGAAATTTTAAATTTTAGTCAAATTTGAATTAAACTTTGATTTGAATGAATTAAAAAAAAATAATTTAAAAAATTCAAATTTAATTTTAATTATTTTTTTTTTCTCTTCAATTAAAATTTCTCATAAATTTATTATTTTAATAATTTATCAAATAAATTGAGTAAAACAACTAAAACAACAACAAAATTCTCAATCATTATATATAAATAAAGTAATAAAATAAATTACTAAACAATTTAGTCATCATCTCATAAACAATAATTGTATCTATTTTTCCTATCAACTAAAATGAAACACATGCAAGCCATCACTTACACACACATATACTCAAAAACTTATAATTGATACTTGTACTTTTTTATTTTATTTTTTTGCTGCTACAGAAATCTTAAAAAATTCAATAATTTATTACTTGTTTCTATAAATCTTTCCTATTTAGAATAATAAACATAAAAAATATATAAAATATAAAAAAAGCGAAAAAATTCACTTTAAAAAATAAACTCTTATTTTCATTTCAAGTACATACATCGAAAATAAAAGTCATCATCAAATTTGTTCTCGTTCCCCCTTTACAACAACAGCAATAACGATAAAAACAAAAACAATATAACTAAAAAGAATAAAAAAATATTCAATGACAAAACAAAAACAAAGACCAGCTAAAAAAACACATATTAATATGAGAGCAAAATTTTACAGGGAGTAAAAAGAAAATTAACAACAAACACAACAAAATAAGTAATAAAAGTTAACAATGTTGCCCCATTGGTTAAGTTTTTATTAGCGATTTTATGGCAACTTTTTTTCAGTTATATTTTAATAAATTGAAGGAGAAATTATTATTATTACAAAATTTTATCAATTATTAAGAAAATTTGTTTGTTTATACTTTGTTTGTTTAATACTTAATAATGACATAATGTGAAAAAAAAAAAAACAAATTTGATAAGAAAATAAATAAAATAAAAGATAAAATCTCGGTATTTATTAAAATGTTAACAGTTAAATATAAAATTTTATGGATTTTTGATAAAAATAAAACTATAAATCTATTACGACCCCAAGTTAAAATCTCTGGCGATACAGTAACAGCAGTACATAATTGTTTATTTAAAAGTGAAGTAATTTTGACAAAGAAGATACAATTTCTCTTTATTATTGCCACCAATTGCCTAGGTTCTTTAACATTTTTGCATTAAAATAATTCTATAAATTATTTCTAGAATTAGCATAATAAATTTTAAACAAAGCAATTAACAAAACAATTTACATTTTTATTTCAAAATAATTCTTTGAATTGTCACATACGAATAAAAACTGAAAACTAGTTTCAATAAATATCAATTATACACAGAGAAAAAAATTCATATATTTAAAAATGTTTTCATAAATATTATGAATCGAACATGCCTTTTTTCCCAAACTTTTTTCATAAAAAATAAAACTTTGTTCATAGATATTATTAAATTGTACATAATGAAAATTTAGGAATTTTGCAAAAATTTTGCTAAAACATTGATTTAGTTTTGTTAGATTTGATTGCAATGCTAAATGAAAATAGTTGTAAATGAAAATATTAAAAAATATCTTAAAATGGCAAATTTCGAAGGAAAATGTATAAAAAAAAAATAATGTTTAGAAATTTCCATAATTTTGCACGCATTCTGCAGCACATTTTTTTGATAAAAAAAACCTGTTCTGTGCTTCTGTTCCAAAATTGTAACTAAAAATCATTACAAACTTAGACTTTTTCAAAGAAAATTTCAAACATTTTTTTTACAAATTGAAAATATAAATGAAAATTTAAACAATTTAAAAAATACAAAAGAAAGTTTTAATATTTAAGAAATTATTCTTAAATTTTATGAACTAAAATCAAATAAAGTAAATTTTTAGTTATATTTATGTATGTAAAATTACACAGAAAAACTATGTAATTACTATTATTTCCGCTTTTAAATAAGCTAAGATTTCTTAAAAACATTAAGAAAACTAATTTGTTACAAAATCCTAATCTAAAATTTAATGTGGGCTAAAATAAACATCAAGGAAAATTATGATAAAGTAAACATGCTAAAAATTGCAATAAACTTCGAAAATCAGTAACATTTGTGGAAATTAAGAAATTTTAGCCGGGTAATCGTTTAAAAATATATTAAAGAATCGTTATTACTGCTGAAAAATATAATGAAATTTTCTCTAAATTTTTCACTAAAACTCAAAATTGTCTAAAAGTAACCATTTGTGAAAATCGTTAACTAGCTAAAAATTTACAAAATTCGGTATTTTATCACAAAATTATTCTGAAAAATTTTTAAAATATCTGATAAATTCAATACTAATAAAAAATTTTAATTAAAATTAGAAAAAGTAACCACTTCGTAAATTAATTGTTGCATAGGTAAAAATGTTCTAAATTATATTATAATTATGAAAAATACAAAATTTTGTAGAAATAATTTATTTCAATACGAGTAACAGTTTTTTTAATGAATCAGTATTTTGAAACAAAGTTATAAGGAAAAACTATTCTTTTTTAAAAATTTATGACAAATCATATTTTTTATTTAGCATTAAATTTATGAAAATGTCACCACAATATTATTCTTTTTTTAATGCTCTAAATTAATTAACATTTATGAAATTTTTTTTTAGAAATTAAAAATTTTATTGAGAATAACCGTTTAGTTTTTGATGAAGTAATCTCTATTTCAGCGCTAAAATGAGGAAAATGTATCAAAATTTTTTAGATATGTATAAAAATTACAATTCTTTAAAATCAAACTTGACAAAAAGTAACCATTTGAAAAACTAATCGTAATTAGCTAATAACTTTCTAAATTGAATCACAATTATAGAAAATATCAAAATCTTGTAAAAATAATGAATTATAGTTCGAATAACTGTTTAGATTCTGATCAAGGTACTGAAATTTGGCACACAATTATACAAAAATATATTTAAAATCTCCGAGAAATCAACAGGAAATAAAATTTTTCATTTAAAATTAAATTTGTGGAAAAGTAACTACTTTAAAATTAATCGTTACTTGTTTACAAATTCTTTAAATTTATCCCATTTATGAGAAACATTAAATTTTTTAGAAATCATAAATTTTAATACTAGTGACCATTTAAATTTTGATCAAATAACCGGTATAAAATTATGCTGAAAATTTTTCAAAAGTTATAGAAATCTATAAAAATTAAAATTGTTTTTTATAGCTAAATACGTGAAAAAGTAACCACTTGGAAAATAAATCGTTACTTAAGTAGAAATGTTTTAAATTGAATCACATTTATTTATTCATTAACAGTAATACAATTCTAATTTTTTTAGAAATTCAATTTAGTGGAATAACCGTTTAGTTTAGAAAAAAATAATCGGTATTTTTTTTAACTTTAAAAATTATTATTCAAAAAAATTGTTTATTTAGTTACATTTTTAATTTTTTTTTTTTTTTTTTTTTTTGTAATTAAAAGAATTTTTCCGTTTATTTGAATAAAAGAAATTTAAAATTTGTTTTATTAATTATTTAATTAAAAATTTCAATTTATCTAAAAATCCGCGATTTTTTTTTTTAAATTTGCGTTTTTTCTTGTAACAATTGTGTTAAGTGTGGTAATACTTTACAAATCGTGGGGGTGTAGAGAGAGCTTAACTTAAAGAGAGATAAAATCACTAAAAAAGAACTATAAAAGAAATAATAAAAAACACAAACATTGCAGCAAACAAATTTAACACATTACAATTACAACATTATAAATAAAAACAAAATGACATTAAAAAAAAATAAGTGGGTCAAATGCGGCATTTGTAATTGAAAATATTTCAAGGAAATCAAAAAAGAATCATATAACAAAATTATTTATTTTAATACAGAATATCAACTTTTAAATAACAATATAAAAAATAAAATTGTTAAAGAGGGAAAAGAAATAAATATCACATGACTATAAAAAAAGTTATCAAATAATAAGAATATTTACACCCAAACACAATTTTTATTTTTTTTTATTTTATTTTTTTTTTTTTTTTTTGTTGGAGAGGCAGAACTTAAGACGACAACAAAAACAAGAAATATCCAGTGATCGACCGGTTATGTCATGCATTTTTTCAGCTTCAATTTTTTTTTAGAAAAAATCTTTTAGAAGAATTTATAATAAAAGATGCAGTTTTGAAAAATCTTTATTTTAAATTTAAGATCTCTTTTGCTAATTAAAAAAACTTTTTTGATATTTCTTTAGTGTTTTAATACTTCTTAATATTTTTAAATTAATTTTAATCTGTTGTAATCTATAAGGAAAACATTTGTAATTTAGGTCTAAAAAAATAAATTGTATGCACACATTTGTTAAAAAAAAAGAACTCAAAGCACTTGTGTTATAAAAAAAATAAAGGCGATACAACAACCGGGTTCAATAATAATGTGATTCATGGAATTTTCTATTTATTTTTTATTTATAAGATTTGTGTATTTAAACAAACAGCACTTTATTGTTAAAAACTTTATTTTTAATTATTAAAATATTTAATAGATTCTATTTTTTGTGTATTTTAATTCACTTTCAATTTATTGCAATTTTTATTCACCCAACAACTACTGTGACTAATCTGCTCTCTTACAAATTCAATGAACAACTGTTTTTTTTCTATAGATTACAACAGTGAGGTTAAATTGGTTGTTTTTCTCTCCACAGAACAAGCGATTTTGAACAATTTATCTAATAAAAAATATAGCGATTTTTAATAAAAAAAAACAAGCAAAATAATAAAAAGAATTTAGTTTTAAAACATTTAAATGAATTATCTAAATAAATAAATAAAATCATTATAAAAAGAAACTCAGTGTAATACAGTGGGGACCGTTTGTTTATATTATATTTCTATTCTATTTTTTGTGTAAACGTTATTTTTCTCATTCACAGTTTGGGAATCTTTGATTACATTTAATTACGTTGCATAGTGCAATAAGAAAGTGACCTCGTAAGCCCATTTGATTTACAGGTTTTTCATGTACGTACCGTGCGAAACTGTCAAATTGTTTTTGTATTCTTATGTAACATTTTTTGCCGCGTTTATTTACTCATTTGTTGTTCATAGCATTTTGAAATTACAGCCCATCTAGGCATAACATAATATGTAAGATTTTTTTGTCCGAGAGTGTAAAATTAGATCCCTGTAGATTGAAATATTAGTATTATAAGATATATTATGAGACTGTTGTGATGAGATTTCTCTATACAACAATTTTATAAGATGAATTGTCAAAAAATACATACATACGAAAGTTTGTATGTATGTATTTTTTTGTTTTTTGTAAAATTGTTTTATTTTAATAGTTATTTTACTTTTAACAATATTTTTTTTTATAATTTTTGTATATAAAAAATCGCGAATTTCTTAAATAAAAAGCACATGTTTACTCTGTGACTGAAAATAATCATATCTTATTAGACTTATTAAAATACATGTACCTCTTATTTAAGATTTAACATAATATGAACAAAATGGTTACACTCTTCTGCTGGCGTTATCTCACATATTATATCGTGAGAAACGTCGGCAATAACGGGAAAACAATTTTGCCTTCTTAAAACATATTCAAATTTTCTACAGTCTGCCTCAAAAAGATGAAATATACGTTTGTACTATTTTATTTTCTCGGTTGTAGTATTTTTTAATGAAAATATTGCCAAAGTCATATTTTGAAAAATAAAAATATATTGTCAAAAAAAAAAATAAATAAATAAAATAATTTCATCCGCCACGGAGATTAGAAGATTGTTACGTACAAGAAAAGAGCATATTTATAATTTTGACTAAAAATTTAAACAAGAAATTTATTTTTAATTATTTTTTATTAAATAATTAAAAATAGTAAATATTCACAATTATAGACAATTTACTAAATTTGAAATTTGTTACTTAAATCTATGTCCTTCACACTAACATTCTTCCGCTATCCACTGACATTCACCATCATATATAGTTTTGTCCTTTAAAGCATAAACACCACCCGCTTGTCGGCACATGAAAAATTCTTCCTGTCTAAAGACCAATTGATTATCATCCACTAATTCCACAGACCAAAGGAAATTTTTCAATACTCCCTTCGTTTCATTGGCACCAATTCTATTCTCATATTCCGGTAAACGATGATAATAACTGCGAAAATGTTTACTAACCAAAACCAAATTTAAATCGTGTAAATTATCTTCTATGGTGGCCTCAAATATCGGTTCTAGCATACCCATATAATCAGCGCTAACTTTACTGGGTTTTGAGGTTAATACGAGACTAGTATCGCCATTAATTTGATGATCAGTAGTTTGATACATCACTTCCGATTGAGTTTTATTATATAAACAAAATTCTTGTTTACCATACAAATATTGCAAAGAAGGAGGTAAATTTTTAAGGGTATTATTAAGTAGCAATTGTGTAGATTCGGGAAGTCTTGTGAAAAATACATCATGTTTGATTTTATAGAAACAATAGGAGGCCAATAAAACATAATGAGGATCTTGTATACGATTTAATTTATAACGCCAATATAAAGCCAATTGGGCACGAGTCATGGTAACAAAATTTTCAACATCATATTTTTTATAGATTTTCCACAGCAATTGTACTAAATCTTGTTCCGGTATATGTTGATTCATTTTACTCAAAGCCTCATTGTAAAGATTTTGTATATCCGTTATGGGTTTTTGCTGGTGATTTAAAGCCTTTACCAATTGTTCATTTAATATAATGCTAATAAAATGGGGTACTTGATGTTCATAGGTATAAGGATTACGTGTATATTTCATGAGTAAAATATTAAAAAGATCATTATTCGACACTAACACATTTTCGATTTGTTTAAAAAGTAGCAAAATTGAACAAATTAATTGGAATAATCTGGATGCTTTCATTTTGTTGTTTATTTGGTTGAAGGCGAAATAAGACTACTTAAGGTATTTTTAATATTATTTTTAAGTATTTGCTTTTATTTTTTGGAGAGAATTATTTACTTGACCTTTAGGGGTCAAGACTAGAAAATTGTTAGTGATTAATTTTGGTGCAAAAGAACTCATCAATATGTGTTGTATTGTTATTCTTAAAATTCAGCTATTCTAAGACTAGCTCTCTCAATGCTTTACTATTTTGGAATAATTTAAAGAAGATATTGTAAAGGAAAGAGATTTTTTTGCGGAAGTGCAAGTCATATTTGAAAATATACTAAGCAAATAAGGAAATGTCTAAAAATAAAAACAAACAAAAACAAAACAAAAAGTAAATAAAGATGAACGATTAACAGTAATTTAGAATAATATAAAGACCTTAGTACCAATGCTGAATTTTTAATATTAAATTTAGACAAGACTTGAACGGCTATAGACTAAAATGTAGACTATATGTCAAAGTATACACTAGACTGTATACTAAACTATAAAAAATACTTTACTGTAATCTGGAATAGAGAGTAGAGTATAAACTAGACGATAGACAAGACTTTAAGCAACACTATAAATTTCCGCCCAAGATTACCTATAATGAAGATAAATGTCAAAGGTATGAAGAATGTAGTAAAATGTTAAAAGAGATTCGCGAAGATTTATGACAACACAACTAGATACTGCCCCATAGTAGTTGGAAGTGTGAAGACTTATTTGGATTCCAGGAGCTTAGTATCCATATTGGCCTGCTTCCTGGTATACGTATGTTTCCAGGCTAAGAACAACTGAAATGACTTCTGGCGGATAATTTAACAAACAAAAGAAGCAAAATGGAAAGATAAAATTCAAATGCAACGATGCAAGAAGTGATAAACCCAACACCGGCGGCTTTGGAGAGCGTGAAATTACGCTCTCGGTCGTCGAAATCGTACTACCATAATAAACGTGTGCGAAATAAAGTTGCAACAAAACTTTCGGCGCTGAACAGTGTCACATTTGGCAGTTTTACAGCGACAAAAATTCAGTATTGGAGACGTTGGACTGAAATGTTATATTCTGTTAGTAGACAAAGTCGTAAACATTCCCACAAAAAATGGGCGGGTATGATCACTGCCACTCCCATACAGAAAAATATTATTATTTTTTTATATGAATTTTGGACATATAAATTTTATTATAATAAAGAACACTTTAAAGGTAGGCGTGGCAGGATTTTTATAAAAATTTTTTTCGCCTATACCTTAAAATTTTGAAATAATTCTTACCTTGGTAATTTTTTCACTTTTAAAATATTTTTTTCAAACTATAGCATTTTTTTTAATGGTTTCAAAAGAAATCTTAACGCAAATGCGTGTAAAACAAAATCAGAGACTCTTTGGGCAGAGCTCTATCCAAATTTTGTCAATTTTGAAAAAGTTTTTTAATTTTTTGTTCAAATTCTCAAAAGTCAAAGACGAGATCAACAAAATGATATATTGGCTATATACCACCATATGTTGGTTAAGCACAGAAAAAATATTTTCTGAGCCACGCCTTTTATAGCGGCTCGGTGATCATTTTAGAAGATAAAGTCAATTTTTGAATCAAGTTTTCCTCGGATTGGGAGTTTATATTGATACACAAAAATATACACAAAAAATATATTGTGCCAAAATTTCTTTGGAATATGTCTGCTCATTTAAATTTTATTTAGGTTTAAATATTAACATTATTTCTCAAAAAATATACTCAAATTCTAAATTTTAAGTTTGTCATGTCATGGTCTGAAGAAATATCAAGAATAGACTAATGTCATGGCTAAATAAATCATCATTTAACACAGTGAGATCATGAAAGATACATAAGCTACTGTATAGATAGATGTATAGGTTCGGACCTAATAACTTTCCGTATTGCTCCCGCTACTCAAATCAAGATGTAAACCAAGAACATTCCGTGTAGTAGGAAAATAACTGAACGCGCAAAACATAGTTCACATTGTCTTTAATAAAAAGTAAAAAAAAAAAAAAATGATTAAAAAAGAAAAGCTGAGAAAAGAATAGAAAATTCTTGACGCTTGCTATGCAATGTTTTTGTAGACAGTTCCCCATAGTTAATGAATGATGGAAAAAAAGATTAGACTATGATATAATTATTATTATTATATACTAGACTATAATCTATACTTTACATTTCTACTTTTTATATATAATTTTCTTAACATCCTTCTTTTTCTTTCTATATATTTTTACGTAATTTCAATGTTTAAAATTTATTTAAATGCGGATTATAAAAAAAAAAACTTAATTTAATTAAAAACTATTGCACTTTAATATCACATTAATTGAGATAATTTTTAAAGGGATTTAAAGGATTTTTATAATAGAGAAAATAAAAATATGCAAGACATTTTTAATTCCATTTAGCTTGGCTTAACAAACTATTGTTTTTCTATATTAAAATATTACAAAGGAAACATATCGGCTAAGGATTCTGCTATGGAACTGTCACGGAAACGTCCAATGCGCAAAGCATAAGAAATAACATGAGCCACATAAGATTGCTCATGAACGCCATGGAAAAGATAAGACATGGCACCTGGAAAATAAAAAAGAAACGATTTATTTAAATGAGAAAATTTGTAAAGGTTATACTTCAGTCCTTCACGTTTTTCGTTAACTTACCCACAGAATGTATGGTTACATCACTGCCTCCATGATAATTTTCATCAGTATTTATGGCTCCCTGTTGCATATATTCCCAATCTGCGGTATTTTGTTGTGAAGGATCTTTTCTGAAACCATTCGCATCAGGTTGAAAACCTTTGTAAGTAGTACCATAAGTTAAGGTAGTATAAGGAATACTTTCCGTCTTGGAATTACCAGCTACTCCTAAAATATTTGCTCCTTTGGCAGCATGACCATTAATGGTTAAAGTGTGACCATGATCTGCCGTAACTATAACTAAAGTATCTTCCAATTTTGTTCCCAAAGAATTAATGGTAGCATTAATAGCTTCATTAAAAGCCAATACCTCACTTAAAGCCTTTTTGGCAGTACCTCTATGATGAGCCTGATCTATCATTCCACCTTCCACTATTAAAAGGAAACGTTGATCTTTAGTTTTGAAAAATTCTAAAGCTTTTAAAACCATTTGTTTGAGTGAAGGCATGCCTTGAGAAGAGGTATCTCTTTCATAATCATATTTCAAATGACCATTGGCAAAAATGCCTAAGATGTAATCAACCTCGGAGGGCTTAATGTTTTCTAATTCTCCAGTATTCTGAACTACAATGTGGGCCTGTTTACGACTAGATTTAATATTACGCCATTCTTGTATAAGATCACGACCATCATTAGATTTACAAGCCCAAGTATCTATGGGATCCAGCTGAGAATCTGAGACATTAGACATTAACATTTGTCTTCCTCCTCCCATTATAATATTAATATTTTGTCCTGTCAAATCTTCTATAAGTTGACGGGCTATATCTTTACATCCTTCCTCAATAGCAGAGTTAGGCATTTTTTGTTCACATTCCCAGCGACGATCGGGTGTATGGGCATAAAGGGCGGCAGGAGTGGCATGTGTTACACGGGTATTTGTAACAAAACCTGTCAGCATGCCATCATCTTGAGCCCATTTTATTATAGAATTGACATGATGGTCGACATTTAAAGAGGCCGAACAATTGCCTAATGATACCGAGGCATCTACTCCTCCAGTTTCATAGTTAACTTTCACACCCGAGAATAAAGCAGTGGCCGTAGAAAAAGAATCAGGTACTTGTTTATTAGCACAATAGGTCTAGATTTTTTTTAATAATTTTAAATTTTCTTTTAATTTAAAATTGAAAACTTTACCTTCAATAAACCCATATCAGGAAATTCCTCCCAGGACATTAAACCTTCCTCTGAGAAACCCATAATACGGGCAGCTGTTACTGTATTGGGACCCATACCATCACCCACAAATAATATAACATTCTTAGCTCTTCTTTTATTACGTTTACGATTTAAAGCCTTTTGCAATTCCAAGGCGCCCTCTTCAAACCATTGCTGCTGTTCCATGGGCAAAGACATAATCAAAGAATTGGCTCCATCCATCAAACCATTTATGGTATGATTAGCATCAACGTTATAGTGAATTATAAAACCCACTGTCATAACCACCAAAAGTATAGTGGAAAATGATACCGCTATTATAAAGATTTTTGATTTATAAACCTTTTTCTTAGGCGGCTTAAAATCACTATTATAGTCTTGAATATAACTATCCATTTCCACATTGCTACCGGTATCCGTTATACGCTTGCGTTCGGTCATTTTATTGGCAAATATTCCAACTCTTCTGTAAAGTGTTATGTTTTACAGACGGCCAAAAACTAATTTAATTTTTTTTCTTTTTCAATTTAAGCTAAAAATAAGATAAGAAATTTTAGAAAATAAAACAAGAGTAGAACACTCAGTTATCGTATTGGCTTTGTTTAGTTATATATCAATATTTTTATATTATTTCTGTTTCCCACCTTTACTTTATCTTTATGATGTTAATTATAATTTAGTCGTAAGGTGATAATTTTCTTATAGGAATTTTGTTTTAAAAAAGAAATCACACAAGTTTAAATGTAAATTTAAACAATTGATAATAATCTTATTTTATTATATATTTTTATTTGCTTTAAAAAAATAAAGTTTATAAAGTCATAAAATATTTTAAATAGATTCAGAAATATTTATTCACACTTGTATCTAAACATTTATTATAACATTTAAAAACTACAACAAATTCTGAACAGAGAAACTCTAATAAAATTCTAGCCTTTTATAGTTTAAAATGCACTGTTCTTAACTACCCGTCTACACCTAACATCTTATTAATACTAAATGTAGACGGCTTATGTTTAATGTTTAAACATATTTATCCATATAAATGTTTCAAAAACTATGTTTTAACATGATGTTAAAACAACAATTCATGTATAATGTAGATAGTATATAATGTACCGTTCGGACAAGCAATTTTTTAACAAGACAAACGTCAAATTATTGTCTGAATTACACTTAATTTTTAATCTTTATCAATTATAGGGGAAAAGAGTCATAGTAAACTATGTAAAAAGTACCAACAACAATTAAAATTACGTATTTTATCAAGAAATGTCAAGATAAAGTTGTCAGCACTCGAGCTCTGACAATTTTGTCTCGAAACTGCAATAATACTAATAAATTCTAAATTCTATTTTTAACCTGATAAAATTTTGACGTTTTTTTGATAAAAATTTGTCGAGTATAGACTCGATGACAACATGAAGTTAATGTGAGCTGTAGGCGGGTAGTAAATAGTGTTTGGTAAAGATAATTTAATTTGTTTTTTTAATAATTTTTATAATTTTATTTGAAAATTTAGTTTCCTAATAAAAAAAATTGTTGTAATTTTTTATCATAAAAATTATATTTTTAGTTAAAAATTGTATTTTTAGGTAATAATTCGTGTAGATTAATCAGTTTTCTTCTTTTTTTGTAAATATTCGGCTTTTTAGTGTAGAGGATACAAATGTTTTAAAAAATTCGTCACCTTAAATTTAAGAAACTAAAAATTTGAGGTTAGATTGAAAAAATATTGTTATATTAAAAATTTCCTAAAAATTTAAACTGTCAAACATTTCTAAGACAAATGGGATAAAAAGCCATACAAATTTTATATTAAAACCTAAAATTTAAGATGTTTAATTTGAGATTAGATTGAATAAATTCTTTTCTCTTCAAAATTCTCGGAAAATTTAAACTGTGAATTATTTCTAATGGACAAATTTTGAAATAAAACCTTAAATTAAAGATCTCGAATTTGAAGTTTGTTTGAAAAAATGTATTTATATCAAAAATTTCCTAAAAATTCAAACAATTCCTTAAAAATTTTATAATAAAGCTTAAAATTTAGAAAAACAGAGTTGAGGTTAGATAGAAAACATTTTGTTATATTCAACATTTCCTACAAATTTCAACTATCAATCATTTCCAAGGCAATGAAGAATACAACACTTAAAATTTTATAAACAAAATTCATTTTGAGGTTAGGTTGAATAAATTATGTTAAATTCAAAATTTGCAGATAATTTTAACATTCTCTTATTTTTAAGTGCATACGGACTAAAAATCAATAGAATAAAATGTATAATAAAAGCTTACATTTTTAAAATTCAATTTGAAGTTAGCTTGAAAAAATCTTTCATTATAAAAATTTTCTAAAAATTTTAATTGTTAATTATTTCTAAGGTAATAAGAGACAAAAAGTCATTAAAATTTTATAATAAAATCCAAAAACACCAAAGACAGAATTGAGGTTAGGCTAAAAAAAATTTTGCTATAATCAAAATTTTTTGACAATTTAAACTATCAATTGTTTTAAAAAATATAAGGATTCAAACGCCTTCAATTTGAGGTTAGGTTAAAAAAAATTTTGTTATAATTAAAATTTCGTCAATATTTAAATTGTAAATTATTTCTGTATTGATAATGTACAAAACGCTATTATTATTATTTTTTTTAGTAAAACTTAAAATTTAAAAAATAATAATTAGAGGTTAGGTTGAATAAATTAAAAAAATATATATTTGCTAAAAAAAATTAAACTGTGTATGATTTCTATTCCATTAATAAAATTATGGAAAATAAAATCGTAAATTAAAAAAAAAAATATAGTTTGAGGTTAAGTTCATTTTTTTTTTTTTTTTTTTTTTTTTTTTTTTGTAAATACGAATTTGCTAAAAATCAAGACTATAAATTGTTCCTAAGACAATAGTTAATAAAACATTGATTAAAATTTATAATAAAATTTTAATTTTAAGAAATTAAATTTGAGGTTAGGTGGAATAAATTTTTTAAAAATACGAATTAGTTAAAAAAAATCAAGCGGTTTATGATTTCTAATGCATTAAGCAACAAAACTCTATTGAAATTTTGCAAAAAACCTTTAATTTAATAAAAAAAAAATAGAGTTTAAGGTTAGATTGAAGAATTTTTTATATATGAATTTTCTTCAAATGAAACCTGAATATTGTTTCTAATATAATAATTAATAATATATTGCTTAAAAATTATATTAAAAGCTTAATTTGGAAAAATTAATTTTGAGGTTAGGTTGAATAATTTTTTAAAAAATACGAATTTTTTGAAAAATCGAACTGTGTATGTAAATGAAAGAAATTAATTTTAAGGTTATATATATGTATATAAGCTCAAACTTAATTTCTTTAATTTACGATTTGATTAAAAAATTTCCAAACATTTTGTATATGAATACATTCATTAAAATTTATAATAAAAACCTTATTTTATAAAATTAAACTTGAGATTAGCTCAAAAGAAATTTTGCTATAAACGGAATTTTGTAGGATCTGGTATGTGGTTTTGGGTGAAAATCATATTTTGGGGGAAATTTCGATTTTCCTGGGCATGAAAAGCTTTAAATGCTGCTAATACAGGTTGATTTAAAAACCCATTAAAGTTGCCAATATGTAGATCTTTAACTGTTTCCAATATAGTTTGTTATAAAGACTTTTGAATGTCTCTAATTCGCTAATCTGACTTGATTTTTGACCCTTAAATACAGCTAATTTAGTTTTATATATAAAATGCAAATTAGTTTGATTTGAAGTCTATTGAATACTGCAAACTTAGCTTTATATTAAGGGATTCAATTGCTACTAATATGGCTTAATTTAGATACCTTTAAATGGTGATAATTTTGCTTCAATTGAAGATCCTTATGTATCTTTTATTTATGAAATTAACAGCTTTGAATGCTATTAATTTGGGGATATTTGAAGATCTTTAAAAACGCTAGTCAGGTTAATTAGGTGATTTAATGACCTTTAAATGATGCTAATTTGGCTGGACAAAGTGCTTTAAATACTGCTAATAGGGGTTCATTTTGAGACCTTTAAATATTTCCAATTTATCTTGGTATGAAGTCT
This sequence comes from Protocalliphora azurea, assembly GCA_932274085.1. Taxonomy (NCBI): domain Eukaryota; kingdom Metazoa; phylum Arthropoda; class Insecta; order Diptera; family Calliphoridae; genus Protocalliphora; species Protocalliphora azurea. The sequence goes on from OW026523.1 coordinate 5,975,688, forward strand.
TTTTAATGACTCTAATTTGGCTAGAATTAAAAACTTTTTACAGCTGCTAATTTGGATTAATAAGAATTGCTTCGAATGCTGCTAATTTAGCCTCAATTAAAAACGTTTTAATACTTCTAATTTGACTTGACATAAAGGGCTGTAAATGCGGCTCATTTGGAATGATTTTAAGAACCTTAAAAGCTTCCAATTTATCTTGATTTGAAGTCTTCCAAATATCTCTTATTTGGTTAGATTTACAAATTTTTATAAGCTGCTAATTTGGGTTGATATCAATTGCTTTGCATGATGTTGACATGGATTGACTAAAGGGGCCTTTAAACTTGCTTAGTTTGACGACCATTCTTCCTTTCAAATGCCTTACAATTTGACTTGATATAAAATGCTTTAAATTATTAATATAAACTCATGTAAATGTGTCTAATTTCAGCTTCTATGAAGAAAGTAAATTAATATAATATAAAGTTCAAAAGCTCACACTTTTACTAATTAAAACCACAAAAAAATTTTCTTATTATTAATCTCATTATTTGATTTTAATCTTCAACACTTTTTTAACAAATTAATCAAATGACAATTGTTAAAATTGTTCAAAACATGATGACTTTTCTTTTTTTTCGCAACAAAATCACTATTATTAATAAAATCTTCCGTACGATTTAACTGTTTTTTAAACCAACACCGCCATTAATTGACTAAACTCTTCATTCGTTAACAGCTCTCTTTCAACTCCAAAAAAAAAAGATTAACTTTTGATCAAAATAAAAATTACCTGTTTATAAACTAGAGCTCAACTAAATGAGTAAAAAATTTTTTTGTTTATAACGAAATAAAGTAAGTAAAAAATACGAACGACTCCAAAAAAAAAAATAGTGTGCAAATCAATATGGTGGCTTTTGGTAGTAAATTCTCTTAAAACACTCAATTTAAAGAGCCGAATGAACCACTTGTATAGCTTTAACAACAATTTGTTAATATAAATTTATTTTGATTTGTTTTCTGCGTTTCTTTCCTAAAATAGGTTTATATGACGTTGTCAAATCTAATCAAATGTGTTTTATTGCTAAGAGTATATAAAAGAAGATAATTTGTTTTATCTTGGAGAAAATAAAATCAATATTTTAAGTGTTATTTTTGAAACAGAAGGAATGTAATATGTAGACTAAAATGTGCTCTACTCAAAAATTTTGGAAAAATGTTCAACATTCTGATTTTTTTTTTTGCATAAATCAAGATTACCAGCACACTTGATTTTTAAATAATTTTGATAATGATTCAGTAGCATTTTTATTCGTGATTAAAGTGATGTAAAAATTTTTGTCCGCTCGCTCTATGTTTACGAGTTATGAGTACTTGAAGTTATAATATATGTATGCAATTTTTCCTTCCTTCTGTAAAGAATATCAACAATATGAGTATCATTGGAAAGATCTTGAGAAGGCTTTTCGATTGATATATAAAATGTGCCAAATCACTAACCCAAGGTAAGGCAATATGATATTTTATTACTTTTGGTTTTGACTTTTTTTACAAAACTATCGTTATCCCAAAAATATATCGATATAACGATAATCTCGTATATATCAAATCATTTAGGGAACATTTCAAGCTTTCATATGATCCCCATATTACACCCCTAGCCCAATAAATAACAAAAACATAGCGCTTTAAAAATTAATATTTAGAAAAATTAATCGATTTTTATGAGTAATATATTTGTTAAAGTGCTATGTTGTCTCACCATGGGTTAATGATTTGTCACATTTTATATATCAATCGAAAGGCCTTCCATATTGTTAATTTTCATTAAAGGAGGAAGGAGAAAAATGTTTAAGTAACTTTTTTTAACCCAAAATAGTGCTTTTGTGAGAAAAAAAATTGTTAAAAAATCAATAGTTTCGGTAATCTTGATTTGTTCCTTTCATTTTCCTATTTAGTCCCACCGTTACTTATTAGAGCAATCATGAATTTTTTGCACAAACAACTGTTTGCTTTTATTTTCGCTGTTTAATTAATTTAAATAATATTTATTTGTTTTTTGATGTTTTTCTTGTCTTATGTTTATTTACGGGTGTAAACAATTGCAATGAGTTTAAGGTGATAGATAAAATTACAATAGTTTGTGTGATTGAAAAACAGTACAAAATCGAGAAACTGGTCAAAAACAGACCATAGACCACACTGTAGACGAGATTATAGTTCAGACTATAGACCAACTAGACGATAGTTCACACTATAGACTGGACTATAGTGCAAGCTATTTAGTCTGTAGACTATAGTATGGACCATAGTAGAGATTATAGTCAAGACTATAGTCCAGATTAAAGTAGAGACCTTAGTTAAAACTACAGTACAGACTATATTCAAGACTATTCTACAGTACATTAGTAAAGGCTATTGTAAAGACAATTGTACAGATTATAGTCAAAACTCTAATCCAGACTATATGCTAAACTTTATTCCTGACTATAGACTAGACTATAGTACAGAATATAGAGTAGACTCTAGTCCAGAATATGAACTATCCAGACTACAGAGTAAACTAAACTATATAAACTAGACTTCAGTTCAGGCTATTGACTAAAGTCTGAAGTATAGTCTAGTCCACAGTCTACTTTATAGTTTAAGATATATTTTGGGCAACAGTCTAGTCCATAATCTGAATTACACTATAATATTCTGTAAGAGATTCTCATGTAATCTTTTCACTCACTCATATTATTGTTTATCAAACTGTCATACCTTATTTGTCGTTTATTATGACAATTGATTTGTATCGTTAGTTTAATATATTTTTCTTCAAATTGCTTTTTTCTTTCCTTTTTTAACATATAATTAACCGTTTGTTATTTTTTTTTTTTTTTTTTTTATTGTAATCAAATTGCTTTTATGTTACTTTTTTATTGTGTTATTTACCTCTTAATGGCAGGAAGTTAAATGAGTAACTAAATTTTCTGTTGCTTGAGACACTAATATTTATACTCTTTCATGCTATAGATAGAGAAAAGTTCTGTATAAAGTGCAAATAAATTATTTATTTAAATTTATTTTATTTAAACAAATTTTTTCCTAGTAAAATTGTAATAATATTTAAAATATTAAATTTATCAAAGATTTAGAAAGCAAATTTAGAGAGAGTTACTTTGAAGAATAATGTTAACAAATAAATGTAAGAAATTGTTGCAATTTTTATTTTAATATTTTAGAAAAGGTTTTTAAAACTTGTTTAACTTTTAGCAAATAAAAAAACTTTTGTCATGAGATCCTGTCTTTTTTTAATTTTTACTTCAATTTCCTTTTAATTTAAAACATTTGAATTAATAATTGTTTTTGCATAGAAACATTTTCTCAATTTAATATAAAATTGTCTTAAATTTAAAACAAAAGATTATTTATTTGTTGCTTAAATAAATAAATAACAGATGAAATCATGATATAAAAAACAAGTTGGTTTCACTTGTCTCTCACAAAAATTATTTTGAAGTTTACTGCGATTTTTGAAGTTTTCTTTTAGTAAATAAATTAAAAGAAAACTTTGCCGGATTTTAAAAATTGGAAAAAATCCTTTAGAATTTATATTATTTAATTTAAAATAAATGGATATTAGTAAATGCAATAAGGTAACGAGTAAACAACAAATTGTTAGGGAATTTAAAATCTTTTATGTATGGGAGTATGTCTTAATGACAATTTCTTTAGTAAGTTTTTAAGTGTAATTCATTAGGTAATTTATATGGGATGACTCTATGAAATTACTTCAATTAACAATTTAATAAAATGTCAGCACTAAAAACATACAAGTGAAAAGGTATAACTGGTTTAAAGAATTTTATAGACTTTAAATATTGTATACTAAATTTGTCTCATAGAAGTTTGACAAAACATCAAGAAAGTTAAGAGAAAAAGTAGTGAGTCCAACAAATTTAAGGTAATCCAAATTTTTAACTGTCGTTTATCCGTAGAAAATGTGGCTTTTAATGTTTTATAAGAAAATCTTAAATTTTAAAAATTAAATTAGAGATTACGTTGAAAAAATTTTGTTATACTCAAAACTTGCTGAAAATGTAAATTGTCAATTATTTATAAAGCAAAAAGAATTCTAACGCTTTTAAAATTTTATAAGATAACTTTAAGGTTAGGTTGAAAATATTTCGTTGTATTCAAAATTTGCTGAAAATTTAAACTATCCATTGGATAGGCTATAAGGAATAAAAAGTTATTAAGATTTTGTAATAAATCCCAAAATTACCAAAAATAGATTTGAGGTTAGGTTGAAAAATTTTGCTATAATAAAAATTTTAAATGTCATTTATTTTTAAAGTAATGTGAATCCAAAAGCCTTAAAAAATGTTTCAATAAAATCCTTAATTTTAAAAATAAAATTTGAGGTTTTATTGAAAAAATTCCTTTATATACAAAATTTACTGAAAATTTAAAATGTTAATTATTTCTAAGTCTATGAGGAATAAAAAGTCACCATAACTTTGTAAGAAAACCTTAAAAATGTAATATTAAGAATTTTTAAAAAATTTAAGCTGTCATTTACTAAGGCTTGAAATAATAAAAAGCTAATTAACATTTTATAATAAAATTTAAAATTACCAAAAATAGAATTGAGGTTAGATTGAAAAAATATATTTTTTATATCCATATCCTCAGAATTTTGTCAATATATTAAAAGATCTTTATTTTTTTTATCAATAATTTTATTTCTTGAAATTGCATATAGTATTTTTATTATTATATTTATTTTGATAAAAAGGGAAGAAAGAGTGAAATAAATTGCATAAAATATAGAATATTTTATTTATTTTTTTCTTTAAAAGAACAAACAAAAAATGGAATATAAACTAAAATAATAATAAAAATCCTACAAATATATAAGCTTAGATGTATATTAAAAAAAGTGTGTTTATATGAAATATAAAAATGTGTTTTTGTTTTTTTTTTTTTTTTGCATGGTATTCACTTTTTTAAAAAACATAAGAAAAATTCAAAAATATTGAATTTTGTTGCCTTTTTTTAGAATAAACCAAGCAATTTTGTTGCAAATACCACAAGAATTTTTTTTAATAAATTTTATATTTTTTTTTTTATTTTTTTAATTACATTTTTTTATTGTGCAAAATAAAATTTCTAAAAAAATTTATTTAATAATAAAAATATTTAAAAAAGGAGATTGGGAGAGAGATGAAAAAACGCAAAAGCCCTTTTTTTGATGGATTAAGATTAAAATAAAAGATTTGGAAAAAATAACAGTAACATCATTATAAAATGAAACATTTAAAAATAATAAAATCAAAAAATAAAAATTTGCTTCATTAACAGATGAATAAAGGGATTCATTTCAAAGGAAAAGAAACAAACAAAAAATATTAAGTTTTAAAAAATTAATAAAATTAATATTTATAAAAAAAAAAAAAACAAAACTGAGGAAGAAAATTTGTTTAGATCTAAATAAAAGTTAAAACCTGCATTAAAAAAAAAAACGTAAACGACTTTTGCCAGTTAATTGTGTGTATGTTTGTTTGTTTAATATTTAGATATCATCAATATCAATGTCCTCGCCATCATCATCCTCCTCAATGACCTTCTTATTGGCCACTTGAGTAACTGCCTTCAAGGGTTCAACACGAGCTCGATCATTGTATTCAATTTCTACTTCAGAATCTTCATCATCCTCTTCGTCAGAAGATTCCTCCTCTTCGGCCTCCTTAAGCCATTGTATAAAAGGTTTAACCTTTTCGTGAATTTCAGTAGCAACATCTTTGGCAACATATTTCTTGCTGACCTTTTGCGACCATTCCAAAATCACCTTTTCGTCTAAGATATCGGCATCATAGAACAATTTAAAGATACCAGCAACTTTAGATAAAAGTTTATCCTTGTGCAAAGCAATGACTTGTTCAATACCACCAATCAAATAACGTTGAGCTTTAGGATTGTTATGGGTAAAACGCAATAGCAAGACACGATGTTTGCGTACATCTTGGGGTAGATTTTCAGAGAAGAGTAACTCGGCCAAGACCAAAGATGCCTTGTTGACAATATCCAAACGTTCGGCTTCGATAAGAAGATCCTTGTGTTCGGCTACTGCTTCCAATTTACCGGCATCCAACTTCTTTTTGACAATTTCGTAGAAAATGTCAATGCGTTCTTTTTCGGTTTTATCGTAGTCATCCGAAATGGTCATACTCTTGGCACCATCAGTTAAGTCTTGTAGACGAGCACGAATGGCTTCCTGTACAAGAAAATTTAAAGAAAAGGTAAGAAATTCAAAATTTAGTGCTGGCAATTATTTCTAAGGCAATAAGAAATAAAAAGTCACTAAAATTTTACATCTAAAATTACCAAAAATAGAATTAAGATTAGACTAAAAAAATCTTGATATAATTAAAATTTAAACTGTAAATTATTTTTAAGATTTAATACTAAAACCTTTTAAATTTTATGCTAAAACCTTAAAAAAATAAGTTTCTATTATATTCAAAAATTTGCTATAAATTTTAACTGACAATTATTTCTAAAGCAATAAGGTATAAAAATCCGTTAAAAATGTATAATAAATTTAAAAAATTTTATAACGAAACTTTAAATTTTAAAAATTAATTTTGAGATTATGTTGAAAAAATTCTATAATATTAAAAATTTGTTGAAAATCTAAATAGTCACTTATTTCTAAGGCAAAAATTTTGTTGTAATCTAAATTTAAACTGTCAATTATTTTTAAAGTAATAAGGATTGAAACGCCTTTTAAAATTTTTAATAAGGTTGAAAAAATTCTATTATATTAAAAATTTTCTGGAAATTAATTGTTAATTTTATCTAAGGCAACGAGTATTCGAATGCCTTTGAAATTTCGTAATAAGACGTAAAATTTAAAAAATAAAATTTGAAGTTAGGTTGCTGAAAATTATAGTCTCAACTATAATCTAGCCTTTAGTCTAGGCTATGGTCCCGCCGCCTATTGCCTATCCTGTAGTCACTTTTATATATTTCTAGTTTTATTTCAGTTTTCTTACTTTGCTTAGAACAAAATTTAAAACCCCCTACTAACCTTCGACACATCAACACTCCAATCATCATCGTCATCATTCTTTTCCGGCAAAGCAGCACTAATTTCTGCCTCAGTTTGACTTGCTTGATTACCACCATCCGAATCACCATCAGAATTCTTACCCATTGAATTGTTAGTAGCATCAATACCATTCTCGGTGCCATTCTTACCCTTGCAACGTTTCGAACGTTTACCCTCAGTCAATGAAGAACCCTGGGCAGCAGGGTTAATAGTAGGAGGATTTTTCAAAATAAAAGTGTTGACCTTATGATTGACCTTGAGTAAACCATGGAAACCACAGGCTTTGCAAGATTGAGAAATGGTTTGATTTTTAGCCGAAACAGTGAGATCGGTTTCGGGATTATCACATTCGGGACACAAGACAAATTTACGTATAAAACCGTCTAAGAGATCTTGTAATTTGGCAGCATCATGGGAGCCATTCACAATGAAACGTTCATTCTGAAAGAAAGTTAACAAAAAGAAATAATAAAATTAGTAACAATTAAGAGGTGTTGGAGTTTCCTCTTTTTACCTTATAATCAAATTGAGTTTGAGCACCCAGTTCACAACCAAAATACTTGGTTGGATAGGTGGCTGGCCTGCCTATGGCCCGGGCGACTTCAGCCATATTAACAATGACTGTTTTAATGCCATTACCTTTGCCCTCGACCTTGGCTTGTATGCGTGGCATTTTGTAGCGATAGAAAATATCAGTGACATTGCGGTTAACATTAACGGAACCCATTTTAGTTTAGTATTTTACTCTTTCAAGTGTCTGATAATCAAAACTATTTTTTTTCTATATTCTTTCTTTTAGTAGATTTGTTGGTGTTTCTTTTGTTTAAAATCTTATTTTTGCTGATGTAATGTGTCTTAAGCCGTTAACAATTCAAATTCTTTTTCGAACAAAACTTCTTTAAAGGATTTTTCACTTGTTATTTCCACTTTTATGAGCGAGATGATGAAGAAATTTAACTCAGATAATAATGATAGAGTTGTTGATGGCCAGCAACTTCATTTGCAGCAGCTAAAGCAGCAGCTTCGTTTGCAATAAACATGAACTCAGTAGCGTCAATTTCTTGGCCACAATTTTCTAACAATTGCTCTAAAACGTTGTTGTCGGAGATGTTGGTGGTGATGACGTCTTCGATGTTTAGATAACAAGGTTTAAAATTTTTATTTTTTGATTTATTATATGGTTTTATGCAGTTTGTTAAATTCATGAAGTTTGTTTTTCTTTTAAAGGATTTATACGACGACTGCAATTTAAAGTTCAGTTATGAACGATTGTGTGTGTGTGGGTCTGGTTTATGGTAAACTAAGTTGTCTAAATGTTGGATTCGTTAGTTGGTTGATTGAGTGCTTACTTTGAATTAGACGTTTTTGGGGGCCTACTTTCAAAGTTTATTTTATTATAAGTTTTTTTATTTTTATATAAAGTTCTTGTTTATTTCTTTGATTTTTTTATAATTTTAAGGGCTTTTTGTTTTATTTATTTTTTATTTAATGTTATTTTCTTTACACTCCTTTTTTAGGGGACAACGCGGACGTATTTGTATTTTTTTTTAGAAATTTTTGTTTTGCTTTTTTAAATTTTTTATATTTTTTTTATATTTATATTTAATATTTTTTGTGTATATTTTTATGTTTGCGGTATCTATATAAAAATAGTTTTTTTTATTTGAAATTCGAAAACGTTTTGACGCGTTTTAATTCATTGAATAAGAGCCTCACGTTTCTCTAAAAGGTTGAAGTTTCCGATGTCTGTTACTAGAAAATTTTGAAGTCCTGTAAAGATAAAAAATAAGATTAAAAAATTTAAAAAATAAATAATTACTATATAGCCAATTGTTTCTAAAGCAAAGATAATTCAAAAACTTTAAATTTTAAAAATTAATTTTAAGGTTAAGTTGAAAATATTTTATTATATTAAAAATTTGCTGCAAATTTAACTTTCAATTATTTCTAAAGCAAAAAGAATTCAAAACACCTTTAAAATTTTATAAGAAAACATTAAAATTTAAAAATTGATTTTAAGATAGATTGAAAAAATTTAAATATAATCAAAATGATTTTAAAGTTTAATCGGTCAAGTATATCTAAGGCAATATGGAATAAAAAGTCTTTAAAATTCTATAATAAATTCAAATTGCTAAAATTGGAATTGAGGTTAGGTTGAAAAAATGTCTCTATAATCAAAATTTTTGGAAAATTTTAACTGTCAATTATTATTAAGGCTATAATGAATAAAAATTCGCTAAATATTTATAATAAAATCAAAAATTTCCAAAAATAGAATTGAGGTTAGGTAGAAAAAATTTATCTATAATGTTAGTTATCTTAATGTAATGAGGATTCAAACGCCTTAAACACGTTCAATTTTATAATTAAAATTGTTAAAAAAAAATTCCATAAAACTAAAACAAATGGCCTTGACCCACTATATTTTTCTACAATAGTAAATCTATAATTATTCCTACATACATTTACTCACGCTCCTTAACACTTACAAACACCTGGCGGCAAATGTTTTATTTTAAACATACTTTTTTTTATTTAGTTTAATTTTTTTCATACCATATTTTTTTTTTAAATGAACCAGAAACACGAAATTAAGAGGAGAGGGGTTTGTGCTTGTTTTGGATTAGTGTGACATGACAAAAGTTAAATTTACTGCAGTATAGTCATAAATTTTATAAAATAATGAAAACAAAACAACAAGACAAATAGTAAATAAAACAACAAAGTACAAAAAAAAAAGCTACAAAAAGTTTTAAATAAAAAACAAAGCACATTAAATTAGTAAAAGAAAAAATAAAAAAATTTATAAAACTTCTAGAAGAAATTTATAATGAAATTTAAGGAGAGGAAAACTTTGAAAAAAAAAAAACAATATATATATAACGCATTTTGACCGATATCGAAGTCCTAAATAAGCTACGGACTTGGTTCTTATATAGATCGATCACAAATATTTTTCTTGAATTTAGGTTTTTTGCATCAATCAAAAAACCGAGTTATTGGCATATCTGTTTTTTTTTTTTTATTTATTTAATGTCTGCTTCCCTTATAGTTGTTGTTTTCATGAGTACTGAAAAATAACAACAACAATAAACTAAGACATATTTGGTTTTTATTCAACTTTTTGAAGCTCCTATGTAAACTACAGACTTCGTTCTTTCACAGAAAAATCGGATTTTTTTAAGAATTTTGTGTTGAAAATGAACTAAGTAGATCAAGTATTAGCAGAGTTATAGGCCAAAACACGTTATTCGATTTTTTGAAGCTCCTGTATAAACTATGGGCCTCATTCTTGCATAAATCTAATACAAATATTTATTTTCGAATTTTCGTTTTTTAAATCAGTCAAATCGGCCCATAAATTTTCCAACATATCCTTTTTAATTTAATATTGTCTAACATTTATAAAATATTTGTTCTGCACCGAAGTGTTATCTTCCTTAAATATGTGCTAACTTTTGTAAAATTTCAAAGTATTAAATTTGTTATTTATTAGCTTTTACCGGGTGCGATAACTAAGATATACTATAAATGGGAGCTACTACGCCCCCTGGACCTAATCACCATATTCGAAATTTGATATGAAAATTACTTTGAATTGAAGACTCACTGTAAGTCCTTTTAGATGAAAAAATTTATACTTTCTTTGTATAGGGGCTACCTCTCCCTCTGGACCTATCTGTCCTATTTTTATTTCATCAATGCGACATGATAGGATACTGGTTCCCACGAAATTTGAGGGCTCACGCTGTAATAGTTCTTTAGATATGTCATAATGAATATTTGCTTTATATGGGGGGTATTACACCCCCTGCTCCGATCTATTTTAAACTAATCGGTTCATCCGTTTAGTTTAAAATAGATTTTAAAAAGTGAACGTAAATATGGGCGTGGCATCCGTCAAGACATTCTACAGTGCAAGCACTATCTGTGCGTCAAATTTCATACAAATAGCTTCATTAACAACGTGTAAAATTGAAAAAATAGATTTTTTAAGTAGATGTAAAATGTGGGTGTGATACCCAATCGAGATCTAACGAAGCCTATAAACACCGCTGATAAATTTCTGATTTATAAATTCTTGATTCTATTTCAAATTTATATGAAAATACAAATTATTTAAAGTTTTTAGTATTTCCATAAATATAGTATAGGTAAGTATATTTGTAATTACATCTAATATAACATATTTCATTTTCATATAACACATCTCAACAGGGGTGAAGGGTGTATAAGATTTGGCACACCCGAATAAAAACTTTTTTCCTTGAGGTTTATTTCGCTGCCCGTTTCCCGATGTCGAATGAAAATAACTGAAAAATTGTGCATTCATTCGGAAATAATATAAACATTTTTCATAAAATTTTTTGGACTCTCTTCTTTTAATGTCATGACATTTATCATGAAAACTATCATAAATATGCCAAATAGTTTTCCATTATTTTACCTATAAATTTAAACCTAATTGTCACAATAAATCATTTACCTCTTTAATTTTTTTTCTTTTATTTATAACAGAAAATCACCCAATTATTTGCTTATAAAATGTGTAATAAAATTCCAAATACAAATATTACGATAAACTCTGCCTGCATGTGATGTGATGAAAAACAATTTATATTATTGATTTTTTTCTAAGGGTATATGGGTAATGTTTCCTATTACATTTTGCTGCTGTATTCTTTTTTGTTGTTCTTTTTTCGATATAAAATTATATTAAATTTGTTTAAATTTTTATTTTCTTCAAGTTTAGTTTGTAATTTGAATTAATCGATTTAAAGAAAATTTTAAGTGATTACTTACCTATGACTTAAATAACGCCGATGTGAATTCATGCACGAATTAACTAGCTTGCTCCGTTGAGGTGGAGATGGAGGTGTTTTCTGGTAAACTGGTGTTTCTGTAACCAAAAAAATTAGGATAAGTTAAGTTTTATTTTTAACACAAAATAAAAAATAAATGCTAATTTGACTTAAAAATAACTTAAAGCTTATGGACTAAACCATAAGTTAATATAATATTTTTCGTCTCTCAACTGGATTTATTTAGTCAAGTTTCTGTGTGCACAAAATTCAGGGTTTATTTAGTTAAAAAAAAATAAATAATAATAATTTGAAAATTGTATAACTGTAGTAATAATTAATTTTTGTATGGTAGTCTAACCAATTTATAATAAAATAAATAAAAAATAATTAGTACATGGACTGGACTAAATATTCGACTAGAAGGTAAACTATAGACCAGACTGTAGTGCATAATATAAACTAGACTATAGCTTTGACTATGGACAAAATTATAGAACAAAATATAGACCAACTATAACGTCTGGTATAAACTATAGATCATACTATATACCAAATTACAGACTAGACATCAGATCAAACTATGGACAAAACTATAGATCATACCATAGATCAGACTATAGACAAAATTATAGACTAGACTATAGTCTACATTATAGACTATAGACAAGACTATAGACTAGACTAGAATATACATTAGACTATAGACTATATTATAGTCAAGACTATATTCAATAATACAGACTATAGTCAAGATAATAGACTAGACTATAGACAAGGTTATAGTATAAGCTGTATACAAAATTATAGACTATACTATAGCCAAGACTATAGACTACGGTCAAGTATATAAACTAGAGAATAAAGACCAAACTATACACCAGATTATAGACAAAATTAGATCGGACTATTGAACAAACTATAGAGCAAAATGTAGACGAAACTATAGACCAAACTAAAGACCAGACTATATAATTAACTTTTGTAGCAAACTTTTTTATATAAATCAGACTACATTATAAGAAATTCTATAATTTTATCTATACCCTTTTTCTTACCAATTTCGTTTATTTTAAAATCTTTCTCTAAGAGCTCGTATTTTAAAGCTCGTTATGTCCCCTAAATCTATACTAGACACGAAGGACATTTGAGTATAGGATATTTAAGTTTTATACACACGCACACAACACAAAAAGCCCCTAACAGGAAATGATGAAAATAAAGCAAACAAGTAAAAATAAAAAGACCAACCAAACGCATTGGATAGGTAATATAAGTTAAGGCTTAAAATAAAAGTAAAATGTGTATTTACTAGACAACAAGGAAACCTTATTAAAAACTAAAGAAAAAACAAGAAAATACACAGAGATGCCTTTACAAGATAATCAACATAATATTGATTTGAATACACAAGAATTTTAAAATTAAAAAAGAAAAGACCTTTTAAAAGAAATACAGAAAATTTGTTTGTAATTTAAATTTATTAAATTAATCCTTTAAAAGATTTTTTCAATATTTTACAATTTTCTTAAGAATTTTAATTTTTCTTTTCTAAACTTACTTGTATTTGGTTTATGGTAGGCGTAAGACACCACAAATTGTAATAATGTTAAAGAGCCCACCATAAGATGATGCTCTTTGCTTTTTATTAATTTATACAACACTTTTAAAGTTATTTTTGCCAAAACTTTTGGTGGAGAAAGAAATTTGTTTCTACTTAATAAATTAACACACACAAGCACTCAGCACTAGAGAGGTCTTTTTATACAAACTCTATTAAAAGATAGTTTTTTATTTTAACAATTGTTTATTATAAAATGTATTTCTTTAAGCTCAAAAATCCTTATTTTTTTGTTAAATCTAAAACCAAAATAAAAATTTAATAAAATACATAAATTAAATGAAAAATATCACACGAATTAAATGACAGACTTTACAAATTCTAAAAGAAAATTTGTTCTTTTCTATGAAATTTTTCTTTTAGAAAATGATTTAAAAAGCTTTAAAAATTTTTGATTATTTTTTAGAAAAAGGTAATGGATTTTTTTTTCATTATTTCCGTTTTTGTTCCTTTTTTTTAATTTCCGTATTTATTAAAGATGTTTTTTTAATTAAATCCAGTCTGTGTATTTGTAGAAAATTTCTGTATATGATAATACTTTTGGTTAATTGGAAAATAATTTCAAGTATTTTCTTGTTATTTGGCTGAAGTTATTTTTTATAGATGTTGCAACGTTTAGTTGTGAGAAAAGACTAAAAGTTATATCCTGTTGAAAGCATACTTTTAGGAACAAATTGAAAAAGAGAAAGAGAATAAAACTCTTTCATAATATTACTCTTTTGAAAATAAGACACTCCGAGCTATCTATCATTATGGCCTTTTTAGATAACGAAAGAACATAAAAAAACTATTTATAGTTATATAATAAATTTTAGTTCAAAATTTATACTATATACAAGACTATAACTTGGACTATAGTCAAGACTATGGACTAGACTATAATCAAGACTATATGAATATATGATTATATTCAAAACTATAGTCAAAACTATAGACTATATTATTAACTATAGTCTATACTATAGACTATAATCAAGACTATACAGTAGACTATAGTTAAAACTACAGATTATACTATAGTCAAGACTATAGACTAGACTACAGTCAAGACTATAGTCAAAACTATATACTAGACTATGGTCAAGATAATAGTCAAAATTATAGACTACTGACTAAGACAATAGACTGACCTATACTCAAAACTATAGTTTATAGTCTATAATCTTGACTACTCTATACACAAGACTCTATACATAGATTAGACTATAGATTAGTCTATATATAGACTAATCTATAGTCTAGTCTATAGACTAATCTATAGTCTAGTCTATAGATATATAATCTAGTCTATAGATTAGTCGTCTATAGACTAGACTATAGATTAGTCGTCTATAGACTAGACTATAGATTAGTCGTCTATAGACTAGACTATAGATTAGTCGTCTATAGACTAGACTATAGATTAGTCGTCTATAGACTAGACTATAGATTAGTCGTCTATAGACTAGACTATAGATTAGTCGTCTATAGACTAGACTATAGATTAGTCGTCTATAGACTAGACTATAGATTAGTCGTCTATAGACTAGACTATAGATTAGTCGTCTATAGACTAGACTATAGATTAGTCGTCTATAGACTAGACTATAGATTAGTCGTCTATAGACTAGACTATAGATTAGTCGTCTATAGACTAGACTATAGATTAGTCGTCTATAGACTAGACTATAGATTAGTCGTCTATAGACTAGACTATAGATTAGTCGTCTATAGACTAGACTATAGATTAGTCGTCTATAGACTAGACTATAGATTAGTCGTCTATAGACTAGACTATAGATTAGTCGTCTATAGACTAGACTATAGATTAGTCGTCTATAGACTAGACTATAGATTAGTCGTCTATAGACTAGACTATAGATTAGTCGTCTATAGACTAGACTATAGATTAGTCGTCTATAGACTAGACTATAGATTAGTCGTCTATAGACTAGACTATAGATTAGTCGCCTATAGACTAGACTATAGATTAGTCGTCTATAGACTAGACTATAGATTAGTCGTCTATAGACTAGACTATAGAATATTTTAGGCTATAGACTATCCTATAGTCTAGTCTATAGACTAAAATATAGAATAGTCTATAGACTAGATTAAACTATAATCAAGACTATATACTAGACTATAGAATTGTCTATATACTATAAAATATACACTATTCTATAGGCTAGTATATAGATTATAGATTAGTGTATAGTATAATATATAGACTATTGAATAGTTTTTAGACAATGCTAGATATGACGTAGTACAATTTATTTATCATATTGTGGAAACCTCTCCTTAGTTCTTCTCTAAATTCAAATTTTAATGCTCTTTTTATAAACCTAACTCTCTTTACTCTCTCTGTCCCTGTATTCGTTTCTCTTGTTTTTTATTTTTATTTTAGCGCATGTCCAGTGTCCTGTTGTTTTTTCTTCATAAATTTCTATTTTCGTAATGGACCCTTAAATAATAGAAATTCTAAGAAAAAATACATATTATTTCATTGCGTTCTTTATGTTGAATAAAAT
Source organism: Protocalliphora azurea (assembly GCA_932274085.1). Lineage (NCBI taxonomy): Eukaryota > Metazoa > Arthropoda > Insecta > Diptera > Calliphoridae > Protocalliphora > Protocalliphora azurea. The sequence continues at coordinate 5,991,705 of OW026523.1, forward strand.
GTTATGAAATAAGCTGTCATTTAAAGCTTCTGCATTATAAATGTGGTTAGAAGTCTATTAACTTTAGTGTTGTTTTTATTTTAAAGGTACAATTGAAAAAATATTAAGCTAGGTTGGGTTTCTTCACCCACAACAGCAGCAGTGGAATTGGAACCTTATTATGCAGTTGCTTGTTTTAAAGGGCTGCTGTTTTAAAGGAGTGGGTTAATAGAGGATGCTGCTAAATTATGAGAAGAATATTCTCGTAAATGACAATTAAACAAAAGGGCGAATTTAGTTAAAAAAAAAATAAAAAGTTAAATTAGGGTTAAATAAGGTTAAAAACAAACAATGAAATATGTGAAAAAAAACCTTTAAAATGTTGATTGGTAAAGAAAATAAAGTTTCGTCAAGTTTCAAAAACTTTCGTTAACTTTGAAATTTCTCTGGTTTAAATTTTCGATTATGATAAGCTTTCAAAATATTTAAAATGTTGCTTAGTAAGGAAAATAAAGCTTTAAAAATATGTGAAAAGTCGTTAAAATGTTACCAAGTAAAGAAAATAAAGTTTCGTTAAGTATATTGTAGACTATAATCTAGTATATAGTTTATACTCTAATCTTTCTTCAAATCTTTAATATAGTTTTCAATCTATTATCTAATTCATTTTATAGTCCAGTCATACCTACTAGATGATAATTTTTGCATTTTAAAAAGTATAAACTCTAAGCTTTAAAGCATTAAATTCATTTTTAAAATATATAATAACAAATTTATATATAACAAATTTAATATATATATATATATATATATATATATATATATATATAAAATTTTATTCACGGATTTTTTGAAAATATTCACACATGTGTGCAAGCAAAAATAGAAAAAATAATTCATATAAAAATTTGAATATACTCAAATCATATTTTTTCATTCAAGTGTTTGCTAACTCATTCTATATAAGATACAAGAAAAAAAAAACAGTGAACGTCATCGTCATCATAGAAAATAATTTATGCTCACACAAAATACATATTATGTATTTGCTACATTTTTAGGGACAAAGTATTCTTATTTTAATAAGAAAATAAGTAAGAAAAATTATAATAATGTAAAACCTTTAAAATAGAGAAGCTCAATCTTTCATAATCATAAATTTAAATAAAAAGCAATTGCGTATCAAGAAAAAAAATTATGCAAAAAAAACGTCAAAATAGTAAATTTATGAATGGGATGATATTGTTTAAGGAACAACTGACAGTAGCTAAGAATCAAATACATAGAGATTACAAAAAAAAAAAAAAAAATCAAGATAGATTAAATAGACAAATAAATCAAATTCTAAAAAAAATAATTAAAAAAATTACTAAATTTTTTATCTAACTTATAAATTATTTAGTAGCATTTGTCGCACATAATTAGTTTGCTGTTGAATACCAAACACGTGCTATTTTTAGATAGCTAATTAATTTGCTATATAAATTTTTTCTACTTGTAATTGATTTAATTTAATGGTCGGTAATCATCACATGTTAAAAAAAATATCAAGTTTAAGGAAATGTTTTTCATAGTTTTTTAGAATTTTTGTATTTAGGCTTAAGTCCATTGAATAATTGTAGAAGAATACATTGTAAAAGTTTTATTGGACACTCGGCAGAATTAAATGAATTTTCTAGTCAACCACGACCGTCATCAGCACTAATAAGCGTCTCACCGTGCTGCTTTTTGTAAACATCATCTATTTAACTTACAACTTTTCAGGAAATCAGGAATCTGTGACTTACATTCCCTATATGTTATTAAATAAGACGAATGGTTTACGATAAAAGCTTTTTACAATTATTTTTGTATTCTCCTTTTTCAATTATTATTGTGTATATGCTTAAAGTTACCTGTTAGGTAGGTATAATTGTTATTAGCCACTTATTAAGTAGCAATAAACAATGTTGTTATTTGATTTGTCCCTTATGTTTGTTTCTATTTATAGAAATACTTAACAGGCGAGTCAAGTAACACTTTTACATCGTGTCTAGTGTTGAAGGTTAATTAGTTTTTTTTACCTTTTTTTTATAGTTTTTTTAGAATTAGGTTAAGTTTATTGAATAATTGTATAAGAATACATTGTAAGTTTTATTGGGTACTCGGAAAAGTTTTTCTCAATAATAAATGATATATTAAAAATATAATAAAAATAGCCAAGTCTATGGACTAAAATGTAGTCAAGTCTGTATACTATAATTTAGCCTATAGACTAGGCTACAAAATAGTCTATAGTCTATAGGCTAGACTACTATAGAATAGTCTATAGGCTTTACTACTTTAGAATAGTCTATGGGCTAAACTACTATAGAATAGTCTATAGGCTAGACTACAATAGAATAGTCCATAGGCTAGACTACAATAGAATAGTCCATAGGCTCGACTACAATAGAATAGTCCATAGGCTAGACTACAATAGCATAGTCCATAGGCTAGACTACAATAGCATAGTCCATAGGCTAGACTACTATAGAATAGTCCATAGGCTAGACTACTATAGAATAGTCTGTAGGCTAGACTACTATAGAACAGTCTGTAGGCTAGACTACTATAGAACAGTCTGTAGGCTAGACTACTATAGAACAGTCTGTAGGCTAGACTACTATAGAACAGTCTGTAGGCTAGACTACTATAGAACAGTCTGTAGGCTAGACTACTATAGAACAGTCTGTAGGCTAGACTACTATAGAACAGTCTGTAGGCTAGACTACTATAGAACAGTCTGTAGGCTAGACTACTATAGAACAGTCTGTAGGCTAGACTACTATAGAACAGTCTGTAGGCTAGACTACTATAGAACAGTCTGTAGGCTAGACTACTATAGAACAGTCTGTAGGCTAGACTACTATAGAACAGTCTGTAGGCTAGACTACTATAGAACAGTCTGTAGGCTAGACTACTATAGAACAGTCTGTAGGCTAGACTACTATAGAACAGTCTGTAGGCTAGACTACTATAGAACAGTCTGTAGGCTAGACTACTATAGAACAGTCTGTAGGCTAGACTACTATAGAACAGTCTGTAGGCTAGACTACTATAGAACAGTCTGTAGGCTAGACTACTATAGAACAGTCTGTAGGCTAGACTACTATAGAACAGTCTGTAGGCTAGACTACTATAGAACAGTCTGTAGGCTAGACTACTATAGAACAGTCTGTAGGCTAGACTACTATAGAACAGTCTGTAGGCTAGACTACTATAGAACAGTCTGTAGGCTAGACTACTATAGAACAATCTATAGGCTAGACTACTATAGAACAGTCTGTAGGCTAGACTACTATAGAATAGTCTATAGGCTAGACTACTATAGAACAGTCTGTAGGCTAGACTACTATAGAATAGTCTATAGGCTAGACTACTATAGAATAGTCTATAGGCTAGACTACTATAGAATAGTCTATAGGCTAGACTACTATAGAATAGTCTATAGGCTAGACTACTATAGAATAGTCTATAGGCTAGACTACTATAGAATAGTCTATAGGCTAGACTACTATAGAATAGTCTATAGGCTAGACTACTATAGAATAGTCTATAGGCTAGACTACTATAGAATAGTCTATAGGCTAGACTACTATAGAATAGTCTATAGGCTAGACTACTATAGAATAGTCTATAGGCTAGACTACTATAGAATAGTCTATAGGCTAGACTACTATAGAATAGTCTATAGGCTAGACTACTATAGAATAGTCTATAGGCTAGACTACTATAGAATAGTCTATAGGCTAGACTACTATAGAATAGTCTATACGCTAGACTACTATAGAATAGTCTATACGCTAGACTACTATAGAATAGTCTATACGCTAGACTACTATAGAATAGTCTATACGCTAGACTACTATAGAATAGTCTATAGGCTAGACTACTATAGAATAGTCTATAGGCTAGACTACTATAGAATAGTCTATAGGCTAGACTACTATAGAATAGTCTATAGGCTAGACTACTATAGAATAGTCTATAGGCTAGACTACTATAGAATAGTCTATAGGCTAGACTACTATAGAATAGTCTATAGGCTAGACTACTATAGAATAGTCTATAGGCTAGACTACTATAGAATAGTCTATAGGCTAGACTACTATAGAATAGTCTATAGGCTAGACTACTATAGAATAGTCTATAGGCTAGACTACTATAGAATAGTCTATAGGCTAGACTACTATAGAATAGTCTATAGGCTAGACTACTATAGAATAGTCTATAGGCTAGACGAGAGAATAGTCTATAGGCTAGACTACTATAGAATAGTCTATAGGCTAGACGAGAGAATAGTCTATAGGCTAGACGAGAGAATAGTCTATAGGCTAGACGAGAGAATAGTCTATAGGCTAGACGAGAGAATAGTCTATAGGCTAGACGAGAGAATAGTCTATAGGCTAGACGAGAGAATAGTCTATAGGCTAGACGAGAGAATAGTCTATAGGCTAGACGAGAGAATAGTCTATAGGCTAGACGAGAGAATAGTCTATAGGCTAGACGAGAGAATAGTCTATAGGCTAGACGAGAGAATAGTCTATAGGCTAGACGAGAGAATAGTCTATAGGCTAGACGAGAGAATAGTCTATAGGCTAGACGAGAGAATAGTCTGTAGGCTAGACGAGAGAATAGTCTATAGGCTAGACGAGAGAATAGTCTGTAGGCTAGACGAGAGAATAGTCTATAGGCTAGACGAGAGAATAGTCTATAGGCTAGACGAGAGAATAGTCTATAGGCTAGACGAGAGAATAGTCTATAGGCTAGACGAGAGAATAGTCTATAGGCTAGACGAGAGAATAGTCTATAGGCTAGACGAGAGAATAGTCTATAGGCTAGACGAGAGAATAGTCTATAGGCTAGACGAGAGAATAGTCTATAGGCTAGACGAGAGAATAGTCTATAGGCTAGACGAGAGAATAGTCTATAGGCTAGACGAGAGAATAGTCTATAGGCTAGACGAGAGAATAGTCTATAGGCTAGACGAGAGAATAGTCTATAGGCTAGACGAGAGAATAGTCTATAGGCTAGACGAGAGAATAGTCTATAGGCTAGACGAGAGAATAGTCTATAGGCTAGACGAGAGAATAGTCTATAGGCTAGACGAGAGAATAGTCTATAGGCTAGACGAGAGAATAGTCTATAGGCTAGACGAGAGAATAGTCTATAGGCTAGACGAGAGAATAGTCTATAGGCTAGACGAAAGAATAGTCTACAGGCTAGACGAAAGAATAGTCCATAGGCTAGACGAGAGAATAGTCTATAGGCTAGACGAGAGAATAGTCTATAGGCTAGACGAGAGAATAGTCTATAGGCTAGACGAGAGAATAGTCTATAGGCTAGACGAGAGAATAGTCTATAGGCTAGACGAGAGAATAGTCTATAGGCTAGACGAGAGAATAGTCTATAGGCTAGACGAGAGAATAGTCTATAGGCTAGACGAGAGAATAGTCTATAGGCTAGACGAGAGAATAGTCTATAGGCTAGACGGGAGAATAGTCTATAGGCTAGACGAGAGAATAGTCTATAGGCTAGACGGGAGAATAGTCTATAGGCTAGACGGGAGAATAGTCTATAGGCTAGACGAGAGAATAGTCTATAGGCTAGACGGGAGAATAGTCTATAGGCTAGACGGGAGAATAGTCTATAGGCTAGACGAGAGAATAGTCTATAGGCTAGACGGGAGAATAGTCTATAGGCTAGACGAGAGAATAGTCTATAGGCTAGACGGGAGAATAGTCTATAGGCTAGACGAGAGAATAGTCTATAGGCTAGACGAGAGAATAGTCTATAGGCTAGACGGGAGAATAGTCTATAGGCTAGACGGGAGAATAGTCTATAGGCTAGACGAGAGAATAGTCTATAGGCTAGACGAGAGAATAGTCTATAGGCTAGACGAGAGAATAGTCTATAGGCTAGACGAGAGAATAGTCTATAGGCTAGACGAGAGAATAGTCTATAGGCTAGACGAGAGAATAGTCTATAGGCTAGACGAGAGAATAGTCTATAGGCTAGACGAGAGAATAGTCTATAGGCTAGACGAGAGAATAGTCTATAGACTAGACGAGAGAATAGTCTATAGGCTAGACGAGAGAATAGTCTATAGGCTAGACGAGAGAATAGTCTATAGGCTAGACGAGAGAATAGTCTATAGGCTAGACGAGAGAATAGTCTATAGGCTAGACGAGAGAATAGTCTATAGGCTAGACGAGAGAATAGTCTATAGGCTAGACGAGAGAATAGTCTATAGGCTAGACGAGAGAATAGTCTATAGGCTAGACGAGAGAATAGTCTATAGGCTAGACGAGAGAATAGTCCATAGGCTAGACGAGAGAATAGTCTATAGGCTAGACGAGAGAATAGTCTATAGGCTAGACGAGAGAATAGTCTATAGGCTAGACGAGAGAATAGTCTATAGGCTAGACGAGAGAATAGTCTATAGGCTAGACGAGAGAATAGTCTATAGGCTAGACGAGAGAATAGTCTATAGGCTAGACGAGAGAATAGTCTATAGGCTAGACGAGAGAATAGTCTATAGGCTAGACGAGAGAATAGTCTATAGGCTAGACGAGAGAATAGTCTATAGGCTAGACGAGAGAATAGTCTATAGGCTAGACGAGAGAATAGTCTATAGGCTAGACGAGAGAATAGTCTATAGGCTAGACGAGAGAATAGTCTATAGGCTAGACGAGAGAATAGTCTATAGGCTAGACGAGAGAATAGTCTATAGGCTAGACGAGAGAATAGTCTATAGGCTAGACGAGAGAATAGTCTATAGGCTAGACGAGAGAATAGTCTATAGGCTAGACGAGAGAATAGTCTATAGGCTAGACGAGAGAATAGTCCATAGGCTAGACGAGAGAATAGTCTATAGGCTAGACGAGAGAATAGTCTATAGGCTAGACGAAATAATAGTCTATAGGCTAGACGGGAGAATAGTCTATAGGCTAGACGAGAGAATAGTCTATAGGCTAGACGAGAGAATAGTCTATAGGCTAGACGAGAGAATAGTCTATAGGCTAGACGAGAGAATAGTCTATAGGCTAGACGAGAGAATAGTCTATAGGCTAGACGAGAGAATAGTCTATAGGCTAGACGAGAGAATAGTCTATAGGCTAGACGAGAGAATAGTCTATAGGCTAGACGAGAGAATAGTCTATAGGCTAGACGAGAGAATAGTCTATAGGCTAGACGAGAGAATAGTCTATAGGCTAGACGAGAGAATAGTCTATAGGCTAGACGAGAGAATAGTCTATAGGCTAGACGAGAGAATAGTCTATAGGCTAGACGAGAGAATAGTCTATAGGCTAGACGAGAGAATAGTCTATAGGCTAGACGAGAGAATAGTCTATAGGCTAGACGAGAGAATAGTCTATAGGCTAGACGAGAGAATAGTCTATAGGCTAGACGAGAGAATAGTCTATAGGCTAGACGAGAGAATAGTCTATAGGCTAGACGAGAGAATAGTCTATAGGCTAGACGAGAGAATAGTCTATAGGCTAGACGAGAGAATAGTCTATAGGCTAGACGAGAGAATAGTCTATAGGCTAGACGAGAGAATAGTCTATAGGCTAGACGAGAGAATAGTCTATAGGCTAGACGAGAGAATAGTCTATAGGCTAGACGAGAGAATAGTCTATAGGCTAGACGAGAGAATAGTCTATAGGCTAGACGAGAGAATAGTCTATAGGCTAGACGAGAGAATAGTCTATAGGCTAGACGAGAGAATAGTCTATAGGCTAGACGAGAGAATAGTCTATAGGCTAGACGAGAGAATAGTCTATAGGCTAGACGAGAGAATAGTCCATAGGCTAGACGAGAGAATAGTCTATAGGCTAGACGAGAGAATAGTCCATAGGCTAGACGAGAGAATAGTCTATAGGCTAGACGAGAGAATAGTCTATAGGCTAGACGAGAGAATAGTCCATAGACTAGACGAGAGAATAGTCTATAGGCTAGACGAGAGAATAGTCTATAGGCTAGACGAGAGAATAGTCCATAGGCTAGACGAGAGAATAGTCCATAGACTAGACGAGAGAATAGTCTATAGGCTAGACGAGAGAATAGTCTATAGGCTAGACGAGAGAATAGTCTATAGGCTAGACGAGAGAATAGTCTATAGGCTAGACGAGAGAATAGTCTATAGGCTAGACGAGAGAATAGTCTATAGGCTAGACGAGAGAATAGTCTATAGGCTAGACGAGAGAATAGTCTATAGGCTAGACGAGAGAATAGTCTATAGGCTAGACGAGAGAATAGTCTATAGGCTAGACGAGAGAATAGTCTATAGGCTAGACGAGAGAATAGTCTATAGGCTAGACGAGAGAATAGTCTATAGGCTAGACGAGAGAATAGTCTATAGGCTAGACGAGAGAATAGTCTATAGGCTAGACGAGAGAATAGTCTATAGGCTAGACGAGAGAATAGTCTATAGGCTAGACGAGAGAATAGTCTATAGGCTAGACGAGAGAATAGTCTATAGGCTAGACGAGAGAATAGTCTATAGGCTAGACGAGAGAATAGTCTATAGGCTAGACGAGAGAATAGTCCATAGGCTAGACGAGAGAATAGTCTATAGGCTAGACGAGAGAATAGTCTATAGGCTAGACGAGAGAATAGTCTATAGGCTAGACGAGAGAATAGTCCATAGGCTAGACGAGAGAATAGTCCATAGACTAGACGAGAGAATAGTCTATAGGCTAGACGAGAGAATAGTCTATAGGCTAGACGAGAGAATAGTCTATAGGCTAGACGAGAGAATAGTCTATAGGCTAGACGAGAGAATAGTCCATAGGCTAGACGAGAGAATAGTCCATAGACTAGACGAGAGAATAGTCTATAGGCTAGACGAGAGAATAGTCTATAGGCTAGACGAGAGAATAGTCTATAGGCTAGACGAGAGAATAGTCTATAGGCTAGACGAGAGAATAGTCTATAGGCTAGACGAGAGAATAGTCTATAGGCTAGACGAGAGAATAGTCTATAGGCTAGACGAGAGAATAGTCTATAGGCTAGACGAGAGAATAGTCTATAGGCTAGACGAGAGAATAGTCTATAGGCTAGACGAGAGAATAGTCTATAGGCTAGACGAGAGAATAGTCTATAGGCTAGACGAGAGAATAGTCTATAGGCTAGACGAGAGAATAGTCTATAGGCTAGACGAGAGAATAGTCTATAGGCTAGACGAGAGAATAGTCTATAGGCTAGACGAGAGAATAGTCTATAGGCTAGACGAGAGAATAGTCTATAGGCTAGACGATAGAATAGTCTTTATACTAGATGATAGAATAGTCTATAGGCTAGACGAGAGAATAGTCTATAGGCTAGACGATAGAATAGTCTTTATACTAGATGATAGAATAGTCTTTAGACTAAACTGTGGAGTCTTTACTTGTTTACTCCCAACGGACGTGTACCCAGGTGGCGGATAGGGGGGTTCGGATGTAAGGTTTCTGATCCAATTGTAGTCAGTAGATTAGAAATCACTTACCATTGGTTACAGATCCCTATGTACTGTCTATAGCCGGATCCTACGCATTACATCTAAACCTAGAAAGTTATGGAAGTTCTCGAGGACCAAATAAATCAAGTACACTTTTAAGATCAAGTGGGAGGTAGCAGTGCCGAGGATCTGTATGGTTAGTTAGTGCTTAAATAAACTAATCGCTAACAGCTCCCCTCCAACGCCCATGGCACGGGTTGGTTGTAATTATTTTGAAAGCCTAGTCACTGCGCGAGATGGTCTACTTAGAACGTGCATTCTCGTGGGACCAAAATTAGCAACGAAACGGAAAAATAAAGGATGTGGAGAAGGCTAAGGTAGATTCAGTAGGTGTTTCGGATACTGACTCTGACCTTTCAAGAATTCACTATGACATAATTGCTCAGAAGGGACAGTTATTGAGTGAACTAGCCGAAACTGACGACCTTTTGGGCTCACTTGGAGACTCTCTCGGGGAGATGGGAACTACGGAGAAATTGGAGGATCTTTCTTTTGGTTCTGATGAGGAACACGAAATTACTATGATTTCAGTTCACCCTCAAGAACAAGCCGACCAAATAAACCTATCACATCTTCGGAACGATCGGTTGAAACTGGGAAGCTGTCTATCATTGCCAAAAAGGGGGCTGATCGTAAACCATCCGACAACTCTGATGAATCATTCACTAAAGGAGCCAGGCCTGGAGACGACCAAACCTCTTCAAGCAAGAAACGTGCCGCAAACAACACTCCCAGCTCTCTTAATGTCTTCAAAAGAAGATGGTAAAGAACGCTGGAAGTGGGGCTGGGCATAAGCCATCCGACTCTCTTAAGGATCACCATAAAGATGTCGTTAAGAGACAACCAACACCGGCTGAATCTCTTAAGGGACCCCAAAAGAAAGTCATTAAAATTGCTAGAACCGGATGACAACAAGCCATCTACCTCGAAAAAGGCGTAGGAGTCGACAAAGCCGTCATATTTTCAGTCGACTGTCATAAACCGTGCTGGCCCAGATGGGAGAATTAGCACGGATCTATGAAGGTCGATTGAATATAGGCTCATCGACGTGATCGCCTTAATGAAGGGAAGGGATGAAGTGTCCTTCAAAGGCGCTGACTGGTCAAAGGGAGTCAAAACTGTCAAAGCCACGATTGCCAAGTGTGGCAACCTTTGTCCAGAGGCGAAACTGCATGTGATACTCACATCTGAGTTGTCCCTGAGGGCAGTAGTGACAGTGTGGATTCCACCACCCATAAAACCGGTGGAAACTATACTGACAGAATTGGTCAACCAGAACGAGGATCTGGATACAAGTCAGTGGAAGTTGTTAGCTTCTCTGACTTTTAAGAACTTCGGAAGGGACTTCAGGTTTGCTATAGACCAAGAGTCTCTCAAGAAATTGGAGTCTATGGGGGAATTTCTAATTTCGGTCTGGACACTATCAGGTTCCGATATCCGAAACATAATTGTGAAGCAGCCTCAATCGAATTAGCAATGAACGTTATTGACTCCAAAGTTGATGTGGCCTTAACCAAAGAGCCCTGGATCAACAACACCAGGATATGTGGATTAAGTATCAAAGGGTATACACTTTTTGTACCATCCACTGAGGATAAGGTAAGAACGTGTATACTGGTTAGGAATGAGTTGAATTTTATAAATTTTCATTCTTTCAGCAATGGAGACCTAACGGTCGTGAAATGAGAGGATAGAGACGAGAGGAAACTAGCACTCTCCTCCGTTTATATGCCTTACGGAGTACGCAAAGAGAAGAGGCGTATATTTGGTACTCTGTTGCGATGATAACGCACATCACTGTCAGTGAGGCAGCGCTGATATCAATGAGAGAGGTGAGTCAGTTTTTAATTTTATAACTACTAACAATCTTTTTATCTGTAACAGGGGCAATATGCACATATTCAGAACTAAGGATAGAGAGGCAGTTATAGATATTACACTGACAAACTGGAGGGTAGATAGTGAATATTCCTTTTCGGATCATAACAGGATATCCTCTAGTTTAAATTTCGCGGGGCCAAAGGGAGAACCATATAGGAACTCCAGGAGAACCGACTGGAACTCCTTTAGGGCCATTATGGATAAGGAACTAAACGCCACTCCAAGATGGCAATTGTCATCAGAGGGAGTTGAGAGTTTAGTGGAAAGTTGGGAACTATTATTAACTAACTTGTCCGGCAATATTTCCGGGAAAGATGGAACAGCCTAAATGGTGGACCAAGGAACTTAGGAACCGTCAGTGTGATAATTGGAACAGCTACGGCGAAAGTCTTAATAGGTATAAGGCAGACATTAAGAGGGCAAAGAGGGACTCATGGAGGAACTACTGTGAGTTCATCGACTCTGTTAATATGTTATCAAGATTCAGGCGAATTTTATTCAAGGATCCTAGTGCTCCTGGTTATATTCAGCGCGCGGACAACTCATGGACGGAGTCTTGCTCTAAGTCTCTGAGTTTACTTATAGAAACTCATTTTCCAGGCTATAGGAACTTGGAGGCAGATGCACAGGCAGGACGAATCTTTGAATTCTCAGAATGTGTATCTGATAGGGAGCTTAGTGAAGTAGTCGGTGACATAGTCTCGATGGATAAGGTAGCATGGGCGGTGAACACCTTTGAACCTTACAAGTCACCTGGTCCAGACGTTGTTTTTCTAGCCATGGCACTAACACTTCTTACAGAGCCTTTGAGTGCATGTCTTATTAGGAGATATATGGAGAGAGGTTAAAGTAATTTTCATACCTAAGGCAGGCAAGGTTAGCCACTCGAAACCTAAAGATTTCAGACCAATTAGCCTATCGTCTTTTCTTTTGAAGACATTAGAGATTGATCGAGCTTTATCTGAGGACGACAATTGAAATTAGTCTATAGTTAAGTTTTCAAAACTTTCGTTAAGCTTGAAATTTATATAGAATTCAGATTATTTTGAACTTAGCTCAAAATTTGTGAAAAAAAAATCTTTAAAATGTTGCTTAGTTTTTAAAGTTTTCAAAATATTTGTTGTTTGAAATTTCTTTGCTACAAATTTTAGCTTTTGAAATATGTGAAAAAAAAAAACTTTAAAATGTTGATTGGTAAAGATAATAAAGTTTCGTCAAGTTTTGTTAAGTTTGAAATTTTTTGGTTTAAATTTTCGATTAAGCTAAGCTTTCAAAATATTTGAAAAAATCTTTAAAATGTTTAAAGAAAATAAAGCTTTTGATATATGTGAAAAAATCGTTAATATGTTACCAAGTAAAGAAATTAAAGTTTCGTTAAGTTCCAGAAACCTTCGTTAATTTCCAGAAAATTTCTCTGGAAAATTTCCGGAGAATGCAATTTTTCTGTCATCATAATTTTTAAAACTAGCAAATTTTCAAAAATTATTTCTTTTATAGAACGATCCCATAAACATTTCTACTCTATCTAATTAATTTTATAATTATTTTAAAGCAAAATACAACAACACTCAACTATTGAAAATAAATTAAAATTAAAATAATACTATACCTAAAAATATATATAATTATTTCACAACATTTCAGTGAATAATAACAATAAAATGAATGTTTGTATTTATTTAGTAGTGGAAATACCAGAGCTGACACTAAGCAAACGTTGATTTGGAATCCAACCAACCAACTTAAAATGAAAAAATAAAAAAAATAAAAAATAATAATAATAATAATAATAAATGCATTTATAAATACACAAATCAACAAACAGCAACATTGGAATAAAAGCATTGAAATAAAAGTAATGGTTTTTTAAAAATCAACAGACTACAACGAATTTATGCTGTTGTCTAAAAAAGACTTGAAATCCGCACATCTTATTATTGTAGTTTATTTTTTGTGGTATATAGAAGACCCAGTAAAAAAAAAAAAACCGGTATGGGTTTATTTTTATATTTTACTTGTTTGAAAAAAAAAAAAAAAAAAAAAAAAAAAAAAATATGCATTTACGTCTTAAGAAGGGAGGGTATAGTAGGAGGAAAAAACGTTATAAAAACAAAAACTAATAAAAAAAAAAGCCAAGAAAAATAAAGGAAACAGATTTGAAAAAAAAAAAAAAAAAATGTAAACAATTTATGGAAAAATATTTCATTAAAATGGAAGTTTATTAAAATGAATTAAAAATACAAGTTAAAATACGCTAATTTTTGAAAAATTTACCAGATTTATATATGTTTAGAAATCTTATACCTAGTGTCTACATTAGGCAAATTTTTATCAAAACAAACGTCAAAATCAGTGCGAATATATACAAGGTAACCTTAGTTAAACAGCTTATTATTATTTAGGTTGTTACAGTTGTCAAACTGCATATATAAAAAACAAGGAATACGCCATATTGTTGTTTTTGTGGAAATGTTGCCACCTTCCATAAATTCGTGTTAAGTTTGACGTTTGTCTTGATAAAAAATTATCTAATGTAGACACTATGATAACCCTTAGTCTACACGTAGACATTTCATGTTGCCAATTGTCAAATTCTATCTCTCTTTAAAATATTACGTGCGGAAAATTACAGCCCGTCTAGACGTAACATAATATGTAAGATTTTTGTGTCAGAGAGTGTCAAATTCGCTCTCTGAGAGAATTATTTCACGTGTAGATTCAAATATTAGTATTATAAGATGTATTATGAGACTGTTGTGATGAGATTTCTCTACACAACCATCTTATAAGATGAACTGTCAAAAAAAATACACACACACGAAAGTTTGCTTGTGTGTGTGTGCATGTGTATTTTGGAAATTACTGAAAAACAATGTTATTTTGTAAAATTGTTTCCTTTTAGTGTTTGTTTTAAATGTTAAAAATCATTTTTATAAAAATTGTGTTAAAAAAGTGCGAATTGCTTAAATAAAAAGGACATGTTTACTCTGTAACTGATTGAAAATAATATCTTATAGGATTTATTAGAATACGTGTACCCCTTATTTAAGATTTAACATAATATAAACAAAATGTTTACTCTCCTCTGCCGGCGTTATCTCACATATTATATCAGCGTTAATCTCAGTTGTAGACCTGGGGTTAAGAAACCCAAACACAAAGTTGAGCAATAATGTTTAACATAAGCTGTCAAAATTTAATGTTTTTTATATTTTGCTCTTTTTAACAAAACCAACGTGCAAATTGAATTAATAGTTTTAAAAAACAAATAAAAACGGAAAATTAAAAATTTCGGTAAAAAAGGAAATTTCTCATGTACGTGTTCTCCATAACCCCTAGTCTACACGTAGACATTTTATGTTGCCAATTGTCAAATATTCTCTCTCTTTAAAATGTTACGTGCGGAAAATCAAGAAACCTATTGCGCAATTTATTTCGCAATAAATGTTTAACCACAAAGTTGAGTAATATAATGTTTAACATAAGCTGTCAAATTTTATGTTATTTTTTAATACTTTGCTCTTTTTAACAAAAACAAGGTGCAAAATGAAATATTGTTAACATAAAGTTGGAAATGAAAATGATAACTAAAACAGATTTTTTTTAAGAAAATTACTAAACTTTTTAATTAAAATTGTTAATTTTTATTAAATTTGATTAAAACATTTCTTAAAACTTACCTGTTATTCTTTCAAAAGTCATATAAAAAAGCTTTTTCTTTGTTCCGGGGGCTTGGGGCAAATTATATTCCCTCTCAAAAAATTTGTTGTTTATAAAAAAAACTTAAAAATCTTCCAAAGACTTCAAAATTAAATAAAAATGCAGCTTTTTTGTAACAACTTTTAGTTCAATTTCTTTTTTATAAAAATAGTTTTTAAAGATTTTTAGTTTTTAGTTTTTTTTTTTTTGAAAATCGAAATAAAACAAACAAAATTTAAACAAAAAATTTAGAAACAAAAATTTTGTTGAAAACTATTAATTTGTTTGCATACAAAAATCGTGCATTAAAACGACAAACTTTAAAAATGAAGGTTTTTTTTTGCAAATGGAATTTTTTCTTTAAGTTGTTTATCTCTAGGGTTTTGCACTCAACACAATAAATGTGTGGTGGCTTTTGTTTACGAGAAAAATAATTAACAAATTTTATAACTGCAAAGAAATAAAGAGAAAAAAATAAATAAATATAAATAAAGAAGACAATGGTTTATAAAAGAAATAAAGAGTAGGAGAGGTAAATGCAATTTTTTCGTGATTGTTTTTGTATCAAAAAATTGTATAAATTATTTACTATTGTATTCACAAAATACAAAATGAATGTATAAATAAAGTGAGGCACTGTTGCTAAGCATGCAATTGCGATTTGGTGTTTTTCCCCTTTTGAAATTAAGGCAAACAAAGAGTTGGCATAAATGAAGGAAATTACCAATATTTTTGTAGTGAATATTTGTGCAGACAAAAGTCTAGAGTAAATAATAGGCTATGGACTATACTTTAAAGTATCAACGCAACCATCATATAGACTATTTTAAAGGCTAGACTAGCGCAAAGACTAAACTATATCTAGTCTTCAGATTAAGCTAGAGACTATACTAGAAACTAGGCTTTAAACTATAATATAGGGTAGTCTAAAAACTTAATTATAGACTAGGCTGCAGCTATATTAAAAAAATATATTATAGATTAAGCAAACCTGAAACTAATGATTGATTTTGAAACAAATCAAAATTACCAGCACTGTTGAAATAAAAATACATTTTTTATGTTAGGTTAGGTAAGATGGGCAGTTGCAAATGTAACTATACAGCTCACTTGGGACCTATTGGTCCCATTACCCTTATTATTTTTATGTTAATAAAGGCTTTTCGGTGTAGCCTGCCTTCGGCCGGGCTCGAGGACTTTCTCCTCTATGTAGGTCGAACACCGGCTTCATTGAATAAACTTTTTTTTGGAAACCAAAAAATATATATCATTAGTAAGATATTTGAAAGTACTTTTAAACGGTGTTCACATAGTTTAAATCGCATGTGTATTAATAGATTTTCAAAAAATATATTCAAACTTTAGAGGCCCACATCTTTATCTTTTCAACAACCTGGCCACTTTTCACTTTAAAACATTTTTTTCTTTTTCATAGAAAAAAAAAAACTTCAAAGCAGAGATGGAAAATGAAATATTTTTTGGTATCAAAATAATACCAAATAATGCTTTTTACCCTCAGAGTACTATAATTTCAATTTTTCACACTTAATATAATTCATTTTCTGATGTCTTTAAAATTTGGAACATTTTTAATGAATTTGATTTACATAGCATAGAAACGTGTAGCTTTTTAGTAATGATTGTACATATACAGTTTACAATTTTTTAAATTAAACTTACAACTTAAATATTTCTATAAGGCAGTTTATTTATCCTATAAATTTATTTGAATTGTCCTAATTAAGTGTCTAAATTTTCAAGAACTCGAAGAACCAGCATTTAATCAGAAATAGTGTTCATTACAATTTGATTATAACCTCTGAACATCAATTGTAAATCTAAATTAAAAGTTGTTAAGAAAAACATAGGTTTCTATTCGAAAATTTCAATAGAAATCTGATCGTGACAGTATCAAATAACTAGATGGAGTACTTCGGTACTTTTCAATGTTATATAGTATCAATTTTTTCACCCCTGCTTCAAAGCAAAGAAAAATATACATATACACAAACACTTATAATAATAAATCACCACTTTCTTTCCCTTCAACAAAAACCCAAAAAAGAAAACATGAACTGCTCCCTTTACACGCGTTCCACACTCAAAAAAATACATTTTCCCAAATTTTCCTTATAATTTCGAAAAATCATCACCTTTTCCCATTTTTAACACGTCACTATTTTTCTTAGCCATTATTTTTTCCACACGAAAAATTGCACAAAACCTTTCAAGCTCTTTTTTGCAATTCTTGTTGCAATAACCTCACTTTTGATTGCTACTTGAAAAAAAAAAGTTGCTTTTACCTCGTTTAATTTAAAACGTAAACGTTTTTATACCACTTAATAAAACTTTATAAAATCGCACAAAATTTGTATAATATGCACAGAAAATTTTGATATTGTATAAACTTTTTTTAAAAAACGTTTCGCAACGATTACAAAGCAGAACTATAATAACCTCTTCAAAAGCACAATTGATAATAATCTTCTTTTTTTTTCTTCCACTAACGAGACAATATGGCGTATTTTAATGTGTGAGAGAAAAAGAAGAAATAAATAGAAAATAACACAGAGTTGTATTTTGGGGTATTAGAAACAGCTGTTTATTTGAGTCTAATTAGATATAGGAAGTGTTTGGTAAACTGATTAATAAAATATAGAGAATAAATTTAGCAAAGGACTGGACATTTACTAAGTACTGAACTTAAAAAACTAATTTTTATTTTCAATGAAACATTTTACTAATACATTCTTAGACTTCGATTTTTTGACAAGCAATTTAGGTTTTTGACAAGAGAGCTTCATATCTACGTTAATCTATGAACAGGAGTTTAAATTGGACTATAGACTAGCTATAGTGTAGTGATGCCAATGACTAAAAATGTAGTTGGGTTAGTGATTGAGAAAAAATACACTCAAAGAAAAGTTAGGAATAATAAATAGAAAAACGTCAGTTATACACGGTGCTTACTATGTAAGATATTTTTAATGCACTTTTGCTTTCCTTATTTTAAATTTATTAATGTCATAAAAAATATAATTCACATTCTTCCAACTTTATCTTAAAACATTAATATTTAAGAAATTCATGGTTATTAAATTATGGAAATAAGTTGATTGGTAATTAACTCATTTTCATATTTTTTTCCAGACCATTTTGTACTTTTAGCAACGACTAAATGAAAGAGCGTAAGAATACGTGTGATCCAACTTTTTTAATTCGCTCAGCAAAAAATAATAATAATTACTCTCCTCACACGTATAAATTAGTTCTGAAGAAAATTCTTCTAACACATACAAAGAATGAGTTTTCTTTTTAATAGCTGAGTTACGTTTTTTCAGAGCAAGTCGGACTTCAAGTTACCTTCTATGAACTCAGCATCACAATTGTGCTATGAAACTGACATCCCTATTATAGATATATAAAATAGATTAGATTTTAAAATATACTACAGACTAGTATATAAAATAGATTATAGTTTAGTCTATGAAATAAATTAATCTATAAAATAAGCTATAAAATAAACTATGGACTAGTCTGTAAAATAAATTATAGTCTATAAAACAGACTGTAGACTAGTCTATAATCTAGACTAGTATATGTGAACTGTACTATAGGCAAGTCTATAAAATAGACTATAGGCTAGTCTATAAAATAAATAATAGACTTGTCTATAAAATAGACAATAAATTGAACCATAAAACAATCTACAAAGTAATTTATGAAGTATACTATAAACTGGACTATAGTTATCTCTTATCTAGCCTACAAAGTAGACTATAGATTGATCTGTGAACTTGATCTGACTGAATAATCTTTAAACTATATAATATATTTTAACGGTTAAAATTATGTACTTACTTTTATTATCAATTGTAATAAAATAAAAACATTTTTATGTTTTTATATTTTAATTTTCAGTTTTATTAAAAAAAAAAAAATCAAAAAATGAAGAAATTATTGAGAATGATTTAAAGAATAATTTGTAAGGCTAATATAACATCATGTTCAATTCGCCTTGATAATTTGTTTCAAAAGAAAACTAAAATTAAAATTTTACTTTGTAATTCAAAAATATTTTAGAATAATTTGTAATGAATTTAAGATAATACTGTAACTTTAAAATTAATTATTTCATTTTAAAAGTATTTTAAAGAATTCAATTTATATTCTTACATATGTGTAAATATTTACATATTTGTTATAGGTTAAAAACCTAAGATTGATAGAGCTCTAGAGGCTTAACATTTCGGGAGTTTAAAATTTATATTTATCCAGAGGGAGGATCCATTTTTTCACAAGGAGGGTTAATGTTTCTTTTCTTCCACCAATAAATTTTGTTTGTTGGTCAGCAGGAACTTTTTTTAGGAAAATTTATTTTATTTTTGAAACCTGAAAATTATAACATAATGGACAAGAGAGAATTTGTAGAGTTTCTAATTATTAGCTACAGCAGCTAATTTTAATATAAACTTAAGTTAAGTTAGGGAAGGCTTAATTAACAAAAATTTTAGTTCACGAAATTTCTCGATATAATAAAAATTAAGCCAAGTCTTTGACTAACTTTAATAGTAGGTATTTTTGCAATATTTCTTTGGCTTTTATATAAGTCTCTATATAATACCTTACGAAATTTATTCTTAGGTCTAATATAGTTTTTTATGAAGTGCTTTAGCAGGTCTTTATAGTCTTTTAATAGTTTTAATTAAATATCTTTATAAAATTAAAAAAAAGAAATAATAAAAAAACAGTTATTAAGTGTTTTAAAATAACTTTAACTAAAGGACCTCATAAAGGTTTAAAAAGTATTTATCAAATCTGAAAATTGATTAATTAAGGTCTTCAAATAGTCCAAAATAGTTTTAATTTAATTATAGCATCTTAAAATAGCTTTAATTAAAGGCCCTAATAAAGTCTTTAAATATCTGCAGCTAAAGATCTTTATAGTCTTAAAAATGCTTTAATAAAAGGACTTTATATAGCTTTAAAATAGCTTTAATAAAATGTCTTCTGCATATAGTCTTAAAATATCTTAAATTTAGGGATTACATTATAGCTTTTTAATAACTTAAATTTCAGGTTTTTATATAGTCTTTTAAGACCATCAATTAAAGGTCCTTGTAAAGACTATAGACAAGTCTCAAAATTTCCCTTTAATAAAAAGTCTTATACAGTCCCAAAGTATACTTTAATAAAAGGTCTGTATATAGCCCTAAAATAGATTCAATTAAAGGTTTCATATTTTAATTTTTTAACGTTAATCATGTCTTTTTATATTTTTTATTTCTAATCTTAAGAGGTTTAATTGCCCTTTTCCTACCCCTTTTGGAAGTGATATCTAAATTACATACTTTAGACATGTTGTACCAAAAGGTTTTAAAATAAATTTTATAAAAAATGGACTTACCCTTATCCTGGAAATTATTTAAAGAAATTGATTTCATTTAGTCTTCTTCCTTATAATCCAAACTGCTTAAAGCGATCTTAAGATCACAAACATTAACAAAAGGGTTAACAGTTTGGATTTATAAAGAAATTCAGTCCAGAGAAAAGTTTAAATAAGCCTGCAGGATAATAAATAATTTTATTATAAGATGAAGAAGGATAAGAGTGAAACAAAATTAAAGAAAACAAACCTTTGTAGACAAAATATGATATTTGACTCCTATTAATAGTTACTGAGAATATAATGTAGTATAATTTACAATATTTAGCTTTAAAGGACAATTACTGTTTATTTTTGAGTTTCATCTAAAGCAAAGTTCTTAGTTTATTTAGAAAACTTCCTTTTTCTGTAATTAGATTTAACAACAATTTAAAAATTAAAATTATTTTAATCATATTTTATAAAACTTACCTCTTTTCCTTTCTCCTACTTCATTTCCCTCAAGTTTAATAATGTTCCTCTCGACTCTCTTCCTCAGGCAAAATCATTTGTAAATGATTTATACCAAATCTTATTTCTCCTTTCCTTTTTCTCAACCTCTCCAGCGAAGTAGCCGATATACTGACATAAAGATCTTTGCCATTTTTATTATTTCTTTCCCGGCTATTTATTAAAGTCCAGTCCAAACTATAAAATTTAGTATTTTGAGCTTTAAGCAATTTTAAAACTCCATTATCATCCATTAAAGGAGGAGGTATCCAAACTTTAACTATAGAACGTCTAGGCAAATCTTTAATTGGTATTACATCAAATTCAGTACCTGGCCAATAGAGATCTTGATTGTGTATAAAACGTTTAATGAATTCTAAGGATTCTTTATTTTCACATTGTACAATTTTAATGCCATAACGCCAATACATGGCATCAAACATGCCTATGTTGGTATTATTGGTTTGATGCATTTCTTTCAACAAGCATTCGAGTAAATCTTTTTCTAATTTCAGCCAAGTTTCTTTACGTATCTTAAAATCAGGTTCATTGCGATCAATGATGGCAATTTGTAAATCTGAATTGGATTTAATGGAGGGATATGAGTGTTTAACTGCGGGGATGAAGCTTTGATAAAAGCTGGTAGAAAAATCTGATTTGGATGTAGTAATTTGATCCTTAAAACCTTGTTGCTGTGCTTGACTTTTTTCTTTAGTTCTAGGACTTTCATGAGAATTCCAGCGTGTCGACTTTTCTGGACTAACTATAATTGGATTTATCATTTCCCTTTCACTCATTTTTCCCTTATATTTTCTTAGATTTTCCGATTTTTTTAAAAGCTCCTCGATGTCACTATTTTCACTGTCATCGGACAAGATCATGACCTCCTCAACGGGGCATTCGGACTTACGTTTAAGATGTAAAGAAGAGGAACCAGTCAGTTTAATCTGTTCTTGATTTGTTCTGCCTTTATGGATGTTTTCAATTTGATGTTCTTCGGAGGTACGTTTAAGAATCGAGGAAGCGAAATTAGATTGATGATTATGGTCCCTGATCAATTTTGTTCCATGATATATAATCTCTTCTCGTATTGTTTCTTCTAAATTAGAGATTTTGTGCTCTTGTATACTTGAAGTCAGTTGGTCTTCCAATATTTCTTCATTTAAATTGTTAAGACATTCTAAAATACGTTTTTCCAATTTAGATTTTAGGGATTCTTGCTCAAATTTATCGGAATTATTTGGACTTTTATTTGGCTGTCGAGAAAGACTGCTAATTGTTTGTGATCTTCTGCTTGTGTCGAGGAAATTCAAAGTATTATTTGTCTTCATATTTCTTTGGGAAGTGTTAGGAAATTGGTGGAGTGTTTGAGCTTCAGGAGTTAAATTATTTGATCTACAATTTCCTGACATTTCGTTGAAACTTTCTCCAACAGAATCTTTGGAGTTCAACGAACTATTTACCGTCATATTTCTGTTGGAAGTTTGAGAAAATTCGTGAAGTTTTTGAGCTGTAGGAGTGAAATTATTTAATCTACAATTTCCTCGCATTACGTTGAAACTTTCTCTTTCAGGACCTTTGGAGTTCCAGGAACTTTGCGTCATATTTATGTTGAAAGTGTGAGAAAATCCGGTATATGTCTGAGCTGATGGATTGATGTGGTTTGAATTTCCTGGCATTTCGTTGAAATTTTCTCTACTAGAATCTTTGGAGTTCCAGGAACAATTAGCTCCCATATTCCTTCTGGAAGTTTGTGGAAATTCGGCGAATATTTGTGATACTGGATTGTAGTCAGCATCGTTCGAGTTCCGGGAAATATTAGTTTGAGAAATTTTTGGCAATATTTGAGCTGTATTCCTCATAAAACATTGAGGATCTTCCAAGTATTCTTCAGGACATGCTGGAGTTTGGGAATCGAAGAGATTTGTTTTTAAATTTCCTCTTTTAAAATCGTCAAAGTTCCCCAAACTATTTGTCCTCTTATTGCTCCTGGAAGTTGAAGGAAATTCTGATTCAAAACCACTCCTTCTTTCGCTCAATGTTAGAGGAACTCCATCCTTATGTTCATAAGATTTGGTTTTGTCGAAATTTCCAGAATTTTGTATAAATTCTAGCATTTCTTCCTGAGTAACTAAATCTGGAGTTTGTTTAAGTTCGAAATATTTTTGGGAACCTTGTAGAGTTTGGGGCAATTCCGATGGTTCTGGCTTTCCCAGCTTAATAGCCATATGTTCTTCATATTTTCTAACTAATTTTTCGTTTAATATCTTGTATTTCATTTGTCTTGGTGTCAACTCTTTAAATTGCGATAATTTGCGCAAGAAACGCAGTCTACGTTTGTGATTATCTTCACGTTTTTGATCCTGAGTTCTTGTTGAATTTCCATAACGATTTTTCTCCACGGGTTTGTTTGTAGTTTCATTTAAAGCTCCCATTTGTAATGTTGGAGAATTGAAAGACATATGGAAATTGCTATCTTTAAAAGGATTATGGGGTGTAGGTTCATATTCTGCTTCGGCTTGGAAGATAATGAAGTTGTTAGTTGTTAATTCTGAAGATTCTTTATATAATTCCTGTTTATTACTATTGAAATGTATTAAACTATTCCCCTTAGCATTTGGAGGCTGTTGAATTAATTGTTCTTTATCTTTGTTTACATTTAAATCGGTCTCAAAATAGTTGACGGAAAGTTGAAAGCCTTCAGTTTGTAGTTGCTTGAATTTATCTTCGGTTTGTTGGTGTTGCTTCTTTAATTCCTTTTCAAAATAATTCTCCGAAAGTTGAAAGCCTTCCGCTTGTAGTTGATTGTTGGTTACATCCCCAATTTTCGTCTGCAGACACTTACGCATTTCATAATTCCTAATAGTACGAAAACATTTTGCTATTTTTTTTCTGTGGCGAGGCTTTAACGAATTTCTTTGCTTAAGTTTTTCCAAACGTTGCAGTGCGTGCTGATGAGACAATTCAAAATTTTTTGTTTTTTTAACACTTTTAATTTCTTCATTAGATACATTTGACCATAAAGGAGGTGGTGGAGGTTCTAGGTTACTATATTCTTCATAAGATTCCATACTCGAAGGCTGGATATTTATAACGATTGGGTTAGGCAAGGGTATCTCTGAAGCTGGTATAATTGTTAGGTTGAGATCTTTAAAATCCTCACGAACTTTTAGGATACAATTGCATAGAAAATTCCTGGAGAAAATATCCTGGCATTGGATTAGCAAGAATCCTTGATAGATTTGGCCGGATTTATAGCGTGGTATGGGACAGTCTTTGTTATGGAGCAAATAATGCATTAAAATATCACTCATTTTGAGTTCAATTTTAGGCCACTCCTCTGTAACGGGCTGTAGTCGACCATTAGCCCTAACATTAGCCAAAGCCATGCAGAGATCATCTGTTATAGGATCATCAGTAGAACGATTAAATGTTGAGATGTTAAACTGAGAAATGTTAGTTTGTTTGGCTCCAGTACGCTGCTTCTCTTGAGGATTTTCCTTCGTTGAATTTAATTGGGAAGTTAATGATGGTTTGGCTGTGATACCCTGTTCCTCTTGTGACTTTTCTTTTGTAACTTTTAGCTGAGAAATTGCAGTTGTTTTAGCTTTAAATTCCTGCTTTATTTCTTCTCTTTGCTGCTTCTCTTGTGGTTTTTCTTTTGCACATTTTGGTTGATAAATACCAATTTGTTTAAGCTTCTCCTTAGGTTTTTCCTTTGCCAAATTTGGCTGAGAAATATCTAATGTATTGGCTCTCATTTCCTGCTTTTCTTCTTTTCTTTCATAGTTCTCTTGTGACTTTTCTTTTACCAAATTGGGCTGAAAAATAGCAATTAGTTTTTTCTTAGCTTCATCACAATTTTTAATATGTTCATTAGTTTGATTTGTTTTTTGTAGTTTTTTTATAGCCACTTGACTGAACGATTTGTCCATCGGATTGTAGGGCTTCGGACATTTGGTCCCGGGCTGTTGACCTTGCAGCTGTGCCTCCTCCTTTGACTGATGCCGTTTAGGCCCGTCCTTCGACGAAGGAAGAGGTTTTTGCTGCAATTCGGCCATTAGAGATTTGGCCCAATTTAGGGAAACGAGTTCCTCTGGGGTTAGGGATTCGGCTGGCTTTTTACCAAGATGATTTAAAAAGCGATCGGCGGCACGCCGTCTTAAAAAGGCCCTTCTGGCGGGTGTTATGTGCCTTTGGGACGTACGTGTTGTGCCCTTTTGGGCTGCAGGCACAGATCCAGAGCTCGAAGGCAAGTTCGCAGCTCCTTTACTGGCGGGGGTAGGTGATTCTTGGGAACTCGAAGACTTGTTCGCAGTTCCCTTGTTCACCGAAGGCACTGGGTTTACTGCTACTCGAGTTGATTTCGAGCAGACAGCTCCCGAAACAGGAGTTTTCACCCGTTCTTTGCCGGCGCGGGCGAGTGCAGATTTTGAGACGCTTGGTTTGAAGCTCAGAGGCACCTCGCTGCTTTTGCTTCCAGAATTGGAAGCTGGTTTTTCGCATTTGGTGGACTTGCCACTTCCTGCTGTTTGTTGTTCCGTTTTGTTTTTTGTTTTTTGTTGTTTATTTGGTTCCATATTTATTTTGTTCCCACGATTTGGCTCGTATAGGGTTGGACCATCCATGCATTGACGGCGTACATGGACTAGGCTACTAAACGTTTACAACCGACCCGTGCCCTAGCGCCGGAGGGGAGCTGTTAGCGACTAGTCCTCTTTAACCACTAACTAGCCATTCAGGTTCTTGGCACAGCTACCAACCACCTTAACCTTACAAGTGGGGAATTTTGTTAAAGGATTAGAAATGAGAGCAAGGATTGAGGATGAGGAGGAAAAGGAGACAGGTATTTGACAGTTTTGGTCCGCGGGCAGTGACTAGACACGGCCTAAGCTAATGCCATTGCTTAAGTTCAACAATATGATTTATTAAACTTAAATATTGACAAAGCTCCCCCTATCCGCCACCTGGGGACGCGCTCGATGGGAGAACTGACAACTCCACACGAGTTAAAATTTTAAAATCTTAGAAAGTAAAATTTCTAGCTTTCACAGAAGTTTTAATAAAACTTCTTTCAAACTATATGTTCCTCAATTTCTTTTTATGAGAAGTACATATGTACATAGCCTAATAACTTACATTTTCTCCAAATTGTATGAGGAATATGATGGTGAATGAATCGTGGAAATTCAAAGATCGTAGTAAAGTTTCAATAAAGTCACGTTTTACCACTCAAACATTTCTTGAATTTCTACAAACTTCCAGCAGGAATACTAGAGCGCATGGGTCGTGGAATTTTCCTGTTAGAGAAAGTTTTAAAGAAATTTCTATTCTGCAGTTTAAACATTCAACTTGTTTCTAGATCAAACTACTTCAATCCTGCAACTCAAATAACACCCAATTTTTCTCAGGAAAATGGAACAAAGATCGGAATTTCTTCAATATGAGAAAATAGTTTGATCCAGAACTTTCCTTAACAAACTTAGATTATTCACTGACTTTCCTGGGGAATATGACCTCGAATATTACGGAATTTCTTCAAACTTTCCGGAGGAATTTCAAGGGAAAATAATTAAATTATATAATAAACTTCGACATCGATATTAAAAGAAAAGAGTACAGTGAACTGAGAAAATTTTACAAGAAATCACTACAATCTTAAAATATCAATTTTTCCTAAATAGCAATCATAATCTATTCTAACTTCCAAGAAGAGTATTTCCTCCAACAAACCTGAAAATGAAGTTTACAAGGAAATGAAAGGATATTATACACAAAATCACTTGAATATAAAAACTCCAACAAAATCTTCTCAAATTTTCCTGAGGAATTTATCATCAAATATCATCATTTGAGGAATATAGGGTCCAATTTCAGAGAATTTCATTAAAGATTTGGAAGAAGCTTTTAATGAAATGAGAGAAAAATCTACCAAAAATCATTTCAATCTAAAATCTTCAATATTTTCTCTACGGGATATCACAGAATTTTTTTAAAAAATTGGAAGATAATTCTGAAGGAGAAATTTTGCAATGAAATTACAGAAAATTCTACACAAAATCTCTTCAATCTAAAAACTCCAACTAAAAATAATTAAAATCTATACAAGCTTTCAAGAGGAATATTATGTCATTAAAATTGTCTTTAACTTCTTAGAGATAGATCAGGTTCTTATCACAGATCTTCATCAAATATTTGGAAGATGCTTTTAATGAAACATGCGAAAAATCTACAACAAATCACTTCAATACAAAAGCTTCGGAATTCTCAGAAATAAAACAATTAAAATCTCCGGCAAATTCCCTAAGGAATATCAAAGGATTTTTTAAAGAATAAAGAATAGAAGAAACGAAAGGAAATTCGGCACAAAACAACTTCAATCCATAAACTCTAACTTTCTTTGAATATACATCAGAATCTTCCCCTACTTCTCTCAGGAATATGACAATCAATCCACAGAATTTTCTTCAACTGCCCAGAAAAGTAAAAGGATGAATACTACAGAAATTCTTTAAAGATCTCAAAGAAAAAACTTTTAAAAGAATTTAGGAAAATCTAAAGCAAAAAACCTAAATCGAAAAACTTAGACTTGCGCAGAATCAACACTGGTATCTCACCAAATTTCCATTGAGAAATATCTCTTCACTTTCAAGAGAAATATAATGGCAAATATATAATAGTGAAACTTTAAAGAAGAATAAAGACCAAGGCTTTCCATTTAAATAGAGAAATCCAATATCTTAATGAAATGAGAGAATAATTTTCAACAAATAATTTCAATCAAAAGCTCCAACTTTTCTTCAAGAAACAGAGATCCCTTTAATTTCGTAAATGAAAATGAAGGCTAATATCACATAATTTTTTAATAAAATTTTAAAATTAGAGCAAAATTTTAACAAAACCACTTCAAACCATAAACTCTAACTTTTCGTAAATAAACACCAATATTTTCACCAACTTTCAAGAAACATATAAGGCGAAATATAGCAAAATTTTCCTAAAGAAATTATAAAGTGCTTAAGTAGGAAACATTTATTAAAAAATAAACGTCAGAATCTCCCCACATTTACGTTGAGAAATATCTGGAATATCCTTCCACTTTCAAGAGGAGTATGAGAACAAATAATTCGTGAATTTTAAAAGAAGATAGAATAAAGTGCAAAGAGTTGCGTTTATATCGAGACAAACCGAATTGAAGTCCCATAGCGCCAATGTTGCATCTGTCTGGCAGCTCAAAAACCTTCAAAATTAAATCAAAAGGGGGGGGGGGGAATGGTATAGGCCGATATTCTTCTTCTCCTTTTAACATTTGTAGTTAAGGCATTGAAGACTCTTCTCCCGCTTCAATTAATCTACTAGAAAGGAATACAGCTGGGTAAAAAAAGACTTCAGTGACACCTTAGAACTAGAAGGTTGTGGTAACAGGTTAGGTCAGGTTTAAAAGGGTGGCGTTTTCACGCTTCCATCCTGAGACTAGTCGGTTCCTTTTGATCTCTTTGAAATGCCAGAAGAAATGCCAAGAAAGAAAAAGAGATATAGGAAAAGAGAGACTTTAATAGTGTGGAACCAACAACCTAGCAATCAAACAATTACCCTAAGCCACTTTATCCCCAATACGAACCCTATCAGGTTACTAAGTCCTTTGCCCGTAACCTCCTCTAGTTCGTTCCCAAAACACTTCAACATTCTGCGCTGAAGCCCTACACAATGACAGAGTATATACTTTAATGTCTCTAGCTCCTCCAGATCATCGCACATCCTACAGAAGTCTGACGTGCCAATGTTCCACTTACTCGTCATATTCCCTATTGCGGAATGGCCAGTAATCATACCCTCAATGACCCTTAGATTCCCGCTACTCATGCCCAGAAGATGTTTGGAGTCTGCTAGTTTAAGACTAGCCCATAACACTCTAGATACCTTGCTGTCCATTTTATTCCTCCATGCATGATTCGTTCTGCCTAAAGTCCATTCCCTTATGACCCTAAAATATGATCCAATTGAAATCCTATCCGATACCTCAACAATAGACCTGTCCAGCTCCGAGCCACTGCGAGTTAGCTCATCGGTTATTTCTTTACCGAAAGTGTAGCATTGACCAGGAGCCCAACAGAGTGTTATCATATAGGCATCAATTAACCTTCTCAATTCCTTCCTGCACTCAAACACTAATCTGTACCTAAAAAAATGTATTGTCATTGTCAATAGTTACCTCAGAATTCCTTTCAATAATCCTAGGCCTTGTAAATGCCTAGAATTTCTGCCTGAAAGACGCTGCAACAATCAGACAATCTATAAGACACGTTCCGATCCCATAAAGAAGACCCCCTTCCCATGGAGCTTTTTCGCTCCAGTTCAGAGGTGTCTGCTAAGGATTTTAATATCGGGAGTAGTCCCGAAGTCAATTATAGTCCCGACATAATCCGTTGCCCCACTAATAATGTCCGACCATGAAATTCAACTTCGCCAAGTATGCTACCATGCGCCTCTCTGAAGTTCCTATTAATCCTAATTCCTAAAGTCTAAATAAGCTCCAGCCATTCCTTTCACTAACTCCTCAATTGCAAGAAGATAGAGAATAGCGTGAAGAGCTGCCTGAGGTGTGCTACTCATGGCACCTGTAATGCAAATTGAAACACATCTCTGAACTTTATAGAGAAGGTTACTATAAGTTCCTTTCCCTAATACCTCCCACCAAAACGAACAACAATAAGTAAACAACCATATTTGGCCTCCCTTGATAATATGAGTTCTATCCTAATCAATACCGAAAGACTCAACCTTATATCTCCTGGTGAACAGAACTAGTTCAGTCTTTTCTGGGTTGACCCACAATCCGTTACTGTTGATCCAAAGAGACAGTTCTCGCAGACCTGATTGGATGACCTCGCTGATCGTGGATAAAAATTTAACAAAGACCAGCATTACAACGTCGTCAGCGTAGGCTACAATGACTCAATATGACATTCACAGCCAAGAGCCACAATAATAGAGAGAACCAATCACTTGCGGTGTGCCCCTCGTCACGAGCATCCTTATATAAATGTCACACATGTTCGATTTGATAACTCTGCTGCTTAGCATCAGCATAATCCACTCAATTAGGAATTCACTTATACCTAACAAAGCTATTAAAGGCTCCTTAAATACCGAGAAAAGTTGCAAAGGTATATTCCCAATGCCATAGACCCCGTTCAATATAACTCACCACATCATGCAAAGCACTCTCAACAGAGTCCCCATACTCCTCCTAAGATACAGATCGAACAGTCTTTCCATTGTCTTAAGTAGAAAAGACGATAGGCTGATCGGTCTATAATCCTTGGGTTCCAAGTGAGTCGCATTACCCCCTACGAGTATGAACATGACCCTAACCTCTCTCCACCCCCTAGGAATATATCTCACCCTGAATACCTCCACGAATAGTGAGATGACTCCATCATTGACGTTCTGTAACATGGCCGGAAAAATGCCATCCGGGCCCGGTGACTTATATGGCCCAAATGAGTTTACGGCCCATCACTGACACTACCAGATCCTATATCCTTACAGCCTTATTTCATTGACGGATTCAATCACACAGTTTTTCGACAGTCGTAAGAATGCAGTTTCAGTAGATTTTTCAAAAGCTTTTGACAGGGTATTGCACTTTAGATTACCTCAAAAACTGTTATATAATTTCGGCTTTTCCTATACTTCGTGGTGCTAAGGATTAATAAAGTCTTACCTCAGTGACAGATATCATTTTTAACAGGATTATAGGTTATATTTTTAATTTGAGAATGCGAGATCATATATCTCAACATATACTTAGTTTCCCTGGATTGTATTTTGTCATCTTTATCAGTATTAGGCTCTTACAATTTTTGTGTAAATCTATCTTAAAGGATTGCCCACGATATGTTGTAGGCAAATTTTATTTCACCCGCTCTACGAGAAATCCACCGATAATCTTTCCTATTAGTTGATTGAATGCATTTGGGAAATCATTTCAGTTACGAGTTTCAAGGATTTGGGATTCTTTTCTTATTAGGTTTCAGTTTTTAAGTCCAAATCAATAGAATATGTGAACACTCAGGATCACGATATTTTTTAGAAGATACGATTTATCATTTTTTATGATAATTTTGTAAGTTATGTAGGCACTCCAGTTTTCATTATGGTTTTGATATTTAATTATTTCTTATATATATATATTGTAAATATATTAATTGACCTCATTGTAAAACGGTTTGTAACTATTGTGCATTTTTAATTTTATTTATTAATTTTTATTCTTGTTATTTACTTTTACTTTATTTTTTTTAACTTTTCAATGAAGTTTGTAATCAATTTAATAGCTTTGATTAGTCATATAATGTCCTATTGGGCTCGGTTATGTAAATGAAGAATTAATAAAAATAAATAAATAATACACGTTCACAGAGTCCACATACTCACAAAAATTCACTCATGATGTCCGTTTTGCCCGCCTTATTTGCCACTTTGCATCAGTCCTCGTTAGCTTGGTCCTGTTAAACAACCTCCTAACTGTAGACCGTTGGTCCCTAAGTTCCCTGGTCCTCCATATCGGCTACTTCCGTTTGCCAGGATAAATCACTGGGCAACTGAGCTCAAAGCTATTCTTAATTATAACAGTGAAATTGTTCACGACTTCCTCGATACTCTCAGCTGAAGTTCTCCAGCCCTCAGTATCCCTCAAGTCCTTACCGACTAACACACCGAAGAACTCCCAATCCGTTTTTCTGGAGTTCCCCTTAATTTCACAAAATCAAGACTGAAGAATATCATGCTATGTTCCGAAGATGAATAATCCATAACTACCCTCCTGGTGCGCTACCGTTATTTCTATAACTGTTTCCCTATCTTTCGTTCTGAATATAGGATCACTACCCCTACAGTGTGAAGATTATAACTAGTTATAAACTCAAATACTAACTCACCTATTTTATTGATGTCCCTGCTACCTCATTGGTTGTGGTGAGCGTTCGCATCACATCCCAAGCTGCACAGCGATGCTCGGTGGATCGGCCGCCTCGTAAAGCATGTACACAGATAACGGTATGAGCCTACTGCCTCCAATGGTTTTCCATTAGACAACCGTAAGGTCCCCATTACTAAAAGAATGAAAAAGATTAATATTCAAATCATTCCTAGGCAGTATACATGCTCATACCTTCACCAAATAGGATGGTATGTTATACCCGGTAACCCTTAAACCACATACCCTTGTGTTGTTAATTAAAGATTCCTGGATAAGGGCTACGTCCACTTTGAAGTCAACAAAGAGCTTTATCAATTCGGTTGAGGCTGATTCACAGTGATGCAAATTAATTTGCACCACCGATAGCCTCTATGGGTTTATCAGATTTAGAGTATAATAATAGATCCGAATGAGCAGCATCCCTCGATAAAGAAGACCGCATGCCAGAGGTTTTTACAACCGCACTAGTGGTATCCTTGCGGGTTCCACCAATAGAGCTGGTCGACTTCTAACGTGCTGCCTTCTTGCTAGTCGATGGCTGATCATCTCCAGTCCTAGCACCTCTGACAACCTTTTGTGAATTGCCAGATTTGCTGGGTGATATATGATCAGCCCCACCGGTGGTAGTTATTGGCCTGTCAATCTTTACCTGCTGTTCCAGAAGGGATTCAGATCTGGCTGGTTCGCCTTATTTGTTGCTCTGGCATGGATCGGGGAGGAGGTTGACTTTTCTTGTGCTCTCATGACACATTTCTGGAGTACTGTCCGCATCCTCACACAATTCATCAAGATAAGAGATTTCCAAAGAGTCACAAGCAGGTCCGTAGATCCGTTCGAATCTTCAAACGTTCCTCTTGTGCTTTCTGGCATGATACTTATCCTTGCCTGCAAGTAGCAGAGCCTCTCTTAGCTGTATTATGCAGATAGATAAGAGATGAAATTGTACTCACCAAAATAAAGTGAATTAGGACTGACCGGAAAGTTAAATTTGTTGAGGATGTCATAAGGAAGAGATCTATATGAGGCCAGTAAACCCGTTTCTCGAATCCTTCTACAGTTTGATATTGAATTTACAAAGGCCTTACCGATGATAGTACAAGAGGAACTGCTGAATGTTCTCTTCAAATGTCTCAGGCGGTGCATCAACTGCATGATACTGAAGTTTAGATAACCTCTCCGAAGACATCCCAAGGGAAATACTACTAAGCCAACATAACATTTCTATTCCTTAACCGGGCAAAACTTCATTACCTCCCATAAAGGAAGTAAGTCAAGTTGCTAGCAGCCTATTGCGACACTTTGTTGGCTTTAAATATTTCTCCTTCTGGGCAAACTTCAGCGAAGTGCTGTATATTGGAACAGTGTAATTAAGAAATCGTTTTTATCTATACCTGAAATGTAGGCGGCTTCACCTTGAAGTCTTTGTTTAAATTATACAATTTATGTGTGAGGAATGTTATAAGCTGATGCGATAAAAGGCTATCAAATGTTGCTACAAGATCTGTTGGATTAGAGAATGTGTTAAATGTCCTCAGCGACAGCTTGTTTGCCTGTTATTTTTTGCATTTACCTCTAAACTTTAAGAACGCTTTACGACCACTAACCAACCAATTAACTCTTCAAATTTAATAAAAAAAAATTAAATGGTTTTTTGAAAAACTTTAAACATTTTATACTGAAGATTATTTTATTGCTTCGTTTCTTTTCCTTTATACTTATTCAAATTGCACATTTAGCAATTAATAACAAAAATTGTATTATCACTCCTCCACCATTTTGCTATACAAAATTCATTGACACTGAATGTTAATCATTCACTTTAAATGTCAACAATGATGCAATTCAAACACTCACAGTGAACAATTCGCTTTGAAATGATAACATCATTCACTTGAATAGGAAAAACATGTTTTTTAACAACAAATTAAAAGGAAAACTAATTAAAACAATTACACTTTACATTTTCTAGATCCTAAAAGTTTTAAGACTTGTAGAAAATAAAAGCAAATAGACAAAAGACAACACACAGAAATTAACAACACGAATACCATAGACAAAGACACAGAGGAAATTTAATTTTAATTAAATCAAACTACTTGGGTTCAAACAATAAAGAATTTCCTATGTTACGTTATTTTTGAGTTGATATTTGTAAGACCTTCTCTTTCTTAAAACTTATTAAGGATAATCCTAAGTATTAAGCAATTAAAGAGAGCCTTTTTATAATTTATGTTTTATTAGCAATTAAAATAATTTGTTTTTTATGTTTTTATTATTATATTTTTTATAATAATTATAATTTTATTTTATTTTTTTTTCTTTTTTTTATTTTATTTTTTTTTTTTTTTTTTTGTAATGATTTCTTTATTTTATTATATTATATAAATTATAATAATTTGTGGTAATTTCTAGTAATTAAAACGAAAAGCTTTAAGCTTTTAAACGTTTAGGTTATTATTAATATTAAGATTAATAATACTTTAATCTAATTATAATTATGATTTATATATATAATTAATAATATTTCTGTTTAAGAATTTAAAGATAAATACAAATATTTTTATATAGTTTTAAAAATATTAAAGAGGAAAGAGGAATTTTATAAATATTTCAAGGAAAAAAACTTAAAGAAAATATAAAAAACTAATTTATAAAGAAAAAACTTATATAAAAAATTTATTATAAATTAATAAAGAAAACTTAAACAATTTATTTTATATATACAAATATTTATTTTGGTTTTTATTAAAACGAGAAAATTTTTGTTTAAGTTTAGAAATTTAATTTCTTTTGATTTGTGTTAATTTTATATTAAACTATTTTTATATAAATTTAAATTCATTTTATTTTATTTATATTATATTTATTATTTTTTAATAATAAATTTATTTGTTTTATACTTTTATATTATTTTTTTATATTTATTTTTTATTATTTTATTAATATTAAGCAGTTCTTTTTAGTTTACAAATTTAAATTTCTTTTTTTTTACAGTTTTTGAACAAAAAATATTATTTTTTATTTATAAAGATTTTTTAAACTTAAAAATACTTAATTTATAATTTATAAATTATTATTAAGTACTTAATAATATTTTATTAATATAATTTTTTTATTCTTTTATTTTTATTTTTTTAATTTAATGAAAATTTTCAGTTCTGTTTTATTTTCAAAAAATTTGTTCAAATTAATGTTGTTTCAATATGAATTGTTTTAAAATAAATTTTGTTTTTATTTATAAATTAAATTTAAAATTTATTTCAATTTCTTTTTGTGTTATATGTTTAAACGAATTTCTTTTTGGCAAGCTTAATATTGTTGGTTGTTTAATGTTTTTGTTAAATAAATTTTAAGAAAGAGTCTTTTGTTTTTCAATTTAATAAAACAAAAATAAAGCTCTATAGCATTAAATTTGTTGTAATTTTATAAAAAAAACTAGATTTTAAAAAATGTCTAAAAAAGAAATCTTAACGAAAAAGTTTTCATAGAAAACAATTTTATAATAGAAAAGGTTTTAAAGGTTTTTTTTACTAACCCAAAAAAGCTAATTAAATAATAAAAAAGGAAATTTTTAAAAAAGGATATTTAAAAAAGTAATTATTAAACATCTAATAGTTTCAAGTCAAAAAAGAGAGTCTAGTAAAAATAAAATCAAGTATTTTTTTAATTAGGAATTTTAATTAAACTTTCTTAATATCTCTTTCTTTTCTTTTTCCCTTTAAATAATCTTTTAATAATTTGGTATTTTTCGTTATTTGAACGAAAACAAATTTTTGTTCAAGAATTATTACTCTTATGCTGTTATAAGTTTCATTATTATTTCATTTCTTTTTCTAATAAGGCTTTTAATTATTTATTGTTTTCTTAAAGAAATTCTTACAAATAGAATTTTTATGAAAATTAAAAAAGTTAAAAACACAAAATTTTCTCTTTAAATTTTTGTAAAAATTTATTTAAGAAAATTAAAGAACTAAAAAAAGGAAATATTCTATTTAATTATTTCTCTTACAACCTTAAATTGTCTTTTAAATATTTTAAACTCCTTTTTATTTTATTAATCCGAATTTTTATTATCTTATTACTTCTATATAATTCTTTAAGAAAATTAAGGAAAGTTAAAGAAAAGAAAATTTTCTTTTTCATTATTTCTCTTGGGGCCTTAAATTCTCTTGAAATATTTTAAACTCTCTTTTTATTCTACTAATAATCCGAATTAAAATTGGTCATCAATTATTTCTCTTAGGATCTCCAATTGTCTTTGGAATATTTCAAACTTTTTTTCTTCTAATAATAAGTGTTTGTATTATTTCTAGATATTTTTACGATTTTTTTTTTTAAATTATTTTTCCTAGACCCTTAAATTCTCTTTGGAGAATTCTAAACTCTCTTTTTTATTTACTAATAATCCGAATTTTTAACATTTCTTAATATTTCTTTAAGAAGCTTAAAAAAAGTTTAAAAATTTTCTTTTCTATGCCTTCACTTAAGATATGAAACTCTCTTAGAACTTTTAAAACTCTCTTATTTTAAGAGAATTTATAAAAACAATTAAGAAAAACGAATTTTCTTTTTTAATTATTTCTCTTTGGTACAGAAAATTTGAGATTTAATTATTTATTCTTATTTATAATAACTAAGAAAATTTAAAGAAAGTTTTAAAAAATAAGATTTTTTCTCTTCAATTATTTGTTTTATAATTTTAAACTCTTTTATTACTTTACTTAAGAAATTAAACTCACAGCTATCCAAACACTCTTATTTTTTTTTTTTTCAAATAATCCAGGATAAAAAAAATTTGTAACAAAACTAAAGAAAAATGAATTCTTCTCTTCATAAATTTCTCTTTGGTTAATAAACTCTCTTTAGAACATTTCCAACTCCCTTATTTTCTTCAAACAATCTGGCAGATTTATTATTTATACCAATTTTTTTAAGAAAATCTGATGAAAGTTAAGAAATACCCGATTTTCTCTTTGATTATTTCTCTTAGAATCTTAAAATCTCTTTAAAATTAAAATTTAAAAATTTTGAGTTAATACCATCCTTGCTGATCAAGTGCGATTTGAAATTTTAAATAATTTTAATTTTTATTTAATTTTGAATTTTTCTTAATAAATTTAAAGATTTTTTTTTTAATTTAATTTTCTGAATAATATTTTTCTTTTCCCGATGTTAAACTCTCTCTTCTATACTTTACCCTAATTACTCTTTTTAAATTTTCCTTTTTATGTAAAAACGAATTTTTTGCAAAATTTAAAATTTTTTTAAACAAAAAAATTTTTTTTTTTAATTTCTTTTTTACTCTTTTAATAAATTTTGGTTGCTTAAAGTTTGTTACTCTCTTAACTACTTTTACTCTTATTTAATAAAAATAAGAGTTTATAAAAAAATGTAATTAATTTAATTTAAACAAAATGATTTCAATTAATTTAAATAAGTAAATTAAGAAAAAAAAAATAATAATTTCTTACTTACAAAGAGTAACCTAGTTTGGTTTTCTTAAAAAGTGTCACCTGCATACCAGGGATGTATCCAAGGAGCCGAAGGTGGTGGTGTGGGTGGATAAATGGTGGGTGAAGGCAGGCCATGGGCACCGGCTGCAGCTGCAGCTGCTACGGCTGGCAAATGGGCTGGATAGGGATTAACTAATGCTGGTGCTGAAAAAGGGGCAGCCACACCAAATAGAGCAGCCGAAGCGGCCGCTGCATGAGCTGCCAATGAAGCAGAGGACGCAGAAGAAGCTGAACTGCCATTAGAACTGGGAGCACTAACAGCTGTACCACTTGTATTATGATTATTGTTGTTATTGGATGAAGAATTATGAGAATTGGAAGTTAAAGAAGCCACTGAAAAATTTGAAGATTTATTACCCGCCGTATGCGAAGAAGAAGCTGTAGAGGCCAAAGAAGAGGCAGAGGCATTTGATGAAGAACGTTGATTATGATGATGATGATTATCTGTTTGATTTGCTGATGCTGAAGCTGAGGAGGAGTTGACCTGACTCGAACTAAACATAGAAAGAAAATCACTAGCAGAAGCGGCCAATGATGAATGAGCTAAATTGCTAGAACGTTGATTAGTAGCTGATGAACTGGAAGAGTTATTGGAGGAATTCGAACTGGAACGTTTGTGTGAGCTAGAGGCGGCTGCCGCTGCCGCCGTTGAGGAGGCACCCAACCAATCAAAGGGATTAGCAAATGGATTAACGGCTGACAAAGTAGAATTGGCAGCAGCCGCACTTAGGGGAGGACTTAACATGGTGGCAGCTGCAGCAGCGGCTGCTGAATAATAAGCAGCAGCACTTTCGGCAGCAGCAGCAGCGGCTAATTGTTGAGCCGCCAATCTTTGGGCAGCTGTAGTGGCTGCAGACGACGAGGAGGAACTATTATTAGATGATTTATGTTGTCCTGAAGAGCTAGAGTTTGCTTTACTTTGGCTATTTAATTTTTCCGCCTGTTGTTGATGATGTTGCTGTAAGAGTTGTTGCTGATGTTGATGAAATTGTTGCAAAGCATTTTGTTGGTGTTGCAAAAGATGACGTGCATTTGCAGCCGAGGATGATGCTGAGGCAGAGGCTGAAGATGTATTAGCTGATGTTGAGGATGAGGATGACAACGGGGAGTACAACATTTCAAAAGCATTATGATGTTGTGGCGGCGGTGGTGCTAAGGGGGTTTTGTGATTACTACTATTCGTACTAGATTTATTTGAGGATGTAGAAGAATTTTCTGCTTTTGAATTGCCACCACTATTCGAAGAATGATGTCTAGATTCTCTAGATATTTGCTGTTGCTGTTGTTGATCATGAGATGTTGCTGAAGTAGTTGTCGCTGCTGCTGCTAAGGCTGCTGCTTGCTGTTGCTGTTGTCCTCCCCAACCCAATTCCTAGCTTATGCGTGATCTTTTATTGGGTGGTTGCTCTTGATTTCTTATCATGAATGTCAATTGTGTCATGTACTTCAAAATGTCACGCACTTGAACTAGGGGAATATTTTCATTGTGCTGGCGATCATGTTCCATAAGGACTTTCAGTTGGTGTCTGAGGAAAAAGAATGAAAAAAGGGGAAAAATTATCATAAAATTTAAATAAATTAATTATAAATAGACTACAGTGACGACTATAATGTAGTCTGCAATCTGACCTATAGTGTGGACTATGGTCTAGTCTATAATTTGCACAATAGTCTAGTCTATAGCCTGGAATATAGTCTAGTTTATAGCCTGGAATATAGTCTAGTCTATAGCCTGGTCTATAGTCTAGTCTATAGTCTGGACTATAGTCTAGTCTATAGTCTGGACTATAGTCTAGTCTATAGTGTGGACTATAGTCTAGTCTATAGTGTGGACTATAGTCTAGTTTATAGTGTGGACTATAGTCTAGTCTATAGTGTGGACTATAGTCTAGTCTATAGTGTGGACTATAGTCTAGTCTATAGTGTGGACTATAGTCTAGTCTATAGTGTGGACTATAGTCTAGTCTATAGTGTGGACTATAGTCTAGTCTATAGTGTGGACTATAGTCTAGTCTATAGTGTGGACTATAGTCTAGTCTATAGTGTGGACTATAGTCTAGTCTATAGTGTGGACTATAGTCTAGTCTATAGTGTGGACTATAGTCTAGTCTATAGTGTGGACTATAGTCTAGTCTATAGTGTGGACTATAGTCTAGTCTATAGTGTGGACTATAGTCTAGTCTATAGTGTGGACTATAGTCTAGTCTATAGTGTGGACTATAGTCTAGTCTATAGTGTGGACTATAGTCTAGTCTATAGTGTGGACTATAGCCTAGTCTATAGTCTATAGTCTGGACTATAGTCTAGTCTATAGTCTGAACTGTAGTCTAGTCTATAGTCTGGAGTATAGTCTAGTCTAGTCTATATTCTGGACTATAGTCTAGTCTATAGTCTGGAGTATAGTCTAGTCTATATTCTGGACTATAGTCTATAGTCTGGAGTATAGTCTAGTCTATAATCTGGACTATAGTCTAATCTATAATCTGGACTGGTCTGGACTATAGTGTCTGAACTATAGTCTAATCTATAGTCTGGACTATAGCCTGCACTATAACCTGTGCTATATTCTAGTTTGTACTCTGGGCTATAGTCTGGTCTATAATCTTATATAGACTCTAGCGCATAGTCTGTTCTAGAGTCTGATTTATAATCTAGTTTATTTATTTATTTATTCTATTTTCTTTATCACTTACCTATTTCCCTTATACAATTCCACGCCCAATGCTTCGATCAATCGTTTGCATTGATCCAGTGGTACCTGGGGATAGAAATACTTTTGGAAATCCGTTAAAGTCATCAGCTGTTCACTGTCATTGTAGGCCTTCATATTAATGCAGGGCACTAGATTATTTTCCACATAAACTTTTTGCACTTTATAGGGTTGCATATTCAAATTGTTGGCGGGTATTTCGGGTATAACATTCAAGCGTTGGGCATTGTCAGCAGCGGCGGCTGCAGCTAAAGCGGCATGACGCTGCAAATGCATGCTGGCTGAATTAACCTGGGAGGAATTGGAAGAATTGGCCGAATTGCGTCCATTTTGTTGTGAATGATGTTGAGCAACGGCTGCGGCGGCTAATCTTTGTTGTTGACTTTGTTGTTGGGCTGCTGCAGCGGCGGCCGCTTGTTGTTGCTGCTGTTGTTGTTGCTGTTGTTGTAGATAGACCGAGGCAGCTTGCAGAGACCTTCGGGGGGAAGATAAATCGATTACTTCCATGGGTGTTGTGGGTGTAGTAGTAGTAGAAGAAGAGGAGGAGGAAAGTTGTGTTGTAAATGTCGGGTGGTGTGGTTGGTTGTGGTACGAAGTCAGTTTTGTTCGACTGTTCGAGGGTGAATGGCAAGCAGAGGAAGAAGAGGATGATGAGGAAGAAGTAGAGGGAGAAGGCAGCAATGAAGAGCCCATAGCATTTGTGGAGCAAATTACACTTTTTTGCCTACTTCCTCCACCAATTGAACTAGAAGAGGAGGCGGAAGAAGGTGAATGAGCCGCACTACTATGAGCAAAATGAGCCGGCAGTTGTGGTGTTATGGTTACATGGGGATTAGGTACTATAGATACTGAAGTACCACTCCCAGGACCCAAAACACCATTTGCTGGTGATATGGGCGGTGAAATAAAAGGCACAAATGTATTAGAGGCATTAGTTTGTATAAAAGTAGATAAATCCGGATTGGATAGCACTTTTTGCACAACTGCCCTCATTTCATCATTCATTTTAAATTTCTTTTCAAAATCTTCCAAAGCCGCTGAAGAATTCAAAGGTACTGTATTAGGCACAACCCCCGCAGCACGTTTGTTATTACGTTGCGATTCTAAACTATTAACGGGTATTAAGGGGGGAACATGTGGCTTAGTAAATTGACCATTATTTCTTGAATCACTAACACTCCCGCTACTTGTCCCACCTGTGGAATTTTTCGGTTTATTAGGATTATAATCCAACATAGTAATCAAATCAGTATCCAAAGGCAAAGAAGGCAAGGGAGGAAAAGGACTTTTACCACTGGCCCCTAATAAAGAACCAGAATTTTTAAATTGTTGAGTCAAAGCCAAACGTTGGCTGGGAGTTAGTTGATTCCATAAAGCCAAATTATTAAAATCTTGAGCTGTGGCTGGGGCAGAAGAAGCGGCTAAATTAAAATTATTTGCCAATAAAGCATTGGCATTTGAGGCTGCTGCCAAGGGGGAGGGTGAGGAGGCTAATGAGGGTGATGGAGATTGTTTGAGGTTATTTAAACTATTAGGTGAATGTATGGGATTAAGAGAAGTATTTATATGTCTTTGTTGGTGGTTTAGGTTGGGTGATGGTCTCTGTTGTTGTTGTTGTGTTTGTTGTTGCAGCAACGTTTGCTCGATACTAGACCTAGAAACATTATATATACAAGTTTGTTTTTTTTTTGGGGATTTTTTTTTAATGATTTTAATTTTTAATAAAATTTATTAAAGAATTTTTCAAATTTAATTGTAATTATTTCTTTCTTTTTCTTTAAGTTTTAAAGCAAATTATTTAAAATTTTCTTCTGGCAATAATAAAAGCGAATAGTGTTTCTTTTTTTTAAGTTTTAGCACAAGGCGAATTTAATTTGCCTCAGTTTAGCTTTAATAATTAAAAAAAATACTTAAAATTTTAATTTACTTTAAAAATAGTAAAACAAATTTTAAGGTTAGAATTTTGTTGTAATAATTTGGAATATAGTCCAGCCTAGTCCATACTACAGTCTAGGCCATAAACTAGTCTTTAGTCCGTTCTATAGTTTAGTCTTTGGTCTGTTTTACAGTTTAGTTTTTAAAACCGTTCTATAACCTTTAAACCATTTTATAGTTTAGCCTTTAGTCTGTTCTGTAGTTTATTCCTTTGTCTGTTTAGTCTTAAATAACTTTTATAGTTTAGTCTTTGGTCAAATCTATAGTTTAGTCTTTACACTGCTTTATAGTTTAGTTTTTGGTATGTTTATTTTTTTTACCTATTTGTCCTTAGTCTGTTTTACAGTTTAGTCTTACATCAGTTTTATAGTTTAGTACCTGGCCTGTTTTGTAGTTTAGTCTTTGGTTTGTTTTATAATTTAGTCTTTGATCTGTTTT
The DNA here is from genome assembly GCA_932274085.1 of Protocalliphora azurea. NCBI lineage: Eukaryota > Metazoa > Arthropoda > Insecta > Diptera > Calliphoridae > Protocalliphora > Protocalliphora azurea. The sequence continues at coordinate 6,034,245 of OW026523.1, forward strand.
ATAGTTTAGGTCTTTGGTCTGTTTTATAGTTTAGTATCTGGTCTGGTTTATAGTTTACTATTTAATCTGTTTTACAATTTAGTCTTTGATCCATTCTATAGTTTAGTCTTTGGTCTGTTCTATAGTTTAGTCCTTGGACTCTTTTATAATTTAGTCTTTGATTTGTCTTAATAGTTTAGTTTTCAATGTTTCATAGCTTAGTCTTTAATATGTATTATAGTTTAGTCTTTGGTATGTTTTATGGTTTAATCGTAGATCTGTTTTATATTTTAGACTTTGGTCAGTTTTATAGTTTAGTCCCAGATCTGTTTTATAGTTTAATGTTTGATCCATTCTATAGTTTAGTCTTTGGATTGTTTTATAATTTAGTCTTTTTTTCTGCCTTATAGTCTAGTTTTCAATCTGTTTTATAGTTTAGTCTTTAATCTGTTTTATTATTTAGTCTTTAGAATTATAAATTCAGTCTTAATTCTGTTTTATAGTAGACTAAACTATGAAGTCTTTGGTATGTTTTATAGTTTAATCTTTAATATGTTTTATATTTTAGTCTTTGGTCTGTTTTATAATTTAGTCTTCGATCTATTATATAGTTTAAAGTTTTGTCTGTTCCATAGCTTAGTCTTTGTCCTTTTTTATAGTTTAGTTTTTGATATGTTTTACAGTTTTGTCTTTAGCCTGTTTTATAGTTTTGTCTCTAATATGTTTTATAGTTTAGTCTTAAATCTGTTTTATAGTATAGTCTTTGTTCAGTTCTATAGTTTAATCTTGAATCCGTTCTATAGTCTAGTCTTTAGTCTACTTTATAGTCCATTCAATAGTCTGGGTCTTTAGTCTAATTTATTTTCTAGTCTTTTGTCTTTTTATAGTTCCGTCTGTTCCATCATATATTGTTTATTTTTTTCTCCTGTGTACTAATATTTAATTTAAATACATAATCCATATCCACAATTTTTCCCCAAATTTACACAAATATTTACACTTTTCTTTTAAAATTGAAAAAAACCCTATTCTTTGACTTAAAAATTTATTTTATAAAAAAAACTATAATATTCGCTTTTATTATATTAGAAATTTAAAATAATTATTTATATTGATTTTTTTGTTTTTTAATAATTATTATGAATATTAAAGGTCATTGAAATCTGTTTGTACACGCATTATATATAATGTATCTAGGAATTGTTTTTGATATTTTTTCGAGTAAATTGCATTAAAAAGATTTTATTTATTATGTTTTATTATTAAAAATATATTTTACTTGGAAAAAAAAGGATTTGGTTAAGGAAATGATTTTTCTATTTTTTTTTCTTTTTTTTTTTTTGGGGGGGTATTAAGATACAAAGACAACAACAAAGTATGTGAACACAATAGTATAAAAAAAAAGTATTTAAAGGATTTTTATTTTCTAAATCCTACAAATATTTGAAACAAAATAGTACGTATTGTAAAAAGGGAAAGTAGTAGGAGGTGATTTTAGTAATAAATAGAAAAATTTGTTTATAGCACAATAAAACAAAAAATTTCAATTTAATAAACAAGATTATGTTTTTCAAATGTTGTAGTTCTTTTTCTATAAAAATATAAAAATAAATCAACTTTTTTAAATCAAACATATTTTATAAATATATAAAATAAAAAAAACAAAAAAAAAAAACAAATACTTCGAAACTAAATATTATTCAAAGTTTTCAAAAAAAATGCATGCAGAAATAAGCTTTAGAAAATAACGAAAGAAAATTAAATTTTGAAAAAGTAGTCGTAACACGCATTTTGTTTATAAAAATAAAATTAAAAAAGAATGTTCATATTAAAATTAACATTATAACAAAAATTCATATTACGACTTTAAATGCGACTAAATGTGTGGTCTATAGTTTATACTATAGTGTATTGTATAGTATTGACCGTATTCCATAGTCTATAGTTTAATCTATAATCTAGTCTATAGTCAAGTTTAAAGTGTATATTATAGACTAGACTATAGTCCATACTATACACTAGACTATAGACAAGACTATAGTCCAGACTATTGACTAGACTATAGTTCAGACTATAGACTATTGTCCAGAATATAGACTAAACTATATTCCAGAATATAGACTAAACTATATTCCAGAATATAGACTAAACTATATTCCAGAATATAGACTAAACTATATTCCAGAGTATAGACTAGACTATACTCCAGACTATAGACTAGACTATAGTCCAGACTATAGACTAGACTGTAGACTAGACTATAGTCCAGACTGTATGTAGAGTAGACTATAGTCCAGACTGTAGACTAGACTATTGACTAGACTATAGTCCAGACTATAGACTAGACTATAGTCCAGTCTATAGAGTAGACTATAGTCCAGACTATAGACTAGACTATAGTCCAGTTTATAGAGTAGACTATAGTCCAGACTATAGACTAGACTATAGTCCAGACTATAGACTAGACTATAGTCCAGTTTATAGACTAGACTATAGTCCAGACTATAGACTAGACTATAGTCCAGTTTATAGAGTAGACTATAGTCCAGACTATAGACTAGACTATAGTCCAGACTATAGACTAGACTATAGTCCAGACTATAGACTAGACTATAGTCCAGACTATAGACTAGACTATAGTCCAGACTATAGACTAGACTATAGTCCAGACTATAGACGAGACTATAGTCCAGACTATAGACGAGACTATAGTCCAGACTATAGACGAGACTATAGTCCAGACTATAGACTAGACTATAGTCCAGACTATAGACTAAAGTCCAGACTATAGACTAGACTATAGTCCAGACTATAGACTAGACTATAGTCCAGACTATAGACTAGACTATAGTCCAGACTATAGACTAGACTATAGTCCAGACTATAGACTAGACTATAGTCCAGACTATAGACTAGACTATAGTCCAGTCTATAGACTATTGTCCAGAATAGAGACTAAACTATATTCCAGAATATAGACTAAACTATATTCCAGAATATAGACTGAACTATATTCCAGAGTATAGACTAGACTATACTCCAGACTATAGACTAGACTATAGTCCAGACTATAGACTAGACTATAGTCCAGACTATAGACTAGACTATAGTCCAGACTATAGACTAGACTATAGTCCAGACTATAGACTAGACTATAGTCCAGACTATAGACTAGACTATAGTCCAGACTATAGACTAGATTTTAGTCCAGACTATAGACTAGACTATAGTCCAGACTATAGACTAGACTATAGTCCAGACTATAGACTAGACTATAGTCCAGACTATAGACTAGACTATAGTCCAGACTATAGACTAGACTATAGTCCAGACTATAGACTAGACTATAGTCCAGACTATAGACTAGACTGTAGACTAGACTATAGTCCAGACTGTAGAGTAGACTATAGTCCAGACTGTAGACTAGACTATTGACTAGACTATAGTCCAGACAAGACTGAACTATAGTCTAAACTATAGTCCAGACAAAACTGAACTGTAGTCTAGACTATAGTCCGAACAAGACTGAACTATAGTCTAGCCTATAGTTCAGTCTAGACTGAACTATAGTCCATACTATAGACTAGACTATAGTCCATAGTATAGACTAGACTATAGTCCATACTATAGACTAGACTATAGTCCATACTATAGACTAGACTATAGTTCAGACTATAAACTAGACTATAGTGCAGATTATAGACTAGACTATAGTTCAGACTATAGACTAGACTATTGTCCAGACTATAGACTAAACTATAGTCCAAACTATAGACTAGTCTATAGTTCAGATTAGACTGAACTATAGTCTACAATTTTACCTGGACTATATTTTAGTTTATAGTATAATATATATTATAAAAAGACCCCTAAAAATAGTATCTAAATTTTAAATATTAAGGCACGCCTCAAATTATACTTTAAACGTTTATAAACCTGCTGCCATATTTTTTAATTTAAAGCATGCTTTCGAAACAAAATTTAATTTAAGAAAAAAATAATTTTAATTTAAAAACTACAACAATACGAAAAACATGAGTAAAAAAGGAAGAATTTTAAAAAAAGGGATTTTTTAAAATAAAAATTATATATTTTTTAATAAAGAATTTAAACACAAAAAATATATATTGTTTTTATTTTTAACTAAATTAAATGCGTGCACAACAAAATTTTTTTTAATAAAAAAAAAAAACTAATAAAAAAAATCTTTAAAAAAAATCAATAAAATTTTGAATAGTTTATAAAAAAAGGTGTTTTTTGAAATTTATGTAAAAAAATTAAACTTAATACAAAAACATCTTTTCTTTCATCAAAGAAAATTAAATTTATTTTTATATATAAATTAAATACCAAAACCAATTTATTGTATATATGTATTTTCATTTATTTAATTTTATATTTAGATAAAAAAGCCAATTTTACTCAAAAATTAGTTTTTAAAACTTAGTTTTTACTAATGGTCTAAGTATAGAGAAAAAAAAAAAACGAATTACAACTAAATTTGAAAAACACAATTGAATATTATCTTTTAAATTGAATTGAATTGAATTTTATAATAAAACAAGAGTAGAAAAATTATATATTTTTTTAAAAGGTTTAATCAAAAAAATATTGTAAAAAATAATTTTGTTTGTAATTAATAAATACTTACATATGATTGGCGGCATTTTGTTGTCCTGCCGAACGTACTAGTGGGGGTGGAGCATTACCCTGACCGTGACTATTAACCGGTTGCATTGATATGGTAGCATTATTGTATGCCCCATATGGTTGGCGATTATTTAAAATGAGATTCTCCATGGGAGTGCGATATTGATTGCGGGAATTTGCGGCATGTGATTGTTGGGCCTGCTGGAGAGGAGGAGAGATAAAACGTTAATAAATAAATTGAATAAAGTACTAGGCTATAAAACAGATTAAAGACAAGTCCATAAAACTGACCAAAGACTACATTATAGTCCAGACTATAGACTTTAAAACAGTTAAAAATATTAATAAACAAAACTCATCGTTCCCCTATTCTCAAAATTTATTTATAACAATAATAATTTCTATAATAATTAATAAACATTTTTATAATAATGCTTAAGAAAATCTTTTCCCAAATAATTTAAATTTACAAATTTTCCATTCAATAAAATCAAAAAAATATGTAGAAAAAATCGTCCCTAACCTGAAATTAGATTTTGATTAAATTAACTGTGTTTAACTTAATTTAAAACATATATATATATATATATATATATATATATATATATATATATATATATATATATATATGAAAATTGACACAAAGTACCAAAATTTCCATAAAAATTCAATAATTTATCTAAATTTCCAAATTTTCAATAATATAAAACATATATATTCGCAAATTTTTAATTTTTGAATTTTCTTTCTTTTCTTTTGTTATTTTAAACATGCTCCTTCATATAAACTCAAAAATTTAAATTTTAATGCAATAATAAAGAAAAAAGTCGTCCTAACCTCAAATTTGATTATGCTTAAATTAACTGTATTTTACTTAATTAAAAAAGAAAATGATAAAATAAATTAAAATAGACACAAAATTATACGAAAGAACCAAAATTACCATAAAAATTCAATAATTATCTACATTTCTAAAATTTTCAATAATATAAAAATATGTTCCTAAATTTTTAATTTATGTATTTTCTGTTAACAAAATTTAGTTATTTTAAGCATATTCTTTTATATGAACTCAAAAATCTTAATTTTAATGCAGTAACAAAGAAAAAATTGTCCTTAGATACATATTTTATCATATTAACTAAATTTAAATGAATTTTAAAAGAATTTGTTAAAATAAATAAAAATACATACAAAATTATATAAAATATTCTTAATTTTACATGCATTTTTAATAATTCCCATAAAATGTAGAAAAACAAGAATTTAAACAAATATTGCTCTCAAAAACAAAATTATTAATT